>CM060944.1:336529026-337154026 GCA_030765085.1 Allium cepa
TTGTTATAGATGTGGACGATCTGGTCACTGGTCACGTACATGTAGATCATCAAAGAAAACAGTTGAAGAATATCATCGCTCGAAGAATATTGAGGCAAATAATGCCGAAAAGTTACCTGAAAACACTAACCTGAAGTTAGATGATTTCTTCGAAGATGACAATGGAAATTTCATTAATGATGAAAATCTAAGTGCAATGATCAATGATATGACCGAGTTGATCAATTAGAAATGTCTTGAAGTTTGTTATGTGACTTTCGTTTTATTTCACTAGCCTGCATCAATAAATCAGTTTGAAGTTTATGTTCGTTTAATTGTATTTCCCTTTGCAGTACTAGTAATGTGTAATGTGGATGTTGTTTTTAATCAATAGCCTATTTTAATCATATTACTTTGTTTGTTTACATTACATTTATTTATGCATACAAATTTTTAATGATTGACTAATCATTGTCTTTAATTCTTAAGGTGTGGAACGCCATTTGGGTGATGATATATGCTTACTAGATAGTGCAACTACTCATACAATTTTGGAATGCCATTTGTTTCATCAATCTCTTCATTCGTGGTATCAAACAACTATACCAAAAAAAAATTGTATCAACAAAACCAAACATTTGGGTTTTGCAACTTTCATGTATTTATCAAATAAGAAAGGAAAGTCAGCTTTTGCGTATATTCCATTCCAAACTTTTGAATTTTATTTGGCAATAGATCCGCAAAGGGAAAAAAAATAATAATATTGAATTTAGAAGCCAAAGAATAAAAATAAGAGTGATACAAGAAAAGACATGAAAAATATAGAAGCGAACCCCAAACTAGCATGTGCTGACTTGATAGCTTTATCAAAAAAAAATGATATTGACAATTACCTTTTTGGAGAGAGGAAAAGTAAAGAGTTTATAAAGAAATGCAAGAACAATTCCTTTACCTGCTGTTTTAAAGGAAATAAGAAATAGAATGTATGTAGATATATTCTAAAAGACTCGTCTGCACTAATATATATAATAGGATTTTGAATATAAATAGCCTTAGAATTGGAATGGTCAGAAGAGAAACAATCAGAGTAATTAATATTTAATTACTTGCTGAGAAGTTGGAAAAGTTTGAAGGTGAATAGGTTGAGGTCAGTAATTAATTCGCATTCCTTCGTGCTGATAACGTGTTACAGAATAAAGAGAATGAAGGCCATTAGAGAGAGAGCAATTTTATTGAATTGAGAGATAGATCTTACAATACAATCAAGTTGCATATTTATAGACTACTTATGCAGTGCAGATTACAATAATGACCTTTCTTATTTAGCATATTCATCCCTATTATTAATGTATATTGCAACATAGTTCATATTTTTCTCTGACCTCTTCTTATTCATACTGTTCGATTTGAAAATTATATATAAACGTTCATGTTACGTTGCTTTTGTAAGTCTGTTTAACTTCTTGCCATGTCACCTTTCCCTTTAAATCTCAATAGCTTGCCTAAACCGTTTTTCCTCCCATGGCCATGCATGCTCTCTCCCCATGATCCACCGCCATGGCCTCAACTCCAAGCTTATCCACCCGTCTGAGCTCATTACATGGCTCCTCTCGCCTGCCACACAACCGAATGAACCGCCACGTCCTTCTTGCGCGACATCCTCACAGGCCTACCCGCATAAGCGGCCTCCATCACCACTTTCCACCACTCCTCCTCCCACATACCGCACACACACCTAACACCGCTCGCGTCCTCTCTCTTTCCTCTCTTCGCCTGAAGCCAGCATCGGCCACCCCAACAACAAGCAAGCCGCAACAGCCACTCTACCTCCCAGGCCACGTCCAAACCCATCAGCCTGCTTTCAAATCTCATCGCCACCCAAGATCTCACCACCAACCTTGCTCCTCCACGTATCAGACCCTTCCACACCCTCCGCAACCTTACTCGCAAGCCACCACTCCAGCCTTTCCTCCGTAGCAGCAGCAGCTCTTTGTCCTCTCTTCTTTTATATGTGTTATAATATGCATGCATGGGTATGGATCTAACATGTTTAAATTATATGTGTTATGTTTGTTCGTAAGTTATATTACATGTTAGTGTATATATATACACATATATTAGTTTACATAAGCTATGTTAGTTTATATATTTATGTTTATGTAAGTTTGTATATATGTAAAGCATTTGTTTTTGTTACCGGAAAAAGCAAAAAATCTAGGGTTTTCTTCTGCCATGGGAGAAAACAATATCTCTCTCAAATCCAAATCTAATCCCCCCCTCTCTTGTCTGTCTCCTCAAGATAGGTCACCTGAAACCCTTTTCAGAAAGTCGAATAATGTCATCATTGATAATAAGGGCTTCAATTGGTTCAAACAAGATTGCAAAGGAGATATCAGCCCAGAATTGGTCAGACTTGGTCTTAGATCAGTAATAATCAGAGAAGGAAAGAGGATCAGAAGATCAATTCTTTTAGGGATAGGACCAAGCAGACGCAAATCGAAAAACCACCAACAAAGTTCTCTCTAAATAAAGAACTAGGGCAGAAATCTTAGGCTGATATTGTCTCAGAGCAATCTAATGAACCAAAGGATGAAGATTGCAGTCTTGAAACCATTTCGCCTATCCAAATCAATAACAAGAAATATGGTGTAGTAAAAGAGGCAGTTTGTAAAAGAGCTATGGAATGTTGGAATAATTCCATCTTGGTATATGTTGTTAGTAGTAAACCATATTTCGTGTTTTTCAAAGAATAAATTAAAAGAGTTTGGAAACCAAAAGGTGATTTTGAAATCTTTTCTAGAGAAAATGGTTTTTTTCTGGTTAAATTCTATGATTCACAAGACTGCAACTCCATAATTCAGAATGGTCCATATTTCTATAACGTCAAACTCCATTATGAGAAGGTGGACGGAATCATTGAAGATGGACAGAGATCTTCTGTCAACTATGCCGGTATGGATTAGATTACCCAGCGCAAACCTCAAATTATGGGATAGAGAGGCATTTAGCATCATGGCAAGTATTATTGGAAAACCCATTAAAATGGACACAGCAACCACCATGAAGTCGAGAATGAATTATGCTCGAATTCTTGTGGAAGTTTTCTGCAATGGATGAACTTCCAGATGAAATTTGTTTAAATCTTTATAATGGGGAAAACATTATACAAAAGGTTGAGTATGAATGGGTTCCACTAAAGTGTAGCATATGTAAATGCTTCGGTCACACTAAGGAGCAGTGCAACCAGAAGCAGTTGTGGATTCCCAAAAAGAATGATAAAAGTTTAGTAAATATTCAAGAAAATAGATCCGAAACAGTTCAAGAAATTAATGTCAGTGAAGCTATTAAATCTCAGTCAAAATCTCAAGAAGATGTAGATCGAATCTATCAAGATGATATCATTTTCGATCAAGAAAGTAATACTAAAGAGCTCACTGATCAAAACAATCAGATCATGGCGATGGAAGTTCATCTGCAAAGCGGAAAAATTTCAAATGATCATGATCCGACAAAGATAAAGGAGGGTAAAAATAAACAGGTCTTTAACTCTGAAACCCCCCATATTTCAGAGTCATGTTTAATTACAGGTCAGAATAATACAAGATTAGTCAACAAAATTCATCAAAATTCTAATCTGAATCAAGAATCAAAGACTGAGAAGGGATCTTCCTCTATAATTGCTGCAGATGTTGAGAGAAATGGTTGCTCAACATTGCTTCGCAAGGGTGATCAACCTCTAGAGCAGGCTGCAATGTCTGATTGTAATGAATCAGAATTGCCTCGCACAGCTTCTTTTGATATTTCTTTAATCAAGATTCCAGAATCTGCACAAATGGAAGAAGATAAATCTGAGGAAAAAGACAGTGTTGAAGATTTTGACATATAAGAATTACATATTGGTAAAACAAAATCATCTGGTAAGTTAAAGGGAAGTAAAGAGAAAAAAGATTTCAAACAAAAATATATTTCAATTAACCCAGAGTGGGATCAAATGTCCACCAGATTGAAGGCCAAAGGTACTGATAATAAAAGGAGAGGTAAAAGTACTATGGTGTCAGGTACAATTTGATTCTCTTATTTTAATATCATATATATGTCTATTTTTGCATGGAATGTTAGGGGGATGAACACCCCTGTTAAACAATGTGATATCCTACATATGATTAATATATATAAACCTACTATTATTGCCCTTATTGAGAATAAATTGAATGATGAAAACTTTGATAGATTCTGTATTAAAATGTCCAGTAATTGGAAAGCTATTCATAATAATGATTGTGGCTGTAAAGGTAGAATTATTGTTATCTGGGACTCTAATGTCTGGAATAATACAAACATTAATAAAGACAGTCAATTTATAGATTGTAATTTTAGAAACATTGGTGGTTTTTATTTACAAGTTACTGCTGTATATGGTAGTAACTTTGAAATTGAAAGAAATGTTTTGTGGCAAAAATTGAAATCTCTAAATTACATATATAATTTCCCTTAGATTGTATTAGGGGACTTTAATACTATTTTTCATGTTAATGAAAAGTTTGGTGGGATTAAGATCCCTCAGAATAAGCTAGATAAAGTCAATAATTTTCTTTTAGAATCTGGTCTTATTGATCCAAATATTAGTGGTAGTAAATATACTTGGAAATATGGTTTAGCTAAAAATATTCATTGCAAATTAGATAGAATTTTGTATAATAAAGACTTCTTAAATAAATTTCCTGATAGTACCTGTTCTACTTTGGAACAGAACTTAAGTGATCACACTCCTCTTCTGGTTAAACTTGTTGTTAATAGTGTTGCTAATACTAAAGCCCATGATTTAGATTCAAAAACAGTTGGGTTCTGGAAGAAGATTACAAAATTTTAATGGAAAATTGTCATAGTTTTTCCTGTAATGGATCCAAACAATTTCAGTTTTGTATGTTTTTGAAATTCACTAAGAATAATCTTAAAAACTGGAATAAAAATAAATATTTTAATAAAAGTAGGATTGCTGAATTGAGAAATGAAGGTAAAATGTTACAAATGAATGCTGATAATAAGCCTGGTGATTTGAATAAAATTAATAAAAAATTTCTAAATCAAAGAGAGCTGTCTAATGAGATGTATAAAGAATTAGTTGATGCTAGACAAAAAGCTAAGACTGATTGGCTTACTTTAGGGGATGATTGTACCAAGTTTTTTATGCAAAGATGAGTAATAAAAAACACCATAATAACATTGGTTGCATATTTGATAGAGAGGGCAATTTAGCTAATTCATATGAGAAAGTTTCTACTGAAGCTGTTAAGTTTTATAAGGAGCTTTATTTTTCTACATCTATTGAAAGTGAGTTTCCAGATATAACATGTAAAAATATCTTAAATAATAATGCTGCAGAAATCTTACTGGCTCCTGTGGGTATTGATGAAATAAAATTTATTGTTTTTAATGCTGGGGACAACAAAAGTCCTGGCCCTGATGGTTTCAATGCTAAATTCTTTAAAAATAATTGGGAGTTTATAAAACAGCAAGTGACTGATGTGGTCAATGAATTTACGAACAATGGTAAAATTCTCAAAAGTATTAATCATACATTCATTACCCTTATTCCAAAAAATAAAAATCCCATTGATATAGGTGATTACAAACCCATTTCATGTTGCAATTTTATTTACAAAATTATTGCTAGTGTGCTTAGTAATAGAATTAAAGTGTTTTTTCCTTTTCTTATTGTTGAAAACCAGAGTGCTTTTGTTCCTAGTAGGCTTATATATGAAAACTCCCTTTTAGCTCATGAGATGGTCAGAAAATTTAATACAAAACAGGGTGATAATGTATGTATTAAGATTGATCTGCAAAAAGCATATGATAAGGTTAACAGACACTTTATTCGTCACATTATGAAATGTATGGGTTTTCCTATAAAATTTTGTGATTTGATATTTGAGTGTATTAACACCCCTACATTTTCTATTCTTATTCAAGGTAAGGCTGAAGGGTTTATAAAGTCTAATAGGGGGCTAAGACAGGGAGATCCCTTGTCTCCTTATCTTTTTGCTATAGTGATGGAATATTTTTCTATCCTTGTTGAAATAGAAAGTATTAAAGGTAAAATTCATCCTATATATAGAATTCAGCCATGTGTAAATCACCTGATCTATGCTGATGATCTTATGGTTTTTATTAAAGCTAATAAAGATAATGCAGAATCTATTAAATACATTTTTGATAAATTAAAAATTCATGCTGGGCTTCAGCTTAATGTTAATAAGTGTAAAGCCTATTTCAGTAAAGCCTGTAAGTTCAAAAATGAATTTTTAAGGATTTTACAAATAGAAGAGGGTTTTCTTCCAATCAAATATTTAGGTTTGCCTCTTTCTACTAATATGATTAAGAATTCAGATTGCTCAATTCTTATTGATAAAATTCAGGAGAGAATGGAGACGTGGTCTGCAAATTACTCTCCATTGCTGATAGACTAGAGCTTATTAAGACAGTGGTTTATGCTATTATCATATACTGGTTACAAAACTTTCAAATCCCTGCTGCAACAATTAAATATTGGAAAGCAGATGTGCAGATTTTCTATGGAAAGGCAAATACCACAAAATTAGTTGGATTAGTGTGTGTAGACCAAAAAATGAGGGGGGTTTTGGTATTAAAATTTTTAAAGATTTGAGTACTACTTGCCATTTAAAAATATTTTGGAGATTCATTAGTTCAGATTCTTTGTGGGCCAGATGGATGAGATCCAAGTACTTGAAACAGGAAAATTTATGGACTACTGTTCATAAAAATAATCAATCAAATACTTGGAAACATATTTTAGATTGTAGGAAAATTGGTAAATCTCTTATCGATAGAAAATTTAAAGATGGAAAAGACACCAGTTTGTGGTTTGATCCATGGTTCAATAATGAAACATTTATAAATAGGGTTGGGTGGAACAGTCTTGTTTTATGTGGTAGCCCTAATGATAAAGTTTCTGATATTATAGTTAATAATCAGTGGCACCCACAGATTCATCCCATTACTAACCCCCATAAAAATGATATTTGCAATATTCAGTTTGATAAATATGCCGAGCATGATTACTGGGAGTGGAGAGCTAACAATAGAGGGAAGTTTTCTTTTAAAGAAACTTGGAATTTTATCAGAATTAAATATCCTACTGAAGTGTCATATCAGTGCATTTGGAATAGAGTGAATTGTCCCAAGATGGCATTCTGTACTTATTTTGCAATAAAAAACAGATTGCCAACCTGGGACAGGATTAATAAATGGGGTAGCAATTTAAATTCACTCTGTTCCTTATGCAAATTATGTAATGAAAATGCTAATCGTATATTTTTTGAATGCAGCTATTCCTTTTTTATATGGAATCAAATCAGAATGACTTTAAGCATTGATGGCAACAGACATATGGATATCATGAATATTATCAAAATTATCAACAGTGAATTTAGGGTCAATTCGGAAGAATCGGATTATGCTCACATTCTTCTTACTACGGCAGTGTTTAACTTATGGAAAGAAAGAAATCTACGTGTGCATAATAGGGGCAGCAGAAGCAAAGAGCAAGTTTGGCTTACTATTAGTACAAATAGCAAGATTATGTTGCAAAAATCTAAAAAATTTCAGAAAAGTCAAACCAGATATACTTCCCTTGCTGAAGACTGGAAGGCCGAAGCTGGTAGAAAGCACTTGGAAACTTTTCTTTTAAATCCGAAATGTTTGCAGACAAACAATTATTATCAGAGAATGGAGGGTAGTGTCAACCACCATGAGTTAAATGAAATTGATGAGGATAATAGCTCTTTCGAAGCCGCATGCTACAACAATGAACCACATCAAGCTACTACCATGAAATCATCAGATCTACGTCTCGTTGACACTAAATCTAACAATTTTGAGGTCATCAGAGATTATAATTTGAGAACCAGTGCGTCTTTGGGTGATAATAACAAAGAGCAGCAAGCTTCGTCAGTTCTAGGTCGCGTTGACCATAGATCTAACATTTTTCAGCATCTCAACAACAATTGCAAAGCCTACTGGAGGATTAATTGTGGTAGAGGAATGAGAAGTGGCTTTAATGAGGCTCTTTCGTACTGGGAACGAGGGGAGAGCAGCGGGATGAAGAGCGACAGAGGATAGTCTATTTGAGCTGTCATTGTTTTTGCTTTTCGTTTTCTCTGGGTGTTTGTGAAATTGTGTTGCCGATAGTGTCGGCGCTAGGGTTTGCAGTGTGTTGAGATGTTTGGTTCGGCTATATTATTACCCATGTGGTGTTTGTTTTTGGGCCTGGCCCTTTAAATTTATTCCAAAAAAAAGGTTTATATATATGTTATAATAATATTGATGTTTAAAGTAAATATGTATATGTTCGCATTGACTTTAAAATATACACATATATATGTTTTGATTTTTGGAGTATATACATATAGATTCTTTTTATGCATTTCAAATTTTATATTTAATTTAATTATAATATATTTATACGTTTTATTATAAAGTGTATGTGTTGGTACAAATTATATAAGTCTATTAGTTATATGAGTTTTTAACCAGTCAGTATACATATGTATAAAAGCCTTCTCCTTGTTTTATAAAAGAAAACAAATTATATATGTATAAGTTAATATATATATATATATATATACACACACACACACAAAAAGTTTGAACTGTTGATACATACATTTTTCCTTAAGAAGCTGAATTTTAAAAGGATGAACTTAAAGTTGTATATATATCAGTAAGTTTTATCATGTTATTCTATGCTAAAATAATAATATAAAAGTATGTATATTATTCAAAGTATTTCTATTTGTGTATATAAGGTATTTATATATGCTATTCCAGTTTATTTATGTATCTAGCAAGTCTATTCGTATATAGTACATTATTATGCTTTTCAATGGAAGGTTATATATATATATATATATATATATATAATATGTCCAGAATAACCATTTAAGTTTATGTTATATTTTGAAACAGTTTTATAATAATATATATAAAGTTTGTGTTATTATTTGAAATGTTGGATGGAAATATTTACATTTAAAATTAAATAATGATTTTGCAATATAATATACATAGATTTTATTGCGATATGTGTTTAAATTTGAATATTGATTTCAAATTCTATATATTGTACTTTCATCAAATCCAAAGTTCATCAACCTTGTTTTACTTGTCTCTGTTGCAGTTCGGAGATTTTTCTGCAACTCTAGTTTGTACGTTTATATCCGTATCTGTGCTTCTCATTCTCCTTATTTCTCCAACCTCGAAAGGTGAGCAATCACTCACGATAAACATTATTATAGCTAGTAAATTTGATTTCACTTGAAATGACAATTGAAATATGCTGTTAAATTTGAATTGTTAGTTGTTTAGTTGTTGAATAAGATCTGCCATTATCTGCAATTGTTCACCTGTGATATATGACACCATATCTTGTTGTGTATATTTTATTTAATTTGTTACTGATGATATATGCCTGTTATTGATATGTTATATTATTATCATATTTATCCTCACTTTGCAAGTTCCCTGTTAGTTTAAAAATTCCCTATGGGTTGAAGTGATACATACCCGAAAAATCTTGTAGAATAAGGGAAAATCGTTATGGGTTGAAATTATAAACTCAAGCATTTTTCATTAATTTTGAATTTTTGAGATTGCGGGTTGAAATGATATATACCCGTAGATATTTAAATTGCAGAATGAAATCATAAATATCCGTATCACTTGACCATAGGGTAGAAAATTATATACGGACACCTTTTGGAAATAATTTCCAAAGTTTTGAAAGAAAATATATGGGTTTTAATTAATATTGATTTTTTTAAAAATATAATATGTATAAATGTTATCTTTATATATGTCTAAATTTTAGATTTTTAAAATCATATGTTTTGGAAATTTTACATTTATAAGTTAGTTTTGAAAATATAATTTTTAAGATTTTACTTATAATTTTATTACTTTAAAAATATATAAAATAAGATTTGATTTAATAAAATTTACTTTAATTTATTTATAATATTTTTAACTATTTATTTAAATTTATATTAATAAAAAAATAGATTTTATAACTTTAATTATAAAGGCTGGGAAGATTAATTAATGTTGACTTAGAATTCAATATGTTAATATTTGAATTTAAATAAGACTTGATTTGTAACTTCAATGGTTTAATACTTGGATTAAATAAGAATTCATTTATAATTAAATTTGTTTAAAATTGATCTTAAATACGAATTGAACTTATTGAATTTGAGATTTTAAAGATAAGATTTTATAACTTGATTTTGATAAAAGATGATGAAATGAATATTTTCAAATTTAAATAATTTAAAATTTGAATATTTAGTTTGATTTAAAGGTGAATTGGAGATTTTATTTAATTGTTATTAAAATAATAAATAAATATTTTCCAATTTGTATAAAATTAGAGAAATGTTGAGATCTAAATGAAACTTATATTGAAAATGTTTGAATATTTAAACATTGAATCCCATTGGAATTGAAATGATAGTTCCAACCTAAATTTGAAATAGATATGAATTGAAATGGGTTCTTGAGAAGTTGAATTAAATTGAAATTGATGAACTGGGATTGATTTAGATTGAATTTTGGAATTTAAGTTGATTTGAATCGATTTGTGAAATTTGGAGGAAACTATTTTTTATTATATAAAGTATTTTAATATACAAGAACTATTTTAATATATAAATTATTTTAATATATAAACTAGTTTAATTTATAACTATTTTAATATATACACTATTTTCAATATGTAAACTTTTTAAGTTAAAAGTGTTATGATCTTAAAAGTGTTATGATTTCCAAAGTGTCATAATTTTAAAAGTGTTACGATTTTGGAAACGAGTATTATTTAAAGTGAATAATGATATCGAATTTATATGGTTTTGAGAGGAATATGATATTTTGATATGAATTATGAACTATTTGTAAAGAAATAACCATGGTGTGAAATAAGCGTTTGGTTGTCAAAGAGACCAGGATCGAATATTATCATACTCTCTGCCAATACCGAAAACCACTTTAACAACTGTGTACGTGGTGGAGATTCCAGAACGAAGCAGGATGGTTTTGGCGAACGATGATGTATGATATTTACGTATCCCTGACTCCCATGAGTCAGCTTGATATGGCTAAAACAGGAGCCACGACGGGCCAAGTGAGGTCATTCCTCCTATCGGCCTATCAGATACATTTCTTCCATACCATTATTGCTTTTGTGATTTGATTGGGTGCACCTATGATTTGGGAGTGTATCACGAGGTGGGCGGTAGTAGCTACTATGCGTTACCATCAGTCCGGATATGCAAACGGTATATCTACCTTGGCATTGCCTCACGTGCATTTTCACATGCCTTATCGCATCTTCTACGAGTTTGGTTTGTACCATACCTATGGAGTGCCCTCTGATAGCCCTCCAGTTTATAGAGGGAGTTATGGTAGTGTATAGACTATGAGAATATATAAAATGTGTTAAGGGGGATATGGGTAACGCCTTCACGCTATTTTAATACTTTCACTTTACTATAGACATATTATAATAGCGTATATTACTACATAGTAGATAGTTCCACAGATCCTTAGAGGATGAAAATACCAAAATCCTTTAAGTTACTTGTATTTCAGGTGACATTTCACTTGAGTTGTAATAACCCTGTATTTTCTGATTATTGTAATTGTATATTTTAATTATTTTAATTTAAATTCCTAATTTAAAAACTTTATTTTATTTATTAAAATGAATATATTTTGTTAATTGAAATATAAATGTTGATTTTGATGTGGATTATAATTTCAAACATGCATAAATTGAATATTTCCAGAAAATGTGAATTTTGGTCAATCTGGTCAAACTTTGACTTTTAAATTTAAATTTTAAAAATTTGAAAATTTTAATTTTATCTTTTTTTATGAAAGTAAATAAAATTTCAAGAACACTGCTTTTCGTTTCGTTGAAATCCGAATAATATTGTGAAAGTTATGCTTTTTACAAAATTGGGTGTAAATTGTTTTATTTAACACTATTTTTTATTTTAAATTATATAAATAATCTTTTTAATTGTCATATCTTATTCTAAATTGTATTATATGTTATGTTACATATATTTTTACCTTTTAAATATTTTTAAAGTGATGTTTGAATTTTTCCGAAGCTCATTGAATTTTTTTTTCTATTTTTAAAGGTTAGTTTCCATTTTTTTGCTATTTTCTTCATTTAAATTATATTTAATTAAAATTTATTTAATAATTTTTATGTATACATTTTATTTTTATTTTTTATCTTTATTTATAAATATTTTTCATGTACATAAAAATTTTCCGACTAGTTTTCATTTTCTATGCGATATTCTTAATTTAATCATATATAATTAATATTTATTTATTTATATTTTGTTTATTTGTTATATTTTGTATTTTATCTGAATTTATATATATATTTCAATTATATAAAAATTTAAAAAGAAATATTGGATATGTGAAGTGTTTGAAACCCTTTGTATGCTTAGTCTCTTTGTATTCTTGTCCTTTCATTTTCCAATTGCCTCTTCATTTTTGATTGGCCGACCACTTTCTTTTGTTATTGCCGTGACTTCCCTCTTCCATTCACGTGAATTTGTTTCTTCTCATCACAAACTCATGGCTCCAAAGCTTCAAGAGAGAAAAAAATATAAAAACAATGGCTTTTCTTTTCACATTTTTCCCTCTTCTTCACTGATTTAGCCTTCCTCTTCTTCATGTTTGCTTGGCCTCACCTCTCTCCTTGCTGACCACCATCCTCTCCACCATCTACAACAGCACCAACCCCCTCTCCTCTGACCACCACCTCTGGCCATGACCATTAGATGAAGCCACCACCTCAAATTTGCAAAGCACTTCACCAAAACAATGCTAGCCAAGCCTATACTCCACTATTTCCTTCATAGTTGCCTTTAGCCACCCCTTAGCCACCACCACCATCATCTGCTTCACCTCTGGCTGCCCCTTTCACTACTGTCCAGATCTGACCCGACATGAAGACCCCATGGCCGAGCCTATATGTGGTCATAGCCGAGTCAAAATGCACCATAAACTTCACATATTTGCCTTGAACCCATGTATGCTTCATGTTGTAACTCTTCCACTACCTTCATCCACTTGTAACCTGACCTTTATGGTTTCCATACCTGACCCAAACCAGAGCCAAGTGTGGTGAGATCAATCCCATTTGATCATGTGACAAGCTTATGTTGTCGTGTGCAAGTCTTTTGCTTCTAAGATTTGGTCATCTCTCTTGTTTTGCAACTGTTCTGCAAACTAAAGCTGTTGATTATATTTGTATGTCGATATCTATATTTGTGCTTATGTATGTTATATTTTGGGTTGTTTACAAGGGTCTCCATCAATTCAAATCAAATCGTGTTTGTCGTTCCTTTGGAATCGCTTTTGTGTGTGTTGTTTGTCTCTAGCTTTGATAAAGGTGAGTCTTTCTCACTCCGACATTTCTACTTATGAATTAGTGAATTGATGCCAAGTGTTTAGTAATATAAAATATTTATGCAAGTTAATGATGATCATATGATATGCTCTTCCATGTTATTACCATGTTAAAACTGTTAATTATCACCTGACATCTGATATATGACATTATATTGTGACATTGACATTGTTTATATTGTTAATGCATATATTCACATGCAAGTTCCCTGTTAGAATAGAATCATTATGGGTTGAAATGATACATACCCGAACGGACTTTAGAATAGGGAAAAATCGTTATGGGATGAAATGATAGGCCTGAGCGATTTTTATTGTATTTTATTTGACTTGGGATTGCGGGTTTGAAATGATAGAACCCGGGTTTTCTTTGTAAACCGCGGATTGAAATGATATATATCTGTATCACTTGTCGTAGGCTAGAAAATTATATACAGACTCCGTGGTATATTTTTAAATGATTTTTATTAAAATGTGTATTTTTAAAAGTATGAAATTTTTATTTAAAAATATATGTTTTATGGTTTTAAGAAAATTAAATATTAAGTCTTGAAATTGTGAATTTAAGTACGTAAACTTGAAGTAATTGTGATTTTTGACTTTAAATTTTATTTTAAAATGTAAATAAATAATGGAAATTAAATTTAAAGTTTTGAAATGATATTTGAAGTAAAATGTTAAGTTTTATTAAATTTATAAGTTAATAAACAGTGAATTTTGACTTAATAAATGAATGGAGTTTTTAAATTGAATATTTGATCTTAAAATTTTATTGTGTTAAATCATATGTTAAAATGATTTTAAATGTGAAATTTTGAAGTCTAGAAATATGATTTTTAAGTTATAATAATAAATTTAGAGCTTTATTATTATTTTTGAAAAGCTAAAATGAAATCTGGAATTTTATAGCATTTTCAAAATGCTGTAGTCTTTTGACAGCATTTTTAAATGCTATTGTTTTGAATCTAACAATGTTTGAAATAACTAAATATCTATTACGACATTTTATAAATGTCGTTATTCTTGAACTAAACCATTTTGGAAACTTAAGCTACTATAACACTTTATAAATGCTGTCGTTGCTATAATTTGACAATGTTTTGAAATGTTATAGATTTTAACACTGCTGGGTTATATTTTAAAGTGTTAATTAATTTAACTTTTGAAATGGATTATTTGTGAAATTTTATAAGTTTTGAATATTTAAATTTGAATTTTTAAGGAATTTAAATTGAATTTGAATTTGAATAAAGTTTACATAGTTATGTGTTAAACGGAATGAGATGTAATGAGATAAATGAATTTTTGAATGGAATTTTGAAATGTATTTTTGTAATGATGTTTGAAATAATAAATGAATGACATATTTGATTTTTAAATGATATTTAAATGAATATTTGGATTTGAATTCAAATAATGATTTGATTATGAAGTTTTGAAAGGATGTAATATTTTAATGATTTTGAAATGGTTTGGAAATGATTTGATCTTTATTTTAATAAAGAATGTGAATGTGGAATGTTATTTGATTTTGATTTATTTGATAACGGAATATTGTAGTTTATATTTGTATGAAAAGATATTTGGTTTAATTGTAATGTAAGTTTAGTTAAAGAATATTGGATTTATGAAATGAATATTTCAAAACTACATAATAATGAAATTAGATTTGAGATATCAATATATGGAATTATAAAGTTTAGTTTTGAAATGTGGGATATTGAAGTTTGGAAATATATTAAAATTGGATAGTTATTTTGTAGATCAAATCTATATTTGAAATTTATAAGATTTGAAATGTTTTGTTAGAAAACTAAATTGAATTGAAACTGACGGTTTGATTTGAATTAAATTGGAAATTTGAAATTTTTGTTTAATTGAATAAATTTGTAAAATGTAAAGAATTAAAGGAATGTTCCATGATTTCAAAATGTTATGATTTCAAAGTGTAACGATTTCAAGTATTTTGGTTTCGGAAAAGTTATAACTTTGAAAGTATTATAATTTTTGAAAGGTGAATATATATTTGAAATGGAAATGATAAACTATTTTGATTTGAATATAGTTTTGAAATAAAAATGATTTTGGTTTCGAAGTATGAACTATTTTGATTGAATAAATAGTTTTGAAATAAAAATGGTTTTGGTTTCGAAGTATAAAATATTTTGAAAGGAATATAGTTTTGAAATGAAATGATTTGATTTTTTTGAAGTATAAACTATTTTGAAATGACCACGGCGTTATAATAACGTTTGGTTGTTAAAGAGACCAGGATCGGAAGTTGTCATACTCTCTGCCAACTTCGAAAACCACTTTAACAACCGTATACGCGGTGGAGATTCCAGAATGAAGTAGGATGGTGGCGACGTTCTTGAGGTATATTATGTGGACCCATCTCCTGTGAGTTGGCATAAGATGGCTAAAACAGGAGCGATCTCGGGCCAAGTGAGGTCATTCCTCCGATCAGACACATTCCTTCTATACTGTACTCTTACTTGTGATTGATTAGATGGCCATCCTTCGATTTTGATATGGGAGTGTGTTCCGAGGTGGGCGTATGTGGCTGCAGCGTCACCACCAGCCCGTGTGCGTAATTGGTATATCTACCCTGGCATTGCCTTGTGTGCCGTGTCATCTACCATATCGAGCCTTTACTACGAGTTTGTTTTTCTCCCGTAGCCTGTGTGGTATCCTATGATAGTCACCCGGTGTGGAGATGTCATGATATTGGATGGACTACTGGGACTATTATGTGTGAAGGGTGATATGGGTAGCTTGTAGCGCTATTTAAAAGTATGTTTATTTTACTGTAGACATTATTATAATAGCGCAATATTACTACATAGTAAATAGTTTAACGGATCCTTAAAGGATGGGCGATCCCAAGCATCCTTTAAGTTACCGATGCAATTTTGTTACTGTTCACCTGAGTTGATTTACAGTTCATAAGTATTTATGTCCTGACTCGAGTGTTTTGTGTTTTTCTTTACGCTCGAGTCACATTGAGTGAGTTAGCATTCAAGATTCACCTTCGGAGTTGGAGCTTTCCTTAAAGATCCAGCCATCTATTTTGCTTTCTGTATCCAGTGATTTCAGTGATGTATTCTGATTTTTACCTGATGTATCTTGTTACTCTTCTGTTGTATCTTGTTTAACTCTGATGTATCTTATTTTTATATAGTAGCTTCATGAACTACTATCTCTTTTAATTCCGCTGCATTATTATTTACTCTGTGTCTATGATCTGTGGTTATGTATTTACTGTATATTATGAGATTTTTCCAAATTTTGTTACAACGCGGTATTTTGAGTAATTCAAGTCCAACATGTGCGGATGCGAATGGTTGAAAATATCGGGTCATTACAGTTGGCATCAGAGCTTTGGTAGCTCTAGGCAAAACTTAGCATATATGGTAAATGTATTTACAGAATCACTTTCATTTGAGTTTAAATCTCTTCCTTTTTGACTCGATTCCTTTGAATTTTGGAACATTCCCTGTGGTTCCAAAATTCATCCGTGTCCCTCACTATTTATCTTCTTTGGATTCTGGAGTATCCCATAACTCCACTTCAAAAGATCTTCATAATGAGTTGGCGGTCTCGCCAACCTAAAATTTATTTGTAAAGGGGTGAAACTCCTTTACAACAGCATCGATTCACCAAAGATTTTATATCCTCGGTTTAGATGTTGGTATCTCTTATTATCCTAAATTCTATATCTAGAGATCGAATGTTTATTTACCCCATAAATCCACATCGATCTTATTCTTTAAGTCACGGTTGACCCGGTTAAGGTTGTCCGCGATTTATATAAACATATCCATCTTCCTATTCTATTATTTAATCATCTCATCTTTGTTTCCAATTTATCTTCAAAGCATACTTGAAGTGTATTTGTAAACTAATATTTAAAATGTTTTATATATTGTGTTGTTTGAGTTGTTGATGTTGATTTGGGTTTCTGATTGATTCGTCTGATCAACGCTATCGATAGGATTTCCAAAACACTTGAACAGAGTAAATTGACACAATATTTTTTTAAAATTTAGTAATGTAATAAATTTTTAGTTATACTATAATAATTTTCGGGATTTTATTGGATTGGTTGTTAAGAACTAATATTTGATTTTATATATCTTTCTCTTGTTTCATATATAAATAATTGAACTATAAAACATTGTTATAAATTTATTTGGAAATTTAAAATGAATTTAAAACTAGAATTTGAGAATTTAATTTCCAATGGTTCCAAACCTTGTATTTAAAGTTTTAAAAAGGATATGCTATTTAAAGTATTTTCGAATAGAAATTTGTTTTCAAAGAATTTTAAAGTTTAAAATTAGTGCTCTTCTCTTTATCGCTGGAAAATAACTTCGGTGTTGACTGCAGCATCATCGACATTCATTTTCGAGTTTCGAAGTGAAGAGACCGTTCTGTAGTCTTGCTACAGTTTTGTTTTGGGGAGTTTAATTGATTTGAATTCCTAAAATAAGACTGGATTTATTACATATACTGATATATGATTTAAATTTGAATGTATATTTATATATATAGTATATTTGCATTTATTTATCTCTAAATAATTTGGAATTTATCTGAAATTTAATTCCTAAATTTTATCTTAAAAGATAATTTTCAAATATAATTTCAAGATTTGGATAAATATTCAAGCTTGAAATGATTGAATTAGAAAGTTTTATTTGTATAATACACAATTTCATTCTAATATAACTTACCTAAATTTTCAGAAGTTGAATATGTAATTGGATAATATACAATATAAAAAGATTTTATAAATAAAATTGGAATGGTTATAATAAATTTTATACACTTAAATCTTAGTTATAAAATAATTAACAGAGGTAAATATAAGAAAGGATAATTAAATAACTTACAATAAAATAATGTTAAAAGAGCTAAGAATAAGATAAAGCAGTTATAATTAGTGTGAGTATATTTAACATAGGTGGTAAATTATATTGAGAGGAATAAATTTAATTTTAATTAGTAATGAAGAAGAATTAAATTTTATTTGGTACATTTTGAGTATAATAAAAGATTTTTCAAATACATGATTTTAGGGATTTGTTAATTTAAGATAATTGGATGATAAGATAATGAAATTAGAAATGCTTAAGATTTATTTGACTTATGTAAAATTAATTTTCAGTTTAAGTTGAAATTTTATGGTTTCAAATTTATTATCTTATTTTGTTTTTCAAACTATCTTTTGGTTGTCCTAATTTCCCTTATCTTGCTACAGAATGGGAGGCTATTGCTTATACCAGTCTGTTTAGAAATCTTTCTATAATCTTTAATAATCTTTGGTACTCATCCTTGAATCTAAGCACTGCTTTCCATCCACAGACCGTCGGTCAAACGGGAAGGGTGAATCAGATTCTAAAAGATTTTTTTCATGCTTGTGTTCTTGATTCTGGAAGATCTTGAAAGATCATCTCCACATTGTTAAACTTACCTATAGCAACAGTTATTAGGTATAATTTTAATCTTCTTGTCATCTTGTCTTAATACTATTTTATTTTATCTTTTTCAGTGCTTTCCCGTACCTCATTCCTTTTCGGGGACGAAAAGTTTTGAGTGGGGGAGAGTGTAACAACCCTGTATTTTCTGATTATTGTAATTGTATATTTTAATTATTTTAATTTAAATTCCTAATTTAAAAACTTTATTTTATTTATTAAAATGAATATATTTTGTTAATTGAAATATAAATGTTGATTTTGATGTGGATTAGAATTTCAAACATGCATAAATTGAATATTTCCAGAAAATGTGAATTTTGGTCAATCTGGTCAAACTTTGACTTTTAAATTTAAATTCTAAAAGTTTGAAAATTTGAATTTTATCATTTATTATGAAAGTAAATAAAATTTCAAGAACACTGCTTTTCGTTTCGTTGAAATCCAAATAATATTGTGAAAGTTATGTTTTTTACAAAATTGGGTGTAAATTGTTTTATTTAACACTATTTTTTATTTTAAGTTATATAAATAATATTTCTAATTGTCATATATTATTCTAAATTGTATTATATGTTATGTTACATATAATTTTACGTTTTAAATATTTTTAAAGTGATGTTTGAATTTTTCCAAAGCTCATTGAATTTATTTTCTATTTTTAAAGGTTAGTTTCCATTTTTCTGCTATTTTCTTCATTTAAATTATATTTAATTAAAATTTATTTATTCATTTTTATGTATACATTTTATTTTTATGTTTTTATCTTTATTTATAAATATTTTTCATGTACATAAATTTTTTCCAAAGTTTATTCCATTTATTTTCAAATTTTCTAGACTAGTTTTCATTTTCTGTGCTATTTTCTTAATTTAATCATATATAATTAATATTTATTTATTTATATTTTGTTTATTTGTTATATTTTGTATTTTATCTGAATTTATATATATATTTCAATTATATAAAAATTTAGAAAGAAATATTGGATATGTGAAGGGTTTGAAACCCATTGTATGCTTAGTCTCTTTGTATTCTTGTCCTTCCATTTTCCAATTGCCTCTTCATTTTTGATTGGCCGACCACTTTCTTTTGTTATTGCCATGACTTCCCTCTTCCATTCACATGAATTTTTTTCTTCTCATCACAAACTCACGGCTCCAAAGCTTCAAGAGAGAAAAAAATATAAAAACAATGGCTTTTCTTTTCACATTTTTCCCTCTTCTTCACTGATTTAGCCCTCGTCTTCTTCATGTTTGCTTGGCCTCACCTCTCTCCTTGCTGACCACCATCCTCTCCACCATCTATAGTAGCACCAACCCCCTCTCCTCTGACCACCACCTCTGGCCATGACCATTAGATGAAGCCACCTCCTCAAATTTGCAAAGCACTTCACCAAAATAATGCTAGCCAAGCCTATACTCCACTATTGCCTTCATAGTTGCCTTTGGCCACCCCTTAGCCACCACCACCATCATCTGCTTCACCTCTGGCTGCCCCTTTCACTACTGTCCAGATCTGACCTGACATGAAGACCCCATGGCCGAGCCTATATATGGTCATAGCCGAGTCAAAATGCACCAAAAACTTCACATATTTGCCTTGAACCCATGTATGCTTCATGTTGTAACTCTTCCACCACCTTCATCCACTTGTAACCTGACCTTTATGATTTCCATACCTGACCCAAACCAGAGCCTAGTGTGGTGAGATCAAGCCCATTTGATCATGTGACAAGCTTATGTAGTCGTGTGCAAGTCTTTTGCTTCTAAGGTTTGGTCATCTCTCTTGTTTTGCAACTATTCTGCAAACTAAAGTTGTTGATTATATTTGTATGTCGATATCTATATTTGTGCTTATGTATGTTATATTTTGGGTTGTTTACAAGGGTCTCCATCAATTCAAATCAAATCGTGCTTATCGTGCCTTTGAAATCGCTCTTGTGTGTGTTGTTTGTCTCTAGCTTTAATAAAGGTGAGTCTTTCTCACTCTGACATTTCTACTTATGAATTAGTGAATTGATGCTAAGTGTTTAGTAATACAAAATGTTTATGAAAGTTAATGATGATCATATGATATGCTATGCCATGTTATTACCATGTTAAAACTGTTAATTATCACCTGACATCTGATATACGACATTATATTGTGACATTGACATTGTTTATATTGTTAATGCATATATTCACACTGCAAGTTCCCTGTTGGAATAGAATCATTATGGGTTGAAATGATACATACCCGAACGGACTTTAGAATAGAAAAAAATCGTTATGGGATGAAATGATAGGCCTGAGCGATTTTTATTGTATTTTATTTGACTTGGGATTGCGGGTTCGAAATGATGGAACCCGGGTTTTCTTTGTAAACCGCGGATTGAAATGATATATATCTGTATCACTTGACGTAGGTTAGAAAATTATATACAGACCTCGTGTTATATTTTTAAATGATTTTTATTAAAATGTGTATTTTTAAAAGTATGAAATTTCGATTTAAAAATATATGTTTTACGGTTTTAAGAAAATTAAATATTAAGTCTTGAAATTGTGAATTTAAGTACGTAAACTTGAAGTAATTGTGATTTTTGACTTTAAATTTTATTTTAAAATGTAAATAAATAATGTAAATTAAATTTAAAGTTTTGAAATGATATTTGAAGTAAAATGTTAAGTTTTATTTAATTTATAAGTTAATAAACAGTGAACTTTGACTTAATAAATGAATGGAGTTTTTAAATTGAATATTTGATCTTAAAATTTTATTGTGTTAAATAATATGTTTAAATGATTTTAAATGTGAAATTTTGAAGTCTAGAAATATGATTTTTAAGTTATAATAATAAAATTTAGAGTTTTATTATTATTTTTGAAAAGCTAAAATGAAATCTGGAATTTTATAGCATTTTCAAAATGCTGTAGTCTTTTGACTGCATTTTTAAATGCTATTGTTTTGAATCTAACAATGTTTGAAATAACTAAATATCTATTACGACATTTTATAAATGTCGTTATTCTTGAACTAAACCATTTTGGAAACTATAAGCTACGATAGCACTTTATAAATGCTGTCGTTGCTATAATTTGACAATGTTTTGAAATATTATAGATTTTAACACTGCTGGGTTATATTTTAAAGTGTTAATTAATTTAACTTTTGAAATGAATTATTTGTGAAATTTTAGAAGTTTTGAATATTTAAATTTGAATTTTTAAGGAATTTAAATTGAACTTGAATTTAAATAAAGTTTACATAGTTATGTGTTAAACGGAATGAGATGTAATGAGATGAATGAATTTTTGAATGGAATTTTGAAATGTATTTTTGTAATGATGTTTGAAATAATAAATGAATGACATATTTGATTTTTAAATTATATTTAAATGAATATTTGGATTTGAATTCAAATAATGATTTGATTATGAAGTTTTGAAAGGATGTAATATTTTAATGATTTTGAAATGGTTTGAAAATGATTTGATCTTTATTTTAATAAAGAATGTGAATGTGGAATGTTATTTGATTTTGATTTATTTGATAAAGGAATATTGAAGTTTATATTTGTATGAAAAGATATTTGGTTTAATTGTAATGTAAGTTTATTTAAATAATATTGGATTTATGAAATGAATATTTCAAAACTACATAATAATGAAATTAGATTTGAGATATGAATATATGGAATTATAAAGTTTAGTTTTGAAATGTGGGATATTAAAGTTTGGAAATATATTAAAATTGGATAGTTATTTTGTAGATCAAATCTATATTTGAAATTTATAAGATTTGAAATGTTTTGCTAGAAAACTAAATTGAATTGAAACTGATGGTTTGATTTGAATTAAATTGGAAATTTGAAATTTTGGTTTAATTGAATAAATTTGTAAAATGTAAAGAATTAAAGGAATGTTCCATGATTTTAAATGTATGATTTCAAAATGTTATGATTTCAAAGTGTAACGATTTCAAGTATTTTGGTTTCGGAAAAGTTATAACTTTGAAGGTATTATAATTTTTGAAAGGTGAACATATGTTTGAAATAGAAATGATGAACTATTTTGATTTGAATATAGTTTTGAAATAAAAATGATTTTGGTTTCGAAGTATGAACTATTTTGATTGAATAAATAGTTTTGAAATAAAAATGGTTTTGGTTTCGAAGTATAAACTATTTTGAAAGGAATATAGTTTTGAAATGAAATGATTTGATTTTTTTTTGAAGTATAAACTGTTTTGAAATGACCACGACGTTATAATAACGTTTGGTTGTTAAAGAGACCAGGATCGTAAGTTGTCATACTCTCTGCCAACTTCGAAAACCACTTTACAACCGTATACGCGGTGGAGATTCCAGAATGAAGTAGGATGGTGGCGACGTTCTTGATGTATATTACGTGGATCCATTTCCTGTGAGTTGGCATAAGATGGCTAAAACAGGAGCGATCTCGAGCCAAGTGAGGTCATTCCTCCGATCGGACACATTCCTTCGATACTATACTCTTACTTGTGATTGATTAGATAGCCATCGTTCGATTTTGATATGGGATTGTGTTCCGAGGTGGGCGTATGTGGCTGCTGCGTTACCACCAGCCCGTGTGCGTAATTGGTATATCTACCCTGGCATTGCCTTGTGTGCCGTGTCATCTACCATATCGAGCCTTTACTACGAGTTTGTTTTTCTCCCATAGCCCGTGTGGTGTCCTCTGATAGTCACCCGGTGTGGAGTTGTCATGATATTGGATGGACTAGTGGGACTATTATGTGTGAAGGGTGATATGGGTAGCCCGGAGCGCTATTTAAAAGTATGTTTATTTTATTGTAGACATTATTATAATAGCGCAATATTACTACATAGTAAATAGTTTAAAGGATCCTTAAAGGATGGGCGATCCCATGCATCCTTTAAGTTACTGATGCATTTTTGTTACTGTTCACCTGAGTTGATTTACAGTTCATAAGTATTTATGTCCTGACTCGAGTGTTTTGTGTTTTGCTTTACGCTCGAGTCAGATTGAGTGAGTTAGCATTCAAGATTCACCTTCGGAGTTGGAGCTTTCCTTGAAGATCCAGCCATCTATTTTGCTTTCTGTATCCAGTGATTTCAGTGATGTATTCTGATTTTTACCTGATGTATCTTGTTACTCTTCTGTTGTATCTTGTTTAACTCTGATGTATCTTATTTTTATATAGTAGCTTCATGAACTACTATCTCTTTTATTTCCGCTGCATTATTATTTACTCTGTGTCTGTGATCTGTGATTATGTATTTTAAGATTTTGCCAAATTTTATTACAACGCGGTATTTTGAGTAATTCAAGTCCAACATGTGCGGATGCGAATGGTTGAAAATATCGGGTCGTTACATGAGTTGAATTTATTAATATAAGAATGTTAATCCTGACTCGAGTGTTTTGTGTTTTTCTTTATGTTCGGGTCAGACTGAGTGTCACAGCATTTGAGACTCGCATTTGGAGATTGGAGCTTTGTTTGATGATCTATATATCCAGCTTCTCAGTTGTTTCCAGTCATTTACGTTCAGACTCGTCATTTGCTTATGTATTAGAGATTCGTTTGTATTGAGATTCTGTTGTATTTTGTTTTAGACTCTGATGTTTTACAGTAGCTTCATGAACTACTATTTATCTATTCCGTTGCTTACGGTTATAATACTCTGTGTCTGTGATTCTGTGATTGATTTATTTACTATATATGCTAAGTTTTGCCAAATATAAATTAACAATATGTTGTTTTGAGCAATTCAAGTCCGACATGTGTGGATGCGAACGGTTTGAAATACCAAGTTGTTACATATAATGTACCACCCAAATTAAATAACAAGATAAGAAGACATTATGTGCTTGCTAAAAAATAATAAACCGATGAATCATTTTATCAGTTTACCTTTTTAGCCTTTAATGTATGCTATGGTTGAGGTTCATTAAGCAAACAAGCTAGCTATCTAGCTCAAGTTTCTACCAAAAAGACACTAAACTATAAATAGGGTGTACTATGTCTGTATTAAAATAAGGTTTCGTGGGAGTGAAAATAATTAGTATTGGTAATAATTTCAATAAATCATATTCAAGGCATAGGTTTGTATTAAAACAAGGTTCGTTGGAGTAAAAATAATTGATGTTAGTAATAATTTCAAGAAATCATATTCAAGACTTTATCTGTATCCAATAGAAGATCATCTTGACACTAGGTTTTCAAAATGAGATTCAAGTTGTAAATTGGGAAGTTCAAATTTTAGACCGAAATCGAATTCAAATCATAAACCATAGATTCAAAGGGTTGACATTTTAACATGTATACATGTACTTGAACACTAGAAATTTTGCTCTTTGTAGCTTGTGAAAAATTCTAAATAACAACCAGGTTTGTGCAAGCATCATTATTGTTTTCATCATCATGACTTTTGTTATTTTAATTGTTTTTTACATATGAATTTCAAATATAAAAGCCTAATTTTCCTTTTTCCTTCTATCCCTACTCTTTTTCATCATCTTTTTTTTCTTCATTTTCTCCTACTTTCCTTTCTTTTCTTTTCTCTTTTTACCTTTACTAATCACATAGAACCAAACTCACATTTGTAAAATTTGAGGAAGTATGCACTAAACCCCCTAAACATTCATCGATTAAAACACGAAATGAGTAGCGATAACTATTGATTTATAAGTTCGAACATGAGAGATTCGATCCAAAGTTCGAGATCTCGATTCGATCTTTTGTAATTTTAGAAATTTCAGTCTAATTCTTAAACTCTGGAAAATTTGGTTCCAGTACGGGTTTCATTAATTATTTTACACATAATTGCATGCGTATTTGTTCAATTTGGTGAAGCAAGATGTATATTCGTCTTTAATTGAAAAATAAGATACGAATGAATAATACTTATTGATTATAAGTATTAATAGCACTAACACATATTTATTCATTACTTCCTTTTGAACCATTTTTAGTTACATTGTTCACATATTTCGTGGTTTTGCATTCCAAAGTCAAAAATTCATATTTTAAATATTCATATGTTGGAAACTTAAAATAATTCTGTACATTCACTTTTGGTTAAGATTGTTCCTTATGCACCTTTTCATGTTTTCCTACACATATACATCATGATTTAACTTTCAGTAATAAGTTCTAAAGGATAAATCCAGAATATTTTCATTTATACTATACATTATAAATGAGTAAATTGTCATACAAACCCTGCTCTGTACAAATTATACAACCATGAAGTTGTACCACTGATAAAGTTACCTTTTACTGATTTATTACTAATAAAAAAGATAGTGTAGAAATAATTATTGATTACCTTCTCATGAAATCTTCCATCTGCTATGATCAAAAATAAATTGATTGAGTGGAGTATGTCCAGAAGGCAAGCGAGGTTTTCATCACAGCATTATCAAGCATGATGTTTAAATGCTTCAATAATTCAACCACTGGTCATTAGCTATTATATTCTCTTGCTTGAACGATAAGCTTGATGACATCTGTTTTTAAGTTATTTAAGTTAATCGCCAAACATGGTCTGGTTAGTTCAAATCTCCAATAAAACCATATCACCATCCTTATTTTTAGAACAAGAATTGTAAACCCAAGAATAAACTATTCTCTAAAGTCCAAACTGCATAAAAGCAAAAGAATTCTTTAAATTTCTGATAAGAAACATTCCAACATGAATGAATTGTAAACGTTTCTTTCATTTAACTTGCATAGTATTAGCAATAATATATTAAAACACCTAAAATTATAAAATTCGAACGAAGATACCATATTTTTCATTCTTTTCCAAGCATCGAAGCGTAACCAAATAGGGTCTACGCCATACCAAATTTAAATGGAACATTGCATTATTGTCGGATTACAGTGATAAAAAAACCTTGATCAAATAATTAGACGATTGTAATTAACTTCTACCATTAAAACTACAAATTATGTTATGTATTTTTCTTCGCATTACGAAATTACGCTTTAGTATTTACCTATCACTAGTTTTTTATTCAATATGTTTGTATAAACATAGTCCTATTTCAAGAATCTGATCAAATAATGCTCACCTTTACCCCAGCTTCACTAGTATAAGGCTGATTAAACTCATGAAGCAATTAGATATTTCCCTTTTGACCAAAGTTTGCGACAATAACTGACCCGGTTCAAGCTGTGACATTGCTTGACATACCTGTACAAGAGATTCTATGGTAGTGGTTCCATAATTGTTCTCAAACATACTTCTAGAATCATCAATCGCTACCACCACTTGATAGTCCATTTATTGGGTTTCGTCTTCCTCAACCAAATTTTGTCTTAGCGATAATGACTTGCAATCAATGGAATAACCCGTTAACGAATTAATAAGGATTGGGTAAATACTCAAAAAGAAAGTCCTCAAAACAGAAATCAAATCGTAAATTAAAATTTTCAAATTTTAAATCACAACTGGAAGTAGAACGTAGGTCGTAACTTCAAATGATTCGTACTTCAATGTGCATATATAGTTATATGTTCAAAAAGTATCCCCTAAGTTATTAATTGGATTTTAATCATGTGAAAGCATCTGTTCTTCTTTCCCTAATACTAATTTACATCTTTTAACGCATTTGATGCCTAGGTTTCCACATTGTTAGTCTTGGAACTTTATTTTCCCTTACTACAATTTGAATTGATTTTTGAATCCTTTTTTTGTTGATGTAGTTATTTTGTATAGAGTTATTTTGGTGTTATGATTAGTTTCTTTTCGTATGTAATGCCTTTATAGGCTAACTTAAAATCTATAACTCATTTTGTGATGAAAAGCATTTATTGGCTATGAATGTATTTCCATCCTTTTTCTTAGAGAAAACTAGGTGACCAAAGCAACATTATTTTCCTATCTAGACAAAAAACAAGTTTTTCACTGTATTAACTACAGCTCTGCTGCAAAAGTAAGGTTTTAGCTATTTTGCGAAACCTTCTAAAGTCTAAAAAATCATATTGCACTAATTATTGGATATTATAGACAACATTAAGATTAACAAAAAAAAAATGTGTAAAAAAGACCTATAAAAATGTACCAATGTCCTGTTTATTCACTTTCAGTTATATAATTGCCTTGAAGCTTACTGGCTAAGGTAGGCTCTGTATCAAACGTAAATGCTTAGCCAATTCTTGTGATTATTTTATAGTGGAAAGTTCGAACCTTTTCCAATCAGTTATGCTTCACATCATTCGAAAGTTCTTCAACTTCTATACTTTTCAAAAAGTTTGAATCATCATATGTAGGAATTATACCTTTCTCATTCATGTACGAATTCCTAAATGTAACTACATCACCAAAGCCATTTTCAGACCTATCATGTTTCCACTCTTCTATTATTTCATCATCATCCAACAAAATATTCAAAATTTGGCATGCCCTTTTAACCTCCTCCTCCTCACATATCTCCAACGCTTCTCAAATTTTTAGTGTATGGTAGAAAACATTCCAGGGCAATCCTCCTTTTCCTTGTATGTTTCCAACGCTTCTTTATCCAATGAAGCCATAGCCACCAGCCTCGAGATCGTCGGCCTCTCGAATCTAGATCAGCTTGTTGTCAGCGACGAGTTCGATTGCACGGATGTGGACGTAATCATCGACAACTCCCCCATGAAAGGAGGTGATGAAGGTGGGGTTGGATGGGTTGTTGGAGATTCTAATGAAGATCGTGTGAGGGTAAGCCGGGGGAAAGTGACTTAAAGTAGATTCATATTAGGTTTAGGGTTTTGAGTTAGAACAAATTACTAGGAAAGCGGGAATGAGAATAAGTAGGGGGTTTGGGAGATTCAAACAGCGTTACGGGCCTAAACTACTTTAAATAAAAATAACTAAAACAAACAATAACACTATTAAATAAAACATTACCTATTAGCATTATAGAAACCAACATTTCTTGCAGTGCCTTCAGTCTTTGAAGCAGGTCCTTCGTATTATGACTCGTATCCCACTCACATTAGTCCGACTATTCACAGGCATTGGTAGCCAGATTAACTTGATAGATTTACCCTATAGAATTTGGGACTAAGCTCGTGTCATCGTAGTTATTTATTATAGGTGATGTCTCACATCAGCCCCAAAGTAACACTGCTAAAAGTCCAAGTAGCTGGGCAGACATCGGTGTGCTTTTGACTGATCTTATATCTTTATAACTTAGTCATAATCTATATTTCTACATATATTATCATACACCTCATCATTTCCAATATCAAGACCTTATAAGTAATCTTTCTTATTTCGCCTTTAACTGTAATTACCTTCCTAAGGGGGATTAATAGAATCAATAACCTATTTAACTATGCAATTATACGTTACAATTATACATTAGTTACAACAATATATATACACACAAACATACATACACACACCACATATATATAGATATAGATATATACGTGCCTAGTAATTTCTAAGCATGCAAAGTTTACGCCCTAAACTAGTGTTTAAATTAAGCTCTTTAAACAATTATACAAGTCGCATTCCATATTATCAAAAATATCAAAATTCCAATATTCATATCCAAAGATTTCAATCAATAGACTTATATACAATAAAAATTTAAACTCAGTCTATTACATCAAAATAGTGGAATATATTGATAATAGAAAGCTACAATTCCAACTTTTACGCTCTATTCAACTCCTTTTTCCACATAAAAGAGAACAAAGGAATTTCTATTTAATTTTAGGAATAAGTAGTGCAAACTATGAATAAATTCATACCTTACACACTATCCATTAATCATATTCAAAGAAAAAGAAAAAGGAGTTGAATAGAAGGTAAAATTACCAGAACAACAAATCTACCCAATTCCCATTATTTTGACATAAACAAACTTGAGATTTTAACCTAGAATTGACATTGCGCATTGAAGGAGTTTTGAGGGTTTATAATATGATATTTTTGCAAACCAAAACTTCCCAAGGTGTATTCAGACCTAAATTGCATAATCAATTACTAAAATAGGAAAGCTAAAATTTCCACTCACAATATATCTTTAGCTTTGCCTCCTTGGATTAAACACGCCTTTGACAATTTCTATCAGATCTCTTCTTTTTGATACATACATACATATACATACATTCATATATATATATATATATATATATATATATCAAGGGATTTATATATACATTAGGTTCAGAAAGATAAAAGTTTGGAGGAGGAGAAGTTGAGAAAATAAATAATAAATAATCTATAGGATTTCTTACCTGAAACAATAATGGAATTTTTTTGAATCATGAAGAGATGAATTGACAGAGCTTTGCTGATGTTACTAAAATATTACGTGAATAAAAGTGAGGGGTACAGGGTCTTATTTATTGTTTGAAATGCATCAGAACTGCCGGATTTAAGTCGATTTGATAAGATAACAATCCGGACATTCATTGTACATAAAAAACCTAGCTGCCATTCACGATCGGCTACCCGCTGCTTTGCACCGATCAACCGCTAGTGGTCGACCGACCAAAGGGGAGCGGTTGAACGATTGATTTATTTTGGAAAGTTTTATTAACATGCCACTGATTTTTAATTATTTTATGCCTTAACTAAAATTTAACATTAACGTTGACTTTAACGTTTACTTAATCTCCAAGTCTACCTACTATTAACTTTTGAATTTATAATTTTAAAATTAATTATTCATTTGAATTTGAATTCTATTTAAATTATTTTAAATTCGAAAACTTCAAACGTCCATAACTTTTCCATTTTAGCTCTGTTCTAAACATATTATATATGGAAACTGATCAGAATTTGGTCATAAACGCAACATCATAGCTTTCGTAGCTAAATTATAAATTTTGAAAAAAAATTCATTTTTACCTCTATCTTATTTAATTTAGTTTATCCAGTTTATTTATGGTTGATTTTGTGGGGTGTTACATTCTTAACCCCTTAAAAAGGATATCGTCCCCAAAATCTTTTCTAATTGGGGACTAGCGTGATGAGCACCAAGCTTCCATGTTACAACCAAGTTACACATTCATCTACTCACCCAAAGGTGCAATGAGATTATGTATTGCAGACACACTAAAAATAAGCTTAATCCTGGCATGAAGAAATATAAGTATGTATGCAAAACACCTTAAACATGCATGAAAATTTCTTAATGAGTGACGGTAAAAAGTGTAGCAGATATCTCCTACCATCCAATCTAGCAACCACGATGCAACTAAAAATCAAATTTTGTAAAGAAATGGTTAGCTGCGAAAAGCTCGGGGTGAAATCCTTTTCTTCGGTCTTCCTTGTGCTTCCTGTCAAGTTATCTCCCCATTATACTAGGACCAATCTAATTTCTTTATTCTGGAGTATTCAAGTTCCGTTCTCCATACTGAATGCGGTGGCACGGATCGCTATTAGCTCCATCCCAATATCCTTCACTCAATCGGGCTCTACCATAATAGCTTTTTCATGAAGGCATTTCCTCAAGTTTGAAACATGAAAAACGTCGTAGACTCCTACTAATCTATCGGGTAGCTCCACGCACTAAGCCAATCTTCATATTCTTTCCATAACTCGAAAAGGCCTAACAAATCTTGGTGCCAACTTTCCTGATTTTTCGAATCTCCGGCCTTCCTAAGAGAGGAGACTTTGACAAACACTATATCTCCGACCTCGAACTCCAATTCTTCTCTTATCCACGTAGGAATTTTGATGATCTCGCACTGTCTTCATTCTCTGCCTAGTCAACTCTACCTTCATCTAAGTTCAGCAAATCAAATCTGATCTAAGTAAAATTTTGCCGATGGTTTCCCACCAACAATTAGGCGATTTGCATGATCTCCCATAAAGCGCTTCAAAGGGTGCCAAACCGATCATCGATTGATAACTATTATTATAAGAGAACTTTACTAAAGATAGATGTTGCTCCCAGTGGCCTCCAAAGCCCACGATGCATGCTCTCAACAGGTCCTCCAAGATCCTATTTACTCTTTTCATTTATCCATCTGTCTACGAGTGATAAGCGGTACTAAGATTCAATGATATTCCTAAAGCTATCTGCAAACTACTCCAAAACTTGCTAGTAAATAAGGGGTCTCCATCACTAACGATGCTGACTAAAATTCCACGAAGTCGAACCACTTCTATAATATAAATCTATGCTAAAGATGCTATAGAACTATTGCTCCTAATGGGAATAAAATGGGCACTCTTAGTGAGTTTGCTTCAATGCTTCTTTAACTCCTAGGCAATCCATCTACGAAGTCCATTGATACGTGTTCCTATATCCAAATAAGGATTTTTATTGGGAATAGCAATCCTCCTTAGGCTTCCCTTACTCAGCTTTGATCCTTTGACACATCAAACACCTAGAAGAAAATTCAGCTACTTTTTTCTTCATCCCTGGCCAATAGAAAATTTGTTTCATATCCCTACACATCTTATCTCCTCCAGGGTGAATAATCATTCGTGAATCGTGACATTCAGTAAGCACTTCCTTCAATACACTACCAATCCTTGGGATGCAGAGGCATCCATCTCTCCTCAAACATCCTTTTTCGTCAACAGCATATCTACTGACTAAATTCCCAAGTGAAGACTAAATTCTTTTTGGTCAAACGGGTTAGAGGAACTGTTATCTTTGCATTCTAACCATAGAAAACTTCTAACCCCATGGCATTCCTTCGAATCTTCCAATTTTGAATAGCTTCTACTTTTGCGGGTCCACCGCTAATCCATGTTCTTAAATAATATGCCCAAGATATCTCACTTCCTTCTTCCAACAGTGGCATTTTTAGAATTTGGCTAAGTTTGTGCCTTCTCAAGGTTCTGACTATCTCCCTTAAGTGACTCTCATGCTCCGTTTTAATTTTGGAAAATACCAAGATGTCACCTGTAACAATGTAATATCCCGGAATTTCCAAGAATTTAAAATGCGATAATCTCTTAATTTAAATTATTTGAAGTTGATAAAAAATTTATTTTCAAAAATAAATAACCAAGTAATAAAATATAATGTCTTAATTATGGTTATAGATTGGTTTTAAAATAAGAATAATTATTTTGTTTGTGTAAATAAATTCTAAATTGACTTATTGTTTTCAAAGTTAATAAGTGTGTTTATATATATATATATATCCGTGTATTTAAAATTGATTTTAAAATAGGATAAATTATTTATAAATAATAATGAGCTTATTTAAAAATTGATATTTATATTTATTTAAATTGATTTTAGATTTGGATTTTTAAATTAACTTTGTAATTGAATATAAATTTGAATTTAAGGGAATATACATACATCTTAAAATAAAATAATAATATAGTTTGGATTTAAAATATATAGATAATGTTTTTAGTTAAGAATAAGATTTGTTTTATATTATTCTTATAGAAATTTATCTATAGAAATTTGGATATGTATTTATTTAATAAGAATAAATACAAAGGCTTTTTGAAATATCATTTTAAAACGAGTTTGCAATATTACATATAATTTTATTTAAATTACATTTGGTTTTATTTTATTTTATTTTAAAGATTGTATTATTATAAATTTAGAATACATTTCAAAATTTAGAAATGTATTTGTTAATTAGGAATTTAATTATAAAAGTATTTATAAATTAAGAAAACATATTAGTTAATTAGGAAATTAATTTAAAAAGCTTTTAAAATTCTTTTAGGATAAAAATAAATAAATATTAACAAGTGTTAAGTTATAAATCACTTTGATAACAAGTGTTAAAACATTAATATAAGCTAGAGACACGTGTCACTTTTATTTGCATTTTCTTTTAAATTTAATAAAATCTAAATTTAATTATAAACATCCCCAATCTTCTTTCTCATTTTTCTTTTTTATATCTTCTTATCAAAAGCTAGGCAAAACAATGGCAGACCGAAACCTGAATTTTTTCTCAAGTTCAAATCTAAAATCAAGTGTAAATCAAATCTGCAAAATTTATTTTCCTATAAACCTCCTCAAGTTTTCAAAATGCAAATCTGAAATTCCTCAAATTCAATACAATCAAGAAATGAATTTGAAGCCCTATAACCCATTTTCCAAACTAAAATACCAAAACCTGAAATCATGTGCAGACCAAATCTGCAATATTTTTGCAAAAGTTCAAAACAAATTTCAATCTAGTTTCTTAAGCTCTCCATTTCCCATGTCTGTAACCATCCTTCAAAATTGCATGCCTGCAACATGTTTTCAAAAAGTTCAAGCAAGTACTTCAGTTTTATAAATCACAGCCATTTCAAATAATTCAAGCATTTGCAAGTTTTTAAAAGGGCAAACCTGAAGCATTTCAGTTTAAAAGCTAATCAAAGGAATGAAGTTTTTCTGTTTTACAAAGTATTCAGTTTTCTGGAATCAATATACAAATGCATGCAGATTTCAATCCAATTTCTAAAGCTCTACATCTCCTTGATATGTGAGTAAACATTTTTACTAAAAACTTAAGTGATTAATTATCTGTTGCTTGAAAAATTTCTGTGATAATGACGTCTTGCATGTGAAGATAGAAGTACACATCTGAGTATAGGAATGTATTTGAAATTCATGTCTGGTTGTTTGAACCTCTCTGTTTCTGATTACAAAGGTTTTAAAACAAACAAAAAATTTAAATTCTCAGTTAAATCACTGTGAATCTATGGTGTTTAAATCAAGCTAGTTAGTTTAAACATCATCTAATTTTATTTTTATTTTTTAAAAACAAGATCTAGTATTTTAGGTTCAAAATTTTTTTTTGGAAACAAGGAAACACAGTTGGAATCTTCAAATGTAATAAATTCAGATGTTAATTTATATTGATTCAAGCATATATCTTAAATCATCTTGGAAAGTTAGGATTTTTAAAACAAAAATCACAATTTTTAAAATTGAACTGAGTGTGTATTTGGGGTTTTGCTGGAATTTGGTTTTTTGTCAATATCTGATGATCTATGTATCTGGGAAGTTCGGGGTTCTTGATGGATCTAGAAGTATGATTGGGAAGTGTGGCAAAAATGGTGTAGACGCTGAGTGATCGCCGTAGTGACGGCGGTGAAGTGATTTGGGTTTTAACCCTAAATTCTGTCGGCCTGGAAAAAAAGTCATTGCCACTTATTAGGGTAATCGAGTTCAGTAAGGGTTTGGTGGTAGGTTCGTGGATGAACGGTGATGGATTGGCCGAAGTTGCTCGTCGTCTGATGGTCAGGGGTGTTGGTTCGAGTGGGTTTTGGCCCTGGCAGTTGAAACTGTTTTTTTTACTAAGTAACCCAATTTTGATCGGTGGTTGGTGGCGATAGTTGGATGATCAGGAACGGTTGCTATATTGATTTTCGAGGTGCCGGCGATCGTCGTCGATGCCGGAAGTTCGCCAGTGATAGGTGCAGGTGCACATGGTGATCGGTGCACCATTGTTTGCTTTGGGGTTGTTTGTTTTTCTCGAGTAGGACTCGGGGTATAGGGTAGATGACTCGGGGAAAACTCGCGAAATTCTTGGTTGTGCCTCAAGTTGTTTCTGGGTCTTTTACAAGCCTGGTTAAACTGTTAAGTTTAACAGTTTTAATTATTTAATCAAAACAGTTTTTAAAATTTAAGTCAAATTGTTTTTAAAAAAAAAAGGAAGATGATGTTCTTGGTTCATGTACACATGGGTTGAACCCAAATTGAAATGTTTAACCAGATTTTTTTAATTTAAAATAAATTAAGTTTAAATTTTAAATAATGAAGCTAAATTAATTTCTTGAAATCCATTTCTTTGAATTGAATCGTTTGCATAAATGAATTTGTATGAATGGTTTAAAATGTTTTAAGTTAAAACCTTAATGTTATTTTCAAACATATTTTGAAATATAAAAGGAAATTTTTTATTGAATTAGTTAATGAATAATGATTTATAAATTAACATTTAAAGTTTTCAAGTAATTTATTAACTTAAAACTAAGGATTGTTAATTAATAATTAGAGGTAAGTAATTAATGATTACTTTATATTTTAAACTAGTTAATGAATTAAGTTAAGTAAAGTTTTTTCAAGGTTAATTAAAAGATAATGTTTTATCTTAAGGATAATTAGGTTTTAATGAATTGTAATTAATTAAGTTAATTAAGAAATTTTAAGTTTAATTAATTAGTTTAATTAATTAGTTTAATTAATTATTTAAAAGGGTTAATTAAGTAATTAATTAAGTATAATTATTAATTTAATTAACTAATAATTACGATGATTTAAATTAATGACTAATGATTAATTAAATTGTAATTATTTATTAATTAAGTAATTAAGGGTTAATTAAACTAGTAATTAAGTTTTAATTGGGTTTTCTTGATTAATAATTAAAGGGTTATTAATCTATAATGCAAATTAATTAAGAATTTGTTAACTATTATTAAAGGTTAGTTAATTGTAATTAAGGATTAATTAATTATAACTATGGATTAATTAATTTGTAATTAAGGTTGTTAATTAATAATTAAGTTTTATTAATTAATGATTAAGGATAATTAATTAGTTAATTAAGGTTAATTAATTAAGTAATTAGGGATTGATTACTTTGTATTAAAGGATTGATTTATAATTAAGGTTTATAAATTAATAGTTGAAGGATAATTAATCTGTAATTAGTGATTAATTTGGTTAAAGAGTAATTAAGGGATGAATTACTGGTTTATGATTTATGAGGAGTTTGTGAGCATGTTAAGTTAATTAATTTGTTAATTAATTAAAGACGGTCACATGATAAATGATTAAGTATGCTTACTTAATGAGTTTTGATAAAAGTATTACTTAAGATAAGTAATTGATGAATAAATTACTGGAGGTAATTGAGACAAGGGAAATTACTTATTGGGAAGTAATTTTAAATGGATAATTACATGGTAAAGTAATTAAAGATTTATTACTTGGTGTGATAAATCAAAGGATTCATAAAAGTAATTAAGAAGTAATTAAGAATAATTAATTACTGTTTATATTTATTAAAGTGATTAATGAAAGCAATTAATTTAAGCATGATTAATTAATGTAATTAATTTAAGCAATAATGTAACTAATTATAGTTTATTAAATAATGGAAGTAATTAATTATGGTTCATTAATTAGTATGATTAATGAGAATAATTAAGGATTAATTACTTAATAAAGAGATAATTAATCAAGGTTGATTAATTAAGATGATGATTAATTAATTGGTTTAATTAATGGATAAATAAGCAAGATTTATTGTGATGAAGGTAATTAATTTAATTAATTTTAAATTAATTAGGAGATGAAGTAATTAATTTAATTCATTTTAAATTAATTATAAAAGGTGTGATTTATAGATCATTGCTTATGGATGGCTGATTTATATTGAATGGCTTAGTTTCTTGATATCTCTGAGGAGATATGTGTGATATACGATATGGATGCTTTGATTGCATTGAGATAATAGTATAAGTTATCTATTTGTGATGATAACATGAATTATCTGTTGTGATGATAATCTATTGTGATATTGTGAATTATCTATCTGTGTGTATATAGATAGTTGAATTGAATTGTTTAACCTTAAACAACTTGGACCTAAAAGATACGTTTTGGATTTCGATGAGACCGGGATCGGGTTTCCATATTTGGATATCCGAAAACCACATCAATCCAAATTAACGATAGGTCGTGAATCTCAAGTGAAGATGAAGATTCAGAGTGCAAGGGTTATTGTCGTTAACACTGAGGGTGATTCCAAAATGAGTGTAACGAGATAATGCCTTCGGTTTCGTTCGAACCCGGAACAAACTTGTATGGATTAAATGCTTTCAGAACATCGTCAGGTGGACGATGAGCATTCTGAGTGATGTGTTCACTAAAGGTAATCGTAGCCTCAAGCCTCATTAACCGGAAATGGCTAAAACAGGGGAGGTGCAGCAAGGTTAAGTGGGTCATGCCCAAGTAGGATGAGATTTTCTCCTGTCTAGAGGTCCCTTTTTATTCGGCTTTGTGGACGGTTGCTAGCTACAACCGTAGGGTTGTCTTGTTCGGAACTGTTCAGTAAGGAATGGTTCCGGCCTTGTGTTGCAGGGGATTGGGAGTGATCCTCGGTGCGTTGATCTAGGCCACGTACTGTGACGGGCGGTACCCCGGTAGCCCTGCCATTGTATGGAATCCAAAATCCATTAAGTGCCATCGGATTTGATTGTATTATCCACTTTTGTGGCTAGTAGCTGGAATTTAATAAATGTAACAATTTCGTCTATTTCATATTTATTTGAAAACTCTAGACCTATTATAATATCATTAAATTTCCTATCAAATGTTTTGGTTAGCGTAAGGTAAAAACTTTTCCATGTTTATGCGTGGGAAGTCATACGTGATACCTTTTATTTCAAAAGGTTTTTTTAAAATTAATCAACTTTAACCGTTTAATCATACCAGACCCATGTCTGACCCGGAGTTTATTCTGTTTTTCTTAAACTCTTGGGTACTCAAATTTTTACGAGTAGCCAGGGGATTCAGGTTGGCTTGACAAATTCTGGAGGAGCAATGGAGCAGGAGGCTTCTATGTATAGATATATAGTATTCCGCTGTGTGTTCTCTGAGTCGTTTGTCTATGTTGTATATTGAGTTGTATAACTAGACATGTGTTTATGACTGTCTAGTATGTGTTGTTTAGCTTTGTATCTCTGATGTATATGATACTATGTAATGTATTATGTGATTAATATAATTTATTCATTCCGCTGTTTATATTCTGATGTTGTTTCTTTCTTTCTTCTCTATCTTTTCTCTTTTCTATCCCTTTCTTTCTTAAAAATGATGCGACTTTCTATGGTGAGAAAGACGGGTCGTTTCAGTTGCTATCAGAGCATAGGTTGAGCGAATGCCTAGGCTCTGTAGTGGTGTCTTTCTTGAGAGAGCGTACTTGTAATTTTTATATATTACTATATATATATATATATATATATATATATATATATATATTTCTACCTATCTGTTGGGTTACCTGTTCAGGTTTTCCAACATAAGTTATAAAGGTAGATAGGGTAGTGGTGTGTGTAACATGACTACCATTGTTTGGAGTTTGAATGTTTGAGATTGGAAGTGTATTTGTCGAGCCTGTAGACCTAATACCATCTCGAGTAATCTTTACAGTTTGGTGTAAGGATTTCATTGATCTCTAAAGGAAACCTGTTAAGGTTCGGAGTTCATCTTTGAAGTGTAAGTTTGATCACACTCATATGAGCGGATTTTTGAGAATTTGGATCTGTCGGTTAGGCAGAAGCAAGTGATGATATCTTGGCAACCTCAAGAAGTAGTAGCTGCATGATGAGACGCAGTAACTATGGATGTCTCCGAAGATGTTTTCTTTCGGAGCAAGTTTAAAGAAGTGTGTCTGCTTCGGGGTTGTAGTTGAGTTCAGCAGGATGTATGTGTTTAGTTGAGGATCCGAGTTTCTCAAAGAGCTTTGGATAAGAAGACTTTGGCATCAGTGTTAGCGGTGCAGCTTGGGAGTGTTCTGTGTTCCAGCAGGAAGATCATTTTGGCTTAGAAGTTCCTAGAGGTGGAATTCAGAACCAACAGAGAGGACCCATTTCTTTGATGGATTAGTTGGTCAGGGATAAGCTGTTCTAATTAGTGAAAAGAGAACAGTATCTTTAGAAATTTAGGTTGGGTTGATTGCAAAAGTGACTTGCGATAGTTGGGAGATTATCTTAGATAATCTTTTGCTTGGATTTGTGGCATTTCTATAGGATGTAGGAGTTATGCAGTTGTCGAAGATTTTCCGGATATATCTTCAGGAAAGTTAGAGATTTGCCGCATTGGAGATTTAGTTCTGAATCGACTTGATGACAGGAGTGATACCGGTGATTTAGCTGGGTAGAAGGATGTATCCTAGGTTGATTGTTCGGTGAAGCAGCTCTGTATTTCTTGGAACTTCTGTTGAACCTTATTTTTGAGATGTGCTGTCTAGTCTGTGCTTGTGTTCATCGACAACATTCTCATCTGCTCCAGATCAGAGTTGTGTAGCGGAAGCAAGGTGGCTGCTGTTCTTAAGTAGTAGCTACTAGAAGTTGCAGTGTTTTGGATTAGAAAGTTTCTACTGAATTTTTTTTTAGGATCTGAGGCAAGTTGGCGAGTGATTCCGTTCTATCTTTTCTGGATGGGAGAAATTGTTTTCTACTGTTGATAGTAAAGTTTTGATTTTTTTTAAGTAGATCTTGTGATGATCAGTTTGTTGAGTTGATCTAGTTTGTTTGTAGGAGCATCGGGGAAGGTTGAGCTGATCAGGAAGGATCTGTAGGCACCCCGGATCATCCGAAAAGTTTTGAGGTTAAGAAATGGAGGAATTTGGAATTCGAAGTTGGAGGCTTCGATGTTGTTGAGGTTTTCTCTGGTAAAGGGAGCAATAAGATTTGGTGAGATTATAAGGTGAGCTCCGAGGTATATTGGATTCTTCTGAGTTTTTGTGAGGATAAGTGCTTTGGTTTGAAGAGTTGAATTGCCAATTTGGAAGACTGGAATTCAAAATATTTTACGTGTCTCTGAAGGAGTACGTGCTTGGTCCATCACTGGTTTAGGAACCAGTAGTTCTATGAAGGATGTAGGTGTTGATCAGACTTGTCTGTGGTCTGGTATCTTATGCAGATTATAGATCTAAATGAGTAGAAACTCAGTAGCTTAGCAGTATAGCTAGTTTGGATTTAGTAGAGTGGATATTCCTGTGTCAGTACTTGGGAAACTCGAGATAATTTTAGGAAGCTTATCTGAATCTGCGTCCGGATAGCTAGTGTTATTTATTTGATTGAATTGGTTATTTGGATAAAATTGTTTGTTTGATTGATATTGTATGGCTGTTATGTATGTTTGGATTGGTTGAAATAAAATAAAATTTTGGATTATCTTTGTTTTAAATTTCGAGGACCAAATTCTTTTAAGGGGGAGGAATGTAATATCCCGGAATTTCCAGGAATTTAAAATGTGACAATATCTTAATTTAAATTATTTGAAATTGATAAAATTGTTATTTTCAAAAATAAATAACCAAGTAATAAAATATAATGTCTTAATTATGGTTATAGATTAGTTTTAAAATAAGAATAATTATTTTGTTTGTGTAAATAAATTCTAAATTGACTTATTGTTTTCAAAGTTAAAAAGTGTGTTTAAGTATATATATATCCGTGTATTTAAAATTGATTTTAAAATAGGATAAATTATTTATAAATAATAACGAGCTTATTTAAAAATTGATATTTATATTTATTTAAATTGATTTTAGATTTGTATTTTTAAATTAACTGTGAAATTGAATATAAATTTGAATTTAAGGGAATATACATACATCTTAAATAAAATAATAATATAGTTTGGATTTAAAATATATAGATAATGTTTTTAGTTAAGAATAAGATTTGTTTTATATTATTCTTTTTATAGAAATTTATCTATAGAAATTTGGATATGTATTTATTTAATAAGAATAAATACAAAGGCTTTTTGAAATAGCATTTTAAAACGAGTTTGCAATATTTTATATAATTTTATTTAAATTATATTTGGTTTTATTTTATTTTATTTTAAAGATTGTATTTATATAAATTTAGAAAACAATTCCAAGTTTATAAATGTATTTGCTAATTAAAAATTTAATTAGAAAAGTATTTATAAATTAAGAAAACATATTAGTTAATCAGGAAATTAATTTAAAAAGCTTTTAAAATTCTTTTAGGATAAAAATAAATAAATATTGACAAGTGTTAAGTTATAAATCACTTTGATAACAAGTGTTAAAACATTAATATAAGCTAGAGACATGTGTCACTTTTATTTGCATTTTCTTTTAAATTTAATAAAATCTAAATTTACTTATAAACATTCCCAATCTTATTTCTCATTTTTCTTTTTTGTGTCTTCTTCTCAAAAGCTAGGCAAAACAATGGCAGACCAAAACCTGAAATTTTTCTCAAGTTCAAATCTAAAATCAAGTGTAAATCGAATCTGCAAAATTTATTTTCCTTTAAACCTCCTCAAGTTTTCAAAATGCAAATCTGAAATTCCTCAAATTCAATACAATCCAGAAATGAATTTGAAGCCCTGTAACCCATTTTCCATACCAAAACCTGAAATCATGTGCAGACCAAATCTGCAATATGTTTGCAAATGTTCAAAACAAATTTCAATCCAGTTTCTTAAGCTCTGCATTTCCCATGTCTATAACCATCCTTCAAAACTGCATGCCTGCAGCATGTTTTCATAAAGTTCAAGCAAGTACTTCAGTTTTATAAATCACAACCATTTCAAATAATTCAAGCATTTGCAAGTTTTTAAAAGGGAAAACCTGAAGCATTTCAGTTTAAAAGCTAATCAAAGGAATGAAGTTTTTCTGTTTCAAAAAGTACTCGGTTTTCTGGAATCAATATACAAATGCATGCAGATTTCAATCCAATTTCTAAAGCTCTACATCTCCTTGATATGTGAGTAAACATTTTTACTAAAAACTTAAGTGATTAATTATCTGTTGCTTAAAAAATTTCTATGATAATGATGTCTTGCATGTGAAGATAGAAGTACAAATCTGAGTATAGGAATGTATTTGAAATTCTTGTTTGGTTGCTTGAACCTCTCTGTTTCTGATTAAAGAGATTTTAAAACAAACAAAAATTTTAAATTCTCGTTTAATCACAGTAAATCTATGGTGTTTAAATCAAGCTAGTTAGTTTAAACATCATCTAATTTTATTTTTATTTTTTAAAAACAAAATCTAGTATTTTAAGTTCAAAAAAATTTCTGGAAACAAGGAAACACAGTTGGAATCTTCAAATGTAATAAAATCAGATATTAATTTATATCGATTCAAGCATATATCTTAGATCATCTTGGAAAGTTAGGGTTTTAAAACAAAAATCACAATTTTTAAAATTGAATTGAGTGTGTATTTGGGGTTTTGCTGGAATTTGGTTTTTTGTCAGTATCTGATGATCTATGTATCTGGGAAGTTCGGGGTTCTTGATGGAGCTAGAAGTATGATTGGGAAGTGTGGCAAAAATGGTGTGGACGCTGAGTGATTGCCGTAGTGACGGCGGTGAAGTGATTTGGGTTTTAACCCTAAATTCTTTCGGCCTGGAAAAAAAGTTCATTGCCACTTATTAGGGTAATCGAGTTTAGTAAGGGTTTGGTGGTGGGTTCGTGGATGAACGGTGATGGATTGGCCGAAGTTGTTCGTCATCTGATGGTCAGGGGTGTTGGTTCGAGTGGGTTTTGGCCCTGGCAGTTGAAACTGTTTTTTTACTAAGTAACCCAATTTTGATTGGGGGTTGGTGGAGATAGTTGGATGATCAGGAACGGTTTCTATATTGATTTTCGAGGTGCCAACGATCGTCGTTGATGCCGGAAGCTCGCCAGTGATAAGTGCAGGTGCACAGGGTGATTGGTGCACCATTGTTTGCTTTGGGGTTGTTTGTTTTTCTCGAGTAGGTCTCGGGGTATAGGGTAGATGACTCGGGGAAAACTCATGAAATTCTTGGTTGTGTCTCGAGTTGTTTCTGGGTCTTTTACAAGCCTGGTTAAACTGTTAAGTTTAACGGTTTTAATTATTTATCAAAACAGTTTTTAAAATTTAAGTCAAATTGTTTTAAAAAATAAGGAAGATGATGTTCTTGGTTCATGTACACATGGGTTGAACCCAAATTGAAATGTTTAACCAGATCTTTTTAATTTAAAATAAATTAAGATTAAATTTTAAATAATTAAGCTAAATTAATTTCTTGAAATCCATTTCTTTGAATTGAATTGTTTATATAAATGAATTTGTATGAGTGGTGTAAAATGTTTTAAGTTAAAACCTTAATGTTATTTTCAAACTATTTTGAAATATAAAAGGAAATTTATAAGGAAATGTTTTATCGAATTAGTTAATGAATAATGATTTATAAATTAACAATTAAAGTTTTCAAGTAATTTATTAACTTAAAACTAAGGATTGTTAATTAGTAATTAAAGGTAAGTAATTAATGATTACTTTATATTTTAAACTAGTTAATGAATTAAGTTAAGTAAAGTTTTATCAAGGTTAATTAAAAGATAATGTTTTATCTTAAGGATAATTAAGTTTTAATGAATTGTAATTAATTAAGTTAATTAAGAAATTTTAAGTTTAATTAATTAATTTAATTAATTATTTAAAAGGGTTAATTAAGTAATTAATTAAGTATAATTATTAATTTAATCAACTAATAATTACGATGATTTAAATTAATGACTAATGATTAATTAAATTGTAATTATTTATTAATTAAGTAATTAAGGGTTAATTAAACTAGTAATTAAATTTTAGTTGGGTTTTCTTGATTAATAATTAAAGGGTTATTAATCTATAATGCAAATTAATTAAGAATTAATTAACTATTATTAAAGGTTAATTAATTGTAATTAAGGATTGATTAATTATAACTATGGATTAATTAATTTGTAATTAAGTTTTTTAATTAATAATAAAGTTTTATTAATTAATGATTAAGGATAATTAATTAGTTAATTAAGGTTAATTAATTAATTATAAAAGTAATTAGGGATTGATTACTTTGTATTAAAGGATTGATTTATAATTAAGGTTTATAAATTAATAGTTGAAGGATAATTAATCTGTAATTAATGATTAATTTGGTTAAAGAGTAATTAAGGGATGAATTACTCGATTATGATTTATGAGGTGTTTGTGAGCATGTTAAGTTAATTAATTTGTTATTTAATTAAAGATAGTCACATGATAAATGATTAAGTATGCTTACTTAATGAGTTTTGATAATAGTATTACATAAGATAAGTAATTGATGAACAAATTACTGGAGGTAATTAAGATAAGGGAAATTACTTATTGGGAAGTAATTTTAAATGGATAATTACTTGGTAAGGTAATTAAAGATTTATTACTTGGTGTAATAAATAAAAGGATTCATAAAAGTAATTAAGAAGTGATTAAGAATAATTAATTACTGTTTATAATTATTAAAGTTGATTAATGAAAGCAATTAATTTAAGCATGATTAATTAATGTAATTAATTTAAGCAATAATGTAACTAATTATAGTCAATTAAATAATGGAAGTAATTAATTAAGGTTCACTAATTAATATGATTAATGAGAATGACTAAGGATTAATTACTTAATTAAGAGATAATTAATCAAGGTTGATTAATTAAGATGATGATTAATTAATTGGTTTAATTAATGGATAAATAAGAAAGATTTATTGTGATGAAGGTAATTAATTTAATTAATTTTAAATTAATAAAGAGATGATGTAATTAATTTAATTCATTCTAAATTAATTATAAAAGGTGTGATTTATAGATCATTGCTTATGGATGGCTGATTTATATTGAATGGCTTAGGTTCTTGATATCTCTGAGGAGATATGTGTGATATATGATATGGATGCTTTGATTTCATTGAGATGATAGTATAAGTTATCTATTTGTGATGATAACATGAATTATCTGTTGTAATGATAATCTATTGTGATATTGTGAATTATCTATCTGTGTATATAGATAGTTGAATTGAATTATTTAACCTTAAACAACATGGACCTAAAAGATACGTTTTGGATTTCGATGAGACCGGGATCGGGTTTCCATATTTGGATATCTGAAAACCATATCGATCTAAATTAACGATAGGTCGTGTATCTCAAGTGAAGATGAATATTCAGAGTGCAAGGGTTATTGTCGTTAACTCTTAGGGTGATTCCAAAGTGTGTGTAACGAGATAATGCCTTCAGTTTCGTTCGAACCCGGAATGAACTTGTATGGATTGAATGCTTTCAGAACATCGTCAGGTGGAGGATGAGCATTCTAAGTGATGTGTTCACTAAAGGTAATCGTAGCCTCAAGCCTCATCAACCGGGAATGGCTAAAACAGGGGAGGTGCAGCAAGGTTAAGTGGGTCATGCCCAAGTAGGACGATATTTTCCCCTGTCTAGAGGTCCCTTTTTATTCGGCTTTGTGGATGGTTGCTAGCTACAACCGTGGGGTTGTCTTGTTCGAAACTGTTCATTAAGGAATGGTTCCGGCCTTGTGTTGCAGGGGATTGTGAGTGATCCTCGGTACATTGATCTAGGCCACGTACTGTGACGGGCGGTACCCCAGTAGCCCTGCCATTGTATGGAATCCAAAATCCAATAAGTGCCATCGGATTTGATTGTATTACCCACTTTTGTGGCTAGTTGCTAGAATTTAATAAATGTAACAGTTTCGGCTATTTCATATTTATTTGAAAACCCTAGATCTATTATAACATCACTGAATTTCCTATCAAATGTTTTGGTTAGCGTAAGGTAAAAACTTTTCCATGTTTATGTGTGGGAAGTCTTACGTGATACCTTTTCTTTCAAAAGGTTTTTTTAAAATTAAGCAACTTTAACCGTTTACTCATACCAGACCCATGTCTGACCTGGAGTTTATTCTGTTTTTCTTAAACTCTTGGGTACTCAAATTTTTACGAGTAGCCAGGGGATTCAGGTTGGCTTGACAAATTCTGGAGGAGCAATGGAGCAGGAGCGTATAGATATATAGTATTCCACTATGTGTTCTCTGAGTCGTTTGTCTGTGTTGTATATTGAGTTGTATAACTACATAGGTGTTTATAATGTCTAGTATGTGTTTTTTAGCTGTGTATCTATGATGTATATGATACTATGTAATGTATTATGTGATTAATATAATTTATTCATTCCGCTGTTTAGATTCTGATGTTGTTTCTTTCTTTCTTCGCTGTCTTTTCTCTTTTCTATCCCTTTCTTTCTTAAAAATGATGCAACTTTCAGCGGTGAGAAAGACGGGTCGTTTCAAACAACTACCACAAATTTGTTTTAACTGTCTCGTAAATCCTCTACTCATCAAATCTACAAAATATGCGGGGTATTTGTGAATCCAAAAGGCATCACTTCCCACCCATTGAGTTTATCTGGTATGCAAAATGTAGTCTTTGGTTTGCTATCCTCTACAATCCTTAGTTGATGAAATCCAGTTGCCAAGTCCAATTGGGAGAAGACTTGACTCCCATAAGTTGATCAAACAAATCATCCATCCTAGGTAAGCGATACTATGTCTTCTTCGTCAACATATTGAGTTTCCTATAATCCACACAAAGCTTCAACGAGCCATCTGGCTTAGTGGCAAAGACAATAGAGTCTCCCCATTCTGAGGTACTTCATTAAATGAATCCTTTTTGCAATAGTTCCAAGATCCGCTTATCCAATTCTCGCCTTTCCCTGGGGGCAAGTGCGTTTATGGTAGGGCGATTGGCATAAGATCCTTCTTAAACCAATCCTAAACTCATTCTCTCTTCGAGGTGAAGCCTCGAAACTTCTTTAAAGACATAATAGAATTCAGGAGTTATAGGTATGGATTAAAGTTTATATTGTGATAGGTTTATCAAGAATAGGTAACTTAACTCGACTGAGTCCTAGGGTATACAAGGAATGTCTAGGTCTCGCCCTTTACAACTTTTTAACCATAACACTCTCTTATCGCAGTCTAGGAACGCCCCATAGTGTGATAAACATTCCATACCTAAAATAAGTCCATACCCCGTGAAATTTAGAACATAGGCATTGCATATGAAATCAATATGTCTAACACTAGGTCTTTGCAAATTGAGAAAAGTTTTCTCGTCCTCATAATAGGATTTGAAACTACCATTAGGTGGGTGGCAGTTTAGATTTGAAGGTTTAAGGAGTTAATCACATTCCTAACTATGAATGAATGTGATGCTCTAGAGTCAAATAAAGTATGAATTTCATTTCCTAAAAGAAGAGTTATATCTTCCATAGCTGCCTTCCCTTGGCCTCTAGGGGCGGTCTACTTGAAATAGGGGCAACCTCAATAGCATAGGTTTTCCCGCTCTGCCCTTCCTTCACTATCTTCAAACATTGATTTTTTAAATGCCTTCCTCTTGGCATAGGTAACACTTCCCTATAAAATCTTCTTTAAAAATTTACTCTACAATCCTTCATGAGGTGTCATTTCCAATCTATTACACACTTTACCTTCTTTCTTAAATTTCCCGTTTGATTTCTTATTTGCCTAAAAATTTCCTTTCTTGGCCTCTCCTTGATTCTGTATGGGTCTTGCTTTCTCCTTCTCCATTTCTTTCTCCTCAGCATTCATCGTCTATAGTAAAGCCATCTCAACAAGCATCTCGTAGGTAGCTCCAATCGGTATCTGAGTCAACAACCACTCCCTAAGCGGGGATTTTTTGGCCTCTGAAAAAGTTTATGGCTTTCTCATGGGTGTATTAATCAAACATTCTGAACTTAGCTAGTTCTATAAACTTACTAGTGTACTCTTTTAGAGTGGAGTCACCCTGCCTAAGCTGTATAAATTTCTCTTATTGCAGGCTCACTTTTGCTCTTGACGTAAACCTATTCTCAAATCGATTCTTAAACTCAACCTAAGTGACAACCCTACCAACATCCTTCTCGGCCTCCATATTCCACCAATCTAAGGCTTCTCCTTTTTGGTGTTAAGCTACCATTCTCCACTTCACTTGATCCTCCCAAACAATCTCTTGGAATATCCTCTCGTAGTCATTTATCCTTGCCTTAGTCCCCATAATGCATTCCTTTCCATAATACACTCTTCCTTCCATACTCATAAAATCCTTGCAAATTTTTAGAAAATCGGTAGGACGAAGCGCTGCTTCAACGGGCGAAATAATAGGTTCCACCGGTGCAGTCTGTTGGGAAATAGAGACTTGTCCTACATGCTTGAGGTATTATTTGAACCGTTTGGGCATCCCTTGAATGGTGGGCATTCCTCTAGCGAGGTTTCCAGTCTCAGAAGAAGAAGGATTTTCAGCCATAGCCTACTATCTCTAGGTTAAACTTTAGTTATTATTTCTTAAGACAGTTATACATTGAAAGAAATATTTGCCTAGTGTATATGCTTATATTCATAATAGGGTGTATATATATTAAGGTTTGGAAAAATCTTTACAAAAATAACAAGTACTTCCATCATACCTGTACTTTCCTATGTGATCGGGTAACCTAGGCACTGATACCAAATGTAACAACTCGCCCTGAAATGGGCCTAAATTTCATCCTAGTATAGGCTCAATGAAACTTAGAATCATCTCAAAGCTAGCCGTTGGTTGGTAAAAAGAACAGTATAGAGCTATTTATCCACATATTCAGAATCTCACAGCGGAAGGATAAATATAATAATAACAACAGTAACTATTTTATTCAAATTTCAAATTGTCATTTAAAACCGTAACAATATATCCGTAATACCAAATCCTAACAATAACCATATATATATCTGCAATATTCCAAAATTACAACATCATTTTTATTTCATGGGTACATCAAAACTGTAGAAAATAACAAGTAAATAAATAAACTACCGCCACAAGTCTCAACATCATCTCTGCCTTCAGCATCGCCCTTCCTAACTTGTGTTGTAGCGAGGAGGGAATCACTACAACATATTCTGGTGAATAAAAAACTCGAGCCTTACTACATTAATACTTAGGCAATATAACTTACATAGGATCATCTCTTATGTTTCTTTGTACAACATAAGTCTTTTCAAATGTAATCCTAAAGGCTTTTCTCAAACTTAAATATAAGGCTTTCTAAATATAACCCTATAGTTAACTTGCTGTCAACCCAATAACCTATATCTATCGTCCATAATGTCCTATCAATGTAAGAGATAGTACTCAAGTCGCTTAATACATTTTAATGGGAATTAGGCAGATTTCGACCATTTAATACCATATTTAAGGTAGTTCCACTTAATTTACTACCCATATTTCGAAGGTGGACTCCTCATTAGTAACTATCTAGCTGACATTGCACAGAATCTCTTCAGCCACTTAATGCTTCCTATTGAAGCGAGCCTATTCACAAAATATCCTCCTCCGTGCCTAACTCATAACCCCGACAATTTACTACTTCCTGCATAAAGAAGAGACGGGCCCTTACACAACCACTTAATGCCTTTAATCTCCGAAGCAGGTCCTTCGTATTATGACATGTCCTCACGATGATGTCTCACATTAGCCCGACTATTTGCAGGTACTGGTAGCCAAATTTGCTGGGTAGATTTATCTTACAGAATTGAGGACTAACCTTGTGTCGTCAGAGTTACTTATTACATGTAATGTCCCACATCAACCCTAAAGTCACACTACCACTGGTCAGGTTAGTTGGACAGACTTCTGTGTGCTTTTGACTGACCTCGCATCCTTATAACTTAGTCATAATCTATATCACACTCTGCATATATCATCACACACCTTACCGTTTCTACCATAAAGTCCTTATAAGAAATCTTTCTCATTTTTCCTTTAACATTGATTACCTTCCTAAGTAGGATTTAATAGAATCAACAACAAATTTAACTGCGCAATTATATGTTACATTTATACATTAATTACGTATATACATACATACATACATATATATATATATATATATTATATACAGATATGCACTTACTAATTTTTAAACATGCAGAGTTTAAGCCCTCAACTAGCGTTTAAATGTCGACTCTTTAAACAATTATACAAGTCTCATCCCATATTATCAAAAATACCAAAATTTAATATTCATATCCAAAAATTCCAATCAATAGACTACATACAATAGAAATTTAAACTCAATTCATTACATCAAAATAACGGAATATATTGGTAATAAAAACTTACTGCTCCAGTTTTTATGTTCCATTCAACTCCATTTTCTATATAAAAATAAACAAAGTAATTTCTATTTAATTTATAGGAATAAGCAGTGCAAATTATGAATAAATTTGTACCCTACACACCACTCTTTAATCAAAATTCTTTAAACAAATTCAAAGAAAAAGAATATGGAGTGGAATAGGAGGTTAATTTGTCAAAACTGCAAATCTACAAATTTCCTATTATTTTGACATAAAAAATTTGAGATTTCAACCTATAATTGACATTTCACATTGAAGGAGTTTTGGGCGTTAATAATACGATGATTTCGCAAACTAAAACTCTCCAAGGCATATTCAATCCCAAATTTCACAAATCAATTACTAAAATAGAAATGCTAAGAATTCCACTCAAGGTATATCCTTAGCTTTGCCTCCATGGATTTGACATGCCTCTAATGATCTCTATCATATCTCTTCTTTTTGATATACACACACACACACATACAGTAAGGGAGTTGTATATACATGAGATTCTATTATTTTAAAGGTATAAGGTGAAGAAGTTGAGAAAAAAATAACAAACAAAGATAGATCTATATGATTTCTTACTTGAAACCCTAATGGAGTTTTTATAAATCTTGAAGAGTCAAATTGAAAGAGCTTCGCTAATGTTTCCAAAATATTATCTGAATAAAAGTGAAGGGACTAGGTCTTATTTATAGTGGTTGAAATGCACCTGAACCGTCAGATTTAAGTTGGTTTAATAATATAAAAATCTGGACATTCATATACATGAAAACAACCTGAGCCGTCTTTCACGGCCGGTAGACTGCCACTTCCCACCAACTGACCTCTTGCAGTCGACCGACCCTATGGAAGCAGTCGACCGGTTCATTTATTTTGGAAAGTTTTATTATGCCACTGATTTTTAATTATTTTATTCCTTAATTAATATTTAACGTTAATGTAAATTTTATTGTTTACTTAATCCCTGAATCTATCTATTGTTAATTTTTGAATTTCCAATTTTAAAATTAATTATTCATTTGAATTTGAATTGAATTTAAATTATTTTATATCCAAAAACATCAAATGTCCATAAAATTTCCGTTTGAGCTCCGTTTTCAACATATTATATATGGAAATTGATCAGAATTTCGCCACAACAAGAGATGAGAGACATTCCCCTAGGAATGGAAGAGGATAGCATGGAAGTGGATGAGGGAGAAGATCTAGAACTATGTAGGAGGGGCTATATTCTAGTTGGAGGATATGACACTCCAATCGACCCAGTTTCACAAAAAAGACCTCTTTAGTAAACATGAAATTAGTAAGATTTGTTGATACTTTATATATATATATATATATTCGTATGAATATCTAAAGAGATATTTCAATATGTTGTTAGATTTAGAAACAAATCTACCTTATGTTTTATTGAAAGTATTTGGAACTTATGGTTTATGAAACAATGGTATAATTTTTCCGAAGTGCCCAATTAGAAAAGAATAATACAATTTAAGGAATTCAAGCTATATTTATGTTCATTTGTTTAAATTTTTAATTAACTTTTTTACTGAAATATATTTAAAGTATATTTCTATGCACAACATGATAGAGTTAGGCGTATGCTCTAAGGGTAATTATGTGATTTTTTTTCATATATCTAAAATATAACCAATCTTGTATGAATTAAAAGGTGTTTTCTTTCTCTTATATACTTAATATAATGTGCTGTATATATCAATTAATTTACTTAAAAGTATATTTAATAGAAAATCGATAAATGATATGTTTTGTGATGGTTGTTACAAAGTGTTGTAACCGTGAGTAATTTATCACAACGAAAACAAACGTACTATTTTAAATGTTACTAATCAAGATGCATCGAGGCTATAGATCGTTGTATTCATCGAGACTAGAGTATGTAATGCTCTTTAAATATTGGACAGTTTATTACTCATGGCTGTTGGGGGCATCAAAGAGTTACATACTGATAGTTATTGGGTATTTATGGCTTGATATTTTTTTGTTGGTCAATATAACAAAGGTCAAGTATAAAATATAAATGTGATTGATTTTTACAGCTCTCTCGACTTCAGAATGCCGTGGATCTCCAATATGATGGCTCCGCTTTGATTATAGTCAAATCATGGCACGCGTCCATCGAGTGACGATAGTTGGCTCGAGTGAAAGTATTGGGAGTGAGGCACCATCCAAGAGATGATTCGTCTCCTATGTTATATGAGGTTAGTATCACCGTCAACTCAAGTCAACTCAAAGTCTCTGGCCGTAACATGTTGGTTAATAATAATTGTTATTATTGAACCAAGGACTTTGTGTTTGGACTATAAAGTTAAATATGAAAGCTATTGGAATTTTGACCATTATCAAATTCCATAAGTTCAAAGTGATATAGTTTTGATGAAAAGAATTGGTATAAATAAATGTCACTACCGAGTAACCCTTAACAAAGTGAAATTGGACTTTACTGAAACAAAGTAAGTGGTAAATTTGGCTAAAATATCACATTACCTACCAAGTGATGTATAAACGTTAATATTTGAATAGTTCAATATTAATCGCTATCCAAATTTACACCTGACGAGTCACACAACCAAAAGGATGAATTCTCTTTTGAACAAATGATTTAATTAGTTTATAATTATTATAAATTAATTAAGATAAACAATAATCGTGAAATATTAATTATAAATTTTTTATTATGATTTGAAGAATAACTATTAAATATATATATATATATATAATAGTTATAAAGATATTAATCAATATTCGATATCAACAAGAGGTTAAATTAGAATTGATTAAACAAAATTTTCTTTAGGCTTAAATGGATTTTTAGCCCATCATAGTGGGGGAGATTATCGGCTATAGTATGGGTATGTGGGGCAGCTCAAATGAGGGTAGAGTTGTTGGATTCTCGATGGCTCAGATTGAGGGAGAACTATTATGAGATGAGATCCAGTATTCTCTCTATATCCCTCTTCTATTCACTATTTAACATCCTTAACCCTAATTGGAAAGGTTTTTTGTGGCCATTCCTTCCATTCATTTCTGGCCGAAATATTCCATACGTGCTCCATCATATCAAGCTCAAACCAATTCAATGTCGATCACCATTCGATAGTCAAAGGTCAACGGTTCGAGAACAGCAATATGTTGAATCGAAAAGCTTATAAAGGAGAGAGTTCATCCTTTTAAGGTGTGCTTCATGGCTTTGATTCTTAGGTATGATTTTCACCGAATTATTATTTATAATTTTCTAAGTAATATTTCATTGTGTGTATATATTATTATACCATTAGTTAGATGACGATTCTGAATAGTATTGATTTCTCACAAGTTAGTTTGGTTATATGTAAGTATATACTTGTAAATAAATAAAAAATAAATTTTTTATGTACAAGTTAGATCTTTACAACTGCCTATTATATATATATTACTATTGTTATTAATATATGTGTGTGTATTACTGTAACAATGCTAATTTTTGTGTTGCTCAAATAAAATAAATAATGATGCAAATTAAAGATTTAGCTATGAAATTTGAACTAGGATTCTTTATAAAAGATGATGAATTATTTTGAGAATTTCCAATTTTATTGAAAATAATGCATCAAGTAAATATTTTGTAAATGATCATTGTAAAGTGCAAATGGGAATGAATTTAAAGTGTTTTGTCAAAAGGATAGCTTATATTATTAAATGTAATAATAATTAGAAAGATAATAAGACTATTTAATGGATTTTGAATCTTTTTGAATAAAAGAAATTAGGATTAGTAGATATTATATTTTAAATAGTTGTTCATGGCTTTAAAAATGCTTTTATAAGTCATATTTTTTGTTTGGGCTATAGTTTAAACATTTAGACTTTTGTTTTGTAAAGATATTGGTATGGATTAATAAAGAAATAATATCAATATCCTTCTTGTTGGGTTTAATTACAACTCAAAGCTCAAAAACATTATAGCTAATAAGAAAACTCCTCATAGTAGTTTAATGTACGTTCATTTTCTCCAGTACAGTAAACTAAAAAACCATTTTCGTCTTGTTTCTCAAAACCTAACTTCTTCAAAATCAAGATTTTAAAATATAAATTTTTTTAGAAAATCAATTCAAAATCAAGGTATGTTAAGTGAAACCATATCCACTCTCTAGTTCAATCAATTCAGTTTTTATAGGCTGTAATACCATTGTCCTTTTTCTAGGCCTTTGCCAGGGTTTACTGAAATCTAAGTATAAGGTTGATATGAAGGGGTTTTGGCAAGCTAATTAAAGAGAAAAGGTGAGTTGAAAAATCACATATGTCTCTATTCCAAATTTATTTACTAAATTTATTGTTTGGTCGAATTGTTGATTGAATTGATCTCAAATTTGTTATGATATTTGCATCTTGTTCCCATATCCTTTGATAGTTCAAACCATAGATTTGTAATCTCATATAGTACCAAATTCATGATGCTTGTGTGCTTGTATGCCCCTAAAATTTATCACCTTGAAATCAAAACATCCATCGCCTGAAAAAACTTCAAAAATGGACCATCCGGGAGCTGCGACCATTGCCTAGAACACGTTTCAGGATGCGCCACTGGTCCAGGACCGGTCTATCGGTCCATCTGACTGGTATACCGACCGTGGCCTAGAATATGTTTCTGGAAGTGCCGCACAACCTTCCCAACAGCCCATATTTTCCCTGTTGTTTGTTTTGTTGCTCGATGTTTTGCTATGCCATGTTATACTATTTTAAAGCATAATTATGTTGATCCAATTGCTCATTTTCGAGAAATCTGAATCTTGTTTTGGAGATCCTTGTTACGTAGAGAAACTATTCTATATTGCTTTGTCATTCACACTATTTGAGTTCATGGATTTTTAAAACCCTTTTTACAGGAAATTCAATTTTTGTTTGGCAATTTGTTTTCTTACCTATGTATATGTATGTGTATATATATCCTTTTAAATAGAAGCGCATTTAGAAGTTATATGTATATATAGCTATAATTACAAAGTGGTATTGAAGCAAGTTTTGTATAAGTATAGATATGGATTAAATAGTGTTTCTACTATATATACGTATACTGTAAACTTAAAAAGTAATTGCGAAGAAAAGTTTGTAGTTTTAAATACAAATTTATCCATGCTTTCTAATTATATAATATTAGTCTTTTTAAGCAAACATTTCAAAGTGGATTTCAAAATAAAGCTATTTTATTATAAAAACACGCTATCGCTTGAATGGGAAATTGAATTAAACGGTCTAGTAAAACAAGTGGTATGGAACGCTTGCTTTTATTTCACCGGTTAATTCATGGACTGGTTCAAAATATTTATTTGCACGAGTGGAATTTACTAGCTTTAAATAATCATTTGAGCATCATCAATTGGTTATGGGACATTAGTCTACACTCTTATGATTACTAATTGAAAGTGGATAACACTTATCTATTTGTCAAATTTTAAGACTCAATCTTGCATAAATCAGTTTAGGAGGATTAAATAGGCCCATCTTTAGATGTGTATTTTAAATCGAGTTATAATTTGCAAAGAGAAACATCTTGTGTTGATGCATAAAGCGTGTGTCTCTTGTGTTGACTTGTGAAGTGCATGTCTATTGATTGCATATATGGTTTTGATTTTCTGTACTCTTATTATAGTGGTTGATTTGACTTTTATTAATGTTGCAAATGAGAATAAACTTAACTATAATCCATGAGTCATTAAATGAAGTAGTGTTATGCTAGTGAAGTACAATTTATGGATATTTATCCTTGTCAGTTATGCAAGCTTATTATTATCAGTATCTCTCCTTTTTTGATAATTAGAGATTGCCTAATCCACGTGTTATTTTAGTGCTCGGGTCAGACCTAGACTTGATAGGTATAGGGACTCGGTGACCTTGCATGTGACCTAGCTTAAGAAGTCTTATTGGGTGTTGTTTATATTTTTGAGGTACCATTTGAGTCTAGCTTTTATGATTGATCTATGCTTGTATAAGTTGTAGGCATTCGTAGTTATGTATATTTGAAACCTGTCAGTATTTATATATGTATATGCAACTAAATGTGAGCCTAGTATTTTCTTCTGTAGACTCATACTTTTGAGAGATAATGATGTATATTATTGCCGTTATGACCTTTGATTTTGTATTATATATTATTTTATGTATTGTTCTGAATTATATTAAACCTCTCTATTATTGTTTTGCGCTTGGATCAGAAATGTTGAATTGCCACTTGTAAGAAAGGAAAAGGAAAGTATAGTCACATTATTCGACATATTCGATGCTCACCCAAAGCAATTTCACAGATGGTCGCTCCTAAGCAGCCTTATTCTCCGTATTAATTGACAATAATACTTGTAATATTCTTGGGTAATATGGGTATAAAGGTGGGGCATTACAGTTGGTATCAAAGAATATGTTCAGAACGATATAGAATATAAGAAACTTGAATCATGGCCTAGATTGACTTAGAGTCCAGTCCCTTGAGTGTGTCGGGTAGAATTTAGGATTTATTTTCTATTTACAATAGAAGTACAAGTGATTATTGGGATTAATCATTGGGACATACTTGTGAAAATTTTGAATTACTACATAAATTATTTTTATGAAATTATATTAAAAATTTAGTGTTGTATAGTCGCATCCTAATCCGTTAGTGACCAGAGTTGCATAGCAAAAGCCGATAGGTTGTTTCCACTTAGCGCAATAGTTAGATGTTTATTTATGTTTGATTGGATGATATGTTCATGGATGAATTGATGTATTCTTACTTTTATATTAATAGATTTTCAATTATATGAATATATATGTATATTGATAAAGAAATATTTGGAAATTAGATTTGTTTTAAATTTCCCATTGAGTGTGTTAAGGATTCCGATCGATGCACCTGATCAACGTAATCGATGGAGATTCCTAAACACTTCGACAAGAAAGTCTAACACAGTGCTTTAAGTTTTAATATTTTATAAATTGTTTTATAAAAGTTATAAAAAATAATTAAGAAGAAGATAATGTTTTAATTGAGTTAAATATTCTTTTGAAATGGGATAAATGTTTTGAAAAATATATGCATAAGTGAATTTTGGAAATAAAAAGATATTTTGGGAAAAGCTTTAACTTTAGAAGGAATATTTAGAAGATAAATAATATTTTCAAAAGAAATATTGTAAGTTATATGTTTATTTTGAAATAAGATATATTACATGGAGTTTTAATAAGAACATATTTGTGGAAAGACATTTTTGATAGATTAAATTAAGAAGGGAAATTTATTTTCACATAAATATATATATATATATATATATATATATATGTTTAATGGATTTCGGTGGTTTAGGCAATTTTATTGAAAAATTTAAAAGGTGTTTTATACATATTGATTTTGACGATGGTTGCAGCCATCGAGCTTTAGCAATAGCAAAGAATAGAGGTGAGGCAATGTTGACTTCAGAATCAACATTGCAGCCATCCAGCAAAATGATTTGTTAAAAATAAATGGCAAGGAAACTTCCTTATATTAATTTTGATATATCAGAAATTCTATAGGATGCTTATGCTTTGTTGTGTATATCGTTTTATGATTTAGATGGATGTTAATTTTGAGTTATAATTTAAAAGAAGTTAAAACAGAAGATGTAAGAAATTGTTTAAATTTATTTTGAAATTTCAAAGTAAGGAATTAATTGGAAATGAAAGTTGATTTTTATAATTAATGATTTGTAATCAAAAAGGACAAATATTTTATTTTAATTGGTATAAATAAATATCATAGGAAGTTACTATATTGTTTTGAAGAATATAGAGTTACAAAATTATTTTTGTAGAAAAGATTCATCTAAAATCATTCAAATTTTGAAAGGAAGTTTGGAGTTTAAAACTATAAACTTTTATAGGATAAATATTTTGAGAGCCTTAGTTCTAAAATATGGGAAGTACTAATAATCGGCTTAGTGTTACTGATTGGTTTAAATGCTCTCGAATAACGCTTCATCGAATATTGTACAACTCATTGAACAGAATGTTTGAGTGGTACTTACTATCACATTAGTGAATACTCAAATTTCACCAGGAAGTATGGGAATGCCTTGTGTAATGACCCTCAAATTTATCACTTGGATAAATTATTTTTTATTTTTAAAATATTTCTATATGGGTTTAAAAGTAAGAAATAATCATGTTTTAAGTGATAAATAATAATAGTTATTTTGTTTGGGAAAAACATCTACGAACTTACCGAGTTAAAATATTGATAATTTGTAAATATCATCCTAGGTAAAATATCGATAAAACAAGATTATAAACTAAAATAATTTATTTTATTTTTAGAAAATAAAATGTATTTATGACATCGACCATTAATATCATCAGTTTTATATATTTCATCGGAAATTCAAGTTAAGTTTAAATATTAAATAAATGGATTTTTAGTAATAAAAAACCTATTTTAATTATTTAATAATGATTGTAAAATTATTTTTAAATTTTGTTTACCAAAATAGACAGTTCATAGAAAAATAGAAAATATGACCAAAGAACGTTTTCCAGAAATTTGGAACGTTTTTCAATTGACCTAAGATTTGGAATGTCGTCTTTCATAGCTTTGCTTGTTATATCATGCTAATTGTATCTCGATGTGGACTCGGACCAAGTTTGCCTATATCCATCGTGGACCCGTAGATAACTGGTCTCCGGGCCGGACTGTCTTAAGTCCCTAGTCAAGTCCTTGGTGTCACGGCCTTGCTAAAAGGCGGGATAACATTTACCCTCCAAAGTACGTCCTGTGTGAACATGACGTGCTTTGAAAAGCCGTAATATCCATTCTGAAAAGATCCTATTCGATTTGCTGAACATTTGTTGTTCTTTCATCAGGCGATGTAATCTTTGGTAGAATTCCAGTAGTATAAATGTTGAGTTGTAGACTACCAATGATCATGCAATTTTTGGATGTAACTGAAGGTCGAGTGCTAGCAATTTGTTGTTCATTGTTTTGGTTGTCACCAGGCAAGCGTTCAATTCCTATTAACTTTGAAAATCTAATGTTAATACGACATACACGCACGTATGTTAACCTGACTCCCATTCATGTTTGCACGATCATGGGTCGTTGTAAGGTTCTTTTTTCTTATTTTGATTGAGTATCATATCGATCCTCTCCTGGATCGATGTGAAATCCGAGTTGCAGCAACGATCGATGATTGTTTTTGATCCATTTCTTCATATTGATCCTCTCTTAGATTGATCTGGGATGTATGATGGTAGGCTTCGTATCGATGGATACAAAACTTTGGGTCTCGAATAGATGAATATGAAAGTGATGTTTCATATCGATGGAGTTGAACGGTCCAGACATAACCATGCAGTGATCTTCGTATCAATGGTTACAAAATAGTGGGCTTTTGGTCGATTCGCATCGATGGATACGAAGTGTTAGGCCCTGGATTGCTTTGTGTTGATGGGTACGAAAGTTGTTCTACCTATCGATGGATACGAATGATCCAGATATAATTGTGCAGCGCCCTTCGTATCGATGGGAGTTGACCACTTCCATCGGTTTACATGTCTGGGATATGAATCGTCCCCTTTGTCGTTAAGAAGAAGTATAAAATTGATTTTGGACCTAGAAAAATTTTCACTTGCTTTTGCTATTTCGTATAGATTTAAGAAAAGAAAAGCTACAGAACATTCACCTTCTAAACAGCCAGTCATCAATCCTTAATCCAAATTCTTCAAACTAGGTAGTCGATTGGTTAAAACCATTCTTAAAGCGATGATATTCAAGATTTGACGCCACTTCGTCCAAGGTGATGGCCAACTCCAGTGCCTTAATTGTTGAAGTGGGGCTAGGGGTAGGTTGAGGAAGTAGTTAATGGTGACTTCGAGGCTTAGGAAGAGGGAGAGCACCGAAAGGAGACGTTGGAGTCACTGGCTTTAAGCTTTTTCCTCAAATTCGTATCGATAGGAGGTGGTGGAAGGATATTTCCATGATCGACCTGAGAATCGTGGAAATTTGCATCGAGTTAGTTGATGGATAAGAAATTAATTGCCTTGGATCGACATGAATCGATAGACACGAAGATGATCGGTACGAATGAGCTATCGGTACGAAATGTATTGATACGAACAAGTTATCGGTCCAATTCTTGGATCCATATGAACTCAGGCTTCAGGGGAACGATCCAATTCAAACCATGATGGATACAGAACAATTGCATTTGCATACTCGAACATTTAACTTCGACGAGCTTTAGCCTTGCATACTTGAACTTGATTGTAAAACTATATATATGACTACCCTTCAAAGCTCGTCGATGGAAATGTAACTCGATAAACAAAATAAATCTTAACATGGTTTGTTCTTCGAAGTCAAGATGGCACGGTTGGGAGGGCCAGCGATGATGGTCACTTCAGTCGAATCTCAAAGTCTTGTCGCTTTACCATCTTCCAAACTTGTAGAAATATAGTGTATTATGTAGCACTTGACACACAACATGATCACTCACTTTGCAACGGCGGGAATACGAGTTTCTTTTCATATAATAACGGTTTTTAATAAGTTCAATAGCTATGGATCCTGGAAGCTCGGAGCAACATGAAGTTCAAAGCCCCCTGTTTCCTAGAATTGCAAGGTCGGATGTCGCGGCAGACATAGTGAATCCTACTCCGGATGAACTACTAGGTGCAGTGTTGGTTTTGAATCCGGAGGACTCCGTCCAGTCCAAGATTTAAAAGGAAATGCTAGGCAGAATTTGTCTTAGGCATGGACTATCTTTGGAAGAAGTTCTATTACCGGGGCCAGAAGATAAAGCGCATAATCCTCCAGAGGGGTTTACCGCATGCAATATATTCATGTGCATAGCTAGAACATTGCTCCTATTTAACCAATTCATTCGAGACATACGACTTTTCTCGAGGATCGCTCCTGCTCAACTACATCCCAATGGAAATGCGCTTCTCAATAGTTTATACATCATATTTATGGAGATCTCCTTCGACCCCGACCATTGATGAGCTTAGATACTTATTCAATGCCAAGAGTGAGGGGACAATCCGTCGTTTAATTTTTGGAAGCGATCATGAACTTCCAAGTGTTGGCAGGTACTTGGAGTAAACTGAGCTAATTTAAGACAAAGTGGTTCTTTGTAAGATGCCCAACTGGGTTCGCTAGGCGATGATAGGTCAGACGTAAGTGCTTTAACTTCTTCGTCGATTAACTGGGTAACATTAATTGATGCTGAATCCATTACTGCATTTCTTTCACACCTTCTATCCCACGGCCCGAAGGGGAACCGTTTAAAGAGATAGTGAGGACACTCTATGTGGTGCTAGCCGAACTCAGAGAAATAGATGAAGTTTCTACTTACGATAACTTCGAGCTCATAGAGAGAGGTCAGAGTATAGGGATGACGGGAGTTCCCAGAGTGGCCTCAGTTCGACAAAGTGGAAGACGGGCTCCTGTTGTGCCCTTGGTTAGGGGTGATCAAGCCATGCCCGGAGTAATATTCATCGAGCTTTGTGATGACGAGGGGATAGAGGCTGGTCATGAACCCACGGATGTGCCTCCGCAGGGCCTTGGCCATCAGAATCAAAGAGCAAAAGAAAATTTATTACCCATAAAGCTAAGAGGCAGAAGACTATCGAAGCAGCTCAGCTCGTTGCACCTTCCATAGGTCAGGAGACCCCTTCTTCGTAGATGGAAAGTTCGTTGAAAGGGTTATCAGACATTCCTATCCTAGATGATATATCGCCATTCCCTGATCATGGTCTAGAGAGGCTTCACTCCCCAGTAAGAACTGGTGCAAACCTGCTACAATAGATATAGGGGAGACAATTCCAATAAGCAGGGCTACTACAACTGTTCGGTTGGGGAATTTGCACATGCATACACACACTTTACGGCACCACACGACATCTCATAACATGCTTCTTAATTTCCAATGATAACTAACTTTATTCCCCCTTTTGTTTTACAGATACGATGGTGAAACAAGGCTCCATGCTCAGAAAATTTTTCTCTTTCCGACATTCGTCCGGATCGCACTCCGAATCACATCGCCATGAAAGAGAAAGAGACTATGGTCATGGTTATCATGAACACGAATGCTATGACAGAGAAAAAGAAAAATCATATCAAAGCAGGCGCCATTCTAGGTCACGATCCCGCCACCGAAAGGACCCTCTAAACTCTTTGGGTCCAGTAGGCCCTCTCCTGAATCTGCTCATCAAATAGCGCCGTCTCACGCTCCAAAAGCTAGCAATCAGTGTCACAGAATCGAAATAGAAACTCCTACTGTTGCGGAGAAAACTGCCATAGAGCCAGCAGAGGAGGGAGCAACTTGCATCACCAAACTGAAGAAGGACTTTTCGAACATATGTTTCGATGGCTTCCACTTCCCCCCAACTTGAAAAGAACCCCTAGTGATATAGAGAATTTAGTGCAGGACTATATGCAAGACGCCTATAGCCAATATCGCAAATGGGTTAAGACAGAAGAATGAGTTTCAGCTATGTCTTTTGAGTGGGCCAAAGCTATCGATAAACTAGAAGGCGATCTCTCTCATAAGGACAAAATAATGAAGTGCTTACCAATGAAATCGAGTCTTCGAGAATAGCCGAGATTGAGACCAGCCAAAGAACTGAGGAAACCATGAAGTCTACGGAGGAGATGAGGAAAACACACACTACTACAAAACAGGTCATTTGCATCGGTTGTTTACCCCCCTTTTGCATCAGTTCAACAACCGATGCATATGCAACCGATGCAACAGGCTTAACACTTTTGCATCGGTTCTGAAACCGATGCAAAAAGGTCCTTTTTGCATCGGTTGTTACTAACAACTGATGCAAAATATCTTGGTTGGTTGCTTGGACACAGCCCCATGTTGCATCGGTTTTTTATAACAACCGATGCAAACTAACCCCTCTATTGCATCATCTATTTTTACCTGATGCAAAAAGCCATTCTTAGAAATCATTATTACAGTACTCAAATAGACAATATATATATATATAATTGATTATAACAAACAATTATTGCATACAATATTACAATCATTCAAAATTAAATTTGATGGCAAATACAAACTGAATAACATAATACCAAAATAAGCATAAATCAATTACAGTGTTAATAATCTATACAAAATAAGTGTGGAACCATCTAGTTACATCAAATAACGATCACCACTGCCACAGCTCCTTACTTCCTCATCATTGCCTACTTCACCCCTCTAACCAACAACTTCAAACTGCATACATATATCAGCCTTCCCAAACAACTGTTGTACCACTACCATCCATCTTCCCTCAACAAACCACCATCTAGCAACCTGAACAATCAACCACGTGCAGAATTCACAAAATTCACATCTACTCTGCAAATATCTGGATACATCTCCGCAATATCATATTAAACTTCATTTACACTGTCAATACTTGTGCAAATATCTAGTGCACATCAGTGCATACCACTACAACACCACTAAACCAAACTGCCACAATACAAACTACCTACAACAACGTCCAAACTACTACACTGCCATACAACCCCTTTGCCATATCAACTCCCCTGCGATCTACTCTATTAATCAACCACATACCTGAATTACATTCCTCCCATCACTCATTACCATACCATTACTGCAACCCTTCTCTATACATCTATTGCTTGCTTAACCACGGTCTGACACATCACTGACCATCTCCTCCTCTTACATCTGCCCTGACTAACAACCTCTGCTCATCATTCAACAACTACATATCAATAGCAACTCCACTGTTGCCACTACAACATCATCACAGATCCAACCCAGAAAACCACCACACTTCATTCTTCCCTCCTATGACTGCCATAACATCATCAACCTTCAACAATTGCCATACAACATCATCAACCTTCAACCATTGCCATACAACATCATCACTACTTCTGCACCATATTCATCCCCAAGCAAACATCGACTTTCACCCTCCTCGTAACCATCAATTTTCCCTGCTTCTAGCTTCATTGCCTACGACCATTCCATCCATCACCAAACACAGCCTTCCACTGCCTCCTACCATACTTCGACACAACAAGCTTCATAAGACATCGACCTATCACTGCCTATACAACCATATACTGCACTTCACAAAACATTCTACAAACATTTCACAAAACATTCACCTCCCTGCCACTTCAATCTACAGAGATACAAGCACAGTCAAACCGTCACCCTTCTCTATCCACCATCAATAACAAACCTCTGCAAAACAAACAACATCTCCAGTTGGCAACCTCAATCAACCTCCGACAACCCAAACCCATCACCACAAATCAACCTGAAACAAACTGCTCCTCTGTTTCCAGTTCATCATTGCATCCACCCATTGCCTTGTACTGCCTTAACTCCACCCCCAATCACCATTGCCTGAACTTCCCACTGCCCAAACCACCTCTGCAGTCAATATAAAACAACAACCATAACAGCAAACCCATTTTCCATCAGCCTCATCTATAATAATAACCAACCACCACATCCTCTGCTCTCTTCTTCAGCATCAGCAAACTGCAGCACTTCAGTACTATCACTTCACCCACATGAACAAGCGCCAATCCCACCTCTCTCCTTCAACACTCCACCACCCCTCTCCAATCCTACATCCAAAAACTGCTGCCAAATTACAAATCAATTCTCATTTCTACAATATTTCTCACACTTAGCCATCATTACATTTGTGTCCTGTTTGTTGAGTCCAATAGCTGTTGAAGGTAGGCCATCGGTAACCAAATTCACCCAAAGCAGCTGCACCTATAAATTTTGAAGGTTGTTAGTTATGATATGGATGAAACACTCCACACAAATATGAAATCGGACAGAGAAGAATACAGAACAAGAGCTTGTAAATCCGTTTTTTTTCTGAGACTAAAAAACAAGTAATTACGTATTCACAATAATGGAAAATAGTGCCCTGTCAAAACTTCAAAGCATCCCTTTCTGGTCGGCACAAGCGCTGTAAGTCTTGGAAAGATTGCTTGATTTTATTTGCAATATGAAACAAATTAGCCAAAATAATTACAAAATAATTACAACATAGGGGATCTAATGGTTTAAATGCTTTACATGGCTTCTGAAGCCAAGTAAAGATGGAAGATAAATTAATTTGCAATTAATAGAGTGTCATGTGATGAACATTGCACAACAGAGTCGATTAATAACAGCAATAGATGAGTAACATAATAAAAGATATACATATTTTATTTTAGGGCATAGAAGGCATAAGGTTGACTTGATATCATTAAAATTGTGCATGCTCATTCAGCTAAGGTACTTATTTCTTCCCTTGTAAGTGTAGTGCACACCGTGTTGGAGCTATAAAATTAATAACCTTTAAGATATAAAACTCTCTGATTTAAAAAAGAATTAAAAAAAACTCACAGGAACTAGAGTATCAGGCATCCCAAGATCTGCATGCAGCTTAAAAATACAAACTACTTCTCCATTATTAGATGACATCATGCATGTGATGAATTGCTGTGTACTGTTGTATATATCTCTTCCCTCCGCAGCAGCCTGTCAGAAATATGATGAGGAAACACAAAACGTAAGTGGAAGATATATTCACAGAATTTTGGTAGACATGCAAAAGGTACATCAGTTTAACTCCACAAATCACCGCAGCATCAATCGCCTCAATCAAACCTCGACTACCCAAACTAAGTTGCTATCAACTTCCCACCAAACTCCATCCGCAACCACTAGATGATAAGTGTGGATCATGCCATACCTGTTTGGTTATAACAAAAGTTTTTTCTTTAGACACTGACTTTAGTTATAGTGGTTAAGATGGTACCTTGGTCATAATTTTTTCCTCATCCATTCTACAATTGAAAGCTTTTTTTAGTTATCATTGGTCTGCATATCCAGTTGGGTCGTACTCTGTTCGGTTGATGGAGTATCCTACAGCAGAAAACATATGAATATATTATGTATTTGTAAATGTTGTTCTAATCAGGTGTTTGCTTTAGTAAATGAAACATTTTGTAATTAAGAATCAACTATAACGTGGTCATCCATATTGATCAGGTGTACCAATAATAAAAGGGTTAAATGCTAGTTGAACTAATTGTTTTCATTACTTATGTTATTAAAATTTTGTAAGTTTTTAGTGCAGTTACTTTTGAATAAAAATAATAATCTTCACATCAGTAAATTTATTAAATAATGTTTTAACTAAGAAACATCTTATGTATAACCTAAGTAAAATGGTTATATGGAACCATATCATATTATGGAAGTTTCATTTTATGTCTAAACCAAGTAAGGTTATTTAGACATATTCAGGGAAAAAACGTTACCCTTCAGGTTTGTTTATTTTGTAGTTGCTTGGCCTGAACTCAAACATAGCCTCAACACCTATCAATTTCTAATGTATGATATCTAATTTTGATGCTCTATTGTTCTGCAGATAAACATTGTGTAATACGAATTTATATTTGTCAAGCATTATATAATTTAGACTTAAACATGATCTTTTTCACCCTTTTCACCGTTAACCTTATTAATTTTTAAATTTATTTAGTTTTTACTACATTTCAACTGCTGTATGCATGTTTGTAATGTCCATTTCTATAGATACTTTTCAACACAGATTCCTTTTAGTTCCAAATATGATTACATATACGCTTTAACAGAAAGTGGAGAAAATTTTGGTATTAAACTGACCATTTTGGATATTGCAAGCATTCTGTTGACATCCGAACCTAGAAGACTTTCAACATACTTGTTAAAGGAACATCCCATACTTGTTAAAGTGCAATAAACATGGAATAGATAGTGGGTGCTTTTGGATTGAAAGTAATAATTAGATCGTTTTTAATGGAAGTAAAAATGTTAAAATCATGGTATGCATAAGAATTTATAATTTAGTTAAAAATTTGATAAATCGAAAAAACAGGCAAGTGACATCAATGAGTTTAACGAAATCATGAAAAACTAGGATCCATCTTTACAAATACCTCAACCTCCTCCACAATCTCCTCCTCAAACTGACCAACCCCAATGTTCTCGGATTATTATGAGTGCGAACAACGAACTATTGAGATCAACCACGCAATATTCACTGCAATCTGAAAGCCAAGGAATTACATGATAGCCAAAAAAGAATGAAGTTTAGCAATTTCAAAATATGTTCCAATTCATCAAATAATATTTGAAATCAAACCGAACAATGAAACAAAAACATAACGTAAAAAATCAATCTAAAAAACCAAAGCAAATATACTTAAGAAATCGATGTCAAGAGCTTCAGAATCAAACTGAATAATGAAACAAAAACATAAAAATTAGTTGTACCTTTTACTTTTGTAAAGGTTGTGTAATAACTTTAATAACCAGAGGGCTTACCCTAATATGCCAATGAAAGTTCCAATGAGCCATCCTGATAAAAAAAATTAGAAAATATAATTTTACTACGTTGGTTTTTATCTTCAGCAATGCCTAAGTGGAAGTGATCTTAGAAACTTCCCACTGCAATTTAGAAGCAGCAGTATGTTCCTGCAAACAAAAAGAATATTATACTCCATGATTACATTTACTCTTACTTAATAACAATTATAGTTTAGGAAAAATTATACAGCATACAATTTTGACATAATATTATACACTGTTAGATTATCACACTTACAAAATGAATACTTATTATGAATACTTACAAAATGAATCCTAATGCTTTTGCAGCCTTCTCAGTCACAATGAGGGAGTCTTTTGTTACATACATGGGCAACAACCAAATGACTATGGCAGGGAAGAAACATCAAACCTGATAACAACCTGATTCACGGTGGCAATGCCTTCAATTGAACAGCAAAGAAACATCTTCCACATCACACTGATCACCAGCAAACATCCCCAAACACTCATCAACACAACGGCTGCAGATCTGTATACAACCTGAAACCATCCATTCCTTTGAAACATTTCGACCAACCAAGATTTGCACAAAGCATTACCACTTCAACTTGACCATCCTCCTTTCTTACAAAACAGTTCTAGCCTGCCTTCACCTCATTGTAATAAACAACTTCATCTTCACGCAACAGCCTTCCCAAACCATCAGTTCACACCACCTCACAAATCCACAGACACAACTACAAAGCAGCCTGCTCCAGTAACACTACTACAAACAATCCATCTGCGAACAACCAAATCATCTCCATCGCCGCTACCAAATTCCAGCACCCCAATTGCCGAAACCTCCGCTGCCAACCCAAATCGCCTGCAATTCGAATCATGAACCACCGCGACAAATTCACTTCCTTGTCTTGAACTACACCGTCCATTAGCCCCTGCAAATTGACAAACCATTGCGACCCGAAACCTCCAATTTCTGCAACCCGAACTCACCGCAACCTTGCAATTTCCTTGAACAAAACCGGCAACCCAAGAAAGCGGCGACTCCATCCCCACGAACCTGCAACCCTAATTGCCCTCGTCGACCTTCAAATCGCGAAATTTATTTCAGTTGTGAAATTGAAACACGCCTCCTCACAATAGCCGCTGACGACGTACGCAAGGCTTAATTGCCTGTATTTTTTTTGAGTTTGGAAGTAATACTGAAGGAGGAGATGAAAAGGAGATCTGGTTTAAGGTGGACTATAAAATTATTTGGCGACGGAACGAAAATTTGATGGAGAAACGAAAATTTGAGAACAAAAATTTTAGTGGCAAACAAAAATGATTTGGCGGCGAACAAAATTTATCGTAGTTGCATCGGTTGAATTTTAAACGGATGCAACTAAAACTATTTGCATGTACCGATTGCATCGGTTGTTGGTGACAACTGATGCAAATTTTTATTTTTTATTACCTATTGCTTTCCACGTACCAATTGCATTAGTTATTAAGGTAGAACTGATGCAAATAGTTCTATTTGCATCAGTTTTTACTTCAACCGATGCAAATGAGGCGAAGCAATATGCACTTTTTGTAGTAGAGACACATGGACTTAGTGCAGGAAATAGGGCATCACAATACTATTATTATGCGAGAAAGGGATGCTGCATTGAAAGAAGCCGCCAAATTGAAGACGAAGCCGACCGAGGCCCTTAAAGAGAAAGACGAAGCTAATAAAGTGGCCCATGAGGCATGTGAGGAGGCAGTTAGACTTAGGGAAGAGAGGGATGCTGTGAATAAAAAGGTCGAGGAAGCCGACGCCAGGGTGGAAAGGGACATAAAAGCTGTAGTGACCAGGATGGAAAGCGAATTTGAAGATCTTATGGTCACCTACAATGCTAATGTCCTGAGAAATCGAAAACTAAACTTGCTCAGCGAGGACTATCCTTTCCAATTATACGAGGCCTGAAACCGCTTGCTTGAGGATGAAAAGGTGATCCGCAATGCTGCAACCGTCGATGAGTTTGAATTAAAGACTCAAGTGCTGATCGAAGATGAGCCTAAAGTCCTCCAAGAGACGGCGATTGCAATTCATAGAAAGGACCTGGCCGCTAAGTATTCGAAAGCTGGAGAAGGATCCACGAGTGAACACCACAAAGTTGGTTCCGAAGTGCCTCCAGCGTCTCAAACTGAGCCTACTTCCTCTGTTGATCCCCTGATTGTCTCGGGTTATGATCCTTATAGGCTACATCTCTCTTCGATTACCAATCGTGGCTCGGAAGGTATGTTGGCTCAATATGGGAGCCAACTCGAGGAAAGTATTTTGGACACTTCTTCTATTCCTAAAAATGCAGGAACGTCATCGAAAGATATTACTAATATATTCTCTTTCCTTCATTCAGTCTTAGATTCTGCAACGGCCGACACTCCTACAACTCAAGAAATCTACCATGAGGAGGTGGCATTAACTAGGGAGGCCACAATAGTAACAATTAGTTCTTCAGATGGGAAGACACTTAATGGCGGCTACATGCTTGATGATCAACTAATGGAAGCGCTCCTAGGCCATCAAAGCAATCTGAGTATTGAAGTGCCTTTCAATGTAGATGAAGATGTATTTATCACGGGCTCCTCGGGTCCGACTGACAGCATTTCGATGGGTGAGCATGCGGACCGGGAGGAATAGATAATGGGAGAAATCAAAGCCAAGATTGAGCAGGCTGAGCAGGCTCGTAGAGCCGGCCGAGGCATGGCCGGTCCCAATCTGGTCCCTATTCTTATGGTTTCTCCGGTGGCTCCATTATTGAGACTAGCACGCCTCATTCTTCTAGCATCGAGAGTGCCACCGTTCCACTGGTTCTACACACAGAGGACACTTCAATCCCTTTGAGTTCTCAAAAAGAGACTACGTCGATTCCCCTGGTTGAGGACAAGCCAACTGGAGTGAACCGGGGAGGCAAGGGTTCAAAGAGAGGTTCGGGCGGTAGCTCGGGTGGATCTATGCCAAAGAAAGTTAAGAAGAAACTGAAGGCGTAGATTTGCATTTTTGCTTCCTCTTTTGTAGATGGCTAGAATAATCTTCTCTTTTGCTTTTTGTAGGCTATGTATAGATGCAGTGCCCAACACCTACAATATAATGAATGGCTCATGCTAGAGGTTCGTCTTGGAAACTCCCATTAAAGGTGATTCTATCCATAACAGAGACATGTATGCTGCACATGAGCTAAAGTATGCCCCTTACATCCTAGAGCCTGAACCCACCATGTAGTAAGTGTTCCAACATATCGTCATTCCTATTTGATAGAAAGACTGTATATGCTCGATTTCCTTTGGTTAACAAATAGATAGCTTGACCTGCATTTTGACCACCTTAGTGGCGATAGGAAAATTAGAAACCCTTAGCCTAGAGAGCACTTGGTCCACTCTTGATCCTGGAGGGAGATACCCCAACCCAGGTCTCAAGAGAGGCAGGCCCATCAATCTAGATTACCATTAATCAATATAATTATGTCCCCTATTGTTCACCCACCTTTTGCCAAGGCAGTAGACAAGCGGATTTAACCCTACAAACATCAGGATTGTCAAGGCCATTAGTCAAGAGCGATGATTGTAAGGTCCAAAAATCAAGTGGAAGCAATGATATGAAGCAACGATTGTCAAATAAAAATTGATAGAATTTCCATAATATTCTAAGTACAGATTAGTGCCTCGTCCAAGCAGGGGATCGATGCCTATACCTCCCCTTAGTGGATTGGTACATGTCCTCAAGTTTTGTCCCAAACTGGGTGAGACTGGTATAAATTAATAAGAAAAGCCCCATGAGGATACATTTAAATTCTTAAGTCGTTTGGAGTTTGTTTGCGCAAGTTATGGGCAACTTATTTCGCCTAAGAAAGAGACCGTATGAAAAGGAAACGATATAAAAGGGATCGACATCTTTCAGCCAAGCAAGTACAACTATATGGAAAACAATCAATTTCTTAAAGTCCATAAGTTCAATGTATATGAAATTTTTTGAGCAAGATGCGGGAACCTTAGGGAGCATACACTAGGGATCGCACATCAAAAAGATAAAGAAAGAGAGATCGGCCATATTCTCTCTTAGGGATTGGCTAAACCTAACTTTACGCAAAGTTCGATCAATTTCTCAACATCTACACATCCAATTGACATAAAACATAGAGGAAGCTAAATACAATATATGGAACACCCCATAGGGATCACATATTATATGGAGCAAGTTGGAGGGATCGGTACCTATCCCTTATAGGGATCGGCTATAATAAACCTTCACAACATATTGCAACAAAGATTGATCAACAACTTGAGTTCTACTTATCCAATTGCTGGGAAACTTGGAAGCTAAGCATAATACAACGTGTTAAAGCTCCCTAAGGATCGCAGGGCATTTGGAAGATATTGGAGCGATCAATACTTATCTCTCTAGAGGGATCTATAGAAGTCAGAATTCAAGCAACATCACTTCCTGGAAAATGAAATATCTCACAAATCATACCTCGAAATTGCATGAAATTTGGAAAACAGGTAGCTAACATCATACGACACCCCTAAATTGGATTACAGCGTATTTGAGAACACTAATAGGGATCGATACCAATCCCTATTGTGGGACCCAATGGGCCTGAAAATTTCTGGGTGGCCTCGTCTTAGTCTCTCGAATCTTCTGTAAAAATTGCAGCCCGATCCATGCACGATTTCTCTTAAAAATATCATAGGCATTACGTCAAAAAAGGATCTTTTTATACTTTTCTTTATCTCCAACCTAGGCAACACTCTGCTAATTTTATTCTTGGATTTTAGATTGTAACTGTAAACAAATTTTGGTATAATAAAAAAGATTATTTGGGAGTGGACATAGGCCAAAGTTAGTTAAATCTAACCACTACAAATCTTGTCTCTTTTTACTTTCTTTTTTATTGTTGTAATTTTGTTCTTCGTTTATTTCTCTTCATGTTTCTGTGATTTGATTGGATATTGGTACTTTTACATAATTGGGTATTAGTGGCTAATTTTGACACAACCATTTTGGTGCTTTCATTAAAAAAGCTAGCCTCCGTGGATTTGGGGTTCAGATTTGGAATCAATTAGAGGGCTTGGATTTGGAGCATTAGTGAGACAATTAACAAGGAGACAAGTAGCGGATAAGAGCCATTATAAAGAGTGTCATGAGGCTTGCTCATGAGATGGCTAATCAAACATCTATCTACATCACTAGAGATGAAATGGGAACACTGATGGATGCTATGTAGGAACAGATGTTAAAAAGACAGGAGAAGATGATGTAGAATCTACTCCGACAGATCAGATAGGTTGGAGCCATAAGTGATGCTGGAAAGCAAAACCAATGAGTTGATAGGGCCTACTAGAGCTATAGATCAAGGAGTTGAGGCGGCAAGATTCACTAGAAACCAGAACAGGGAGCATGGAGACTAAGCTATTGGACAAAGAAGTGGAAAAGAGCAACCGAGGGCAGTCCTTGGAAATCTTAGAGGGATAACACTGATCTCTCCAGAGGGATCGGCACCGATCCCCAAAGACATGAGGGTCATGTCCCTAGGTCTAGTCGATCGTGATGTTGGAGGATCTGCGGTCAATCCTATGTAGTTTGGTGCAAATCGGAATTTGGATGTTCGTTCGAAGGAATACGTTCCAGAGTTCCCTCGTAGACCCAAGGGGTAGCTTGGACATGATGATAGAAGACTACCATTGGAAGACAATGACAGGTTTGCAAAGGTGATCAGGCGAGCTACGCATGGAGGATTAGTGAACATGGATCAAGAGGATGTAAAAAGAAGTCCATTTGCTCCTAATATTAGGAAAGCTAAATATCCACTAGAGTTCAAACTACCAACATCGGAAGCTTATGATGGAAAGTCGGATCCAACTATGCATTTGATGAGGTTTATATGGCATATGGAAGTACTAGGGGCTTTGAAAGAAGTCCTGGCATGATGTTTTCCCATGTACTTAATGGATGTAGCTGCACTATGGTTCAGATAGTTGGAGAGCAGTTCCATTAGCATATGGAGGAAACCGGTCAAAAGATTTATAGTAGTTTCGGCTTCATATTACGAGATCAAGAATGCGATGACATTGACATTAGTAAAGCAGTGGGCAGGAGAATCACTCAATAATTTCTTAACTAGGTTCAATGCGACAGTAGTTTTGGTGGATCAATTAGATCCATCAATGGTTTTGTTGGCGGAAGTGTCAGGAGTTGCATAAAATTCAGATTTTAAGATATCATTAATACAAGATCCAACGATGGCTCTCGAGAAATTCTACCATGAATCAAAAAGTTTTCTACGGCATGAAGAACCGAAAGCTGATAAAGAGGCAACAAAAGTTTATATGGTACATGGTGGGGAACCGCCTGGTGAAAGCTCATGAAAGGATATGGGTAAACGGAACATGGATAATAGCTTCGATGGATCGAAGCGACTGGAGGAATTCATATTCTCTTCATACTCAGAATTGAATGAAACCCTAGAACAGATATGTATGGATACTCAAGGACACCTTCCGTATCAAAGGACCACAAGAAAGGAACCCTTCGAACGCGAACAGACATCAGGAAAGTGCTTCCTATTCCATGAGCTGGATGGGCACAATACAACGGTGGAACAAAAGCAGCCACCATCTAGCTCGAATAAAAATGGCATTGGATCAAGGCATCATCATCGACTTGTGATCAAATGGCATGGAATGTAACAAAATTCACATTAGGATAGCTAAGTCACTTACACATGTACAAGATCGGGGATGGTCCCTAGGAATGCACTGAGATGATGATAAACTATTGTGCTCGGGTTTGTGAAATTTGTTTTTTTCTTCTTGTTTGCTTTGAACTCTTGTTTTCTAGTTTTTATTTGAACTTTGGTTTATTGGTTGTATGGATTTTTATTTATATTTTAGCAGATGGACTTAGGAATGCTTAAATTTGGATCAATGTAATAGATCACATAAGTCGCAATTGTCGTCCTATCCGGAGAGACGGGATAACAATAGCAAGGAACGGGTCTTTTTGTTGGGCGAACACAATGAAACTGACTTGTGCATCATGGATTAAGTCCTCAACCGTGTTCAAGATTGACGGATAAAACCCAATAAGGTCGTTTGGTATGGACTATGCCTGGCAAGGGGTAGGTAGCTGCACTCGAACACAATGGATCGACGTACTTAGGTCATCGAGTATGGATTGTGCTCGGCAATGATCTAGAGAAATCAAGGTCATTAGTTATGGACTATGCTTGGCAATGGTTAGGTCTCTTTTCTCAAATGCGATGGATTAGCCTACTCAGATCGTCGAGTATGGATTTTGCTCGGCAAGGATCTAAAGAGATCAATGTCGTCGGTTATGGACTATGGCTGGCAAGTGGTAGGTCGCTTCCCTCGAATACGATGGATCGAGCTACTTAGTCGTCGAGTGTAGATTGTGCTTAGCAAGGATCCAGTGAGATCGAGGATTTGGATTTGGATAACTACCTAGAGAGTTATGGATTGGAATATCAGTCTCAAACGGTAATAGAGTTAGCTTTAGATGGATGCAGATTCAGATAAAAACGATCCAGAGAGATCATTGATTTGGATTGGATTCTGGATTGGAAAATATGGCTATCAACGAGTTATGGATTTCAGATTTTGGATTTATGCCAATTCAACCTATTGCAAGGAATGTTTTAGGGGGCAAAATATTAACCCACCTTTTGCTAAGGCAGTAGACACGCGGATTTAACCCAACAAACTTCACGATTATCAAGGCCATTAGTTAACAGCGATGATTATGAGGTCCATAAATCAAGTGCAGGCAATGATATGAAGCCACGATTAACCAATACCAGAAGGTAGAATCTCTATAATATTCTTTGTATGGATTAGTTGCTCATCCAAGCAAGGGATCGGTGCATATCCCTTCCCCTAATGGATCGGTACATGTCCTCAATCATTATCACAAACTGGGTGAGACTGGTATAAAGTGACAAGGAAGGCCCCAAAAGGCTACATTTCAAATCTCAAGTCGTTTGGATTTTGCATGTTCAAGTTATGGAAAAATTACTATACCTAAGAAATGGATCGTATAAAAATGGACCGGTATAAAAGGGATCGACATATTTCAGCCAAGTAAGTACAACTCAATGGAAAACAATCAATATCTCAAAATCCATAAGTCCAATGCATGTGAAATTTGGTGAGCAAGATGTGCGAATCCTAGGGATCCTACCCTAGGGATCGCACATCAAAAGGATGAAGGAAGAGAGATCAGTCGTTTTCCCTCATAGGGATCAGCCAAACTCAACTTTGTAGCAAAGATCGATCAATATCTTAATATCCACGCATCCAGTTGACATGAAACTTGGAGGACAAGCTAAATACAACATGTGGAACAGCTATTTGGGATTGCATATCATTTGGAACAAGTTAGAGGGATCGGTACCTATCCCTTCATAGGGATCAACTATTATCAGCTTTCACAACATATTGGAACAAAGATTGATCAATAACTCGACTTCTACTAATCCAATTAGAGTGAAACTAGGAGGCTAAGCATAGTACAATATAGTAAAGCTCCTCTAGGGATTGCAAGAGATTGGAGGTATTGGTACTTATCCCTCTAGAGGGATCGATAGCCTATTTTTACACACTAATAGGGATAGGTACTAATCTCTATTGTGGTCCCTAATGGGCCTGGAAATTTTTAGGTGGCCTTGTCTTGGTCCCTCGAACCTTCTGTTAAAATTTTAGCTTGACACGTGCACGTCTTATCTTATAAATACAGCAGGCATGGCATCAGAAAAAGGATCTTCTTTCTACTTCTCTTTATCTTTAACTTAAGCTACACTATGCCAATTTTATTCTTGGATTTCAGATTATAACTGTAAACAAACTTCATTATAATAAAAGTTTGTTGGTACTTTTACATAATTGGGTGTTGGTAGCCAATTTTGATCCCAACACTATTCTAGTACACAATAATCATTCCATCTAGCATTATCATGATCGTAGACCCCCTTCGCCAATCAGATACTGAAGTAGTCCGACCATGAGCAAGGACTAGCGCCACTTGCGGCATGCAGAGGTTGGCCTTTGAGAAGAAATGATAGCTCTGTGCTGGCAAATGGGTTGAATTCAAACTAGAAATATTAATAGCAAGGGTTTATTGGATAATTAAAATGGAGAATCCATCTTAGAAGAATTTATGATTACCTAAATTCGTCGAAGGTATGCTTTGCTTCCTATGGAAAGTACGATGGTAGTGTTGACCCATCTGATGATATTAAAAATTTATACTCCATAATTCGTGTCAATCAGCTTTCCAAGAATGCTAAATGCCTTTTGTTTCCTTCTACCCTGACCGGTCTAATGCTTTCTTCTTTTCCAAGTCGATAGTATCCACTCATGGGCTCATTAATGTGTTGACTTTAGAACTTGTTTCTTCTTATAAAAGACCCGAATCATGAGTGCAAACGAGCTAGGAAACATTAGATAAGGCCCGACCGAGTCCCTCTACTCGTATGTAAATCGCTTCAATAAAGAGGTAACCCATTCTAGAGGAGCAGACAAAATAGCTTGGTAGTCGACCTATGTTCATAGGTGAGGTACTAGCCTGGAATGTGAAAGAACTGTAGAAACAACCCATTTTGTCCTTAACTGACTTCCTTTAGAGGGCAAAGGGCATTATGAAGGTGGAAAAGGCCAACCATTTGGGCAGCAACGTGGAGAGCATACAAAATAACAAAGCTGACTCAAGGGAAGAAAACTGATGGAACGGTTAGTAGGAAAATAAGAAAAAGGCTCTGAAGATAGCTCACACTTCAAACCCATGTACACAAATTGTGCTATTTTAAAGCATAACTTTACCACTTATTCTTCTGATTTCTTATTTTACGACTTGTTTTAAAGGAAAAGATGATACTTTATCACCTGATAACTCTAAATTGTGATGATGCATTGCTAGTACTAATGTAAAATTATTCACGCCATAGACACCACCCTTTGCAGTCTTATTCTGGAGCATCACGTGGCAGCTGTAAATTAAATTTTACTTTATTAGGCATTACCCGGTAGTGACAATTATGCATATCAATTCTCTTCATTAAAACTACATCACTTTGGAGTTATGGAATTTGGTAATGATCAAAATTCCAATATCGTCCTATTCAACTCTATAGTCCAAACACAAAGTCCTTGATTCAATAATAATTATTATTGTTTACCGAACTGCTCTAGCTAGAGACTTTGACCTTCTGTTGACTTCAGTTGACTATGATACTAATCTCATATAACTAAGAAAACAAATTCTCTCTTGAATAGTGTTTCATTTTTAATGTTTACATTCGACCTAACTATAGTCATTCGATGGACGTCGTGTCACGATTTAACTATAATTAAAGTAGAGCTTCCATATTGAAGGTCAGTAGTATTCTCAAATCAAGAGAATTATGTAATTTTGTTACATCAATATTTTTTTTCACCTTAGTTATATTAACCATCAAAAAAATATCAAGTGAGTCATTCCATAATTATCTAATAACTTTCAGTATGTAACCCTTTAGTGCCCCTGACAGTCATGAGTTATACACCGTCCAACATCTGGAAAGCGTTATGTGCTCTAGTCTCAATGGATGTATCAATATTCGACCGTGATAGTTCTTACCTATGAATATTTAAACAATATGCTTAATTTCATTGTGATAAATAACTCATGGCTACAAAATTTTGAACTACTATTACAAAACATACCATTTATGGATTTTCTATTAAATATACCTTTATTTAAATTAATTAATTAATATAAGATATTATATAAAGTATATAATAAAAAGAAAACACCTTTTATTTCAAACAAGGTTGATTATTGAGTTGGATTTATGTAACAAATTACATAATTGTACCTAGAGCATATTCCTAACTCTATCAGTAGATGGGGGTAACCTATGTTTTGACCACTTAATAGCGATGAAGGAGTTAGAAACCCTAAGCCTAGAGGACCCATGCTCTACTTCCAATCCCGGAAAGAAATACCCCAGACCAGATCTCGAGAGAGATGGGCCCATCAGTCCAGATCGTCCTCGGTCAATAGAAATATGTCCCATATTCCTATCTACAATCGTCGTTCCCTATTGCCTTATATCATCGTAGATTACCTACACTAGCCAGACACCAAGAGAGTCCAATGCCGGTTAGTGACTAGTGCCAACCACGACACACAAAGGCTGGCCTTTGAGAAGAAATAGAAGCCCTATGCCGAAAAATGCACTAGATTTAAGCTAGAAATATGATGGAAAGCATATGTCGGATGAAGGAAAAGGAGAACCATTCTTCGAGGAAATTATTATTAACATCCACTAGAGGTATGCTTTGCCTCCTATGAATGCCCGTTCGACCATGTTATAGCTTTCGAAGTTATAACCATGTCGGTCTGCTTTTAAAAGGCAATGCTAAGTTTCTTCTATTTTCTTTAACACCTACAGAACTGGCCTCCCGCCAATTCCTTCATCTCCAAGCCCACAGTATGCACCCATGAACTCAATTATACGTCGACTTCAAAACTCGCTTCTTCGTATCAAAAACCCAGATTATGATAGTGAGCATACTAGGTAACATTAGGTAAGGCCCGACTGAGTCCCTTTACTCATATATACACCGCTTCAACAGAGTCAACTGTGATAGAGGAGCGAGCAAGAATGGGTTGATAGTGGACCCATGTTCAAGATAAGGTACTGGTCCTGAGTATGTAAAGAACTTAGAAACAACCCATTTTGTCCTTAACCAACATCCTCTGGAGGGAAAAAGACAATATGAGGGTGGAAGAGGCCAACCTCTCGGACAACGATGACAAGATAAGATGAAACAATAAAGGTGGCCCAAAGGAATATAATTGAAGAAATGGTTGGCGAAAAAATAACAAAATACACTCTAAAGGAGGCTCATATTTCAAACCCAAGTACACAAACTATGCAACTTTGAAGCATAAATTTGCTATTTATTCCTATGATTTCATAGTTTATGATTCAATTTTGGGGAGAAGACGGTACTTTATCACTTGATAATCCTAAATTGTTACGACCCCTTAGTCGTATTGGTGTAAATTTATTTAATTACACATAGGCAACCACTCTTTGTAGTCTTGTTTTGGTATGTTTTTGATTGATAATGCCAAAGAAAACAAATGGTATAACAAGTACCCTCAAACAAATTCAATTTTAAAGACTTCTCAAGAACTAATTTCAGACCTAGAGAAGAAGATTTTACTTAAGGAAGAGGAAATTCATGAGCTTTCTAGAGCACTTTATTCTAAAATTCAGTGCATTATTTATTTAACATTAGCTCAACAAACTGATTATGATGCAAAAATTGCTTAAGTCGGGTGAGTTGGCAAGATGAAGCGGGAGATTTATGGTTTGAATGTAATCGAAAGTTAAAGAACTATTAGAATAAGAAGTTCCTGGACGAATTCTCCAATCTTCGATTCTAGATCGAAAGCCTTGAATGCGAAAGAATACATTTTCCCTTAAGGTTAAGGACTTGGAGAATGATAAAAATAAATTTTCTTGAGACATTCGCAATTAAAAGGCGCCGATAAAACCATTAAGCAAGTAATGTCTAGTTAGCTCTATTCTATCGATTTGTAGAACATAATGCATAAGAAAAACAAGAACTTTAAGCAATGTACGCTGGTTGCAATTAAACACATTATAGATTCTTCTGAGACTGCAAATAAATTGAAAATGAAGTTAAGAATCTTGTAGAACGGTTGAAATTGATGTACTATTTTACTTCAAGTGCTTCATGTCGAATTTGGTCTTTGGTTACCCCTGGTTCTCTAGAATTTCATCCAAACACTACATAGAAAACAGTAATTTGCGGTGGGGCATTTAGATGGACGTCGATGGCTCCATCGACTTATTTCCGATGTTGCTTCAATTTATTTATTTAAACTTATTACTTATTATACTATATTAGTTATATAAGTTTGAAATTTGATTAAGTATATAATAATTCAAATCCTAAATTTTTTTAAGATATTTCTATTCAGTTATTCAAATTTATAAATGTTTTCGATTAATTAAATCGGTGTTATCGATAATCTTTTTTGTTGTATAATTATATTCGATAATAAATTTATTGAAATCAAACACATATAATCATTTTCTACGAGTTTCAGTTTACCAATTACCAAAATTTTGATGAAATTTATGATATGTATAGTTTTATGAATCTATTTTGTAAACATTGTGTAACTACTAATTTAAATTTTTTAAATTAATTTGGAAAGGCAAGTAAGAGGTTGTAATCGCTAATATTTATTTCATATTCATTGAGAACTATTATAACCTATTCAATTTTTTCTACAAATTAATTTTTTCTAACAAACTAATTTATATTAAGTTTATTTTAAAAAGTGTAAAATTTTACTGAAATATATAAAATTGTCGTCGGAAGCCATTGGATGTCATTGCTAATACAAGCTATGACGGCCATCGGAAGCCGTCGACAACATGATTATATTGCAGCTACCCGGGAACAGATTCATTATCGTTTCCTCCCCTAAAACCCTAACGTTCTCCACCAAAATCGCCACTTTCCATCCAAGGTCACTGCACTCCATCTGCAACTACCAAAATCTTCACCAACTTCCGTTCTCCGGCATCTTACGCGTTAATTTGAATACAAAACAAATATTTTTCCCTAAATCTAATTTATCCTAATATGTTAAACTAGTGTTAATATTTAGTTTTATTTGATGATACTAGCCCTTTGATTGTTTACAATGGAATATTGATTGATTGGGATATGCAAATTACGGTTATAAGTGTCTATATCCGATAATTAAAATATAATTAGGCCTAACTTAGGTTAATTAGTTTATGTATTGACAAGTGTAACAATTTAGTGTTAATTAGTGTGCTAAAATGTCTATAAAAATATTATTATTATTATTAAATATTATCCTTTAGTGGATTATATAATAAATCTAGTTTACTTGAATGTCTCATGTAGTAAAATAAATATATGAGTGCAAAATGAAGTTTATTTTTTTAAAATATAATATTATATCCATAATTTGTTATAATTGAAAACATATAATATTTTATACAAATGTGAAAAGGTTTAATATATTATATAATTAATAAAACATTAAAATGTATAAATGAATTATGCTAATATATGTTATATAATTAATAAAAAATTAAAATGTATAATAGTAATATATAAACAAATTGGTGCACAATGTGCTTTAGTTTTTTAAATTCCTTAGAGAGTTTTGGCCCCGTCTGACAAGTGTTGTATATGATCATTATATAGATATTTGTTTTTGCCATAAAATGAACATAAGTATTCATCTGATAATATTTGTCGGATTTGTCCTTGTATTTGACAAGTTACAAATATAATAAAGTAATTACATTTTGTAAATCATTTAATCTTAAACGCTTCACAGAATTTCAACAACGCTTCCTTTTTATTTCCTGTGTACATGCATTTGTGTATGATACAGGGAACAAATAGAAAGTGCTCTCGAAATTTTGTTGATTCGTTTAAAATCAAATGATTTACGTAAGATAATTATTATTGTGATTGTAATGTGAATTAGGATGATCGACCATCAACGTAGAAAACAATAAACTAAAATTTTGATATTACATTACTAATTTGTTAAAATTGAAAATATATAAGATTTTATAAAAGAAACAAAAAAGAATAATAATATATTATATAATTAGTAAATTAAGCATTAAACTTTATAAATGAATTGAAAAATAAGATGTCAATCCATAAAATGATCAATACTTTTTTCTTAATTTCTATCATATTTTTTTAAATAGGAAAGATGATCAATTATTTTATTTATCGGTGGTGGGTGTATCAACCACGAAAGAGATTGAAAGGATAAACAAAAGAATAGTTTTATAATGGTGTACATGTATTTATTGAATTCGTTTTAAGTAATAGCGGAAACGACAAATTCGCTTTAAGTGATTAGTGATGACTTTATTTTCAATGATTTTTTCAATGGTCGCTGACGGCTTTAGGCGGTCAAAAATTGGATGCTTTCGAGATTCGTTAGAGCAACATAGCATGTATGGCCTTTTGCAGCATAAGAATTCAGATATAGCTTCGTTTAGACAGTCAATTGGCGTGGAGATATAGGTTGGCGCATTTGCTGTCATGGTTTGATGCGAAAACAATTTTTCAATCGGATTTGAAACAGCCATAGTTTATGCTTAAAAAAAAAAAAAATTGTTCGTAAAAGGTGTTGGGTTGATATAATTGAACTTTGATCGTGGCAAATAGTTGTGAATGTATACACATATCCGTTTTACGCAGAAGCTAAAGGCATTGAAGAAGGTGACCCACGCAACGAAGTCAAACGATAAATAGTTTTAATTAGAGTTCAAGTTTCAGTAACATGCTTCCAAAGTCAGTACAAACGAAGCAGCATCTAGAAGATACTGCGGACCAAGTTTAATAATTTAGAAATGCAGATAACATATACTTAAATGTTCATGCGAATAAAAGGTAAAAGGGAAAGAGAGCAGATACGATCATAAATCAACACGCAGTCAATAAACACAAAAACAAACGCGCCAGATTTGGTCAAACGAACAAAGAAGCCAATAGTAACAAGTAGACGAGAAGAACCTTTCAAAAGTTGTCAAATCGATTTCGTTAACGCGAAGCTTACAGTTTGGACTGCAAGGACCTTTCTATATATAATGATCCCAACGCAATTGATACCGGCCAGAATCACATATTCAAACAAAAAGATGGCAATGATGAGAATCTTGGGCATGGCAATGGCGACCATCTTTCTTGTAGAGGCAACAATGGCTGTAAATCATGCAGTTGGAGCACCACGTGGTGGCTGGGACCTTTCTACAAATCTTAATGCCTGGGCTTCTACCCAAACATTTACCAAAGGAGACAATTTGGGTATGATTTCATTGCTCCTTTGTTTCTCTTTTTGATGCATGCAGAATGTCGCATTTTCACTGCTGCCATTCTTCTTGCCATAGATTATACGGTGATGAACTAAGCATATTTTATTTTGAAATAACACTTTATTTTGTGTTCCTTTCGATTGCAGTTTTCACGTACAATCCATCATTTCACAACGTAATGGAGGTAACCAAAGCAAACTTTGACACATGCACAGCGAGTAATCCGAGAAAGACGTATACAACAGGGAATGATATTATCCTGCTACCGTCAGTGGGAACCAAGTACTTCATATGCGGAATACCTGGACACTGTGCAAGTGGGATGAAGGTGCAAATAGATACAGTGGCAGCAACTTTGGCTCCTGCTTCTTCTCCTACACCGTCTTCAGGAATTTCTCCTCCTTCTGTGCCTCCAAGAATTTCTCCTCCTTCTGTATCTCCAAGAATTTCTCCTTCTTCTGTGTCAGTTGCAGCCCCTCCTTCAGATTCTCCATCAAACAAACCAACTGAGCTTACTCCAACTACAACACCCATCGGATCTTCTCCATTGCCTGCTCCCCACTCTGGATCCAAAGGTCATGTTGCACTGATCCATTCCCCCATTACTTTTGTATTCGTATTGGGCATGCTTCTCTTTTTCTCTGTGTAGACTCAGGTCAAGGCTGTATTTATTCTTTGTTAGGTTTTTCCCTCTTCATTTCCATTGTTTGTACTCTAGACTAAATATATAATGGTAGTACTGTTGTTCTTTGTGATAAAATCCTCTGCACTTTGATCAGCTTCAACAATCTATATGATATTATATAGATTTTTTTTGGGCAGTAACTCAACCGTTGGGTACAAACATGTTATCAAGCATTATAATAAAAATATAAATATATTTTTAATATTTATTTTGAAGACTTCAGTTTTTGTGGTTTCATAAAATGATTCAATCCCTCTGCCCTTTGTTTCTTGTAACCCTGCATATATCACCGTCATTCATCGTAATAAATTAATGAATTAACGAGTCCATCATATTCTATAAATGATCGATAATATAAAATGAAATGAACAACTGAAATCATTGTAGCACAGAAGAATATAAAAGAGTGTGACAGAGAAGGCATAATTAAAGACTAAATAATCTAGTCTTAACCAAGAGCAAAAAATAACCCAAATATAGGTTTTTAATGGATCTTTAGTAATATAAAAATGTGGATCTACTCAACCAAGTTTGATCTTCACCGTCCATTCTCTTTACTACAAAATCGCAATCCACAAACCCAGGTTACCGTACTAACCCAGGCCTCATGATTACTTTGCGGATATGTGGGTTTGCACACAAAAGAAAGAAAGAAAGAAAGAAAGAGAGGAAAATTTAAATAGATTAATGGCAACGCATAATGGATGGTGAAGTGAAGAAGAAAAATGTTTAATTTTCCAAAATTTATTTCGATATCCATCTGATTTACACGTCTTAATTCTTTCTTCTTGTCTTGCAGAAGTTTTCATACATTGAATCTGATTTCAGATTGAAAAATAATTTGATACCTTTTCTTTCATTTCGGAAATTAGAATTTCATTTTTTTTTTATTGTTTTGTTTGATTAATTCAAAAACCGTATACATTACCGTTTTTGATTTTCAAACAACAATACTTCACATAGTAGTGTTGTTACAGTGTTATTGAAATTTGATTCTGAGTGTGCACTCATTAGCTAGGGTTGAGATGTGGTAGTGAAACTGTAAACTATATGACTTTTTTTCTTCCCTGTATACTGCATAAGTATATATGATGGTTTCTTGTCCGCGAGTGCGGCGCAGTGGAAAGGAGACATGAGTTCTGATAAAAAGATATATATATATATATATATATATATATATATATATATATATATAAATTTATCCGGAGGTATATTCCTAACATGCGCTTCCCTATCCAATATAAATTTATCCAGAGGTATGAGGCTTGGATCAGCGAACGGCTTTACTATACCCTTCTTAGAAGTTTACCGGCCCGCGGGGTTCTCCTGGGTTTTAAATATATATACATACACACATACATATATACATATATATATATATACATACATACATACATACATATATATATATATATATATATATATATATATATATATATATGATGGTTTGTTTGTTTATTTATTTACTTATGTCTATGTGTATTTCAAGTTTGTTTAGATGACCCATTCATGTACTCATGTACCATAGAGATATGGTAATTGTATACTCCAAAATTTCTATGTTTTTTATCAACGTAACCAAGATGAAATAGCCTACTGAGCTTTCCCTTGTTATTTTTTCTCAAACGTTACACTTAGATGTTAGCAAATAAAGCATGTTAATAAAAATGGCTCTTTCGCTTTTTTACCGTGTAGGAAAATATATGCAAAAATAATGTACATGTTTTCTAGAAATCAGTAACAGCTGTAAATAAGGCTATTTTCTTTTTATGTGAAACTAGTTGTAGCGGGTATAGAAATATATGAAATGATTCAAAAAAATGATATTTTGTTCTTTAAGGACCCTAACTTGACCTTCGAAATTCGACACCCAAATACATCATTCGTATTCAAATGCCGCAGATTTAAACGTCGAATCTGGTTCGCCGGAGCTTATAACAAATTAAGTACAACAACACAGCGGAAGAAAAACGAAATGTTATTGATACACAATATTTGATACATATACAAATGATATCAATATCAGAGATACAAGATAACAGCGGAAAGATAATAGCAACAGCAGAAGAGATAACAGCGTCTTCAATGCCAAGCTCCAAACTCCAAGCCAGAAACTCGAAACACCATCATGCTGAAGTTAAGCAACTCCAATTCCAGAGAAACAAATGCGATCGCCAAATCCAAAGGCTGGATGCTATCGAATCTACCCCTACTATTCGATTATTTGAAAAATCTAACTCTATGCTGCCCGTGTGGAAAATTGTTGGCATCCAAAATTTAGAAAGGGAACAACAAAATTCAGGTTAGTCATGGGACTGGTGTGAGCAAACAAAAAAAATTTATTTGAACAAAACAAACCAAAAGAATGTGAAAAGAAATTGGCAATGCTTTTTGGAAAATGAAACTACCATAAGGCCTTCCAGCACACACACAATGCAATCGCACACTTGGGGGAGATTTCTCCTTATGTTAGTCAAACATGCTTGATACGCCAAATCCTTTTGATATTATTATTAGTGCATAGTGCAGAAAACATTTGCAAGTATAATATTAATCTTAGCCAGCATACGTACCATAGTATGCCTACTATAACTACCATGTTAGATGGCAGGTTCTACAACTAAAACCGTACAGGAAGCGTATTGGAGATTGGATTTTCAACAAATGGTCAGACAAAGGAACTTCCTATGCCACATGGGAACGCCTCTAGAGGTACTTCCTGAGAACTTAACCAGCTCTCTGCCAATACAAGGCCAGATTGCCTCTGTAATTAGGTAACTATTGATACGAGTATGTCATCCCACGGTAGTCACGGACCTTTATCCGAGGCACCTCTCAACCAACAACCACAAAGCAATAGATTTGCAATAACCACATAAGTTAAGTATCTGGGCTCCATACCAAGATACCACTTTTTATCAAGAAGGAAATGGACATACCCTAAGGGAGCTACCCCCGATAACCTTGTTGCATCCTTCCTGTTTCGACCATTCCGGTTTGTGAGGTCCGACAAGGTCACATCCACAAAGTTATGCTTTTCACAAAAGCCATGCTTCGATCAACAAATGATCGGTAGCACTTCGTATGCCACATTACCAAATTGAGAATATATCACTAGTAAATATCAACTACATAACCTCTGAACTCGTATGTCTCAGAGAAGGGTGTTAAGCTAAGAGAATGAATTCTTCGCCACTTAACAGAAATATATTTGATAGAAACCAGCTCTACATCTCAAAGTGTAACGTCAGACATACATCCATACAAGTCTGTTCCGGATTCGAACAGAACCGAAGGCACTTCAAAAAAGCCCTTGCAATCCGATAATCTCTAATCACGTCCAGACTCCTCATCACAAAGGGTGATCAAATCTTTATACCAGGGCCATTCGGTGCAGAGACATTCGACAGGTAATTCTTTCGCTTTCGAAAATATCCGGTCTTCAGCACCAGTCTTCAAATGCTATCCATTTCATCGTATCATTATTCAGAATGTGTTATATGACACAAAGTCCTCTCCCGGCTAAACGAATAATAAGCGCTTTATTTTAAAAACCATATGGATATATGTGATCTTAGTTAAGTCACAACTCATTACCCAAAACCTTTCTTCAAATGGTTTAAACAAAATTCCACTTTAATCTTTTAAACAAAAGATTCACCCTTGAAGATCCTCTTCAATTTGAAAACAAAGTTCACCAATCTTTAACAAAGATTCATTCATAGTTTTCAAAACCATTCCATTTCAAACTTGAAATCTTTTCAACAAAAGCGGAAGTTCTTTCCTTTATATAAAAGCAATTATCTTTTGAAAACAAGAGTTTTCGTTTCGGGAAAATCCGATTACATTTGCTCGAGTTAAAGCCCTTCAAGCATAAACTTGGGTTAAATTCAAATTCCCAAAATAATACTTTTAAAATACTTTAAAGATGGTTTAAAATCCATATATATACATTATATAACTTGTATAACCTTTTTAAACCATAGTTTCCAAACATATATTCATAGAATTCAACTTCAAATCTTGAATTCAAATCAAACTATTTAAAATTCAAAACTTTAACAAGTTATTCAAAACAATTTTCCTTTTTCAAAAGCTTTTCATATTTAATCCAATTCCATTTCCAAACCATTTTGGATTCAAAATTCAACTTTAAAACCATTTCATTATTTTGAATAAAATAATATTAAATTAAAATATCCTTGACTTAACCGAAACCTCCTGAAATCCATATTTGTGTGTGTATAGTGTAGTCCAAGGGTTCTACACAATAGTGCAATATCATCAATCATCACAATCCAAAACACAGAAATATTGATAAGCAGTATAATCCTATAACGCTTATTTTCATTCACAGATTCATAGATAAATAATATAAATTCATCATCCATAAATAAATTACATTCATCACAGCTCAAACCAAAATAATTCATATCACAAAGCATCACACATCAAGGATATCAAACAATTCAAAGCATTTTATACAATCCAAACATCCATAAGTAAGATCAATTAATCATCTGATTAATTTGAACCAGATTAATTACGTATGAATACATTACGAATCCTAGTTAATTAATATTAATTAATTACAAACCATATCAATTAATTAACCTTTAATCATTTATTTATAAATTAATTAACCTTTAATTAATAATTAATCAACTGTAATTAATAAATGAATCAACCTTTAATTATTGACCTTAATTATTTAATTATTCTTTAATTAATTATCCTTAATTAATTTAAATTAATCCTTAATTAATTACTAATTAATTATCCTTAATTAATTACAATAATTAATTAATCCTTAATTAGTTATCATTTATCAATTAATTACCCTTAATCAATTATAATAAGTGATTATCTCTAATCATCTATTTTATAAATCACAAATTAATTACATTGAGTAATTATCTTTCAATTACTTGATTAATTAACTTCAATCATTAATTAAATACTTTTAATTAAGTAATTATCTTTAAGAAATTAATTACCCTTTATTTACTTATCATTAATTAATCAACCTTTATATTTTACTAATAAGTCAACCTTTAATTATTTAAATATCTTTTAAGTAATCACATTAATCGACTATTAATTAATTTCCATCATCTTTTTTTTAAATTAATTACATAAGAAATTACTTAAGACCATTTGATTAAAACGTAATACACTAATCTTGAAAACCTGTTTGAGAAAACTTGGTTTGTTTTACTTTAAAGCATGTTTTATTTAAAATATACAAAACTTAGTGTTTTCAATCTGACCCAAACCCACTTCCGGAACCAACCCGAGATCCAAACTCATTTCCCTGAGCACCTCCCCGAGATACTTCTTCCACTTCCTTTCCTTTTTCTTTTTAAGACCATGTTTTATTTAAAATAAAAAATTGGCATATTTTTAAACACTCGCGGGCATCTTCGAGCTGTTTCATCACCTACCCGATATCAACTTCGAGACCACCCAGCACAGAGCCCATTTGACACAATTGTAACACGTGCACATGTATGAGCATTCTGATCATCTACGATCACTTCCCCTACCTTCAACATGTCGTCGACATCACCGTCGACCAACTCAAACACCCATAACCCCGAGTTGATATAAAAATCAAGTACGAGCCATCTCGACTTCAACCAGGAACCAAACACTTCAATGAAAACGCCACGCCTCGACTATCACGACCACCAGAAATTACGCAACCACGACCATAGCCATGTTAATAACGCACGCGACGTTTCACCTTGGTCCGATCGAGACCGATGCTCCCTCATCAGAGAATTTGACTCAAAAATATCGACGAACCCAACAAACTATTAAAACCTAAAATGTTGCCGAAACTCCACTCCGATGATCAAAAAATTTGCGATCATTTTTCCTGAGCATCCCTACCCACAAGCTACCTCCGGCGACGAATTCGCCTTCCCACTCGTCGCCGATCAACGGGAAATTATGAAAATGCATTTCCCAACCATCTCGAGATATCTCGTCATATACATATTTAAAAATCATGAAATCTTTATCTAAATTCTTTATTTTCAAACGCAAATTAGTTTATATGATTAGAAATGGAATTTAGATTATTGATTTCTGACTTTAATTAGTTCATCCCTGCTATTTTCTTTTTCCAGTTAAAAATACTTTTAAATTCTACTTGAAAATATTTTAAAACCAATATCTTATGATTACAAACATCTCTTGTTTATATATCAAACCCTATAGGAGATTAGGGAGAGAGTGATTGATTTTTTTTCATGTTTTAAAACCTGTAACTTGAACAGAGCATTAACATATACAAACACAAGCATGCATAGGTAAATCTACATATAAATATACTTGTAGACATTCATACAACATTTTTCACAACAACTTCAAGTATTCATTACCAATCATCAGACATATAAACAGATTCATGCATTTGAAAGGTGGTTTACTCACCTGGATTTGGGAAGAACAGAGAGTTTTGCCTGGTAATAAAATCTGGACGGTGATTGATCTTTGATCTAGATGAATTTGCATTAATTAACTGATTGCTGTTTGTTTTACTTTGATCCTTTCTGGTTTTGACTTCTGCACCTTGTTTTACCGAGTTGAATCTTTCTTTCTGATATCAACTTTAAAATCTTGAAACTTTCTTTATATGAGTTTGAATTTGTTGCATGCTTTTGTTTTAATCTGGTTAAAATCAAAACAGGCTATTGATGTTCAAATTTTTCTTGACTGAACTTGCATGCCTAAGATTTGAGATGAGTTTGCATGCATCAGATTTTATTTTCAGTCTTTTGATTTTTTTTAGGCTTCAAATTGAAATCTGCTTTGAAATCCTGATCTACAAACTGCTTTGTGTTTGAGATAAAAACTTTGATTGTTGAGAAGATATTATTTTCAGGTTTAAGTTTTTTCTTTGTTTTAAGTTTTGAAGAAAAGAAAATGAGAAGGGAAGTATAGATGTACATATATATTGTTTACTTGTCTTTATTCATTAATTTCAAAAATAAGAAGAAAATAAAACAAGCATGACACTTGTATTTTATGCATGCTAATTTGATCACAAGTGTTATTGCATATTTTCTTTAATTTACATTTGTTAATACATGTATTTATTTCTTTTACACTTGTATCTCAAATCATAATTTCCAAATATTATATATATATATATATATTAGAAAATAAATTCTTATTAACTTTAAAATAAAATTTTAAATCCAATTTTTTTCCAATATATTTATATTTGAATTTCAAATCCAAATTTCAACTTAAAATCAATTAATATACATATATATATTAATAAACAAACAAATATCTTATTTTATTTGGAAAAACTCAAATTTATTCACAATTAAATCCAAAAATTTATATTAATTATCAATTTAAATTAGACTTAAAAACAGAAATGTTACATGTTCAATATATTCCCGAGATTGTGAAATGTAATTGTATATAATGTTTTTGCATTATCAACATCCATGCAATGTGTAATTCTAAGACTACACATGGATAGTGAATAGTTTCACATGTAATCGTCTTAGTTTACATATCAGTTGGAATATAAATCCCATGATTTTGTGTAGATCGAAAGATTTTAAAATATTAATTTTGTAAGATGCGCGTTATTTTTAATCTGCTATGATGGTTGAAAATTTAAAAATTAGTGAAATTTAATTAATATTATTATTGTTATCTTGCCATTTTTTCTGAAAGAGCACAGATCTTTCATTATAATGATATGGAGTTACAAAAAACAAAATTACAACCTTTTTGGTTTATAAAAATTCATAGGTAGAAAGAAACAATAATGTTTATTATTTGGTGGTACAGAATCAGACTTGCAAATGCATTCTTTTTCCATTTATGACTTATTAAATCATTTGAATGAAAAAAAGAGTGTTAAATGATTATGAACACATGTCATATTAGAGAATTATTACCATGTCCTAGGATAGCCGACATTATCACTAAATTTTTATCATGCGATTTTGCTTCTCTTAACCATTTCAATATTTCACTCTTGTATGTATATGTGCGTGTGTGTATATCAATAAAATGTTGTATGTAGATCACAAGATGAAAATAGACAATGTGATTTGATACGTTTTGCACTAGATTTCCATATTTGGTCATAGTCAGAAAAATGATATGTGTTATACTTTTGTTCATTTTTACAATTTTACAGTGATAAGAAATTGAGTAAATTTTACAATGTTTATAGGATTGATATCAAGATAAATGATCAGTCATGGATGTATCGTAGGTTCAAAGATTGATAAATAAATTTAGAGTTTGTTGATGGCATCAATAGATTTGTTGATTTTGCATTTCTATAAGTAGAATGTGAAGGAACTATTAGAGTCCATGTTCTTTGTGGAAGAACAAAAAATTTCAAATAAAGAAAGAAGTCTCCATTTATTACAAAAAAGTTCTGTTCCACTTTACTCTACTTGGATTTTTCACGGATTGGAAGAAGTTGATGAGCTAACTATGTTTGAATCACAAGCTAGTGATTTGAATGATGAGAACCCATATACGGATATGGTTTTAGATGCGATGGATGTTGATCACAATATGGAAGAGCAACAACATATTTTCGAAGCTCGGAAGTTTTTAGACATACTAAAAGTGATTGATGGACCTTTGTGGGATGGATTCAAAAAAGAGATAAAATTATCTGCACGTGTAAAGATGATGATCCCTAAATCAAAAAAAGGTTGACTGTGGCAAGTTTTAAGGATATGAGAACATTGATTGGTAGTATGCTCGCAAAGGGGCATAAACTATTTAACAATTTTTATAAAGCTGAAAAAAGTTGAAATCTCTTGAACTTGGTTGTGAAAAAACTGATATTTGTTCCAATTTTTGCATGTTGTGTTATAAAGAAAATATTGTAAAGGTTTTTTTGTGAGATTTGTAAAAGTCTTGGTTATAAATCTAGAGATACTCAAATAACTTCAAAAATATTTATGAAAAACAAGTTCGTCACTTTCTAATCATCCCAAGATCTAAAAGGTTATTTATAACATCAAATCAAGTTAAAGACATGAATTGGAACTATTATAATCAATCCAGCGATGGTATAATTGTTTATCCAGTTGAGGGTGAGGCGTGAAAGGACTTTGATCGTCGGCATCCAGACTTTGAAACTTTTGGAGGAAATGTTCAATTAGGCTTATGTATCGATGGCTTTAGCCCGTTTGGAGTTTCTACAAAAGTTTATTCATGCTGGTTAGTAATTTTGATAGTTTATAATCTACCACCTTGGAAGTGCATGAAATAACCATTTTTTATTTAAACACGGTTATTTCAGGACCTAAAAGTCCTCAATTTTATGTATTCTCATGACCTTTGATTGATGAACTACTAGAGTTGTGGGAGAGTGTTATATTTTATGATGTGCATAAAAATGATAACCTCATTTAAGAGAAGCTTTGATATGGACTATTAATGATTATCGTGCATATGGTATGTTATTGCTTATTTTTTGTTATTTAATTCATATTTTCACTGTTTTCATTGGATTTTTTCATTTTTTTTCTCTACGAAACTCTATTTGGTGTTTGTGCCAATTTTTGATGCAAACAGGATTTGTGATAATATGTTCATTCTGAATTACGTTTTCAAATTTATTCTGATGATGTAGGCTTGGTAAAGAAAATTTCTGAAGGATTAGCCATGCTTCTTGTACCAATACACATGAAATTTTAACTAACTATAATTTTAGAAAAACCGAAGGATCAAGGCTATAAGAGTGAACTTACCATTCCAGAGCCAATCGGATACTGAATAGTCTTCTCAATTTGGCACATGTCCAACCTGCCACTCAAGTACAAGTACTTATTAAGCAAATTGCCATGCATGTTTTCTTCAACAGTCCATCGCCTGGTCCATTTAGCCCAAGGTGGTAATGTCATACCACTTGTATCTGCTATACCTTCAAATCTGTTGAAGGCGGACATATATATAGGAAGAGCTTCTTCAGTTATCATATTACCTACAATGGGCACGAAGTATTCATTGGGTATTTCTTCTGCTTTCTCCCTTATCTCCATTATGTTTTTGAAGAACTCTTCATTTGAACATGATGGATATGGATTCGGAAGAAAATCTTGAGGTTGCCATAGAGCATCCACTGGTTTTAGAAAGGTTAGTATGTTGTTTTACCCATCCTTCTAGTGAAGTAAATATTTCAAGCTTTTCTGGCGTCATTTTTATGATGAATTAAATAAATAAGTGGTAAATATATAACTAGATGCTCATGAGATATTTTGATGACTTAGGTTTAGAAAGTCTTAGTTGTGAAGGGCATTGTTTTCAAAACGAGATCTATATCGTAAATCATAAATTTCAGACTATAAATCGAAACGAGATTTAAATCAAAAATCGAAGATTCATATTTGAAGATTTTCACACAATTTGAAAATGATTTGGATGTTAAAACTTCTACGATTAAACATAAAACTCAATTTTCTCTATTTTATTTTTATTTTGTTTTGCAAAACTTTATTACTAAATTTTATTACAAAAGTTCATATATTTTTTCTCCTTATTAAAAAAATCTTTTTCTTCTTCTCCAACATATTATCTATTTTGTTCTAAAATCAAATCTATTTGCTATTGAAGAAAACTTCCAACAAAGTGGTAAGAGATTAAAGATCCTCATAAAAAGATGATGAATAGTGGCGTTCCCTTACAAGTTCTAATGTTCACTAAGATCAATTATGGCAATTGGAGTTTAAGAATGATGGCTCTCCTTGGAGCACATGACGTATGGAAGATAGTTGATTGTTAATCTAAATTTTTCCATATAGGAAATATCTAGAATCTAGAATATATAATAATATATTTGAAATTGTATTAGAGAATATTTAGGAGATATTTATGGAATTATATATTTGAAAGTGTGAGAGAGAATATTTAGCAGATATTTATGGAGAACTGTTAGATTGAGTTAATCTCCACTGTTTATTTGTTATGTGAACTCTTAAAAATAGAGGTGGATTCACTCATTTTGGATGTAAGAAAAATATATGAACTTTTGTAATAAAATTTTTCTCATTATAAATAAAAAATCATTTTTTCTTCTCCAGCCTCTTATCTATTTTCTTCTAAAATCAAATCTATTTACCATTGAAGAAAACTTCCAACATAGATAGCCATCACCAAATCCACAGAAAAACAGTAGATCATTTTTATACAAAGGATTGTTTGCTTGAAGGAATTGCTTGATTATAACAAAAACAATGGCATATTCATATTAGAACTCCACTCTTTTGGAAAAGATGCAACTCTTCATATTGACCATAAAATCAATATAATTTTTTTTGAATAAGAACTCTATATATGAAACAAAATAATAGTTGAATATTTTTAGAAAAAAATTGGTTTGGATGAGAAAAACTTTAACAGATATATATTTTTACAATGAAAAATTATGGTTGTTGGAATAAGCAATTGTGGGAAATATTTTTCTCTTCCTCTTCCCTCCTTCATTTTCTTACTACATCATTAGCCTTTAATAAATTAGAGTTTCTTGATCAAATCAAAGCGACATAAATTTTGTATCTGATTTCACTATTCAAAAACTTCATTGAATCCCAAAATTAATAATTCGATAACTCATTTGTACTCTAAGGGTTAAATTATTGTCTAAAATAATCATTTATAAAGATCACCGAAGTCCGAAGTACAATTCACATCATTATCCTCGAATCGTAAATTTTCAGCAAATCTTAGTCAATAGTTCTAACATAATTATCAATGCCCTCTAACCACAGAAGGTTAATTCAAATCACTTATGCAAAGGTTCTTACTTTGATTAACATATTTTATGTATTTGATATTTGTAAGACTCTATTCTCTGGATATCTTCTTAATGCGAATAAAAGGTAAACGAAAAGAGAGTAAATATATAGGATCCTAAATCAACACATAGTCAATAAACACACAACCAAACATGCTAGATTTAGTCAAAGGAACAAGAAGCCTATACTAACAAGTAGACAAGAAGAACCCTTCTTAGTTGACAAATTAATTTCGTGAATACAAAGTTTACAGTTTAGACTCTAAGGACCTTTCTATATATAGACACATATAATATGTACATAACATTTCATACAATCCCAACATAATTCATACCGAAAATCATATATTCATACAAATAGATGGAAATGATGAGAATATTGAGCATAGCAATGACAACCCTCTTTCTTATAGAAGCAACAATGGCTGTTAATCATGCAGCTGGAGCACCACATGGTGGCTGGTACCATTCTACAAATCTCACTACCTGGGCTTCTACCCAAAGGTTTACTAAAGAGACAATCTGGGTACCATTTCTTTGCTACTTTGTCATTTTGGTATCTAAAATTACATTTTCTTTGCTACCATTTTTCTTGTTATAGGTAAAACGGTGTTGGATTAAGCATTTTTTAAAAATAACTTCCTTTTGATTGCAGTTATCACGTACAATCCATCATTTCACAATGTATTGTAGGTAACCAAAGAAAACTTTAACACATTCAAATCGAGCAATCCAAGAAAGACATATATATACAACAAGGAATGATATTATCCTATTATCATCAGCAGGAACTGAGTACTTCATATGTGGAATCCTAGACACTGTGTAGGTGGGATGAAGGTACAAATAGATATAATTACAACAACTATGGCTCCTGCTTCTTCTCCTACACTGTCTTCAAGACTTTTTCCATCTGGATCTCTAGGAGTAGCTCCTTCTGTATCTCCAAGAATTTCTCCTTTTGTGTCTCCTGTGTGATTTACTTTTCAGCATATTTATTTCTCTGCAGTTTGTTTTTGTGTTTAACTCGAGAAAATTTGCTATAACCCCATTCACCCCCCCCCCTCTAGGGTTAATCTAGATCCTACAAGTGGTATCAGAGTGAGGTATTTTTTTCTTTAACTCTAGAGTCATGAATCCACCAAATAATGCTTTTTCTGAGGGGCAATCTATTGCTAGGCCACCCATGTTTAATGGGAATGATTATGCTTATTGGAAAGTTAAGATGGGTATTTATCTTAGTTCTGTTGATTATGATGTTTGGGATATTATTGAAACTGGCTATAAATCTCCCACTATAACTGTTGGTGATACTGAGATTCCTAAACCTAAGGATAGGTGGGATCCTAACGATAAGAGATTAAAAACTACAAATGCAAAAGCCATGAATGCTTTGATCTGTGCTCTTGATAAGACTGAATTTAATAGAATTTCTCATTGTAAAAGTGCACAGGAAATTTGGCATACCTTGGAGGTGACACATGAAGGAACTTCTCAAGTCAAGGAGTCTCGTCTAGCCCTATTCAACAATGAATACGAGAACTTTGTGATGGACAAAGGCGAGAGCATAAAGGACATGTTTGGACGCTTTTCAACTTTGGTGTACAACGCTAGAGCGCTTAGGAAGGTATTCACTGAGGTAGAGCTTGTGAGGAAGGTGCTACGAGTTTTACCAATGAACTTTGAGGCAAAAGTCACGACAATACAATAATCGAAAGATCTGAGTAAACTAAGCATGGAGGAGTTGATCGGCAACTTGATGACATATGAGCTTGAGCTAAAAGCAAAGGAGGAATGCAACAACTCCGAATCAAAGAAGAAGACGATTGCCTTAAAGAGCAAGAAGAGAGCGATGAAGAAGAAGATCCAATTGAAGAGCTTGCAATGGCTGTCAATAATCTTAGAAAATTGTCAAGATTCAGGCCACGCAAGAAGAAAACAAGTGGTAATAGGCCAAAAGATTCTGACAATTCCAATAATGAACTGACATTCTTTAACTGCAACAAGCCTGGCCACTTTAAACAACAATGCCCACTTCTCAAAAACAACAGAGGAAAGAAAAAGAAGAAGAAGGCCTTTGCAGCGGCTTGGGATGATGAAGAAGGAGATGAAGTTTCGAATAATAGCTCAGAGGAGGCTAACTTGTGTCTTGTAACAAAATCAGATTCAGAAGCAAGCTCAGAGGAATCTAGTGAGGTAGGTGACTATTCTTATAAAGAACTTGTTTTTATGTGTCTTGATCTTACTAAAACAATTGATACTCTTGAATCTTAAATTGAGAAACTGAAATCTGATAGGAGAGTACTTGCTCATGAAAATTTTAGGTTAGAAACTGAACTTGAAAATATTCAAAACCTAGAATGTAAAAAATGTAAAATTTTAGATTCAGAATTATCAAGACTTAAGAATAACTTTGAGAATCTTGAAAAAGAAAACTTGAGTCTTAAGGAAATCATTGACACTAGGAAAAAGGATTTTATAAATAGATGCACCTCACTTGTAACTGAAAACACAAATCTAAAAACCAAAGTCCAAAATCTTGAGAAATCTCTGAATAACTTTTCAAGAGGAGAAAAATCATTCAACATGTTATTGGGAAATCAAATTTTTGCTAACAACAGAAAAAGATTAGGCTTTGGGAAAACATAAGTTGATGGTAATACAAAAGGTAAGAGTGTCTTTGATAGATGTGAAATAATTGGACATCATATTGAAAATTGTAGTCATAGGAACAAGAACACAAAATTTATACAAGTTTGGGCTCCTAAGAATTCTCCAAACAAATTTCATGTCTATTGGAACAAGAATGAAAGGACAAAACAAGTTTGGGTTTCAAAGAGATTGTTTATTCACAATGCTTCAGCCACTAACAATCATGGACCTATAAAAACAAATAGGTCACAAAAATCTTTCATCGTGTAGGTATGGTGGCAGGCTAAGGAACAACAACAGTGTTCTCTGGATTTTGGCTGTTCCAGAAACACAATGGGCAACAAAGCAAAGTTCCTTAGCCTAGTACAAAGGTGACAGAATCACAATGGGAAACCACGAAAAATTATCGTAAAGGTAAAACAGGTGAAGGTATATTTATTTGATCGACATATTAAATGTGATAATCTGCACCGTATTCTGAATTAAATCAGCCAATAATGTGAGATGATGATTTTTTTCTGACTTGTTCAACATAGTTGGCCAATTATATTTATGCCAAAAACACTATTCTTTGAATTACTTCATACATATAAGTTTGGATTAAAAATAGTGTTTTGTTGGATGATAATATTTTTGGTTACGGCTAACTCTATATTCACGGTTTTCTGATTATTTACACGACTTCAATTCAAATTAAAGAATGCTGTTAAAAATTGGGTTTGAGTTTGTAGTGCATACTTCATGGTCTGGTCTATCAAATTTTATTAGTGATGTTTTTGAAGCGAAAGAGAAATTCAGATGCAGATCATACTGGTAATCTAGTTGACAGAAAAACTTACTGGTTGAACATGATTTATGGTGAGACATTTAGTAACTGCATCGTTTTTCAAAGAAAATATCTACATATTTTTCATTACAAATAATTTTCAAATAGCAGAATTTTTTTTCCTCATATAACCCCTTCGAGAAAATCATTTTTGACCATATTTTCAGCAGTCATTTTTATTTGATTTTAAATGACAAATTTTTGACTAAACCGACTCCCTACTAATTATCAAAAAGATAAATAGTGATTAAAAAGATGATAAGTGTTGATATTTAACATACATTACTCAAGAAAGTATATTTGGAAAATTTCTTTAGGAATTCAAACAAGAGTTATAAAACTTTTTTTTGGGTAAAGATTCCATGACCATTTCTATATCTACCATATTTCTATCGACCATTGTTTATCAAATCTTAAATATAGTTTGTCGATATGTGGTACTATAATCCAGGATCATTTGTTTTTCATTTCACATTTTTTTGTAAAAATAAATAAATATCCAAAGTATTCACTCTCATTTAAAAGTCCTCACGGTTATGCATGGGAGAATTACTTGGATTTTTGATTATGTGTTTTCATGCTCATTTAAAAGTCCTCACGGTTATGCATGTATGGAACGCATATCAAAATTAATTGAATAAATAGACAAGTTGATTCTAATCCCATTTAAAAGTCCTCACGGTTATGCGTGGTTAGAAGATACTTGATTTCATTTTTTAAATAAAAAATATAGAATCTACTAATCTCATTTAAAAGTCCTAACGGTTATGCATGATTAGTAGATATTCAAATTCCTGATATAAATGTACCACAAGTAGATACAACTGTATGATTTTATTAGAACATCATTTCCATTCATTCTAAAAGTGGAATATGCGCCTAACAAGGGTAGTTATGATTTTGTTTGATTTTTTTTATTGAAGTTTAATATTTATATTCAAATTGAGTTTTAATGTTGGATTAATATTGATCACTTTATCTCTATTTTCTCTAACACTATTATTCTTTTGCTGATAACAAAAGGGGGAGAGAAAAGTTAAGATTTTGTCAAATGAAATCAAGCAAAGGTCAAATAATTTTCCATTTGCATCTAGGCTCATTTGTATATTTCTATTTGTATGCATATATGTAGGGGGAGCATCATGTAGAGAGGAAGCATTTAAATAGGGGGAGCAATTAGAAATGTATATCATTGATCAAATACATTTAACACAGTCAAAATCTTAAATATATGTTTGTTATCATCAAAATGGGGAGATTGTTGAATATGCGCTTATATGAATTTTGTTTGATGATAATAAACATATATATATTCATTTAAATGTATTTGTTAATGTACTATTTTATTTTTCATAGATTAAATAAATATTTGTTGAATAAAATAAACTACACAGAATTTGAATTCAAATAGAAATTTTATTCAAACAAATATTTATTACAATTTTGAATAGTACAAATTCAAGCTCTCACTATACATATACAATTTTGATTGTAATTACATCACAATTGTATATGTATAGTGAGAGCTTGAATTTGTACTATTTAAAATTGTAATAAATATTTGTTTGAATAAAATTTCTGTTTGAATTCAAATTCTGTGTAGTTTATTTTATTCAACAAATATTTATTTAATCTATGAAAAATAAAATATTACATTAACAAATACATTTAAATGAATATATATATGTTTATTATCATCAAACAAAATTCATATAAGCGCATATTCAACATCTCCAGGATTAGCTCCTTCTGTATCGGTTGTGGCTCCTCCTTCAGATTCTCCATAAAACAAACCAACCGAGCTTACTCCAACTACAACACCCATTGAATATTCTCCCTTACCTTATCCCACTCTGGATCCAATGGTCATGCTGCACTGATGCATTCCGCCATTACTTTTGTATTTGGATTGGGCATGCTTCTTATTTCTACAAAAGTTTATTCATGTTAGCTAGTAATTTTGATACTCAATGAGAACCGCCTTGCATGAAACTGTTAGGTGTGGCTCGCATTGTATTAGAGTGGGTGCGTAGATTGGATTATGATTAGTCCCACATCGTGAGATATTCTAAAAGAGATGAGCATATATACGAGATTGGTAGCATGTAACAACAAGGGATTCCTTTTGTTACAAATAAATTTTGCCACCAAAATATATGTGCTTTAGAGGGATGTACGGACATCCAATCATGATGCTGACACCAAAGAGCTTCGTTCAGTGGTCTTGCCTCTTCTACAATAAATGAAGTGACGGAAGATGTGAGGGGGTGCCAAAAATTTTAACATGGTATCAGAGCCGATGGTTCGAGGGGACTAATATGATGCAACATTGACCTAATTATGCTCTAGTATATGGTTTAACCTATGGATTCTCATTAAGGTGGAGTTATAAGTTAGAACGCGACTTGCTCCAACCATGGACAAGAACTTTTTTTAAAAAAAAATAGCTTGTCCCAACTACTGAGAAGTCGTAGCGACCTTATCTAAACTACTGAAGGTGTTAGCGAGCTCATCCAAGTGTTTGAGGACTCTACATAACATCAAGTTGAATTGAGAAAAATGCTCACCAAGGTGGAGATCTGTTAGGTATGGCTTGCATTATATTAGAGTGGGTGTGTAGATTGGATTATGGTTAGTCCCTCATCGTAAGATATTCTAAAAGAGATGAGCATATATATGAGATTGCTAGCATGTAACAACAAAGGATTCCTTTTATTACAAATAAATGTTGTCATGAAAATATATGTACTCTAAAGGGATGCAGGGATATCCAGTCATGACGCTGGCATTAAAGAACTTCATTCAATAGTCTTGCCTCGTCTACACTAATTGAAGTGCATGCATTACGAAAGATGCGAGGGGATGCCAAAAATTTCAACGGAAATAACCATTTTTATTCTTGAACACAGTATTTCAGGACTTAAAAGTCCTGAAAAAATTTAAATGTATTCTTACGAACTTTAATTGATGAACTACTAGAGTTGTGCAAGAGTGTTTTAATTTATGATGTGCATAAAAAAAGACAACTTTATTCAAAGAATAACTTTGACATGAACTATTAGATTATCCTACATACGGTATGTTGTCCAACTGGAGTACACATGGAAGATTAGCGTGTCCTTGTTGCATGGAGAGAATACTGTCATTCAATCTTGAACATGGTGGAAAAGCATGTTTTTTATTATCATCGGCAATTCTTGCAATCGAATCATCCAGTTAGAAGGAAAAGGGACAAGTTTAGAAGGAATAACATTGAAAAGGGCTTCTATATAGGAGTATTAGAAATAGTCGAATTCGGGGAATCACACAATTGGTTACATAGGAGTATTTTTTAGGATCTTACTTACTGGGACCTAAATTTGATTTTGTATAATTTAGATGCTGCGCATGTTCAAAAGAATTATTTCAATAATTATATATTTCATACATTAATGGACATTGACAAGATAAATGATAATTTAAAAGGTAGATTTGATCAAGAAAAAAAATCAGCAAATGATGATGAGCTTGATTCAACATTCAAATGGAAATTAATACAAGCCAAAAGGTCATTATTGTCTTTTAAAAAAGCATATCAGAAAGTGGTTTGTAAATGGGTAAAATTTATATACTTTCCAGATGGTTATGCCTCAAACATTCAACGAAGTGTCAATAAGTCAGAAACTAAAATCAGTGGGTATAAAATTCACGATTGTCAATGTGTCTATAACACCTTAGATTTTTGGTAACATTATTTAAAATATTTAATTAGCCGAATTAAATTAAATAATGTGTTGATTAGGAGATTGAGATTTGATTTCATTAAAGGGGTAGCCATTCCATTTAACAATGAATTAAAATAAGGGTTTAAAATGAATGAGAAGAGGGATAGAATAGGAAAGAGACCATTCCTATATCCTCCAAACCTTGATGGTGTTAAATTTTACACGTTATTTCACTTCTAAACTTTGAAAACTTTATACTGACCGCCATTAACAAGGAAAAAGAAGAAGAAAAGCTAGGAAGAAGCTTAAGCAAATCAAATCTATTCATATCAATCTCTTTAATCACAAAGGCTAAGGTAAATAATGTTTACATCTCATTTTTTACTATGCTTTTGGTTGTAAGATAAATTCCGAATATTTTGCAATGATTTGCCATGTTTTTAGATGATGGAATGTTTATATATACTTGTTGATGAATTATGGTTTTTCATATTGAATTTATGATATGTTTTAAGGTAAAAACCATATTAAATGACATCTTTTTGCCTATCGAACTTTTATGAAGATCGAAAATTATATTTTGAAGATGGATTTCAATTTTTAGAATTTTTGGAATTAATGTGGATTTTATATGAATTTTCTAATAAAGAAAATGATAATTTGGGTTATAGATTATTTACGGGTAAATAATATAAGGTTTGGGTCTGAAATTTTTATTTGTTAGAAAACATATTAGAAGAGATTTTCTGAAATTTTTCCTAAGATTTTTGATAGGTATATAAAATTATTTAAGGTATGAGACTTAAATGTTTTATATGTTTTAAAATGGAGAAGGGCCTTTTTGTAAATAATTTGAATTTGTAAATTCTGGAAAATGGCTGCACTTTTGAAAAAGTAATTTGGCAACCAATCAGATTTAGACAAACAAGGCAGGTTAGATACAAAAGAAATAGTTTAAAAGTACAAATAAATAAGTTTTTCACTGCTTCATCTCCTTTGGCACTTAGTTCTGCTTCCATACTATCACATCTGACACAGTCGAAACTAATGCATATGGTACCAGGTAACTGGTATGTAATGAATTGGATGTGGGCGAAAGGCATAGGGTCGAAACCATAGGGTTTCAAAAGGGTTGAAGCTTTGTTTTGATTCTAAAGAAAAATACGCTTGCTTGCTTTCGACTAAGATGCTTTCGACTTAGATGGGTTTTGGTTAGGTCAAATGGTTTAAAAGGAAATGGTTTTGATTAGGTTGCATTTTTGTTTTAAATGAATGCTTTCGACTAGGTCGCAACACCTAGTTTCCGCCTTTTACCTTCTGATCTAGTAGGTTTGGAAGGGATTGTTTTCTTTTCCAAAAATCTGCCCATCTCTCCAAAGCTTTTGAAGGGATGGTTTTGACACCATCACTTCATTACTTAGGAAATGGTTTCAAAGCAGTTTATTTCCACTCAAATGTTTTAAGACCCTTTTTGTATAAGTAAAGTAAAACCCAAATTACTTTCAAAAGATGTGATTTGAATGATTTCAAAAGGAAGTGCTTTCGACTTTAATGGGGTTATGTCATTTTGCTCTACTTGAAGGTATAATCCAAAGATTGTGATCGAGAAGTTTTCAAAGGGTTTCGAAGGAGTTAACATTGAATGTTTTCGAAAGGTATCCACATATGTTAAATTAAACCCAAATGCATCGAAAGGTTTTAAAAGAGGTTTCGTAGGAGTGGTTCCCCAGAGGTTTCGAAGAAATCGAAAGGTGTGTTTTCTGCTGGTTTCGAAAGTAAAGGTTTCCAAGGGTTTCGAAAGCCAATGTTTAAAGGTTTTTAAAAGAAGTTTTCAAAGGTTTTTAAAGCTTTCGAAAGGGTCACTTTCAATGGTTCGAAGGAATAACCTTCAAGGGTTTCGAAAGTGTGTTTAACGGATTTAAACAAAGGTTTCGAATATATTTTAGGCAGTATTACCTAAGTATTTTCAAGTTAAAAAGGGTTTTGACTTATTTTGGAAGGATAGTTAATCCTTATTAAAATTCATCAACAGTATCTTGAGTAAAGCGTATATGTATCATGGCAAAATGACTTAGAGTAAGTTAAAGATATATTTTCCTTGTATATATATATATATATATGATTTGAAGGATAAATCATTTTGAAAAGGGTTTACAAGGAAAATCTAAAGGGTAGGTAACCCTAAGAAAAGATTTTGGACAGTCAGTCCATTTTGCAGGTAGTCAGCCTAAATTTCAGACAGTTAGTCCATTTTGATTCGGACAATTAGTCCAGTTAGCGGCAATTAGCCCAATTTTATGGACAGAGTCCATTTTATCATAACAGACTTTGCTATTGTGTTTTTGGACAGATAGTCCTTTTTTTAGCATAACAAAACTTGCTATTATGATGTGGGTAGATAGCTCACATATCACCTGCTTTACAGATAGATAGTCTATCTATTAGCATAAAGGATATTGCTATTTTGATACAATCAATTTGATTAACCAGTTTGGTTGCAGGAAAGGATTTGCAAAATAAATATGTTTTGAAAAGGATATTAGTGAGGGGAAACCCGTTCCGCTAAGCGGCATGGACTCACTTAATATCAGTAAATCGAGACGTAATAGAATTATTCACACCAGGCTTTATGTATGACTCGATGTTTTTTGTTTCCCCTTAAACTCTCGGGTGCTCAAAATTGATTTGAGTAGGCTGAGGGTTGAAGTTTTTAGGTTTTAGTCTTTTGGTGAATAAAGCTTCCGAAGACGATCAAGTGGATGACGGATAGCTAATTAGGAATGCAAATTATTCCGTTTATTTTTTCGTTGTGTATATTAAGCCAGATATGACAATATTTCTCTAATCAACCAAGGGAGTGTCGTCATATATCGCTTTTGGCATATTTTTGTAACGATATATTTATCATTGCCTGAGAAACTTTAAGAGATTATGTAACATGGATATGAATTATTGTTTTGAAATGTAATCAACAAAATGTTGTTTTTGAAATCTGTGATTTTGTTCATATTCATGTGCTTTTGATATTATGGATACCTTTACCATTACCGTATTTTGTCACTAGAAGTTAACATTATGGACGACTGCATCATCTGTACTGCATAGCTTTTGGCCTTTAGATACAGAATGTTACAACATCCATGAAAAGACTTCTTCTAGTTGCATTTCTCCCTTTTTTCCAAAAATATATGGGAAACATTAATTGAACTTTATAGTTTCTTTTGTGATCTTTGTGCAAAAGGTCTGAATATGGGAAATTACAATTCACTAAAAAACGTTGTCGAAATAATTTGTAACTTGAAAAAAATATTCTCTTCTTCCTTTTTCAATCCTATGGAGTATTCATTCATCCATCTTCCTCATGAAGCTAAAGTAGACGGCCACACTCAATACCGATGGATGTTCCTGTTGAAAGGTATGTTCATTAATTTTTTTTATGTTTTATAGATCAATTTCCAACCTTTCTATATAATATTGGTACTTGTTTTATTTAAAAAAGAAAATAGGTAACAAAGTGCATGTTGAAGGCTCCATAGCCAAACAAATCTTATTGATGAGATTTCAAACTTTACATTATATTATTTTGATCAGAATGTCCAAAAATATGGAATCTAGCACCAAGAAAAAATGATGGAGGTGAAGTTATGTCTGATAAATGATTATCATTTTTTCATCATCCAGGTAGTGTATTATCGAATGCATTCATATTCACCCTAAAATAACACTTTTCTATACAAACAAACATATATATATGTGTGTGTGTGTGTGTGCGCGCGCGCTGTTCAATTACTTTGAATTTAAGGATTTAATGATATAAGCAATACTAAATTTTATTATAACTAAATATACAACTGCACAATTGCTTTGTATTTGAGTGTTACGGTGATTTTTTTCACAAATGTTTTTAAATTTCATACAATGCAATATAGAAAGAACAAAATAAGACAATGAATAGTTATGTATGTGTGAAAGGAAGTTGTTATGATGATTTAAAAAGTGATTATTATGTGATGATTGAAAAAGTTATTATGTTGACATATCTTTGAGACAAAAATGAAATATTTTTATTTAATTATGGCTAGTTTGACATATAACAAGAAATGGAATTAAAGTGCACCATACAAATGGGTTGATTGAACTAAGGAAAAACTCTATACTTTGCATAGATGATGTGTTTGCTCAATAATGCCAGCAAGTTTATTTCACTTATCCAACTGATGCATCAAGCGAATGGTTAATTATTATTAAAACTGCTACAAGAAGTCATTCTGCACATAATGTACTCAACTTCTAGCAGGATGTAGATATGGATTAATCAGATGAGATGTCAACCTTCTACTATTCACCTTTCAATAGTATCGATCATCCAATATTATTGGAACATTATGACGTTGTTGATAATGAAGAACTAGTGCTTGCAATGGAAATTAATGATGAAAAAGAAAATGAGTCAGAAGAGGTTATAAAAGCTGACAACGATAATGAATTTGAAGAGAGTGTTGATGATTTGGTAGAAAGGGATGATGAAGTTGCTACAGAAGATGAATTTTCTCCCTACTTGTAACAATCCACTCTAAAATGGGCCTAAATTCTGATGCAGAAAAATCCCATCGATGCTTAAAACCATCTCAAAGCTGGTTGTTGGTTTGTAAAAAGAACAATACAGAGCTATTTATCTACACATTCGGAATCTCACAGTAGAAGGATAAAGTATAATAATAACAACAGTACCCATGTTATTCAAATTTCAAATTGTCATTTAAAACCATAACAAAATATCATAATACAAATTCCCAACAATAACCATACATATCTGCAATATTCCAAAATTAAACATAGTTTTTATTTCATGGGTACATTAAAACTGTAGAAAATAAAAATTAAATAAGTGGACTAACGCAACAAGTCTCAACATCGCCTCTGCCTTCAGCATTGCTCTTCCTAATCTGCATTGTAATGAGGAGGGAGTCAGAGCAACATATGTCCGGTGAATAAAAATCTCGAGCCTTACTACATTAGTACTTGGACAGTATAATTTATATAGGAATATGTCTTACGTTACTAACTACGACATAAGTATTTTCAAATGTAAGCCCAAAGATTTTTCTTAAACTTAAATAAAAGGCTTTCCAAATATAAGTCCATAGCTAACTTGCTATCAACCCAATAACTCAAATCTATCGTCCATAATATCAATGTAAAAGATAGTACCCAAGTCACTTATATCTTCTTAATCCCGAGGTGAACTTGGGTATTGACCCAATAACTCTTACATGGTATTAAATATAGGTCCACGTTATTTACTACCCATAATCTCGAGGTAAACTCCTTAATAGTAACTATCTAGCTGACAATGAACAGAATCTCTTCACCCACTTAATACTTCATATTGAAGCGATGTCTTTTTTGAGATATCCTCTACCGTGTCGAACTCATAACCCTGACCATTTATTACTTCCTACATAGAGAAGAGGCGCCCTCACACAACCACTTAATACCTCACCAGGAGAAAAAAGTCATCAATAGCGGCATAAAACTGCTATGAATGATAATTATAGCCATTCAGTAAACGTTGTATATCGACATGTTATAAAATCAATGGCTTATTTATACCTAAAAAACAGCTATAAAAGATCATCTTTTATAGCATTTTTCCGCTATTATAAATTTTTTAGCAGTTTAATAAACGCTGTATATCGGCATGTTATAATTAATACTGAATTATTCATAACACAAAAAACACTATAAATCTTTTTTACTTGGGATAACGCTTTTCCTTACAAGCTTTCTATAACGTTTTTAAGTGTTATGGTTTTTTCTTTGCATTTTTAAAATCTACTATGTCCCTGTAAATCATGACAATCAATACATATCAAAATGTTGCATTAAGAATATTTTTAAAACATAAATCCATTTAGATAATGAAAAATAGAAGAAAATAATTAACGTAAAGATATAACACATTGTATTAAACAGAACTAAATATTCATATCATAAGATCTTATAGTTTTAACTACATAATATTCTATTGTATATGCACACTCTTATCGAGGTTTTTAACCCAGTAGGACCTATTAGAAAACAGAACAATTCTGTGACATTCAAAATGGCCTAGTACTTAACCAAAAGGATAAGGCAAGGAGTTAACGAGAGCCTAGCCATATTACTGAAGCAACAACTCAATTTGACTAAACCAAGAAACTAGCGCTTGTCCAGTCCAATCAACAGCTAAGCATAACTGGCTAGTAGATAGTCATCAAAATGGAACAATGTGCAACAAGACTACATGAACAACATCAAAACAAAGCCATGAAAGCATTCCACACTTCAAGTTCCAAAAATTTTCCAAGTGCTTGGGTCGCTTGCAACCCTTGTAATATGATGGTGCGCAGGGTAAAAAAGAAGCCAAGAAGCCAAGAGTGCAAGAGCAAAAACACACCAAGTGAATGGATCGCCGGTTATCTATACAAGATGGGTCGCTAGCGGTCCATACCGAGCTACTGGCTTGCGATCAATAAAAGATAGAGATAGGGGCTAAGTTATTAGCTCGCGAGCAAGCCAAATCTATAGATTGCTAGCGATCCATAGGCCATGGATCGCTAGTGATCCATGGTTTTGGTTCGGATCGCGAGCTAAATTCCCCTACGTCATTCTGTACCCATCAGCAAGTGATTGACAGGCGTATTTGGCTCAGAAGCTCTCCGATCTCTATACATGATGTTTTACCTGTAACATAAACTAGATTTTCTCTAGACTTATTGCTGAAGCTCTGCTGCAAACATTCTTCACTCTTTACCTTCCTCACAAAAATCTCCAAAGGAATTCACTATGATTTTCCAGTGGATTCCAACTCAGGGAATTCAATCTGCCTAAGGAGAATCAAAGCCTTGTAATAAAGCACTACTTGTAACAGTAATCAGTCTTAATAAAACTATAAAGTGGACATAGGCTTCATTAACAACCGAACCACTATAAAAATTCCATGTCTTCTTTCTCTTACTGTTCTTTTTATATACCTATTATCTGTGATATTGCTCTGTCAGAACATGGTTGGTGCTTTCAAACTCAAACTAAGACGTTGATCCATTTTTTGGGTTAACATTTTGGTGCTTCCATTGAGAAATCCTACTCAGGATCTAGATTTATCCATCTACTTTGGATCCCATAAGTCCAGAAGTTAGATCCTTAATATTTGCTTGAAGAAACTGCTGTTTGAAATCAATGGCCCTAGAAGAAGAAGAACTACCTCTGGAAGATCCATAACAGTAGTAATAGCTGGAGAAGATGTTAAACCCCAACAAACTGAAGTAAATGGTGCTAACAAAGGAAATCAGACGCCATCATCCTCCAGTCGGCATGAAGTTGTCACCAGGGATGAGTTGAATAAAATGGGTGATGAGATTAACCAAAAAATGGGAAGTAACCAAAAGGCTCTAATGGATAAGCTTAACGCTATCCTAACCCTATAGTCAAATCCTGCTCCAAGGACTATGCCTGAACCCGTGGCTGCTATAGAACAAGAGAATTCCTCCATTTCTGGTATACACAGAAGAAATAGAAAACAAACATAAAAAGGGTGACAACATGACTTAACATAGACGGAAATGCAAGTACTCCGTTCGCCGCAAGGCAACCTATCCTGAATTCGAATCAAGGGGAAAGACCCCATTGGAAGACATAGCTATGGATTTCTCAGACTCAGAGGATGGAGAACAAGATGGAAAATTGAAAGAAAATGCCAATGAATTTGATAATGCTCGGAATACACAAACTGCTCCAGTTAGGCCAACTACAAGCCAACGGGAACCTACAGGAGTGGCTCTCCCGAAGACAGGAGAGCCTAGGTCTCAGCCCACTCAATAAGACCGTTTGCAAAGCCAAACACTTGGCGCAGTGACTGATGGCCGTCCTTAGGACTACTGGACAATAGGCATACATAGCGGATATGTTTAAACGATTAACGAAGGAGAGTAAAAATAGAAGAGATGATGAATGAGAATCTGCACCAAGTCCGACTCCCTTCACCGATGAAATCTTAAATGAAAAATATCCATAAAAAATCACAATGCCAACTATTCTGTCCTATGACGGGATAAAGAACCAAAACCTCACTTGTACAAATATAGTTGGTATATGGACAGAGCTAATGCCTCCGAAGCTAATCGATGCAAATACTTTCCTATCTTTCTCGAAGGAGTTGCATCAATGTTGTTCACTAGGCTTCCACCAAGATCTATATCCACTTTTGACCAACTGGAAACTAGGTTCCTTGATCAGTTCAGACTCCATACTACGTAGCCAAAAGACGTCATGTCCCTATCCGGATTGTTCCAAGGGAGTAAGAATCACTGAAATCTTTCATGAATAGGTTTAACACCGTAGTGAGGAAGTAAGCAACCCCAACAAAGACATGGTTTTTATGGCATTAGTCTGTGCCATTCACCCAGAAACTGAATTCAGAAAGTGGATTAAGATAAAGCAACCTACCACTAGGAAAAATTTAAATCGTAAAGCAAGTCAGTATCTAAGGTTGTATGAAGCACAAGAATTGGAAAGGAAGTCTACTAGTGTGCAACCGACCAACGTTGGGCAAAGTGATGTTGTAATGAATCAAAATGTGCATACTTCTCGGATTACAGAAGGAATTATTGGGAAAGATGGAAATTCAAAGAGAAAAAGTCAAAATTCTAATAAGAAGAATGGTAATGACAATAATAAAAAGCTCAAAGGGTTTAGGCCTGAAGCCTGCACTCTTCTAAATGACACACTGAAAAACATTTCTTTTAGGACTCAAGGGACTGAGGAACACAAAAAGCCCCCATAAATGAAGCAACCGAGTAGCAGAAGTGCTCAGGAAAATTCCGCCTCTTCCACTAGACATACGGCCACAATACAAATGAGTGTCGCCATCTAAAGAACCTCATTGAGGAATTGATCTAGGACAACAAGCTCCAGCAGTACATAAGAAAGCCTCTCAACCTTTATCAATCTTCAGCTCCTCAGCCTCCTAGAGGCTGAAGGAATCAAGCAGGAACTAGTGAAGAAGGGTCGAAACGAACCGACGAAAGGCTTATTATTGGAACAATATCTCGGGACCACACCCCATACTAAGAAGTTGGGGGGAAATGGAGCGATATGCAAGTTCGTTGAAGCACGCTCAGAAGGAACCTTGTTTAGCTATAGAAGATAAAACCCTGGCCAAGATGCAAAGGATTTTGAATGACGATATAGTGCTCCAAAATCGAGACAACGAAGGGTTCGAAGCTCAGCCCTCGATCTGATGGTGGTGACATTGGAATCGGACCTATTGTAGTTCGACAAGTGTTTGTTAATAGTGGCAGCTCCGTTAACATACTCTTCATACTTGCTTTCGATCAATTGAATATTGGCATAAAAAGCATATTCACGTACCAAACAAAGATTCAGGGGTTTATGGGCGAGCCAAAAAGTCGGTGTGAACAATTGACCTATCTGTGAAGCTTGGAGAGGGTGAGTGAAGGGTCACTCTCATTTAGACTTTTGTGATCGTGGATGAACTGTCAGCATACAACGCCTTCTTGGGACGACCCACATTAGTCGACTTCAGAATAGCATTGGCCCAATGGTTCCTTACAATGAAGTTCCCTATGGAGCACGTAGTCGAACTTATGAAAGGACACCAAAGCGTTGCCCGAGAATGCTAAATCGAACAATTGTGTGAGTCAAGAAGAAAGGTAAACGGAAAGGATGAGGGGGAAAACTCTCCACATCCGTGAGCCCACTGTATAGCAATTAAGAGCTTCCCTAGGCTCGGGGACAATAGCCGATTCGACAAGGATTTGGACCCTAAAAAGAAGAGTTTAAGGGAGGATCGGACAGCACCGGTAGAGCTGACGGTGCCTTCCCAGTCTGTATGGACGACCCAACGGGCGTCTTGAAAATTGGATCGCACCTTTGAAATAGGATGCATTCAGAACTAACTAAATTCCTCCGTGCCAATTTGGATGTATTGCTTGGACGCAATCTGATATGTGTGCGGTATCACCCGAAATTTCCTACCATGCACTCAATATTGACCCCAAATTCACACCAGTAAAGTAAAAGAGGCACAGCTTGGGCCCTGAACAATCCAGGGCACTGAGAGAGGAGATAGATAAACTGATGGCTAATGTCTTCATCCGAAATGCAACTTACAATGAATGGGTATCAAACCCAGTCTTAGTCAAGAAGTCTAATGGAAAAAGGCAAACTTGTATTGACTTCTCGGATCTAAATAAAGCTTGCCCGAAAGATAGGTTTCCGCTTCCCAGAATCGATCAATTTGTGGATGGAACGGCAGGGCATGAATTGCCAACATTATGGATGCATACTCGGGCTATAACCAGATCCTGATGCATGAGCCGATCAGGAGAACACCAGCTTCATCATCGATTTGGGATTGTACTGCTACAGAGCAATGCCATTCAGTTTAAAAAATGCCAAGGTGACATACCAAAGGCTAGTGAATGCCATGTTAAACACTAAACCGGAAAGACTACGGAAGTTTATGTGGATAACATGTTGGTCAAATATCGAGTAGCTGCTAACCATCTAGAAAATCTCGTTGAAATGTTTGAAATACTTCAGATGTATGGGATAAAGCTCAATCTACTCAAATGTCACTTTGGAGTTGCCTTTGGGAAATTCTTGGGGTTCATAGTAAGTGCCCAGGGCATCGAAAAAAATTCAGAACAAATAATGACGCTACGAGAAGACAAGCCCCAAGAAATAAGAAGAAACTTCAAAGCTTGCATGGAAAAGTCGCAGTATTAAGCCGATTTATCTCAAAGGCTACAGACAAGTGCATACTATTCTTCGATGCACTGAAGAAAGGAAAGAAAAACTTCAAACGGAGTGAAGCTTGTCAAATGGATTTTGAAGAACTGCTACGACACATGGAAGTTCCGCCAATCTTATAGTAGCCAGTGGATGGAGAAGACCTATTCATTTAATTAGTAGTCTCACCGCATGCACTGAGCGCCGCTCTTGCATAGGAAGAAGCGAGAATCCAGCGAACTGTGTATTACATTAGCAAATGATTCACTAGAGCTGAGAAGGGTTACTAAAATCTACAAAAGCTAGTGTATTGCCTCTTGATCGCATCCCAAAGTTATGACCATCCTTTCAGGCACATCCAATCAAAGTATTAACCGACGAGCCCTTGAAACAAGCGTTGTACTGACCCAAAACATCCGAGCGACTCCTCAAATGGAACATAGAGCTAAGTCAACATGATATTGCTTACCATCATTGGAAAGCTATTAATGGTTAAGCATTAGCAGACTTTATCGCCGAGTTTACCATACAGAAATGATGAAGAAGAAGCATGGCTGGAGGTGGAGACTCAATGGATACTCTTTGTAGATGGTGCATCTAACAATCTCTGTTCAGGGACAGAGGTAGTGCTCGAGACCCTCGAAAGGGAGAGCCATTTGCTACGCCTTGAACTTGGAATTCTATACGACGAATAACGAAGCGGATTACAAGATGCTTATTGTAGGATTAAAGATGGTGAAGGAACTTAAGATAAAATCCGTTCACATCTACAACGACACCCAGTTGGTCGTTTGTTAGGTAATGGGGGAAACCAACATCAAGGAGAGAATCCTGCCCTGTGTCTATAGTGCAAGATTTTCTAAGCGACATCCAACATTATACCATAGCCTACATTCCACAAGAACAAAACATCAAGGTGGACTATTTGGCTAAACGGGCAAGCTCTGGGGACAGTCATTAGGGCTCGTCTAAGTCGAAACTTTAGCCACCCCGAGCATAGAATAGATGAATGTCAACTGGATCCTCAGACAACCGTCGAGCCAGAGACATGGATGACATCGATAAAGGACTATCTACTTGCGGTAACCCTTTTAACTGACCGAAACCAACGAAAACAGCTTCTCCGAAAGGCACCATGGTTCATGATACAGGATGGTATACTCCATCGGAGGGGATTCTTGATCCCCCTTCTTAGGTGTGTGACCGATAATGAAGCATGATGAATCCTAAATGAGGTACATGAAGGCGAATTCGAGGACCACACTAGGGTCAGACCGTAGCAAAGAAAGTCCTTCGGTATGGATATTTCGGGCCAGAAATAGACATGCGATCCTACAGACTATGCCAGAAGATGCGATCACTGTCAAAGATTTAGTAAAATTAAGAAAACTCCTTCAACAAAGCTAATGCAGATGGTCAACCCATGGCTATTTGTAATATGGGAAATTGTATTAATTGGCGCCCTATTAATAGCAAAAGGAGTGGCCAAATATGTTATACTTGTCATAGATTATTTCATAAAATTGGCTAAAGCAGAATCACTGGCCCTTATAACCACCAAGAAAGTCATTAATTTCGTTACTAAAAACATTATTTGCAGTTTGTTGTGCAAAAAAAATCATCACGGACAATGTAACTCAATTCGAAAATGCCGAGTTCAAAGGCTTCTACAAACGCTTACGAATTAAAAAGAGCTTTTCTATAGTGGTTTATCCGTAAGAAAACGGGCATGGAATAGCGAACCGCTCCGTCGTTACTTTGTCTAAAAGCTACCTTATGTACTTTTTATTTTTAGCCAAATAAGCCATCTCGGGATGCTGAGGGCATTTATATAGGCAAAAACTGCCCTGCTTTCCTTAGTAAAGTTTGCTTCTTGAACCAACAAACCCGTGTTCATAATAACTGCCCGTCCGATCGACGGAAACAAATCGACTCATACTATTAGATCGATTTATCCGATCTTGGTCTTATAAAAACTGGTGTGCTCCGGCAACATCGGGAAGGCTAAAACATGTTCTTCTCATGTTGCCCGAAGATAGGCAACACCGAGGAGCATGAAAAGCCGTGCATTTCATAAACCGCACACAAACTCCTAAAACATATGCTCCTCATGTTGCTCAAAGCAACACCGAGGAGCACGAAAAACCATGCATTCTACATGCCATGCATTAACTTCCAAAATATACGCTCCTCACATTCCCCGAAGATAGGAAACACCGGGGAGCACGAAAAGTCACACATTTCGTAAGCTACGTACTAACTTCCAAAACATATGCTCCTCACGTTGTCCGAAGATAGGCAACACCGAGGAGCACGAAAAGCCACACATTTCTTAAGCCGCACTCTAACTTCCAAAACATACGCTCCTTACGTTTCCCAAAGATAGGCAAAACTAAGGAGCATGAAAAGCGATGCATTTCGTATGCCGCATACTAACTTCCAAAACATACACTCCTCACGTTGCCTGAAGATAGGCAACACCAAGGAGCATGAAAATCTGCGCATTTCGTAAGCTATGCACAAACCCCTAAAACATATGCTCCTCACGGTTCCCGAAGATAGGCAACACCAAGAAGAACGAAAAGCCACGCATATCGTTAGCCATGCACTAACTTCCAAAACATACGCTCCTCACGTTGCCCGAAGGTAAGCAACATCGAGAAGCATGAAATGCCACACGCTAATCTCTAGAATGCAAACTCATCACGTTGCCCGAAGATAGGCAGCATCGAGGAGAACTAAAAACCGTGCATCTTATAAGCCACACCAAAACACATGCTCCTCGCATCGCCTGAAGATAGACAACACCAAGGAGCACCAGAAACCGCGCATCTCATAAATAGCGCATCTTATTTGAAAATTGTTTTAAGTAAACAGCCCTGTGAACTAGGAGGCATACACCGGTATTTGAATAAAACACGTGAACACAATAAATTCACAAGTTCTGTCACTCTAAACAAAGAATTTTTAAACAAATAAAATTTAAATTCTTCTACTTAAAATGAAAGATTTTGGCAATAATTGCAAAAATAGATAAGTATAAAATAAAAAAAGCACAAGTGCACAGAACGTACATGAGCAGAAAGATGAGAATACAGTCATAATATCAATATATTGCTTATAATTTTTTTTTACACAAGATCAAAACGTGGAGGCCGTACCTACGCAACATCGGCCAGCAAAAAGAAAATACAAACTCCACAGTAAAGACACTAAGTGCAGACTTTGCACTTGAACATAATGACCCAAAAAGAACCTAAAATAGAATCAATCTTCATGCAAGCTTCCCAATGCTTCTTTCCCCCGCTCCCCTTTCCGCCCTTTATTGGCAGCTTCTGCTTCATCTTAGGGGTAGTGTCACTGCTGGTAATGTCAATGAACACCTCAGTGGCAATGTCATCCTCTTCCACTGCAGCCTTCTCAGAAGACTCTACCTTTGCTTTGCGTTTTCGTGATTTGCGGGAGCTCTTTGAGGTTTTGATCCCTTTAACCTTTTCCTTCTTAATAGCGACCAGTTCGTGCGTAGTCTTGCGAGGCTGTTTTATCTAAACTTCCTGCTTCTTAATTTCTGTCGCTGTTACATCGCCTTCTAAAGACAAAGAAGGGTCATCTAGGCCATGAAGCATGGCTATCTATTTGTACTTCGGACCTGGCTACGAGCCAGACGCAGACATAGGAACGGGAACAGAGACGACCATAGAGGCTGTAGAAATAGCAGCAGGTCTGGGAGTTGACGAAGCTGGCACATCAATAGGAAAGGTGGACTGACCTATAAGATAAAAGCAAATACATTAAATTCTTTTTGCTTTTGCGGCGTAAGTTCGAAGCTCCCGTACTCGGAGGAAGCAAGAACATTATCTGCACTGGAATAATGGTTGAGAATGTTGACATCATATTCACCACCTTCGCCTTCTTTCGATGGTTCCATTACCCAAGGAAGAGTCTCGGGCTCTAAACTTGCCGATAGGTCGTGGGGCTGCTATGATGATTCGCCCGTACTAGAAATAAAAGGCTTGGTGGGTGCTTCAGTGGCAGTCGTTAAGGCAGCATCGGTGACCTCTTTCTCCCTTTCGACTCGAAGAATATCCTGGCCCTCGAGCAATGTCTTCTTTGATTCTTTGTTAAGGTATGCGTCCTGCAACTCTCGCTTGGTATAGACATCACCGCAATTGAAAAAGTAGGACAAGATTTATTTCCAAACTAAAGCGATAGTGCACGGGAACTTCGGACCCAAGTAGCTTAGACTCCTCTGGTGCAACAGGGAGTTAACATAAAAATTCAAAATTCTCGTGTCTACCTTCTCCATTTTTCTTTCAAAAGCATTTTGTAGCTCTAAGTAATCTGCTTTAATGGAAGCTTTCTCAACTTCAACGGTAGACTTCTTAGCATCGAGTTGCGCAACCTGAGCTTGGAGCCTAGCAATTGTCTTGGCTTGGTCGGAAATAGTCTTGTTGTGCCCATCAACAATGAGATCGTGATCAACAATGGTTTTCCTTTGAGCCTCGATCATTGCGTTACAAGAAGCCACTTCTACTTTTAATTTTGCCTCTTCGACATGAGCTTTCTTTATCTCGTCTCTATAGACGATCTCGATTCTGGCTTGAGCCTCTTTTACTTCTTTTAGCAAGTCGGCACTCCTCTTGCCATCTTATAGTTCCATTGCCTTTTACTCCTTTAGCAATTTAATTTTGGTGTCACATTCTGATAGCGCTCCTTTAAAATCATCTTTCTCCGACTCGAAAGAAATGATTTCTTGGTAATTATTGCGATGGGTGTTCGCCAGTTACTTACACAATCTTTCCCATCCCTTGGCTCGGTCCAAGTCGCTCTGAATAGCTTGAAGGTGAGGCATGCACGAATCTTTGCGACCTATGTGTAGATCATGATCAAACTTAACTCCCTTTAAGAACCAACCAGGAAGCACTGCCTCAAGCTTAGGGGAGCCCGAAGGAAGAATATAGTTAGGTCACCGGTGAGGACACAAAGCACCGAGAGCAGTAACGATGGAAGATGTTGGGATGTAAGTTGAAGACGGAGCAGGAACAGAAGCGAGGTAAATTTCTTGACCCATTGAGGAGCGCTTTGGAGTGGAAATCTGTTGTTATGAAAAACACAGACGATGGTTGAACTTTGATCTCTTTGATGGCTCCTCCCTTTCATCGAACGATCTCCTTTTCTCATACCCGCCCTTGTATGACCGGCTCCGATCTCTTTCATCCCGGCGATGGGTTTGCGCCTCTAGTTCCTTCCTCCTCCTCCTTTTCTCGATGCTAATAACGGTCGTAAGGGTGCTTAGACCAGCGCTGGGAGTCAGTGAACTCTTTGACATCATCATAGAGGCCATGTCCTCTCGTTATACCTTACAAAAATCATAAATAAAAGATTTTAGAAAAGAAAAATAGACATGGAAAGAAAGTGGGAAAGTGAGTGCAATCCTAACAAGATGTACATTGTATTTCGGGAAAAAGGCTAAAGCGTCGCCACGAATCAAATTGGGCGTCCATCGCAGGCAAGATCAGACTAACTTCGGGCGTAGTATTGCCCGAAGGAGGGGACACCTCCCCTAATTTAAAGTCTTCCCTCATAATCGCATCAAAATCAGCATAAACGTTGCTCAAATCCTCAAACTCTGCGCCAACATCTTTATTCGAGGCATCCTGATGCTCTTTGTTCTCTGGGGCATTATCTTTGTTGCTCTAATCTACAGGAGGAGAGCTTGGAAGGATGGGACTCATTCGCGGGGTCTCGCACAATTCTGAGTCATCATCATTGGATTCTGCATAAAGGTCATCACTTGTAGTAGACTCATCGCTACTACTCTCAAACTCCTCCTCTTCCTTTTCTGAGTACAATGCAGCCTTGCATTCTCTTTGCTTGAACTCTTCTTCTCCTTCCTCCAGGATTATAGGCATCCTAACTGGGCTGCTAAACCTAGTTGTAGTAGCATCTCCTCCTTCATGGGCCTCCTCGGTTGACCCTTCGAAAAGGCTCTCTCTATTGAGAGGCGCCTTCTTCAGAACCACGAGAAGAAGTAGATCTTATGCGAACCCTAGATCGGGCAGGATAGGCGACTTCAACTGGGACAGTGGATCTACCCATATATAGTAATCCATATCGATGCAAATTCTCATCGGTCAGCAAAACTTTGATAGATCTCTCCTCGACATCAATAGACTTTAGAGTCCGAGAAATTTCATCAAGAGGCACATCCTTGTTTGGTGTTAGAATAACTGCAAGAAGTATATAGCTCGTTAGAAACTTCATATCAACGCGTCGAAGCTCAATAAGTATGAAAAGGAACTTACCTCCTATCGTCTAGAGACGGTTAAACCCCTCGGGGCACCTAACGATGAAATATTGCCTCTTGAATTGCGATAAGTTTCTCTGTAGATGCAAAAATATTTTTCGGTTTCTTTGGGCTTCAATTACAATCAAGGAGGGGAAGTCAACTCTTCTTTTGAAAGACAGAAAGAACCGCAACTCATCAAAGCTTGAAGCACGGTTGAACGTTCGCATGAAAAACACATGTAGGCAAGTCTATATAGCATAACAATTGGGATACAATTAAAACGGAGCAATGCCTAAGTTGGAAAGAGTCTTGCGTAGAAAGTTGTTGAAAGGAGGCACGATTCCATTCAGGCACATGTAACGATTGGAAGAAGTATATCCAAGGGGAGGCATATGAGCAAACTCACCTTTTTTCAGTAGACATACATCCTCCTTTGGTATAACGTGCTGCACACATATGTTATGAAGAACTTTAGCAGAAACCACTGAAGAAGCCCTCTCAAGTGGATTGAGTAGAACACTAAAGTTAGGAGGCATTCGATCCACGATCGGCCTGATCGTGACCAACTGACCATATTCCACTTGTGAAGTGGAAGGAGAAAGAGCGATGGACGACAATTTGGCCGTTGAAAGTGCCAGACTTCTTCCACTCGATTTACGGCACGAAGATGGGTGCTTCATTCTAAAACAACGGAACTCACATTCACAATGGTAAGCTGATTTTATTCTAATTCAGTAGTTTCCCCTTACTACACTTGAATTCCGAAGAGATATAAATTCACATCCGCACGACAGATTTCAAGTGTACAACGGGGCAAGTGCATCGTGCTATCTATAGAGGGTGAGCTCGGTATTCGAAAAACTACAAACGCTCTATCCCGTGTAGATATTTCATTCGCAATAGAAAAGAAAAAAGTTCCCCACATCATTCCTATTTGATTTTACTTTCTGTGCACTTACCCGTTATCGATCAACGATTGATAACGGATCCATTGTCCGAAGCGACGTGGAAAACTCCCTTCACCACAGGGATACCGAACATGCAACAAGCAAGCAAGATAAATGTATATCCTTCGGAAGAATCAGGACCGATTAGCAAAGTGTCCTGCAGTATTAGCTACGGAACTCGACACAAGTCAATTCTAGCCTAACAGACAAAGATAGCAAAATGTGTCAAGCGTTAGACCAAGGCCCGAGTGTCGTTCCAAGAAAAACTCAAGACTCAATTTACTATCTTCCTCCATTAGACCACAATCAACTCAAACTTCTCCCGACCAACAGTGCAAATGTAAAATGGCCAACAAATCGTTACACGAACACTATAGGTAGCAAAATAATTAGCAAACCCACCTGAGATTGAATTCTAGAATACAGGATGGATCGAAGACTAGAATCGGCGAGCTGTGGATGATTGCTGGCAAGCTAAGAGTCGAATCAACAATGACTCTAGGTGGTGACAAGCTAGGGTTTTGGTCAGAAATGAACTAAGAAGACAGAGATGCTTTGGCAAAGATGGCGCAAGGGAAATCGCGGCCCAAAGCTTGGACAAAATGGATCTAAGGAAACAATGGATCGGGTTGAGCGAGTTGGGTCGAATTGCCTAGGATTTCAGATCGCATGAAAATAGTTTGTGTTGTGTGAAAAGTAAGAGGAAGGGTCGGCTCGAGCAGCATAATATGGGCAGATAGAAAAGACGAAGCAAAATTTCGCTAATTCATTCGATCGCCTGTGATCCATTATGGATCGCTAGCGACCCGTATTTCAGAAGCAAAATTTCCCAAGTAGCCAGGTTGCCAGCGGTCCCTTGTACATGGATCGCTAGCGACGCATAAGATTAAGGGTGAATTTTTCTCGAACTAGAACTCCAAAATCTACCCATCATTTCGAAACATACCATAAAGCTATTAGAAGAAATTTGATCCGTAATGACAAGCAGTAGAAATCGAGACAAGAGCTAGGTGATCAATAGCATGACCTACTGTGTATCCATAAAAATCTAATGTGAAAATTTAGAATTCGACGAACATATATTGAAAGCTATAATTTCCAAAGCACGCCTTGTTACAAAGAAAACATACCCTGGGGGGGGAAATGTTATCCAGGTTTTTAACCCAACGGGACCCACTAGAAAACGGAACAATTCTGTGACATCAGAATGGCTTAGAACTTAACCAAAAAGGATAAGGCAAGGAGTTAATGAGAGCCTATCCATATTATTGAAGCAACAACTCAATTTGATTAAACCAAGAAACCAGTACTTGTCCGGTCCAATCATCAAAACGGAATAACGTGGAACGAGACTACAGGAACAACATCAAAACAAGGCCATGAACGCATTCCACACTTCAAGTTCTAAAAATATTCCAAGTGCTTGGATCGCTAGCGATCCATACCCTATGGGTCGCTAGCGACCCATGCAACATGATGGTTCGCTGGGTGAAAAAGAAGCCAAGATGCTAAGAGTGCAAGAGCAAAAAAACCAAGTGAATGGATCTCCAGCTATCCATACCAAGCTACTAGTTCTTGAGCCAAAAAAAAGAGATAGGGGCTAAGTTATTAGCTTGCAACTCGCTAGCGATCCATGGTTTTGGCTTAGATCGTAAGCCAAATCCCCCTAAGTCGTTATGTACCCATCTGAAGTGATTGACATGCGTGTTTGGCTCAGAAGCTCTCCGATCTCTATAAATACTATCCTGTGCAACATAAACTAGATCTTCTCCAAACTTGTTGCTGATGCTCTACTGGAAACATTCTTCACTCTCTACCTCCCTCACAACAATCTGCAAAGGAATTCATCGTGATTTTCGAGTGGGTTCCAACTCTAGGGATTCAATCTGCCTAAGGAGAATCAAAGCCTTATAATCAAACACTGCTTGTAACATCAATCAGTCTATAATAAAATTATAAAGTGGACATAGGCTTCATTAACAGTCGAACCACTATAAAAATTTCCTATCTTCTTTCTTTTACTGTTCTTTTTATATACTTGTTATCTGTGATATTGTTGTGTCATAACAGGCTGGCGCTTTCAAACTCAAAACATGGTGTTGATCCATTTTTTGGATTAACATACACCAAACACAAATAGCTAGTTGTTTGCATTAAAAAGAAGAAATACCCCAATTTTTCGTTCTCTCACCTACAAATGAAATGAATATCTCATTAGCGATGAATAAAAAAATGAATATGAATAAAATTGAAAAATGAAGTATCTACATTAGAAAAAACTTTTTGCTAGATATTTCTTATCAAAATTATTCAAAGTGTCTGAATTTTTGAATTTTTTTGACAAAGTCTCCTTTTCCCGGCTAGCACCGAAAAAATATCAAATATAAGAAATAGAAATACACGATCGAAACATGATAAGAATCACAATATATCAATTACAAATATTTACTTATATATATATATATATCTTATAAAGTGTGTATGTACATAGTATACACCAACGTTAAGCATTAAAACGGTACCTTTTAGCCATATTAGTAAGCTCGCTAACATTTTCAAAGAAATATGAACATTTAAAGAATCAAAAGCGAGTCAAGAGCCATCAAATACCGACAATTAACTCTAACAAGCATCTAAGCACATATACTTACGAATTTACACAACTAAATCCATAGAAGTAAGCCTACAACTTTTAAACTAACATTAATTTTGTAGGTAAAGAACAAAAATTCTAAACAAGTGCTAGTTTCCAAATGAAAGAAATACATCAAAATGGTCGTGTGCATTATCATCTACCAAAACAAGACTTAAGGCATTATTATTCTATTATTAGCTTAGTTTATTTATTACTATTATTATCTTCGTCGTTGTTATTTAATTGATTTTTGTAAAATTATTTAATTGTTATTATTATTATAAAGTTAATTAATTTTTATAAACTAAGTTTATTATTACTATATACACTTAGTTATATTTTATAAAACTTAGTTATTTTTTTAACATTCGTTGACCTTCATTTGTAAACTTAGTTATTTTTTTTAAAATTAGAAATTTATAAAATGAATAAGATGTAAAGATGTTGAATACTTTATAATTTATTATTATTGTTGTTGTTATCGTTATAAACTTAGTTAATTTTCCTAAACTTAGTTAATTTATTATTATCGTTATAAACTTAGCTAATTTTATTATTATTTTTAAATTTTTATTAAACTTAATTGATGAAATTAATTTTTATAAATTTAATTAAATTATTATTGTCATTGTTATTATTACATAATGGTTAAATTTTATAAAACTTAGTTAAATTAGTTAATGCTTTATCATTTATCATTATTACTGTTGGTTTTACATTCTAAACTTAGTTATTTTTTATGGAACTTGGTTAATTTTATAATTTATTACTATTGATATTATTATTATTATTATAAACTTAGTTAATTTTATAATTTATTAATATTGGTATTACTATTACTATTATTATAAACTTAGTTAATTGTTATGAAACTTGGTTAATTTTTATAACTCAGTTTGTTAGGTGTTAATATAGCTATTATGATTTTTGTTGTTGTTATTGTTATTAGCAATTGTATTATTATACACTTAGTTAATTTTCATAAACATTAATTAAATTATTATTTTTACCAACTTAGTGATTTATCATAAACATTAGTTAAATTATTATTATTATTATTATAAACTTAGTTAATTTTTATAAACTTATTTAATTTTTACAAAACATTATTGATGAAGTTAATTATTATAATCTTAGTCAATTTATCTTGATTATTAACATTATATAAATTTAGTTAATTTTCATAAAACTTAGTTAACTTGGTTAATATTGTATAAAATTAGTTAACTTTTATAAAACTTATAGTTAATTTATTATTACTGTTATTGTTATTGTTATAAAAACAGTTAATTTTGATTATTATTATTATTATTATCGTCATTATTATTGTTATTATTTTATGAAGTAAATCTTGTTCGTTGTTTATCATAATTAATTTATTATTATTGTTGTTGTTATAAACATAGTTAATTTATTATTGTTGTTATTACAAACATAGTTGATTTTGATTATTTATATTATTGTTATTATTACTCCCACCGCTCTAAACCAATGAACTTGATTTATACTATGAACTTCTTCTGGTTGCTGTTGTTAATATTATTATTATAAACTTAATTAATTTTTGTAAACTTGGTTAGTCGTTGTTGTTGTTTTTGTTATTATTATATAAACATAGTTGTTTTTTTATAAAACTTTTTTAATATTCTATAATTCATCACTTTATTATTATTATTATTATTATTACTACTACAAACTTAGTTAATTTTCATAAACTTAGTTAATCTATTATTATTATAATCTTCGTTAGTTTTTAAAAAACTTAGTTAACGAAGTTAATTTTTATGAACTTTGTTAAATTTATTTTGATTTGATTTTTATTATTATATTTTTATTATTATAATATAAATTTAGTTACTTTTTATAAAAGCTTATTTCATAATTGTTTTTTTGTCGGTATTATTATTATAAACTCAGTTAATTTTCATATCTTTTGTCTTGTTCTTCTAAAACTATCCACAATGGAACGTTCCTAGTTGTATAGTTTGAGGCACTCCTTAAACTCTTTCTCTACTTCTTTTCTACCAGATTCGATATGCTCCAAAATTCTAAAAGAGAGGAAGAAATTATACAACTATAATTCATACTCATATACAATGAATATAAACAGAAATTGTAAAATATATCTTCAAAACGTACAGGGGCACAAACTGAAAGTAATATCCAACCACATTGTACAAAATACTCGGATTATCCTTTATATGTAAACATCCACTGATTCAGAGCACATATTAGTTAATAATATGAGGTAAATTGAGTAACACTAAAAAGAAGGTGATATCTACAGATTAACAACATCAATAGATTTATATACTTAACTTACCTTGAATAAGCATGTAAATAAATACCATGATTGAGTTGACCATGAAAAGCATGGAGAAGTTGAAGATGCCTCATGAATTCACCATCGCTAGATGTGATAACCCGCATTTTGGACATCTGATAATTGGATAATTAACCAGTTTATTCAATTGAACAGATAAAAATTCTGATAATAAAAAGTATCTGGATATGTAAATGAATTTGAAAATATAATAAAAGATATCCATGATATCCCAGAAATTTCAAGCAAATTCAAATGTGATAATCACTTTTATAAATTATTTAAAACTGGTAAAATTGTTATATATTTAAAACAAATAATAATGATGGTTTATATATATAAGTAGATTTTAAATGAAATTATTATTTGCAAACAAATTAAATTTGTGCTTATTTAAATGTGTGTGTGTGTGTGTGTATATATATATGTGAGTTGATTTTAAATTGAATTTGAATTGGAAATTCAAAAGATAATCATCTTAAAATAAATTTGGTTTTAAGAAATATATAATATATGTATGTAATTTTATATTATTTTCTTTAAAGGATTTTATTTATATAAATTAAGAAAGTATTTATTAAATAGTAAATTAAATATATAAGTTTTAAAAACCATTTTAAAATTAATAAAATCATGAATAATTACAAGTGTTAATTTATGAAATAATGTTAATAACAAATGTAAGATGATAAACAAATGTAAATGACAAATGTTAGCAAGTTAAACAAGTGTCACTATTTTATTTTTATTTTCTTTAATTTTTAAAAATCATACTTAAGTCTATATAAACACCTATCTCTTCTCTTCATTTTTTTTATATCTTCTCATTTTCAAAACAAAGAAAAATCAAAACCTGTAAACAATTTTCAAACCAGAGAATTAACAACAACAAGAAGATTTCATCTTCAATCTACAACCTGTAGCAAGATCAACTCAACTAAGCAAAATCATCTAGTTTTTCAAAAGATCAAGTAAATTCAGTTCAGTTACAAATCAAGATCATCTCAGTTAAAACAAGTTTCCAGATTCAAAAATCAAGCATCTCAGTTTTTATAGCTCTCTGTTCATCATAACAGGTGAGTAAACTAAAGCTTTAAACAGTTTAAAATTTGGTGCATGTGAAAATTCTTGAAGAAAGACTGTGATAAATGTTGCATAAATGATTGCATGGTTATTTTAAGATAAATGCATGAATATATGTATATAGATATTTGTGTGCATGTATGTGCTTCAGTTTTTTTGCTCTGTTCTTCATTTCCAAGTTGCCAATAGAATTCAAAAATTTACTGCTCTTCATCTGATTCTCTTTAGAATTCAATATATAAGCAAAATTTGTTTGTTATAACAAGATATCAATTTTAAAAATAATTTTTAAGTTCAATTTGAAGTTAGTTTTAAAATAAAAGAAGAAAATCAGTGAAACTTAAATCATATCGAAATTTCGATATAAATAATTGGATAATTCATGTGTATAATCAATTGTGTTTTCAATATCTATGAGTTTTAGAAAGAGAATCAAGATTTTTAAGGGTTTAAATCAAGATAAATCGAGAGTTGAATGAGATTTGGGTTTGGAGCATTTTCTGATGATCGGCGAGGTTGGGGATCTTGGGATCATGCCTGGAGGTGGCTGATAGTCTCGGGGTGAATAGAAAATAGCTGGGTTATTTTCTCGAACGCCGTGGTGGCAAAACGATGGTGAACTAGGATTTTAGCCTAGTTTAGGTCAAGCTCGGTTGTGGTTCAATGATGGTGTCGTTTGTCGACTGGAGTGGTTCGCACCGAGGGGAAAAGCAGGAAAGGGATGCAACGGAGCTCACGGCTAAGATCTGGAGGTCATCATGGCCAAAGAGTGTCGGAACGAGGTGATAGGATGATCGGGTCATGTTCAGTTTTTGGGTGAAAAGTGAAATCTTGAGGTGAAGATGAAATCATGAATTTGGGTGTTCAGGTGAGTTGCAGGGGTGGTTGGTGATTGAAGTAGATGGTCGACGACCAAGGGTGATGGTCGTCGGCGATGTATATGTGCACGGTGTACACAATTTTGTGCATGGTAAGCTAGGTTTTGAAGTTTTAGGAAGATGACGTATTGCACGAGTGGATATCGGGGACGTTTGCGTGCTGACTCGAAGGAAAAAGTAGTTCGTGAGTTGCTCGGGATATCTGCTAGATTGGCTCGAGAGATTTGTGAGTAGGCTTGGGTTTTTTTGGTTTGTGTTCAATATCCGGGTTTAAAATTTAGGTATGACCAAGTTTAAAGTACAAACAAATTGTATGATCAGATTTGGAAGGTTATAAATAATATAGGTTATAGAAAATGTTTAATCAAGTTTTAAGGGTGATCAAAGTGAATGAGTTCAAAAGTAAAATATTAACCAAGTTCAAAAACAAAGCATTAGCAGTTTAAACAAATTTTCAAAGTTTTAATATGTTTAAAAAAAAATATTTAAAGTAATTATATAGTAGGATAATTCCTACATGTTTTGAAAGGTGATGATGTAATTAAATAGAGTATTAATTATTTAATGTATTAAGGATGGTTAACTAATTAATGTAATCACTTAATGTAATTAATTAATGATAATTACAGAATGAAAGTAATTAAAGAATGATTACTTAATGTCATTAATTAAGGTGGCTAATTGTGGATAATTACTAAATGTGTTTTATTAAATGATAATTACTTAATTGTAAGTAATTAAAGGATTAGTTTGTTGTGGGTTAATTAATTTAATTAGTTAAATTAATTAATAATTAAAAGTTAATTAATTAAGGATAATCAACCAATGGGATAATTACTTAATGAAAGTAATTAGGATGATTAATGGATAATTCAAGGATGATTTAGTTAATGGTTGTAACTAATTAATGTTAAGTGAGATGGATTTAAAAGTAACTAAATTAATTAGAAATGGTACAATTAATTTATCTTGCTTATAAATGATTAAGGTATAATGAATGACTTAGATTTTTTGATATCTCTGATATGCGATTTGTGATGCTTTGTGATATGAGACACATGGGTTGAACTGTGATATTTGGAGTATCTATCCGAGGAATTGTGTGGGAATGTAAAATCCTGAATATAAAATTGAATTGTTTAAACTTAAACAATTTGGCTTAAAGAATAACATTGAAATCGAAGAGACCGGGGTCAGGTATTAGTAAATACCCGAAACCACTTCGATTTGAAATCTACAATTATTCTTTATAGTTTGATATGTGAAATCAATAGGCTAGCATGGAATAATATAAGTAAACTGGACCATTGAAACTATGTAAGGGTACTTAGTGATTATTTGTGAAATAAGTGATTGGCTTTACCAAGAAAAAAACTCGCAGTAAGGTACGAGCTACCCTGGGTTTCTGTTATGTTTTGAACTTAGTATTTCAGTTATATGAGTTTACTCACGCTGGTTCCAGCCCGATCCAGGTGTTATTTTGATGTAAATCTCCGTTTAGACCGAGTATTACACATTTTCAGGTTAGGACGTGCTGGAGCTAAGGAGGCGAGCTGGATGGTAGGAACATATGGAGTTTACTGCTGTGAATTAGAGTTGTATTGATAGTAGTCTGGGAGAGGTTGATATAACTGTCTAGTCTATTTGTAATGGTCGTAACTCTGATGAATTCTATGTAATCTAACAATTACAGCTTTTGTTTGTAAATGCTATTATTTGTTATTATATTTTATCCGCTGCGAATGTGAGATGTTGTTTTCTGTTCTTATTCTTCTTTCTTTTATTCCCTAACAATCTAAAACTTTCGGCGTTCGATCGCTCGGTACTTCTACCGTGAACGTATTAGTGTCGAATTTTCGAGGTCGAAATTTCGAGTCATTACTTTTTGGTATCAGAGCTGAAGATTGAGCGAGAACCTTAGCTCTGGTGGATTTACTCATTAAGAATAGGGTCAATGGTTCCCTAGAATGAGTTGAGTATATGAGAGTGTACTTTTTATTTTCTTACATAAAGATTTTCAATTGGTTTTAAAAATAAATGATTTTTATATAATATTATATTTTGATATATAAAGCAATATTTCTTTCTAATTATTATAAATATTAAGGTAATTGATTGTTTAATCATTGGAATAAAATAAAATAATGAGAATTAAGTGGTAATAGAAATACAACCAAATGAGATAGGATAATATGAACTATATAAATAAGATAATTTAGAAATGGATTCAAACTAGATAATAAAAACCTAAATTTCTAGAGAGTGATTTCAGATAGTTGAATTAAGTGACCTCGATTTTATTTTCCAATAAATTATTAGATAATATATAGTTAATTGGTTTCCAGATATGATAATCTTGGTTATTATCATAAATGATTGTTATGTTTAATAATGAAATGTTTGTTAATCAGTAAGAAAAATGAAATGTTTTAAGGAAGTAAAATTTAGATAAGTATGAGTTGTAAATTGAGGTGGATCTAAATTATGATGTTTTAAAATCTAAGTTCGGAATTTGGAATTTGTTTCAAACTGTTAAAAGAAATAATAAATAGTATTATTTACAATGTAATTGAATGAAAAGGGCCTGTATCAAACAAGAGTTGTTTGGAAATTTTAAAGAATTTTTTTTTGAATTAAAACCAAAGGTGGTTTAAAATTTAAGGTATAACTTGGTGTGCAAAGGAAATAAATATGTATATATGAGGGATATACATAATATCAAAGAAGATTTGAAATAAACTCTAAGTGTTGATTTTTAAATTTTTCCTTGGAATGTGATGTGAAAACCGAAAGTGATACGTTTTCGAACTTATAAGTGGGAAGACTATTAATATGAAGTTTGAATTTGAAATGGGGATTCAAATTGGGTAAAGTTGAATGGATTAAATAAATTGAATTTAACTTAGGGGAAAGTTAAATGAGTTTATAATGAACAACCTGAATTGGAAATTTCAAAAGGAAATTGAGATTTAACGTAGGGAGTTAAATGGGTTGAATTGAAAGGGAGTATGCGTGATCTCAAAATGGGTTTGAGATCTGAAAATTGGAAATGGATGTTGTTGATGAATATTTAAATAATTTGGATTTTTATTTATTATGACTTATTCAGATATCATCCTATTGTTATTAATAATCTATGAAACTACGAATTATATTATTTAAAATGAATTGAGAAGTAGAGTAATATACATCCATTACTGAAATAAAATAGAAATAAGATTGAACTTATGAAAGGGAAATTGCTTTGAACTTAAAGATTTAAATGTTAGAAATGAGCTTGCTGAAAATTTGTTAAGAATTGGTTTTGAAGTTAAAATTGGGTAATAAATTGCATTCTGGAAATTAAACCATTTAATAAATTTTAAACTCTTATTTGAATTTTGAAATAAGTTAAGTAAAGGTAATTTAAATGGAATTTTGAAATTTGGACTCAGGATCAAATGGTTTAAAGATTTAAGTTGTTAATTTAAAAATAAAGGTTGATTTGATTTAAAGGATGAAATCAACATTTAAAAATTTAACTCGAATTTATGAATTTCGAGATGGTTTTAAGTCGAGATTTGAATTGAATTAGTTCAAATTGAATTTGATTTGAATTAAGTGGGAGCTGTGATTGAAGTGGAATAAGTTTAAATTCAAATTGAAATTGATTTGAATTTGGGATAGGGAACTGAAGTAAATTCAAATTGAATTGGAATTGAATCAATTTAAATGGTAGTGGGAATTGGAAATTGATTGGAAATGGAGATTAGGAATTGAACAGTTTTGCTCTGAACCATTTTTTGTCCAAATAAATTATTTTAATGTAATTGTTTTTAAATCTATTTTTCCTAGCTATTTACTATACAACTTTTCTTTTAAAACCCAAAACTATATTATACTTATTTTACAACTACTTTTGGAACTATTTAACTATTTTACAACAATTTTACAACTGTTTTATAAACTAATTACTGTTTTGCAATTATCTAACTATTTTACAACTATTTGATTATTTTACAACTATTTTATAATTACTTAACTATTCTACTGCTATTTTGCAACTAATAAATATTTTACAACTACTTATCTATTTTAAAAAAAATTCAAGCTATTTTCTTAATACGAGTTGGTCAGAGTGCAAACTGTCTATAATTGAATACAGATTGAGATAAGAATTGAAGTGTTAACCCAAATGGAAATTGGGAGCAATTATGGATAAGTGAATAGAATCAAAATGAAGCTGAATAGAAAAGAGAATTGATATAGCTAATGATCAATTGAGATAATTACGTAGGATGTACGTATATTATTCTATTCATATAATGATTTGGAGCACAGAATTTCGAGATAGTATATCGATACGAGTATGGATTTTTCACTCGATTTTTGATGCCGAACCCTGGATATGGAACCAATGGATAATTACTGATAATTACTGAATGAAAGTAATTAATGACATTAAGGTGGGTAATTATGGATAATTACTAAATGTATTTTATTAAATGATAATTACTTAATTGTAAGTAATTAAAGGACTAATTTGTTGTGGGTGAATTAATTTAATTAGTTAAATTAATTAATAATTAAAGGTTAATTAATTAAGGATAATTAACCAATGGAATAATTACTTAATGAAAGTAATTATGGATGATTAATGGATAATTCAAGGATGATTTAGTTAATGGTTGTAACCAATTAATATTAAGTAAGATGGATTTAAAAGTAATTAAATTAATTAGAAATGGTACAATTAATTTATCTTGCTTATAAATGATTAAGGTATATTGAATGACTTAGATTATTTGATATCTCTGATATGAGATTTGTGATGCTTTGTGATATGAGACACTTGGGTTGAACTATGATATTTGGGGTATTTATCTAAGGAATTGTGTGTGAATGTGAAGTCCTGAATATAAAATTGAATGGTTTAAACTTAAACAATTTGGCTTAAAGAATAATATTGAAATCGAAGAGACCGAGGTCGAGTATCGGTAAATATCCGAAACCACTTTGATTTGAAATCTACAATAATTCTTTATTGTTTGATATGTGAAATCAATAGGGTGGAATGAAATAATTTAAGTAAACTGGACCATTAAAACTAAGTAAGAGTACTTAGTGATTGTTTGTGAAATAAGTGATTGGCTTTAACAATAAAAGAACTCGTAGTAAGGTACGAGTTACCCTGGGTTTCTGTTATGTTTTGAACTTAGTATTTTCAGTTATATGGGTTTACTCACGCTGGTTTCCATCCTGACCCGGGTGTTACTTTGATGTAATGCTCGGGTCAAACAACCGAGTATTAAGATTTTCAGGTTAGGGCATGCTGGAGCTCAAGTGGCGAGCTGGATGGCAGGAACGTATGGAGTTTACCGCTGTGAATTAGAGTTGTATTGATAGTAGTTTGGGACAGGTTGATATAACTGTCTATTCTATTTGTAATGGTTGTAACTCTAATGAATTGTATGAATTCTAACAATTACAGCTTTTCTTTGTAAATGCTATTATTTATCCGCTACGAATGTGAGATGCTGTTGTTTTCTGTTCTTATTCTTCTTTTTCCTAACAATCTAAAAATTTCCGCTGTTCGATTGCTCGGCACTTCTGCCATGAACGTATTAGTGTCGAATTTTCGAGGTCGAATTTTCGGGTCGTTACACTAGAAGTCTGTATAAAATCTTCCGTGTTGTAAAGCGAATTTTAGTGGTTATGTAACTATATTACATTGGATCTATTAGCTCAAAAAATGAAAAAGAAAAAAGTCCCTGTCAATTACTTAATGTTCCCTTGAATCATATCCATTTCACCGTCCGCTGATAGGTTACTGTGAAGGATTGCACTAAACCATAGCTATAATGTAACGACCTGTAATTTTTAAAGATTTTAATAACGTATTTAGCTGAATTTTTGCTTGAAAATAAACAATCAAATTTTAAGATTTGATATTTATTATGCATCTATTCAAACATAGCAAATGGTATATTTTCGTTGATATATATATATGGAAGTTAGTTTTTGTTAATTTCAATTTTAATTTAACTCCGTTAAAATTGATGTAGATAAAATGTTTTCGAAATCTAAATATTTTTATATAATTAAAATGTAAACTATTTTCTAAGATGTCATATTTCGTTTCGTCAAATTTAGACTTCTCTACTCCTTTTATCTTATTTTCAGCGAATTTGCAGCAGTTTTGGCTGCAAAGATCGACTATTGAGAGGATAGTCGTATCGCTTATATCTATACCATTCTGTTCATCTCGTCGTGCTGATCTTCGTAATATATTCATTTGTGCATTTCGAAGTTCGATACGTGGCAAAATTTGTGGAATGGTTGTCCATATGGGTATCCGTTTTGATTACTTTTGTTTTCCCTGTGTCTCATTTATTCGAGAGACCACCAATAACCAGCTGTCTTTTATATTCTCTGAATCAGCATTTATGCCTCTGCATCTTCCCATTTGTTTTATATATTATTTCCAGTTCATATTTTTCTCCGACCTCTTCTTATTCATGCTATTCGATTTGAAAATTATATATTAAAATTCATGTTACGTTGCTTTTGTAAGCCTGTTTATCTTCTTGCCTTGTCACCTTTCCCTTTAAATCTTAAAAGCTTGCCTAACCCATTTTTCCTCCAACGGCCATGCATGCTCTCATCCTATGATCCACCGCCATGGCCTCAACTCCAAGCTCATCCACCCGCCCGAGCTCACCACCTTGCTCCCCTCACCTACCACATAACCGAATGAACCGCCATGTCCTTCTCACACGACGTCCTCACAGGCCTACCCGCATAAGGGCCTCCATCATCACTTTCCACTACTCCTCCGCCCACATACCACGCGCACACCTGACACCTCCCGCGTCCCCTCTCTTTCCCTTTCTTGCCCAAAGCCAGCATCAGCCACCCCAACAACAAGTAAGCCGCAACAGCCACTCTTCCTCCCAGGCCACGTCCAAACCCATCAGTCCGCTTTCAAACCTCACCGTCACCTAAGATCTCACCACCAGCCTTGCTTCTCCACATATCAGACTCTTCCACACCCTCTGCAACCTTAGTCGCAAGCCACCACTCCAGCATTTCATCCATAGCAGCAGCTCTTTGTCCTCTTTTCTTTTATATGTATTATAATATGCATGCATGGGTATGGATCTAGTGTGTTTAAATTATATGTGTTATGATAGTTCGTAAGTTATAATATGTTAGTGTATATATATACATATATATTAGTTTACGTAAGCTTTGTCTATTTATATATTTATGTTTATGTAAATTGATATATATGTTATAATAATATTGATGTTTAAAGTATATATGTATATGTTAGCATTGACTTTAAAATATATACGTATATATGTTTTGATTTTTGGAGTATATACATATAGATTCTTTTTATGCGTTCCAAATTTTATATTGACTTTTATTATAATATATATATATACACACGTTTTATTATAAAGTATATATGTTGGTATAAATTATATAAATCTGTTAGTTATATGAGTTTTTAACCAGTGCCTTCTCCTTGTTTTATATAAAAATTTTTTTTATATGTATAAGTTAATATATATATATATATATATAAAGTTTGAACCGTTGATACATACATTTTGCCTTAAAAAGCTGCATTTTAAAAGGATGAACTTAAAAGTGTGTGTGTGTATATATATATCAGCAAGTTTTATCATGTTGTTCTATGCCAAAATAATAATATAAAAGTATGTACATTATTTAAAGTATTTCTGTTTGTGTATCTAAGGTATTTATATACGCTATTTCAGTTTATTTATGTAATTAGCAAGTCTATTCGTACATAGTACATTATCATGCTTTTCAAAGGAAGGTTATATATATATAATATGTTTAGAATATCCATTTAAGTTTATGTTATATTTTGAAACAGTTTTATAATATATAAATTTGTGTTATTATTTGAAATGTTGGAAGGAAATATATATGTTTAAAATTAAATAATGATTTTGCAATATAATATATAGAGTTTATTTTTGATATGTGTTTAAATTTGAATATTGATTTTAAATTCTATATATTGTACTTTCATCAAATCCAAAGTTCGTCTACCTTGTTTTGCTTGTCTCCATTACTCTCCGAAGATTTTTCTACAACTCTAGTTTTTTCGTGTATATCCGCATCTGTGCTTCTCATTCTCCTTATTTCTCCAGCCTCGGAAGATGAGCAATCACTCACGATGAACATTCTTATGGCTAGTAAATTTGATTTCACTTGAAATGATAATTGAAATATGTTGTTAAATTTGAATTGTTAGTTATTTAATTATTAAATATGATCTGCCATTATCTGTAATTGTTCACATGCGATATATGACACCATATCCTGTTGTGTATATTTTATTTAATTTGTTACTGATGATATATGTCTGTTATTGATATGTTATATTGTTATCATATTTGTCCACACTCTTCAAGTTCCCTCTTAGTTTAAAAATTCCCTATGGGTTGAAATGATAGATAACCGAACAGTATTGTAGAATAAGGAAAAACCGTTACGGGTTGAAATGATAAACCCAAGCAATTTTCGTTAATTTTGAATTTTTAGGATTACGGGCTAAAATGATATATACCCGTAGATATTTAAATTGCGGAATGAAATCATAAATATCTGTATCACTTGACCATAGGATAGAAAATTATATACGGTCACCGTTGGTCCATATTTTGAAAATGATTTCTAAACTTTTGAAAGGAATATACGAGTTTTAATAAATATTGATTTTTTAAAATATAATATATATAAATATTATTTTTATATATGCCTAAAATTTAGATTTTTAAAATCATATGTTTTGGAAATTTTAAATTCATAAGTTAGTTTTGAAAATATAATTTTTAAGATTTTACTTATAATTTGATTATTTTAAAAATAAATTAAAATATGATTACATTTAAATAAAATTTAATTTAATTAATTTATAATATGTTTAATTATTTATTTAAATTTATACTAATAAAAAATAGATTTTATAACTTTAACAATAAAGGCTGGGAAGATAAATTAATGTTGACTTGGAATTTAATTTGTTAATACTTGAATTTAAAAAAGAATTGATTTGTAACTTAAATGGGTGAATACTTGAATTTAAATAAGAATTGATTTATAATTAATTTTTTTTTAAAATTGAACTTAAATAAGAATTGAAACTTATTGAATTTGAGATTTTAAAGAGAGAATTTTATAACTTGATTCTTATAAAAGGTGACGAAATGAATATTTTTAAATTTAAATAATTTAAAAATTGAATATTTAGTTTGATTTAAAGGTGAATTGGAGATTTTATTTAATTGTTATTAAAATGATTAAGTGAATATTTTCCAATTTGAATAAAATTAAAGAAATGTTGAAATCTAAATGAAGCTTATATTGGATATGTTTGAATATTTAAACTTTGAATCTTCTTGGAATTGAAATGATAGTTCAAACTTAGATTTGAAATCGATATGAATTGAAATAGGTTCTTGAGAAGTTGAATTATATTGAAATTGATGAACTGTGATTGATTTAGATTGAATTTTGGAATTTAAGTTGATTTGAATCAATTTGTGAAATTTGGAGGAAACTATTTTTATTATATAAATTATTTTAATATATATTAACTACTTGAATATATAAATTATTTTAATATATAAGCTATTTTAATTTACAACTATTTTAATATATACACCATGTTCAATATCTAAACTTTTAAGATAAAAGTGTTATAATCTTAAAAGTGTTATGATTTCCAAAGTTTATGATTTTAGAAGTGTCATAATTTTGAAAGTGTTATGATTCTGGAAAACGAGTATTATTTAAAGTGAATAATGATATCGAATTTATATGGTTTTGGAATGAATATGATATTTTGATATGAAGTATGAACTATTTGGAAAGAAATGACCACGGTGTGAAATAATTGTTTGGTTATTAAAGAGATCAGGATCAAATATTGCCATACTCTCTGCCAATACCGAAAACTACTTTAACAACTGTGTACGTGGTGGAGATTCCAAAACGAAGTAGGATGGTTTGGCGAACTATTCTGTATGGTATTTACGTAGCCCCGACTCCCATGAGTCAGATTGATGTGGCTAAAACAAGAGCCATGCTGTGCCAAGTGATGTCATTCCTCCTACCGGACATATTTCCTCGATACCATTCTATTGCTTTTGTGATTTGATTAGGTGCACCTTTTATTTGGGAGTGTGTCATGAGGTGGGCAGTAGTAGCTGCTATGCGTTACCGCCAGTCCGGATATGCAAATGGTATATCTATCCTGACATTGCTTCACGTGACTTGTCACATCGCATCTTCTACGATTTTAGTTTGTACCATACCTATGGAGTGTCCTCTGATAGCCCTCCAGTTTATGGGAGGAGTTGCGGTACTGTATAGAATATGATAATATATAAAATGTGTTGAGGGGAATATGGGTAACGCCTTAATGCTATTTTAATACTTTTACTTTACTATAGACATACTATAATAGCATATATTACTACATAGTAGATAGTTCAACGGATCCTTAGAGGATGAAAATCCCAAACATCCTTTAAGTTACATGTATTTTAGTTGACATTTCACTTGAGTTGAATTTATTAATATAGGAATGTTAATCCTGTCTCGAGTGTTTTGTGTTTTGCTTTATGCTAAGGTCGGACTGAGTGTCACAGCATTTGAGACTCACATTTGGAGACTGGAGCTTTGTTTGAAGATATATCTATCCCACTTCTTAGTTGTTCCCAATCATTTATGTTCAGACTCGTCAGTTGCTTATGTATTAAAAATTCGTTTGTATTGAGATTCTGGTGTATTTTGTTTTAGACTCTGATGTTTTGTAGTAGCAGCTTCATGAACTACTATTTATCTATTCCGCTGCTTACAGTTATAATACTCTTTGTCTGTTATTCTGTGTTTGATTTATTTACTGTATATGCTGAGTTTTGTCAAATATAAATTAACAATCTGTTGTTTTGAGCAATTCAAGTCTGACATGTATGGATGCGAATGGTTCGAAATACCAGGTCGTTACATATAATGTACCACCCAAATTAAATAATGAGATAAGAAGACATTATGTACTATCTAAAAAATAATTAATCAATGAATAATTTTATCAGTTTACCTTTTTATCATTTGATGTATAGTATTGTTGAGCTTCATCAAGCAAATAATTTAGCTATCTAGCTCAAGTTTCTACCAAAAAGACACTAAACTGTAAATAGGGTGTACTATGTCTGTATTAAAACAAGATTTTGCTGGAGTGGAAATAATTAGTATTAGCAATAATTTCAAGAAATCATATTCAAGGCTTAGGCTTGTATTAAAACAAGGTTCGTTAGAGTGAAAATAATTGGTGTTAGTAATAATTTCATGAAATCATATTCAAGATTTTGATCTGTATCCAACAGAAGATCTTCTTGACACTAGGTTTTCAAAATGAGATTCAAGTTGTAAATTGGGAAGTTCAAATTTTAGACCGAAATCGAATTCACATCATAAATCATGGATTCAAAGGGCTGACATTTTAATATGTATACACGTACTTGAACACTAGAAATTATGCTCTTTGTAGCTTGTAAAAAGTTCTAAATAACAACCATGTATGTGCAAACATCATTATTGTTTTCATCGTCATGATTTTTTTATTTAAATTGTTTTTTATATATGGACTTTAAATATAAAAGCCTAGTTTTCCTTTTTCTTTTATCCCTACTCTTTTTCATCATCTTTTTTTCTTCATTTTCTCTTACTTTCTTTCTTTCTTTTCTTCTCTTTTCTCTTTTTACCTTTTCTAATCACATAGAACCAAACTCACATTTGTAAAATTTGAGGGAGTATGCACTAAACCCCCTAAACATACATCGATTAAAACACAAAATGAGTAGCGACAGCTGTTGATTTATAAGTTCGAACATGATAGATTCGGTCCAAAGTTCGAGATCTCGATTCGATCATTTATAATTTTAGAAATTTCAATCTAATTCTTAAGCTCTGGTAAATTTGGTTCCAGTTTGGGTTTCGTTAATTATTTTACACATAATTGCACATGTATTTGTTCAATTTGTTGAAGCAAGATGTATATTCATCTTTAATTGAAAAATAAGATACAAATGAATAATACTTATTGATTATAAATATTAATAACACTAACATATATTTATTCATTACTTCTTTTTGAACTTATTTTTGTTGCATTGTTCACATATTTCATGGTTTTGCATTCCGAAGTCAAAAATTCATATTTTAAATATTCATATGTTTGAAACTTACATTAATTCTGCACATTCGCTTTTGGTTAAGATTGTTCCTTGTGCACCTTTTCAAGTTTTCCTACACATATACATCATGATTTAACTTTCAGTAATAAGTTCTAAAGGATAAATCCAGACTATTTTCATTTATACTATACATTATAAATGAGTAAATTGTCATACAAACCCTGATCTGTACAAATTATACAACCATGAAGCTGCACCACTGATAAATTTACATTTTACTGATTTATTACAAATAAAAAAGATAATGCAGAAATAATTATTGATTACCTTCTCACGAAATCTTCTATATGCTATGATCAAAATAAATTGATGAGTGGAGTATGTCCAGAAGGCAAGCAAGGTTTCATCACAGCATTATCAAGAATGATGTTTAAATGCTTCAATAATTCAACCACTGGTTCATTAGCTATTATATTCTCTTACTTGAATGATAATCTTGATGACATCTGTTTTTAAGTTAATAAGTTATTCGCCAAACATGGTCTGGTTAGTTCAAATTTCCAATAAAACCATATCTCCGTCATTATTTTTAGAACCAGAATTTTAAACCTAAGAATAAACTATTCCCTAAATTCCAAACTGCATAAAAGCAAAAGAATTCTTTAAATTTCTGATAAGCAACATTCCAACGTGAACGAATTGTAAACATTTCTTTCATTTAACTTGCATAGTAGTAGCAATAATACATCAAAACACCTAAAATTATAAAATTCAAACGACGATACCATATTTTTCATTCTTTTCCAAGCATCGAAGCGTAACCATATGGGGTCTACACCATACCAAATTTAAATGGAACATTGAATTATTTTCGGATTACAGTGATAAAAAAACCTTATATCAAATAATTAAATGATTGTAATTAAATTCTACCATTTAAAATTGCAAATTGTGTTATGTATTTTTCTTCGCATTACGAATTTACGCTTCACTATTTACGTATCACATGTTTTTTATTCAGTATCTTTGTATAAACATAGTCCTATTTCAAGAGTCGATCAAGAAATGCTTACCTTTACCCCAACTTCACTAGTATAAGGCTGATTAAACTCATGAAGCAACTAGATATTTCCCTTTTGACCAAAGATTGCGACAACAACTAACCCGGTTCAAGCTATGACATTGTTTGACATACCTGTATAAGAGATTCTAGGGTATCGGTTCCACAATTGTTCTCAGACATACTTCTAGAATCATCAATCGCTACCACCACTTGATAGTTCGTTTATTGGGTTTCGTCTTCCTTAACCAAATCTTGTCTCTTAGCGATAATGACTTGCAACTAATGGAATAACCCATTAACGAATTAATAAGGATTGGGTAAATACTCAAAAGGAAAGTCCTCAAAATGGAATTCAAATCGTAAATTAAAAAGTTCAAATTTTAAATCATAATTTGAATTAGAACATAGATCGTATCTTCAAATGATTTGTACTTCAATGTGTATATATAGTTATACGTTGAAAAAGTCGCCCCTAGGTTATTAAATGGAGTTTAATCATGTGAAAGTATCGGTTCTTCTTTCCCTAATACTAATTTACATTTTTTAACGTATTTGATGCCTAGGTTTCCACATTGTTAGTCCTGGAACTTTATTTTCTTTTATTACAATTTGAATTGATTTTTGAATCATTTTTTTGTTGATATCGCTAGTTTTGTATGGAGTTATTTTGGTGTTATGTTTATTTTCTTTTCATATGTAAGCCTTTATAGCAAGGTTCGAAGTTTCGGATTCCGTTTCCGTTCCGGTCATCTAAGAAATTCAAAATTTCGGTCCCGTTTCGGGATTTCCAGAAATTCCGATTTAAATCCGGTTTGTGAATTCCGGTACATTTTTATTATAAATACGCAAATAAATACGCAATACTAATAGTCAATTACACTAAATTATTCAAGTGACATAGAAGTTACAAAACATACAACATAAAAGATTAATATCAAAAGCTATTTCTCTGAGCATCATATAAATTTTGTCCATCGCTCTCTTCATCTGGTGTCGGATTATAATATGCTGGAAAAGCATACTGTTGTATCTGATCCGAACTTAAAAATGTCGTCATCATATTATCAAAAGGTGAAGGTTCATCTTGGCTACTTGATGCCTCAGCAGCATACGGTTGATTTAACCCACAATACGAATTACCTCCGGTATAGTCAGACGTAGAATACCTAATACTAGGGACATTGTTAGAAGTATATCTGCCATCATAATCCCCTTGATCTTCATGTACAACGTTCAAATTTCTATCTCTTCGTCGACTATAGTCATCTGCTTCATAATTTTGGATATGTCTTTGAGACTCATCAAAAGTGGAACCAACACCATAACCACTAGAACCAATACCGTCACCACCAGCATTACCTGAATCATCATTTGATGAACTATCATTTTCAGTATTTTCTGCAGATACATTATCATTGTCCGACCAAGGATTATCGCTTGCATTATCAAGTAGTGGATTCTCAGCTTCTCTTGTCCATTCTGCAAGTGGATCCTCCTCATGAAAGATGTAATCTAAATCAATAAGTTGGTCGGTTGTTTGTTGGCGTTTAGCATGTCGTACTCTTAATCGCATATTATAATGTACAAATACCAGCTTTTCTAAGTTCTCCATTTCTATTCTGTTTCTTAACTTCGTGTGAATCATTGCAAATGTTGTCCAGTTTCTTTCACAATTTGAAGAAGAAACTGTTTGGCTAAGAATACGCATAGCTATGCGTGTTAAATTTGGAGCAGTTTCCCTACCAATTATTGACCACCACATAGCTGGAAGACACGATTTAACTGCACGTTTCGCTTTTGCAGAACCAAATACATCAAGTTTCATTCTATATTTTTCAACCTACGAATCATTCATAATAAACCAAGTTATTCTTTGCGCTAAACATTAAGTTTAATAATTTGTTTATTACCTGTTTTGAAATTTCAATTTGCATAGCAATATCAGGCACCGTTTTTTCAAGAACATTTGTCCATCCATTTAGAACCTCATCATCGTTTGTTGCATTATCTCCGTATTGTATATGAGGATTGAGAAAATAACCTAAAACAATTTGATATTTCAAAGAAATATTGGCATGATATGTACTTTTATAATTGTGCAATAATTAAAAAAATTACCTGCTGCATGAATAGGTCGATGCAATTGTCTTTCCCATCTTTTATCGATTATATTCCACCACTTTTGACACTGTCTTGCACCAACATTTTTCTTAATTGATTCCTTCGCTCGATCCATTGCTTCATATAGATATCCCATCTCTGCTTTATCATCATTGTCTACCATTCTTAAAACTTTTACAAGTGGACCAAATACGAGAATTATAGCAGCAACGTTGGCCCAAAATTTATCACTGTGAATCAAATTATAGATAAGAATTGCAGTTTTTTTATCATTAGGACCGAGTTTAGGAATCTTTGCGCTCCACTCCCTTGAAGAAATCATTCTTCTTAGATTCTCTTTATGTGTGTATATAGATTCCAATGCAATAAAGTGAGTAGCAAACCTTGTTACTGCTGGCCGAATCAGTCTTTATTATTGGTTTCTTTTCTCATTATGGTAAGCAACCAACCATGATTGTATATGAATCCTGTTATTGATTGACAATTTAAAATTATCGATTTTACCTCGGTTTCTTTTGAAATATCTTCAAGAATCAAATCGATACAATGTGCTACGCATGGTGTCCAATATAGTTTTCTTCTTTTTTCCATCAGTAGTTGGCCAGCAGCTTTGTAATTTGCTCCATTTTTAGTTACTATTTGCACAATTCTATCTTCTCCGATAAAATTAACAACATTATCCATTGGACCACAAATATACTCAGCACTTTGAAATTTGTCGGTAGCATCTACAGATTTAAGAAAGACAGTTCCTTGGGTAGAATACACAAGAAAATTTATGATTTTTCTTCTATTTTGTGTGCTCCAACCGTCGCACATCAACATACAACCATACTCATTCCAAAAGTTGGAGTAAGTGTCGATGTGTTGTTTGACTTCAGTGCATTCTAAATCTAAATATGTTTTTGATAATTCATGTGTTGTGGGTCCTTTAATTCCAGGACCAGCTCCTTGAATGGCCACTACCATAGTTTCATAGTAAGGGCTATTAGCAGCATTGTGTGGGATATGATTAAAGTAAAAAAAAAATTGATATTGCACGACCTATGTGTTTTTTGGCATCTTTAATGCCTTTTATTGCAGTTCTAATAGAAGGTTGAGTTCTACCTCCTCGTTTTTGTACATAGGGATCAATCCTTCCAGCTGCCCGTGTTGCTAAATCGTAATCTATTCTTATTGATTTAGAACGGTCATTGTGCTTTAGTCCGCTAGATCGTATACCCGTTCCACTAGATCCTACACCCGAGTTCATATAACTTTCTTTACTTTCTTGCAAGGCGCATCGAAGCTCTCTGTCCTCTTCACCTCCATCACTGTCGGTATCTTCATTTTGTTGTTCCGGCATGCTCATTAGCTCTTCTTGCACACGTTGTTTTTCGAGCTTCCCTTGATTTCGTTCACTTCTCTTTTTATTCAGATGTTCTCGTATAAGTTTCCTGACTTCTTTGGGAACAGTCGGACATACTGCCACGTCGCCTGTTTGTCCTGTTAAATGTTCTTTCATACGTGTTATACCTCCGCCAGAAATTATTTTGTGACAATAGTTACATTTGTTTTTTCTTTTTTCACCAATAACGGCTGTACAGTAATTCCAAACGATATCACGATTTGTCATAATCAGCCACCTAAATAAGAAACAAAATAATTTAATATTTAATTACTTAACACTGAAACATTTTAAACATAGACGTACGGTTTTCATATAGTTGAATAAAGAACAAATTAATGCCTGAATGAATGGATCATCAATATTAATTGGCCTAAATTAATTATATGTACTGCTGGCTGTAAATAACCAACATATGAAGATACTACTACTATATCTTGATTTAATGGAGCGAATCATTTAAACTAATAACTAATGGTACATATGCTATATTGAAGATAAAGATGTTACATATGGTACGTATGTTACAACTATACTAACCAACATAGGGCCTAAATTTTGAAGATAAAGATGTTACATATGGTACGTATGTTACAACTATACTAACCAACATATGGCCTAAAAATTTAAATAAACAATATCAACTATATGCTGTTGGTACATATGGTACAATATCAACTAATTATATTTTGAAGATTAATGTGGGTACATATGGAGTAGGTATATTTAAATAAACAATATCAACTATCTGCATACTAATAATTGAATTACCTGAATTTTACATATTAACGTGGGTTAATTTTTGCGGCTAATTTTCAGCATTACCTGAATCTATTAATGTGGGTTATTAATGATTATTAGTGCGGGTTGAATAAAATTATGAATCATACCCGCACTAATTAGTATGGTTATTAATAATCTTTACAATTCAACCCGCACTAATTTTACATTAAAATTTATTATACGTATGGTTTTCATTAGCCAATCTACCCATAACCAATACCCGGTCCATTTAAACAAATTGAACAAACCTTTATTGCCTCCGCTCTCGTTTCTATTACCAGACTCGTTCCTACCAGATGCTCAAATCGACGACGACGAGAAATCCAAAAGGAAGCCGTGCCCTAAATCGATGATAGAAGAATGTAAAAATCTTCCATTGCCGCCTGCTAAACGAGAGTACTGCAGATGATTTTAGTTGCTTTGAAGAAGAATACGATGAAGAAATCGAAGAAGAGGCAAAATGGTTAGGTTTTTTTTTTGTTTCTGATGATATTTGTCTAATTTTCGTATGATTTTATAGCTAAATTTCGATTCGATTTCAAGTGAAATTTTTGTTTCGAATATGTGTTTTACTGTAAATCCAAACTTGAATTGATTGAGAGGATTTAAAGTATAAGGTTCTGCCTTTTCTCTCTCGTGCCTCAATGATTGTGTTGCAAAAATATTTACAGCTAGTAAAAAATTTAATTTTTGACGTTTTTTTTTACTACAAGAGAACGGAATGGAATTTTAAAGGATTTCCGACCCGGTCATCGCCGGAACCGGACCGGAATGGTCGGAATTCCGACATGCCGGGCAGTATTTAGAACCTTGCTTTATAGGCTAACTTAAAATCTCTAACTCACTTTGTGATGAAAAGCATTTATATGCTATGAATGCATTTCCATCCTTTTTCTCAGAGAAAATTAGGTGACCAAAGCAACATTATTTTCCTATCTAGACAGAAAACAAGTTTTTCACTATATTACCTACAGCTCTGCTGCAAAAGTAAGGTTTTAGCTATTTTGCGCGAAACCTTCTAAAGTCTAAAAAATCATATTGCGCTAATTATTGGATATTATAGACATTAAAATTAACAAAAAAATATGTGTGTAAAAAAGACCTATAACAACGTACCATTTTCCTGTTTATTCACTTTCATTTCTATAATCGCCTTGAAGCTTACTGGCTAAGGTAGGCTCTGTATCAAACATAAATGCTCAGCCAATGCTTGTGATTATTTTACAGTGGAAAGTTCGAACCTTTTCCAATCAGTTATGCTTCACATCATTCGAAAGTTCTTCAACTTCTATACTTTTCAAAAAGTTCGAATCATCATCCATAGGAATTATATCTTTCTCATTCGAATTCCTAAATGTAACTACATCACCAAAGCCATTTTCAGACCTATCAAGTTTCCACTCCTCTATTATTTCATCATCATCCAACAAAATATTCAAAATTTGGCATCCTATGTTAACCTCCTCCTCCTTACATATTTCCAACGCTTCCAAAATTTTGGGTGTATGGTAGAAAACATTCCAGGGCAATCCTCCTTCTCCTTGTGTGTTTCCAATGCTTCCTCATCCAATGAAGCCGTAGCCACCATCCTTGACATCTTCGGCCTCTCGAATCTTGATCAGCTTGTTGTCAGCGAGGAGTTCGATTGCATGGATATGGACGTAATCATCGACAACTCCTCCGTGGGAGGAGGTGATGAAGGTGGGGTCCAATGGGTTGTGGGAGATTCTGATGAAGATCATGCGAGGATAAGTAGGGGGAAAGTGACTTAAAGTAGATTCATATCAAGTTTAGGGTTTTGAGTTAGAACAAATTACTATGAAAGCGGGAATGAGAATAAATAGGGGGTTTGGGAGCATCTATCAGCGTTACCGGCTCGAAACTACTTTAAATAAAAATAACTAAAACAAACAATAACACTGAAATAAAGCATTACCTATTAGCTTTATAGAAACCAACTTTTCTTGTAGTGCCTTCAGTCTCTGAAGTAGGACCTTCGTATTATGACCCGTACCCCACTCATATTTTTCTGACTATTTGTAGGCATTGGTAGCCAAATTTACTTGGCAAATTTACCCTATAGAATTTAGGATTAACCTCGTGTCATCGTAGTTATTTATTATAGGTGATTTCTCACATCAGCCACAAAGTAACACTTCTAATAATCAGATTAGCTGGGCGGACTTCAGAGTGCTCTTGACTGACCTTGTATCCGTATAACTTAGTCATAATCTATATTTCTACATATATTATCACACACCTCATCATTTCCGACATCAAGGCCTTATAAGTAATCTTTCTTATTTCGCCTTTAACTTTAATTACCTTCCTAAGGGGGATTAATAGAATCAATAACCTATTTAACTATACAATTATACGTTACAATTATACATTAATTACACACACACACACACACACACACACACACACACACACACACATATATAACCTAGTAATTTCTAAGCGTGCAAAGTTTACGCCCTAAACTAGTGTTTAAATTAAGCTCTTTAAACAATTATACAAGTCCCATTCCATATTATCAAAAATACCAAAATTCCAATATTCATATCCAAAGATTTCAATCCATAGACATATATACAATAAAAATTTAAATTCGGCTTATTACATCAAAATAATGAAATATATTGATAGTAGAAACTTACAATTCCAACTTTTACTCTCTATTCAACTCCTTTTTCCACATAAAAGTGAACAAAGGAATTTATATTTAATTCTAGGAATAAGTAGTGCAAACTATGAATAAATTCGTACCTTATACACTATTCTTTAATCAAATTCAAAGAAAAAGAACAAGGAGTTGAATAGAAGGTAAAATTATCAAAACAACAAATCTACCCTATTCCCATTATTTTGACATAAACAAACTTGTGATTTTAACCTAGAATTGACATTTCGCATTGAAGGAGTTTTGGGGGTTTATAATATGATGTTTTCACAAATCAAAACTTCCTGAGGTGTATTCAGACCTAAATTGCATAATCAATTACTAAAATAGAAAAGCTAATATTTTCACTCATAGTATATCCTTAGCTTTGCCTCCTTGGATTAAACACGCCTTTGATAGTTTCTGTTAGATCTCTTCTTTTTGATACATACATACATATACATACATACATACATACATACATACATACATACATACATACATACATACATATATATATCAGGGGATTTGTATATACATTAGATTCAAAAAGACAAAGGTAGAAGAAGTTGAGAAAATAAATAATAAACAATCTATAGGATTTCTTACCTAAAACCATAATGAAGTTTTTGAATCTTGAAGAGACGAATTGACAGAGCTTTGCTAATGTTTCTAAAATATTATGTGAATAAAAGTGAGGGGTATAAGGTCTTATTTATAGTGTTTAAAATACATCAGAACTGTCGGATTCAAGTCTATTTGATAAAGTAAAAATCCGGGCATTCATTGTACATAAAAAACCTAGCCACCGTTCACGATCGTCTAACCGCCGCTTCGCACCGATCAACCGCTAGTGGTCGACCAACCCAAGGGGAGCAGTTGACCGATTCATTTATTTTGGAAATTTTTATTAACGTGTCATTGATTTTTAATTATTTTATGCCTTAATTAATATTTAACGTTAACGTGGACTATAACGTTTACTTAATCCCCAAGTCTACCTACTATTAAGTTTTGAATTTCTAGTTTTAAAATTAACTATTAATTTGAATTTGAATTCTATTTAAATTATTTTAAATCCCAAAACTTCAAACGTCCATAGCTTTTCCATTTGAGCTCCATTTTAAACATATTATATATGGAAACAGATCAGAATTTCTCCATAATGCAACATCGCTAAATTCTAGCTTTTGAAAAAAAAATTCATTTTTACCTCTGTCTTATTTAATTTAGTTTATCCAGTTTATTTATGGTTGATTTAATGGGGTATTACATTCTTTCCTCCTTAAAAAGGATTTCGTCCCCGAAATCTTTTCTAATTGAGAATAGCGTAATGAGCATTAAGCTTCCACGTTATACAACCAAGTTATTTACACATTCATCTGCTCACCCAAAGGTGCAATGAGATTATGTATTGCAGACATACTAAAAATGGGCTTAATCCTAGCATGATTGTGTAACCGTGAAATATAAGTATGGATGCAAAACACCCTAAACATGCATGAAAATTTCTTAATGAGTGCAAAGTAATGGTGAAAAGTGTAGCAGACGTATTCTACCATCCAATCTAGCAACCACGATGACACCAAAAATCTAGTTTTGCAAAGAAATAGTTAGTAGTGAAAAGCTCGGGGTAAGATCCTTATCTTTTCTTTGGTCTTTCTTGTGCTTTTTGTCAGGTTATCTCCCCATTGTAATAGGACCAATCTAATTTCTTTATTCTGGAGTATTCAAGTTCCATGCTCCATACTGCATGTGGTGGCATGGACCGATCAGGTTCTACCATAATAGCTTTGTCATGAAGGCATTTCCTCAAGTTCAAAACATGAAAAAGATCGTGGACTCCTACTAATCTATCGGGCAGCTCCACACACTAAGCCAATCTTGCTATTCTTTCCATAACTCGAAAAGGCCTAACAAATCTTTGTAACGACCTGATATTTTCAACCATTCGCATCCGCACATGTCGGACTTGAATTGCTCGAAATACTGAATTGTAATTTAATTTTGACAAAACACAGCATAAACAGTAAATAAATAGTTACAGATCACAGACACGGAGTAATAAAATGCAGCGGAAGTGAAAAAACAGTAGTTCATGAAGCTACTTTATAAATATACATCAGAGTTAAGCAAATACAACAGAAGTCTCAATATGATATCAAGTACAAACAGAATCCATCACTGGACTCAACTGAATAACCGGAATCAACTGGATAACCGAAAGTGAAATAGATAGCTGGGTTTCCAAGTGAAGCTCCAACTCCAGAGGTGAGTCTCTAATGCTGTATCACTTAGTCTGACCCGTGCGTAAAGCAAAACACAAAACACTCGAGTCAGGACATACATACTTATACAGTGTAAACTAACTCAAGTGAATTGTAATATAAGGTACAAGTAACTTAAAAGATGGTTGGGAGCGCCCATCTTCTAAGGATCCGTTAAACTATTTACTATGTAGTAATATTTCGCTATTATAATAATGTCTATAGTAAAATAAATTTACTTTTAAATAGCGTTAAGGGGTAACCTATATAGCACTTAACACGTAATAGTGCCAATAGTCTATACAGTACCGTAATACCTCCTGATCGGGAGGCTACCAGAGGATACTCCATAGGTACGACACAAATCAAACTCATACAAGGCACGCTAGGGTAGGTGAGACCGCACAACTAGGCAATGCCATGGTAGATATACCAATTTAGCTTCCGGACCGGTGGTAACGTGTAGCAGTTACGACCATCCACCTCGAGCCACACCTCCAAAATCAAAAGGCCCCCAATCAATCACAAAGTAATAGAATGGCATCGAAGGAGTGTGTCCAATAAAAGGTGCTACCTTTTTAGCCCGTCGATCGCTTCTATTTTAGCCACCTTATGCCAACTAACGGGAGTTGGGTCAATGTATATACCTTAAAGGGACGCCGCCACCATCATACTTCATTCTGAAATCTCCACCGCGTAAACGGTTGTTAAAGTTGTTTTTGGTATGGACGGAGAGTATGCCCATATCCGATCCCGGTCTCTTTAACAACCAACCGTTATTATAACCCATGGATATTTCTTTCAAAATCATTTACACTTTAAAACCAAAATATCATATCCATTTCAAAACTAAATACTATATTATTTCCTTTCAAAATCAAATCAATATATCATTTCCCATTTCAAAAACCAAAGTAATAATATATCCTTTAAATTCCATAGACCAAATCAATATCTCATTTGAATAAAACCCAAGTTTCCAAATCATTGAATATTCCTTTAATTTATTAAACTCGAAATATTGTTTTAAATCATCTTAAACCAAACCACTTTATAAGGTCATATTCTTAAATCTTCCTTTTCCAATAAGTTCCAAATTTATATATTTAAAGACAATTCTTAATTAAATACAGTTTACAATAATTTCATTTCCAAAGCCATATTACTTTCAAGTTATAACAACTCTGAAACCAAACATTTTTAAACATGCTTATTTAGACCATCTAAATTCAATGTTAATATCTCCCAAACAAGATTTATTTAACCATTTAAATTCAATGTCAAATAATATTCATTTCAAAGTTTATAAGTTTATTCATTCAATTATAACCTTTCCAAAAACATTGTATATTTCAGCTACAATAAAATTTCAATTTTTTTAGCCAATTTAACTTATAAAAATCACATTTCCCACTTCAAAATATTCGTTTGGATATCATTTAACTTATGATTTAATAAAATAAAATTTTATCCATAAATATCCAATTAAATTATAATTCATTTATTAAGTCAAAAACACATTCTTTTGCTTCTTTTATTTCAACAAATAACTTCCACTTTATTTGAAAATACCCACTTTATAAATAAGACTAAATTCCCATTTACTGACTTAACTTAACAATTTCAATTAAAACCAAATTTCCAATTATCAAGTTAAGTCATATTTTGAAAATACACTTTTCCACTTTAATCATAATTATCCAATTTCCAAACATTCCATTTCATAAATAAAGTAATTTATCATAGTAAATATAATAGTCAATTTGTTTGCAAATTTGTTCATTTAGGCATCAATTAAACTATGATTTCAGGCTAAATACATTTATTACAAAATGTGCAATTAAAACTGTATTTCATTTTATCATTTCAAAGGACATCATTTATTATCTCATAAAATAAAAATTGATTGCAATTACCAGGTTAGACTTTGAAATTCCATATTAATTAACTTTAATTATTAAGTTATTTATCACAATTAAAGCTCTTTAAATTACCATAAAAACCAAATAAAGATTTTTAAATTACAATCTAAACCGATTATTAACTAATAAAATTTTAACTTGTTGAAAGCCAATATCTCTTTATATTTTAACCCATTAAGTCAAAATTTAGGGTGAAATTTCATATTTTCAAAATATTCAAAATACTTAATAAATTTTAGGAAAATGTTACCTTAAAAATATTAACCATGGGCCTATATAATATTTTCTAACCTAGGTCAAGTGATACGGATATATATCATTTCAATCCGTAATTTAAAAAGAAAAATTCGGGTTCTATAGTTTCAAACTCGCAATACCAAGTAAAATAAATACAATAAAAATCAATAAAATCACTCGAGCCTATCATTTCAGCCCATAATGATTTTTCCTTATTCTACAGTTCGTTCGGGTATGTATCATTTCAACCCGTAGTGAAGAGGAACTTGCAGTGTGATAACATGAAATAAAATAACAGTATATCAAATAATATAATATCAGATGATGAACAAATATATACAAAAAGGATTTAATATCATGTAATCACATCACATGCATATATGAACATAACATATCAGTTTTACATATTCACTTGTGATCATTTCACATTTATAAAAGTACGTAGGTCTAGAGTGAAAAATCTCACCTTTTTAAAGCTGAAGATAACAATTCAAAACACACAATTGAAGCTCCAAAAAGCATGACAAGGCACGAACAAGATTTTTAGTGATGGAGATTCAAGATCCAATCTTGTATATAAATAATTACAACAATCATAAGAATATAATTCTCAACACAAAGATTAGAATTTAAACAATGGAAAAATATGAACAAAGTGACATAACCTTTTGATAAAACAAAGCAAGATGATCCATCACCAAGCAAGTGGGCTCTGCCACGGCTTCAATGGCTAGACCATCATGTTGAGCTCGGCCTCAATGGGTTTGAGGCAACATAACCTTGGCCATGAAGTCATAAGGAACGACCATGGTTAGGTAAAGCAAAGGAGATAGTGCTTGAGTGGTGTGGCCGAGGTAATAAAGGAGGAAATGGATGTAGGTGATGATCTAGGCTATGTTTTCCATTGTTTGGTGATGTTGCTACGGTCTATGGTCATCTTGGCAAGGAGATGGTGGTGATGTGAAGGAGATGAGGTAAGCTGTGCATTGAAAAACAAAAGAAAGTAAAGAAATAAGAGAAGGAAAGAGAGGAGAAGCCATGGAAATAACCTAGAGCTTGTTGTATTTTTTTCACGCAAATGATAATGAGGAGTTTTGAGAATTGTTTGTGCATGAGTTATCAAAAGAAATACACGGCTAAAGATGGAACAAGAAAAAAAGAAAAGGCTAAGGAGGAGTAAATGATAGGAAACAAAAAGGCATAAGCTAAGAAGAAATAAACTTGCATACATTTTATTCTTAAATGCAAATGAATATGAGAAGTGGGAAATAAATTTTTGTATGTGAATCGATAAAGTTTCTCATGGCTAATAGATGGTGTGGGTTGGAAGGCAAGTAAAGAAGTAAATGCTAGGAAACGAAAAAGGCATAATTAAGGAGAAAGGAATGTATATATTTATTCTTAATTGCAAATGAAAATGAGGAGTTTGAAATGAGAAATAAATCTTCTTGTACATGATTTGTGGAATGATTTCTCACAGTTAGAAAAAAAATATACACTGTTATGGTAGGTAATTAAATAGATAGGTAAATAAAAGGCAAGAAATAAAGCAAATGTTACATATGCCTAATTAAACAAAGTAACATATGTCTAATTAATTTGTTTCCAAGCCATTAAATAAAAGAATATACACAAATAAACTCCAATAAATACAATAAAAGCCTAGATAAATAAAAAATAGAAAGATAAAAAAGAGATGGATATAGGAAAAATATAAAATATGTATACAATAAAAGTACAGGAATTTATTGCGTGTAAAACACTGTAATTTATCCAGTTTAAAAAGCATAAGTTTTTAAATTCCCAATAAATCCATATTCTTAACTCCATCTAGTTATTCAATCCATTTCATTATACTGTATAATTATCATGGTTTATACCATAGTGCATTAATATTCCTATTTTATCTTAATTTCAAGTAATGTAATATTTAATTGCATTTACTACAATAGATCCAATTAATAGAGACTGAATTTCAATACATAAATTTGATTCAATTCCAAATCTTTTTATTAAGTCCATTACTACTCTACAAACCTAGTTAACCATTCATTCCTTAATATACTCCAATTTAACAACTTCTAAACATTGTATTACATTTCACATTAATGTAACTTTTGTTTATATTTATTAAAAGTTGACTTCTCATTTCAATTTAATAGACTAAATAAATATGTAACACATAATAATTGCCACTGTTTACTTTTAACTACATTTATAAGTTTATTGTCTACAGACCAAAGTTACAATTACTTACAGGACCATGGTCTTACTCAATTTCCATTCATTATATTATACCTCATTCATAAATTGAACATTTACATTATTTCAATTTATTTTAATCTTCTTCAATCTATCAATAATTTAGCTTAAATTACATTCTTTACCATTAAAATTAGTTATTACATCCACATTAAATAACCAATTTCTATTTCTTTTAATGTTTTAATTACAAAAATCTTAGTAAATAAACTATTTTTAATTACCAAAATTTACGGATTATTACAATCTTGGTGCCAACTTTCCTGATTTTTCGAATCTCATGGCCTTCCGAAGGAAAGAGACTTTGACAAACACTATATCTCCAACCTCGAACTCCAATTCTTCTCTTATCCACGTAGGATTTTTGATGATCTTGCGTTGTCTTCATTCTCTGCCTAGTCAACTCTACCTTCATCAAAGTTCAACGAATCAAATCTGATATGAGTAAAATTTTGTCGATGGTTTCCTACTAACAATTAGGCGATTTGCTTGACCTCCCATAAAGCGCTTCAAAGGGTGGCATACCAATCATCGATTGATAACTATTATTACAAGAGAACTCTACTAAAGGTAGATGTTGCTCCGAATGTCCTCCAAAGCCTATGACGCATGCTCTCAATAGGTCCTCCAAGATCCTATTTACTCTTTTCATTTATCCATCTGTCCGCATGTGATAAGCAGTACTAAGATTCAATGATATTCCTAAAGCTGTCTGCAAACTACTCCAAAACTTGCTAGTAAATAAGGGGTCTTCATCACCGACGATGCTGACAAGAATTCCATGAAGTCGAACCACTTCTATAATATAAATCTATGCTAAAGATGCTATAGTACTATTGCTCCTAACAGGAATAAATTGGGCACTCTTAGTGAGTTTGCTTCAATGCTTCTTTAACTCCTAGGCAATCCATCTACGAAGTCCATTGATATGTGTTCCCATTTCCAGATAAGGATTTATATTGGGAATAACAATCCTCCTTAGGCTTCTCTAGCTCAGCTTTGATCCTTTGACACATCAAACACCTAGAAGAAAATTTAGCTACTTTTTTCTTCATCCCTGGCCAATAGTAAATCTGTTTCGTATCCCTACACATCTTATCTCCTTTGGGTGAATAATCATTCGTGAATTGTGACATTCGGTAAGCACTTCCTTCAATACACTATCAATCCTTGGGATGTAGAGGCATCTATCTCTCCTCAAACATTTCTTTTCGTCAACTGCATATCTACTGACATAGGGAAATTTTCCTCCCGTCCTTATCATATTCAAGGTATCGACTATCTCTTCATCTTTATTCTTTTCAAGTTCAATACGGTCCATAAACATTGGTCTAACCTCCATTGCTGCCAAATAATTTTGAGTGGGTTAAACTAGTGGTTGGAAGTTAAAATTCGAGAGGAACTCTAGTGCCTCCTCTCATATATAGCAGCAATGTGACGACCAGCCGTTCTCGACCTTCGAAAATCGACACAACATGCACCATGGAATAATATGTCGACCCTCGAGTGCCGGAAAAGACAGATTGTTTGAGGAAAAAGAAGAAGATAGAAGAAAGAAGGAACTAAACAATAACAGAATCTCACAATCGCAGCGGAACAAAATATAACACATAATATCAAATCTCTACACAAAATGAAAACTATATCTGTTTTACACAATATATCTTCAGAGTATATCTCAAACAAACAACAATTACCAACCTGACAATTTCAAACAAATCACAGCAGCAGATATAAACAAGTATGGATAATACGTCTCGGTCTCCAGCTCCTCTATTGAGCTCCATAGCATCCTATCCTGAACAAATAACACTCGGTCTGACCTGAGCATTATAATGAAATAACACCCGAGTCAGTCTGGAATACCAGCTGATAATAATACACCCCAATTGATTATTAAAGTTCAAAAAACTTTTGAAAATCAAAAGCATCTCGTAAGACCATGCCACAAATAAATATATCGGGTTTTTACCTTATGATAGCTACAACATTTCTTATAAAATCCTCTAATATTATAATAGGGTCTATATATAAATACTTATTAAAATAGCCGAAATTGTTACATTTATTAAATTCCAGCAACTAGCCACAATCGTGCGTAATACAAACAAAACTCGTAAAACGCTCGTATGGAGAATGGATTTCTAACTAATGACTAGGCACTGGGGTACCACATGTCACAGTACGTGGCCTAGATTTCCGTACCGAGGATTACTCCCAATACCCTACAACACAAGACCGGGATTGCCCCTTACTGGATAATCCTGAGTAAGATCACCCCACGGTTGGGATCAGCAACCGCACCACTAAGCCGAATAAAAAGGGACCTCTAGACAGGGATGACCTCACCCTAATGGGCGCTACCCACCTAGCCTTACTGTATATCCCCTGATTTTCAGTCTTTCCCGGTTGATGAGGCTTGAGGCTAAGCGTTACCTTTTTAGAACATTTCACTTAGAATGCCCATCGTCCACCTGACGATGTTCCGAAAGCATTCATCCATACGAGTCTGTCCCGGGTTCGAACGGAACTGAAGGCACTACTCCTACTACATCCATTTTGAAAACATCCTCAGGATTAGTAGCAACTAGCCCTTACACTTCACTGTTCCATCTTCGATTTCGAACTTTTTTTCCCACGAAAACATACAAAGCGGATCGAAGTGGTTTTCGAGAAATAAATCCCGATCCCGGTCTCTTCGAAACGATCAACGCATTGGCAAATATTGATAGTCAGTGATTTAACTATCAATTAACATCCACAAACATCCATTAACAATAAATAATTGCCTAAATTATTTACTAACCTCAAAAATATCTTCGCAAAATATATTTCCATTTCAACCCTTTTGAAAACAGTTTTCTAACCACACACTTCTCATGGAATAAATCCCCAAATCTTTACTTCCTCTGAAAGCATCCAAGTGCCAATACTTTAGATTTAAAATAACTTAAATCCTTTATTCTTGGAAATACATTAAAACATTTAAATTACTTAAATACTTTATTTAAAAATATATGTACTTTTAAAAATATTTCAAATAAAACTGCTTTATAAAATATAAACTATTTTCTTTAAAGTAAAGGTTAAGCTAACTAAAATTTTGAAAATAGGAGTTTTTAAATTCTATCAAGTTCCAAATAATGCTTTAACCAAAACTTATTCTTAAAATAAAACAATTCTATAAAATATAAATGTTAAAAATTATCTTTAAACATAATACCCATGAACCCTTTAAAATAATTACTACTATAACTATTTTAATACAATTTACCTTTAAACTTAACAACTTAAATAATTTCTTAAAAAAAACATTCCTTCACTTAAAAATCTACTTTGTAACGTACTTGGCTTTTCAGGGAAATACACTTCCATTTCAGAATAAACCAAAGAATTCATTTATAAATCCTGCTAGATTTATCTCAATTCGAACTTACGTTTAAATCCCGTAAATTGCTTCCAACACTTTAAAAATAAACATCATTTATTTTTAAACACATCCCCACCTCCTGGAAATCACTTCCAAGGTATACTTAAAATATTTAAAATATGATTACTATATTCTTTACTCAAATTATACCTTTGAAAAATCTATAAAAGTTTCTTGAGTAACTTAAATTAAAAATTTCCTTTTATACAAAGTTATTATACCAAATATTTATATTAAAATTTCCTTTAGAAAACATAATACTAATTTACCTTTAAAATAATTTGATACCATAATTTAATTAAATATTTACTTATACTTAAAAATGATTAAAAATAATATATTTTTTCTAAATTTCTTCTAAAACACATTTTAAGCTGCTAATTTATTTTTTGAAAGCTTTCTTGGGAATCATACTTAATTTCCAGGGAAAGCACATTTTCCATCTATTTAAAAATAATTTCACTATTACTTTTAAACAATTTGCATTTCTTATTGGAATTCCCACCGAAAATCTATCTTTCAAAATTTATCCACCAATAAATATTCCATTTCATTTATAAACCCAGTTTATACATCTCCATTCCTCATTTCCTTTTAACTCACAATTTCAAAACACTTCAAATTCTAAACCAATATCTTGAATTTAATTTCCTTGAACTCATTTCCCAATATTACTTCCAATTCCCTTTTAATCCCAATTTATTTTATTATATTTTAAAAATACTAGATTTATATTTATCCAACCATACACAGCATAACAAAATTCCAAATCATTCTATCACAGGATATAATGAAATATATCACGGATTACGAATAGAATTTCTATATTGTGAGGAATCCAGTTGGATCCCTCCAAACTGTTTCCTTACATCCACAGATGTCAGCACAACAAATAAATATCATTCCAGATTGATATTAATATTAATATTCAACCAATCACTCAATTATTTAAATATTAACTATTTAAATTAAATGGTATCCAGATGTGAGTGAGATTAACTCACCTTAAGTTTCGTTGAGCGTTTAAATTTTGAATTAAAACGACCGCGATCGATTTAACCCAAAAATTTCGCTAGCTCCGATCGTATCTAAATTCACACTGCAGCGTTGACCGCGTTGCTGCGATTCCGACGCCGCCAGTTTCGTCGGAATCTGATATTATATGCAAAATATATGGATTTATAAAGTTTGAATATAAAATTAAACAATTTCCTTTTTATTCATTTATTTTAATCTATACCGTTGATTCGAAAACACAAATCCAGGCTGCAAGAAAATACTTCTTCTTCCATGCGATCGTCCAGAAGGTCTCGAACCCATGCCGCCCCATTTGACAAAAAAAATCGCAACCACCGTGCAGCCTTAGGGCTCGATCAGGGAGCACCATGACGAATGGCAATGTCACCTCCACCCACAGCCGGAGAATCATGTAGCTCGGTCAACCCAGTATCGCACGAAATTTGATAGAAATGGCAATGAATGCAGCCTCCCTGCTTCCCCTACGCAACGCTACAACCCATCGCCACCGTCACATCTGAGCATCTCTCCGCCCTCTACAATCTTCTAGTTGGAAAAATCGGCTAAAACCTCATGGATCAAGAGAAAAAAGAGGGAGATTATGGTTGTATTTCGGCCATTAAATAATGGAGTAGCGGTCGCTAATAAATCTCTAGGGTTTTTGAGACTTAGGTGTATTTATATGCAATCATTTAATATTATTTTATTAATATTCTCCTCCAATTAACGAGATTTCAAATGAACTCCAAATTAAACATGCTGCCAAGCGTTTATAAGGTTTTACCCACCTTTCGAACACAATGGAACGTGTTTCGGAGGCTAATTCGAACATATGCGCGAGTTACGGAAATAAACGATCAATTTTAAATTAAATCGATTAAAATAGTTTCTATGCGTTTTGAGCTGTCACGGTAAAACGACAACTTCGATTTCTACGAAAACTGAAATCCATTAATAACTAACTATTACGGGTCTAACGAAACTGATTTCGTCGAATTCCGAGACTGTGTCCCGGAAGGCTATTTTAACTCGTCGATAAATTCGAGCAATTTCCGAAATCGTCGAAATCACTTAAAATTTCACTTTTAAAACTTTACTAACTTTATTATAAATCATATAGAATTTATATTCACATTAGAAACCGTTCTGATTCATTCCAAATCAAAATCTTGTTTATTTACACCATTATATTATTAAATTCCATTATTAAATTAATATAAAAGAACAAATTCAACTTAGCGAGTTTTAATTCCATCTAAAAATCCCATAGAAAAATTCAACTCAAACTAAACTTAAAATAAACCTTAGAAACCATTTTCATAACTATTTACATCCAGATTCACAAATTATTCCGATTCCAAATATTTAATTATTATTCAATTTTAATTGAATTTCCATATTGAAAATTACAACTAAATTCTATTAATTTAACAAAATTCTTATTTCAAAATCAATTCAAAATCCACATTTAACATTTAAAATGAATTAAATGTTCAAAATCCAACGACCAAAATTCCGGGACGTTACATTCCTCCCCCCTTATAAAATTTCGTCCTCGAGATTTGCTAAGGTATAAAAATGCTACAAAACTCATTTGCTTACCCCAAAATTCATTCAATTAAAACTCACATTCACTTCTCAAAACTTTGTAGCTCAATTGCAAAACCACTCGCTTTATTTTTAATTCAAAATCTTCGTTTACAATATCATTTCAAATATCACTTTCCTATTTAACCCAAAATTTTCAAAATTCCCAAAAAAATTCTTAACTCCCAAAATTTTGGAAATTTTTTGACAGCGTCTCCTTTGTACGGAGTGTGTTTTACAATATCACAATAATGATAAATATATATACATCGAACCGCACGGTCGGAAAACAAAATATACCACAATATATATATATATATATATATATGTATGTATATGTATATGTATATCATTTTTCAATTTTATTGCGTAGGCATACCTTTTGATTAACATTTTAAAAGCAAGCGGCTAATTATATTGCATATACGCGCTCCAACTCTATCAATTGCCTCCCGTACATGTACTTACTTAAACAAACACATCAGTTTTCAATAATATGAAAATTTAACGACATTCCATTCATTAATCTTAGCCAATTATAACAGTTACATACCCAACCAACCAGTTTCCATAAATCCTACATGTAAACCATATTTTATAAGCAATTACAAGGTTTCAACACCATTAAATTTCCCTAATAAATCCAAATTTCATTTTACTTTGCTTAAAAAGGATTTACAACCAAGTTTGCAACATTTAATACGTATTTATCACGACCAACTCAAAATCACTTCAATATGATCAACATGTGTCTACTTATATCAATTTACTTCTATGCAATTCCAAATTGATCCACAATAAATTTTATTTTCAATTTGATTTATTTACATCTCTTTTATAATTCACTTACATTTATATGCAAATCCACTAAATTAAATTCCATCTCATTCCAATATATTCAAAACTAACTTCATTTACTTTCCTTAATTTATTAGTTTTGTTTACAACAAAACGACTAATCTCAACGCAAATGTGATGTCATTTAAGCAAACAACAATTATTATAACCATTTTAAATTAATTCCAACTCAAACTATATTAATATCATTCCATTCTGGATTATTTACAACTCATACATTCTTATTTGATCACAATAATTAATTAAAATCCTTTCACTTGCATTTCAAATCCAAACAAATTTCATTCAAGACCACTTATAAAGCTCGACCACAATCATTTTCCAATTTGTTTAAGTTATTTCAATAACAAAATAACTCCATTTCTTCTTACATCAGTTTTATTTCCATTTTAAATTGATTCTTATTCAATCAAATTCCAATCCATTACATTTATTTTATTAATTACGTAACGATCCCAATTATTCTAAACCAGAACTGGGTTTTATCTTGCTTTTTAAATTTTTAACAAGCTATCAAAATTTTATTCATTCAATACAATTCCCATTTAATTTAGCTTACACTAAATTCATTTCTAAACAATTCTTTTTGAATTTAGTTGAGTGAGAATTTGATTCATTCAATATCATTATTACTTAATTTGAATTCCATTTAATTCAATTCTTTTCCAAATTTAATTCAAGTTTAACTAAATTTAATTTAGCCAGCTTAAATTCATTCCACTTCTTTTACTACTTAAATAAGAATTGAATTTCATTCAATATTATTTATAACGCAACTGAATTTTGATTTCAACTCCATCCAAATTTAACTCAATTTCTCTTAGTCTAAGTTAAATTCAATTCGATCCGATTTTATTTCTCCTTTTATATAAGTTCAAGCCTTATTTACTGACTTAAGTCCATTCACCTTTTATATTTCACTTGCCTTATCTCAGTTTACATTTCATTTAGAATTCAATTCTTAAACTTTCCATTCTTTTTATCATAAAATTCAACCATTTCTATTTAGGTTTTACAATTCATCTCCTATTCATAAGTTTACCAACTTATTTATTTTAAAGCTTATATAACTCATTTGAGTCATTTTCACCTTATAATCACAATCCCATATATATATATATATATATATATATATATATATAACACTTAATGGCTTAAGGGTATAAATTTTCATTCCTACTTATAACCCACCATTATAAAATCACTTTACATTCCATTTTACCCCATTGAATTCAATTCCAATTTCAATTTATTTAACTTATCTTAAGTTAAATTTGAATATATCTTATTCACTTCCATTTACTCAAGTTAAATTTTAATTCCATGATTAATATTTTCATTTTCCTTCTTAATTAGATCAACTTCACTTTAAGTTCAATAGTTTATTCATTTTAACTTTCACATTTTTAAATAGAATTCCCAGAATTCAATTACCGGGTTTTATTTCAAAATCAGTGTGAAATAATAATCAACACATACCCACTTGGTATATCAAATCAAATCTCCGGATTCTAAAATAACTTGTTTTTACCAAAACAAATTTCCCCCTTGAAATTCTAAAACATATTGTATACCCAACAAGTCCAAACAAATATCATAACCAATCTCCACGGTAGCAATCCATCACCTTAGAAACTCGAAAATGAATTCTGATGATGTGGCCATCATCATCAAGATTATTTCCCAACGACTGAAGTGAGTTCAGTGCTTGCTTACTTTCACAAATTCCTTCCAAAACAATTTCCATTCAGAAATATTTCCCAAAATAATACACCATCATTGCCTTCAAACACTTTGGAAACATTTTCAAACATTTCCAGGATTTTAAATTCCCAAACCTTTTGTATTTAAAATTCATTTAAAACATTTTTCAAAATTTCCAGGATTTAAATTCTTGTTTAAATCAAATTTTAGTTATTCTTCTTTTGGATAAATCATACTTATAGAATTTTATTTGGTTATAACCATTTCAAATTTTAGATTCTTATATTTGATTATAATATTAACAATCAAACATCCAAATATAAATAATTTCAGAAAATTATTCCTTTTATATCGAAATATAATTTTGGGTAAAATTATTTCATTTACCCAAATAAAAAAAACAATACTATGTCGGTTTATCTTGTTTAAGAGTTTAGAAACCCCTATCGATACAGTTGTATTTCCCGTACCGACCAGAATTCGTAAACACCCAACCGATAAGTCAACACAATATAAAAACAGTTTTATATTCACTAACAAGTACATGCTCATAGCTATTAATACACTCAACTCATTATAGAGTACTATTGACTCGGATTAATGAGTAATTTCCCCACCAGAGCCAAGGTTATCGCCATCCTAAGCTCTGATACCAAGTTTGACGACCCGATCTTCTCGACCTTCGAAAATCGACACAAAATACACCACGGAATAATATGCCGACCTTCGAGTGCCAGAAAAGATAGATTGTTTGAGGAAAAAGAAGAAGATAGAAGAATGAAGGAAATAAACAATAACATAATCTCACAATCGTAGCGGAAAAAAATATAATACATAATATCAGATCTTTACACAAAATGAAAACTATATCTATTTTATACAATATATCATCAGAGTATATATCAAACAAACAACAATTACCAACCTGGCAATTTCAAACAAATCACAGCAGCGGATATAAACAAGTTCGGATAATACATCTCGGTCTCCAGCTCCTCTCCTGAGCTCCATAGCATCCTTTCCTGAACAAATAACACTCAGTCTGACCCGAGCATTATAATGAAATATCACCCGAGTCAGTCTGGAATACCAGGTGATAAAAATACACCCAAATTGATTACTAAAGTTCAAAAAACCTTTAAAAATCAGAAGCATCTCGTAAGACCACGCCACAAATAAACATGTCGGGTTTTTACCTTACGATAGCTATAACATTTCTTATAAAATCCTCTGATATTATAATAGGGTCTATATACAAATACTTATTAAAATAGCCGAAATTCTTACATTTATTAAATTCCAGCTACTAGCCACAATCGTGGGTAATACGAACAAAACTCGTAAAAGGCTCGTAGGGAGAATGGATTTCCAACTAATGACTAGGCATTGGGGTACCACCTGTCAAAGTACGTGGCCTAGATCACCGTACCGAGGATTACTCCAAATCCCCTGCAACACAAGACCGGGACAACCCCTTACTGGACAATCCCGAGTAAGATCACCCCATGGTTGGGATCAGCAACCGCACCACTAAGCCGAATAAAAAAGGACCTCTAGACAGGGATGACCTCACCTAATAGGTGCTACCCACATAGCCTTGCTACATATCCCTCGATTTTCAGTCATTCCCAGTTGATGAGGCTTGAGGCTAAACGTTACCCCTTTAGAACGTTTCACTTAGAATGCTCATCGTCCACCTGACGATGATCCGAAAGCATTCATCCATGCAAGCCCGTCCTGGGTTCGAACGGAACCGAAGGCACTACTCCTACTACATTCATTTTGGAAACATCCTCAGGATTAGTAGCGACTAGCCCTTCCACTTCACTGCTCCATCTTTGACTCTGAACTCGTTTTTTGCACGAAAACGTACAAACCGGATCGAAGTGGTTTCCGAGAAATAAATCCTGATCCCGGTCTCTTCGAAACGATTAACGCATTGACCAATATTGATAGTCGGTGATTTAACTATCAATTAACATCCATTAACAATAAATAATTGCCTAAATTATTTATTAACCTCAAAAATATCTTCACAAGACATATTTCCATTTCAACCCTTTTGAAAATAGTTTTCTAACCACACACTTCTCATGGAATAAATCCCCAAATCTTTACTTCCTCTGAAAACATCCAAGTACCAATACTTTAGATTTAAAATAATTTAAATACTTTATTCTTATAAATACATTAAAACATTTAAATTACTTAAATACTTTATTTAAAAATATATGTACTTTTAAAAATATTTCAAATAAAACTGCATTATAAAATATATACTATTTTCTTTAAAGTAAAGGTTAAGCTAACTAAATTTTCGAAAATAGGAGTTATGAAATTGTATTCAAGTTCCAAATAATACTTTAACCAAAACTTATTCTTAAAATAAAACTATACTATAAAATATAAATATTAAAAATTATCTTTAAACATAATACCCATGAACCCTTTAAAATAATTACTACTATAACTATTTTAATACTATTTACCTTTAAACTTAACGACTTAAATAATTTCTTAAAAAAAATATTCCTTCACTAAAAGATCTACTTTGAAACGTACTTGGCTTTTCAGGGAAATACACTTTCACTTCAAAATAAACCAAGGAATTCATTTATAAATCTTGCTTAATTTATCTCAATTCGAATGTACGTTTAAATCTCGTAAATTGCTTCCAACACTTTAAAAAATAAACACCTTTTATTTTTGGACACATCCCCACCTCCTGGAAATCACTTCCAAGGTATACTTAAAATATTTAAAATATGATTACTATATTCTTTACTCAAATTATACCTTTGAAAATCTATAAAAGTTTCTTGACTAACTTAAATTAAAATTTTGTATAAAGTTATTATACCAAATATTTATATTAAAATTTCCTTTAGAAAACATAATACTAATTTACCTTTAAAATAATTTAATACCATAATTACTTAATTAAATATTTACTTATACTTAAAAATGATTAAAAATAATATATTTTTTATAAAATATTCTAAAACACAATTTAAAACGCTAATTTATATTTTGAAAGGCTTCCTTGGGAATCATACTTAATTTCCAGGGAAAACACATTTTCCATCTATTTAAAAATAATTTCACTATTACTTTTAAACAATTTGCATTTCTTATAGGAATTCCCACCGAAAATCTATCTTTCAAAATCTATCCACCGATAAATATTCCATTTCATTTATAAACCCAGTTTATACATCTCCATTCCTCATTTCCTTTTAAATCACAATTTCAAAACAGTTCAATTTCTAAACCAATATCTTGAATTTAATTTTCTTGAACTCATTTCTCAAAATTACTTCCAATTTCCTTTTAATCCCAATTTATTTAATTTATATTTTAAAAATACCAGATTTATATTTATCCTACCATACACAGCATAACAAAATTCCAAATCATTCTATCACAGGATATAAATGAAATATATCACAGAATACGAATAAAATTTCTATATTGTGAGGAATCCATTTGGATCCCTCCAACATGTTTTCCTGCATCCACAGATGCTAGCACAACAAATAAATATTTATTCCAGACTGATATTAATATTCATATTCAACCAATCACTTAATTATTTAAATATTAACTATTTAAATTAAATAGTATCCACATGTGAGTGAGATTGACTCACCTTGAGTTTCGTTGAGCGTTTAAATTTTGAATTAAATCGATCGCGATCGATTTAACCCAAAAATTTCGCTAGCTCCGATCATCTCCAAATTTGCACTGCAGCGTAGATCGCGTCGCTGCGATTCCGGCGTCGCTAGTTTCATCGGAATATGATAATATATGCAAAATACATGGATTTATAAAGTTTGAATATATAATTAAACAATTTCCTTTTTATTTATTTATTTTAATCTATACCGTTGATTTGAAAGCACAGATCCAGGCCGCAAGAAAATACTTCTTCTTCCATGCGATCGTCCAGAAGGTCTCAAACCCATGCCGCCCCATTTGTCAAAAAAAATCGCGACCACCGTGCAGCCTTAGGGCTCGATCAGGGAGCACCATGACGAAGGCCAACGTCGCATCCACCCACGGCCGAAGAATCATGCAGCTCGGTCAACCCAGTGTCGCACGAAATTTGATAGAAATGGTGACGAACGCAGCCTCCCTGCTTCCTCTACGCAATGCTACAACCCATCACCACCGTCAGATCTGAGCATCTCTCCTCCCTCTACAATCTTCTAGTTGGAAGAATCGGCTAAAACTTCATGGATCAAGAGAAAAACAAGGGAGATTAAGGGTGTCTTTCGACCATTAAATAATGGAGTGTCGACCGCAATAAATCTCTAGGGTTTCCGAGACTTAGGTGTATTTATATGCAGTTATGTAATATTATTTTATTAATATTCTCCTTCAATTAACGAGATTTCAAACGAACTCCAAATTAAACATGCCGCCGGGCATTTATAAGGTTTTACCTACCTTTCCAACACAATGGAACGTGTTTCGGAGGCTAATTCGAACATATGCGCGAGTTACGGAAATAAACGATCAATTTTAAATTAAATCGATTAAAATAGTTTCTATGCGTTTTAGCTGTCATGGTCAAACGACAACTCCGATTGCTACGAAAATTGAAATACGATAATAACTAACTATTACAGATCCAATGGAACTGGTTACATTAAATTACGAGACTGTACCTTGGAAGGCTATTTTAACTCGTTGATAAATTAGAGCGATTTTCGAAATCGTCGAAATCACTTTAAATTTCACTTTTAAAACTTTACTAACTTTATTATTAATCGCATAGAATTTATATTCACATTAGAAGCCGTTCTGATTCATTCTGAATCAAAATTTGTTTATTTACACCATTATATTATTAAATTCCATTATTAAATTAATATAAAATTCCAAATTCAACTTAGCGACTTTTAGTTCCATCTAAAAATCCCATAGAAAAATTCAAATCAAACTAAACTTAAAATAAACCTTATAAACCATTTTCATAACTATTTACATCCAGATTCACAAATTATTCCGATTCCAAATATTTAATTATTATTCAATTTTAATTGAATTTCCATATTGAAAATTACAACTAAATTCTATTGATTTAACATAATTCTTATTTCAATATCAATTCAAAATCAATTCAAAATCCACTTTTAACATTTAAAATGAATTAAATGTTCAAAATCTAACGACTAAAATTCTGGGTCGTTACACCAAGGTAGTATATCTTCGACCTAAGGGCATCAGAGATGACATTCCTTTTTCTGGGGTTTATATATCCTAAAGTCGTATGATGCTATAAATTTCATCCACTTCCGTTGCCTAAGATTTAAGTCTTTTTGGAAAAAAACAGATATTTAAGTGATTTATGTTCAGTAAACAACTAAAACCTTTCCTCTAAGGATAGTGCCTCCACATCTTCAAGGCGAAAAAATAGTTGCCAGCTCCAAATCATGCACTGGATATCTCTTTCATGGTCCTTTAGTTGCCTGCTAGCATAAGCTATAACTCTTCCTTCTTGCATATGAACTGCTCCTAATTCTGTGCCACATGCGTCTGTGTAAACTATAAAAGGCTTTGTTTCATCGAGGAAGATGAGTAACGGTGCACTTGTCAATAGTTCCTTTAGCTTCCCGAATGCATCCGTGTATTTCTCATCCCAATTGAAGACTAATTTCTTTTTGGTCAAACAGGTTAGAGGAACTATTATCTTTGCATTCTAACCATAGAAAACTTCTAACCTCCATGGCATTCCTTCGAGTCTTCCAATTCTGAATATCTTCTACTTTTGCGGGATCCACCGCTAATCCATGTTCTTAAATAATATGCCCAAGATATCACTTCCTTTTTCCAAAAGTGACATTTTTAAAATTTGGCTTTAAGTTTGTGCCTTCTTAAAGTTCTGACTATCTCCCTTAAGTGACTCTCAAGCTCCTTTTACTTTTGGAAAATTCGAAGATATCATCTATAATAAGTACCATAAATTTGTTTTAACTGTCCCATAAATCCTCTACTCATCAAATCTACAAAATATGCGTTGGTTTTTGTGAATCCAAAAGGCATCACTTCCTACCCATTGATTCTATCTGGTATGCGAAATGCAGTCTTTGGTTTGCTATCCTCTGCAATCATTAGTTGATGAAATCTAGTTGCTAAGTCTAATTGGGAGAAGACTTTGACTCCCATAAGTTGATCAAACAAATCATCCATCCTAGGTAAGGGATACCAAGTCTTCTTCATCAACTTATTGAGTTCCTATAATCCACACAAAGCTTCAACGAGCCATCTGTCTTAGTGGCAAAGACAATAAAGTCTCCCCATTCTAAGGTACTTCATTGAATGAATCCTTTTTGCAATAGCTCCAAGATCCGCTTACCTAATTCTCGCCTTTCCCTAGGGGCAAGTGTGTTTATGGTAGAGCGATTGGTTTTTCTTAAACAAATCCTAAACTCATTCTCTCTTCTGGGTGAAGCCTCAAAACTTATTTAAAGACATAAAATTTTTTAGGAGTTATTGGTATGGATGAAAGTTCATATTGTGATAGGTTTATCAAGTATAGGTAACTTAACTCGACTGAGTCCTAGGGTATACAACGAATGTCTAGGTCTCGCCCTTTACAACTTTTTAACCATAGCACTCTCATATCGCAGTCTAGGACGGCCCTATAGTGCGATAACCATTCCATACTTAAAATAAGTCCATACCCCTCGAAATTTAGAACATAGGCATTGCATATGAAATCAACATCACGTATGTCTAACACTAGGTCTTCGCAAATTGAGAAAAGTTGTTTCGTCCTCTCAATAGGATTTGAAACTACCATTAGGTGGGTAGCAATTTAGATTTGAAGGTTTAAGGAGTTAATCACATTCCTAACTATGAATGAATGTGATGCTCCAAAGTCAAATAGAGTACGAATTTTATTTCCTAAAAGAAGAGTTATATCTTCCATAGTTGTCTTACCTTGGTCTCTAGAGGCGGTCTACTCGAAATAGGGGCAACCTCAATAGCATAGGCTTGTCCACTCTGCCCTTCCTTCACTATCTTCAAACATTGATTTTTGAAATGCCCTTCCTCGTGGCTATGGTAACACTTCCCTTTAAAATCTTCTTTAACAAATTTACTCTACAATCCTTCATGAGGTGTCCTTCCTAATCTATTACACACTTTATCTTCTTACTTAAATTTCCCGTTTGATTTCTTATTTGCCTAAAAATTTCCTTTCTTGGCCTCTCCTTGATTCTGTGGAGGTCTTGCTTTCTCCTTTTCCATTTCTTTCTCCTTGGCATTCATTGTCTATAGTAAAGCTATCTCAACAAGCATCTCGTAGGTAGCTACAATCGGTATCCGAGTCGACAACCACTCCCTAAGCGAGAATTTGGCCTTTGAAAAAGTTTATGGCTTTCTCATGGGTGTATTAATCAAACTCATTCTGAACTTAGCTAGTTCTATAAAATTACTAATGTACCCTTTTAGAGTGGAGTCACCCTGCCTAAGCTGTATAAATTTCTCTTATTGCAGGCTTACTTTTGCTCTTGACATAAACCTATTCTCAAATCGATTCTTGAACTCAACCTAAGTGAAAACCCTACCAACGTCCTTCCCAGCCATCATATTCCTCTAATCTAAGGCTTCTCCTTTTAGGTGCTAAGCTACCATTCTCCACTTCACTTGATCCTCCCAACCAATCTCTTGGAATATCCTCTCGTAGTCATTTATCCTTGCCTTAGTCTCCACGATGCTTTCCTTTCCATAATACTCTCCTCCTTCCATACTCATAAAATCCTTGCACATTTTTTTAGAAAATCGGTAGGACGAGGCGCTGCTTCAGCGGGCAAAATAATAGGTTCCCCTGGTGCAGTCTGCTAGGAAATAGAGACTTGTCCTACATGTTTGAGGTATTGTTTGAACCATTTGGGCATCCCTCGAATGGTGGGATTTCCTCTAGCGAGGTTCCCAGTCTCAGAAGAGGAAGGATTTTCAGCCATGGTCTACTATCTCTAGGTTAAACTTTAGTTATTATTTCCTAAGATAGTATTATATGCTGAAACAAATATTTGCCTAGTGTATATGCTTATATTCATAATAGAGTGTATATATGTTAAGGGTTTTTCGTAAAATCTTTACAAAAATAACAAGTCCTTCCAGCATACCTTGACCTAGGCACCGATAGCAAATGTAACAACTCACCTTGAATTGGGCCTAAATTTCAACCTAGTAAAGGCTCAACGAAACTTAGAATCATCTCAAAGCTGGCCATTGGTTGGTAAAAGGAACAATATGGAGCTATTTATCCACATATTCAGAATCTCATAACGGAAGGATAAAATATAATAATAACAGCAGTAACTATTTTATTCAAATTTCAAATTGTCATTTAAAACCATAACAAAATATCTATAATACCAAATCCCAAAAAAACCATATATATATATATCTGCAGTATTCCAAAATTACAACATCATTTTTATTTCATGGGTACATCAAAACTGTAGAAAATAACAAGTAAATAAATAGACTACCGCCACAAGTCTCAACTTCGTCTCTGCCTTCAGCATCGCCCTTCCTAACTTGTGTTGTAGCAATGAAGGAATCATAACAATATATTCTTGTGAATTAAAATCTTGAGCCTTACTACATTAGTACTTGGGCAATATAATTTACATAGGATCATGTCTTATGTTTCTTTGTACGACATAAGTCTTTTCAAATGTAAGCCTAAAGGCTTTTCTCAAACTTAAATAAAAAGCTTTCTAAATATATGCCCATAGTTAACTTGCTATCAACCCAGTAACCTATATCTATCGTCCATAATGTCCTATCAATGTAAGAGATAATACTCATGTCATTTAATACATTTTAATGGGAATTAGGCAGATTCCAACCATTTAATACCATATTTGAGGCAGGTCCACATCGTTTACAACCCATATTCCGAAGGTAGACTCCTCACTAGTAATTATCTAGCTGACATTGCACAGAGTCTCTTCAACCACTTAATGCTTCCTATTAAAGCGAGCTTATTCCCGAAATATCCTCCACCATACCTAACCCATAAACCCGACAATTTACTACTTCCTGCATAAAGAAGAGATGGGCCCTTATACAACCACTTAATGCCTTTAATCTCCGAAGCAGATCCTTCGTATATGACAAGTACCTCACCATGATGTCTCACATTAGCCTGACTATTAGTAGGCATTGGTAGCTAAATTAGCTAGGTAGATTTATCTAAAAGAATTTGGGACTAACCATGCGTCATCGGAGTTACTTATTACCGGTGATGTCCCACATCAACCCTAAAGTCACATTACTGCTGGTCAGGTTAGTTGGGCAGACTTCCGTATGCTTTTGACTGATCTCACATCCTTATAACATAATCATAATCTATATGACACTCTGCATACATCATCACACACCTTACCATTTCTACCATCAAGTCCTTAAAATAAATCTTTCTCATTTTGTCGTTAATGTTGATTACCTTCCTAAGGGGGATTTAATAGAATCAACAACAAATTTAACTATGCAATTATATCTTACATTTATACATTAATTATGCTAATATATATATATATATATATATATATATATATATATATATATATTATACAGATATACACTTAGTAATTTCTAAACGTGCAGAGTTTAAGCCATAAACTGGCGTTTAAATGTCGACTCTATAAATAATTATACAAGTCTCATTCCATATTATCAAAAATACCAAAATTCCAATAATAGACTTGAATACAATAAAATTTTTAACTCAATTTATTACATCAAAATAACGGAATATATTGGTAATAGAAACTTACAACTTATGCTCCATTCAACTCCATTTTCCACATAAAAATAAACAAAGTAACTTCTATTTAATTCATAGGAATAAGCAGTGCAAATTATGAATAAAATTCATACCCTACACACCACTCTTTAACCAAAATTCTTTAACCAAATTCAAAGAAAAAGAACAAGGAGTGGAATAGGAGGTAAATTTATCAAAACTGCAAATCTACACAATTCCTATTATTTTGACATAAAAAATTTGAGATTTCAACCTAGAATTGACATTTCACGTTGAAGGTGTTTTAGGCATTTATGATACGATGATTTCGCAAACTAAAACTCTCCAAAGCATATTCAATCACAAATTTCACTAATCAATTACTAAAATAGAAATGCTAAGATTCCACTCAAGGTATATCCTTAGCTTTGCCTCCTTGGATTTGACATGCCTTTAACAATCTCTATCATATCTCTTCTTGTTGATATATACATATATGTAGGATTTGTATATACGTGATATTCTATTATTTTAAAGGTTTGAGGTGAAGAAGTTGAGAAAAAAATAACAAACAAAGATATATCTATATGATTTCTTACTTGAAACACTAATGGAGTTTTTCTAAATCATGAAGAGTCAAACTGAAAGAGCTTCGCTAATGTTCCTAAAATATTATCTGGATAAAAGTAAACACTACAACAAAAACACCCTTTAATAGCGTTTAAAAAACGCTATTAGAAGCTATTATAGCGGTTTTTCTTACGCTGTATATTAACATGTTGTAATAGGTCAGTGACCTATAACAGCACATACAAAACGCTATAAGAGACGCTATGGACAGGGACATTTCATAGTGTTTTATGAGTGCTGTAAACATGACTTTTAATAGCCTTGAAAAGTCGCTATGAAGTGAAACTATAGCGTTTTCATGACTGCTATGTAAAAACAGGCTGGCACACATATGAAATATACAACAGCGTCTATAGACGCTATAGAACACTATTTTACAGCGTTATCTGCTGCAATAATACATTGTATGTATAAGTACATCTACTTTCTATAGCGGGTTGCTGTCTTTTATTGCGTTGTTTTTTTGTTATGAAAATTGTTTATAGCACTATCATAATGCTGTAGTATATAAAACTGGAAAAAACAACCTTTCCATAGCACGGTTAAAACGCTATAAATTTGTATCCTTGCGGTTTTTTTACTAGGTACATCCAAGCTTACAATTCTACTAATATATTATAAAATTTCAAAAAACACAATTATCACATAATGATATACGTAATCAAATGAAGACATAAGCCAAACCACAATATATATTTAAATATACATCCATAATATTTCGTACACAAAGTTTCAAATATTTGTGATCTTAAAAAAACAATACATACAACCATAGCTGACCAAAACGATACATACTAAAAGCAAAGATATAAACGTCAATACAAAATACGTTAATCAAAGCATGACCGATTTGAAAGAGAATGAATGCAGCAAAATAATTTTCCTTCCTTCCAGCTTGTAGTAACCCCGGTATCATCATACAGCGCCTGTCAAAACGAAGCACATAAGTTATTTTTCAAATCCAAACATCATCCGCAAGTTATAAAAATTATAATTGTTCTACAATTAATCACATGTGCCATATTTTTTATCATAATTGTTCTACAATTAATCAAATGAAAATTATATTAATAATAAATTAAATGTCAAATGTAATGATATCGATAGTAATATAAATAACTTTTACCGCTTGAGGTACATTTGCTTCATCCCGGCTTTCTTTTCTCTGTCAAACAAATATAAAAACAACATTAGCCCAGCACTACCTCTCCAAGGTACACTAAATACAAAAAGGAAATGGATATCCACAAGTGCACATTTCATGTGGCTGTAGTGATAGGATTTCAGGTGAAACAGCAAAGAAAATTTTGCAATTTTGTGTAAAATTTTCAGGTGAAATAGCAAACAAGGACAGGGCACAAATTTTTGTACAATTTCAGGTGAAACAAAAACAACATTACCATGCACACTTTTCATATCTTTGTACGAGGACAGGTGAAACTTTTCAGGTGTACATCTGTTTTTTATGATTATAAAATATAAACAACTGAGTATAGTCATATATTTGGGAATGCAACTCGGAAATTTTTGAAGAAAACAGAACAACAATGAATGCAGCCAACAAATGTTAAAGATGAAATCAATTATAAAAGAAATATAATATGAAGATAACAAATTTACAATAAACTTAATCTCAAACTTAATCTCTTATTTTTTTCTATATGCTAGCAACAATAACTGAATTGAATAGTGCATTATGCGCTCTTTATTTTCGACTATATTGCAGCACCAAGCATTAAACTTGGTGTAGTATTTCTTTGCTTTTAGATGTGTGCATATATAAATAGCTTTTGGTTTAATTATGACAGAGCTGAAAATAAGGAAAAAGAAAGTGTGAAGTAGTGGAGTGAGTTTTACTGATAATTTAGGGAAGAAGAAATCAAGCCCATCATCAACAAAATTGGAAGATATATATATATATATACCCAGGTACCATGTACATTTTCTAATTTTAATGCTAGAATTAACCTATGATTTCCAATTAGTAATTTTTTTTAATATCCTTACTTATGGTTTTAATGTTAGAATTAAATATATTTTGAATGGTAGAATCATATTTTGGAACCGACTGCATAGCAGATTCAAACAAAGCCAGTTAAATGTTTTGAAATCTTGCTTTAAAAGCTTTCTTTCTTTTGAAATATTGTATTTATGTTTTTGTTAAGAGGACTTGCTTTCAATATTCAATTTTGAATGGGAAATTTGATGTGTATTTGTCCAGAAGATGATCTCATTGAAGCTTTCTAGCTACTCTTTGTTTATTTCTTTTTTGTATTTTCTAAGTTTCTAAAATTAAAAAATACTTTAAGATCTCTTATGTTAGAAAAGAAATATATTTCATTATCAAAATTTATTTAATCCGTTTATTCCTAGACTTTTTTCTTAGTATTATTTATTTTTCTATTAATAAGTTGTGTGTTAAACATAGGTTTCTTGTATAATAAGAATTTTGGCAGGTTCATTAAAACGTAGAAACGAAACCAAAGAAATAAAATTTATGGTTTATAACCAATAAGATATTTTTATTTTATTTTACTGGCATTTTGTGATTATTAAACAGGGAAATGAATTCCTTGAACTAAATGAATTCCTTAACCAATAAGAGTACCTTGAACTAAATCTTTTCTTCTCCAAACTTTAAATGAATTCCTATTAGATATTCCAACAAAATGAGGCCTCTGCACATTATCCTTCAAATTACCCTGATGCATACTTTCCTTATATTCATTTTTCCCATTGTCACCAAAAACTCTACTGTCTTGCATATCCAAACTTTTCATTTTATTGTTACCTGAACAGTATAGAGTTTCATGACCAAATACTTTGCATTTACTACAGATTTTAGGTTTCCAGTCATATTCAACTTTAACATATGGACAGCAATCACCAAATCCATCAATTGCAATAAATTCAGGGAGCTCCTGATCAGGTGGCACCTCCTGATCAGGTTGCACCAGCATTTTGTTTTGATAATAAGTTATTGTTGTATTTCACTATTGGCAAGAATCTTAATTTCATTTCAGAAGTGCAGTTTTCTTCTCTTCTATAACTTATCTCATTTGTTAACAATTTTGTTTTGGATCTCTAAAATAAAAATAGGGAGAAAAAAATTAACAAAGCACTCTGTCTTCATTAAGAAAAAGGAATTTGTTTCCACTATGAGCTTTGAAAAATATCATTTGGGAGCTGCTTTAGCTGTATAAAAATTACAAGTGTTCTAGCACTTCCATTAAATGAATTTTGCAACTGTATAGCTAATTAGTAAACATAAAAACAGTTTATACCTGAATGCATCCCCATAAAGCAACTTGGAATTCTTTACTTAGTAAATATAAAAACAGCTTTGAAAAATTACTAAGTTTAGAAGACTATAATTGTTATGAAAGTCGAACTTACAAATTTAATTTTTAATTAATTTTTTTCTTGGTGAACTACAACTTCAGACCTAGTTTCAATTCAATATCTTATAGTTCAATATCTAACACAGATTTTTTTTTCTTGCTGAAATATCTAATTTTTTTCTTGCTGAAATCAAACGCAGATCATCATACAATCAAACACAGATTTTTAATCAAAATCCTAGTTAAAAAAATCGATTAACAAAAGACCGTGGATTTTAATGCAAAATTAAGATCGATTGAAATTAAACAAAACTACTATACCTGAAAGAGTGACAGAACTCGCAATGATACAGAGAGACGACTTTGGAGTGTAGGATTCTAAGAAAGACAGATTCGAACGCGTAGGGTTTTGATGAGCGATGAAAATGGGGAGTTTTCAACTTGTCATTTTGAAGATTAAAATGCATTATATTTCATTACAAAAATATGAAATAATTTGCTTTATCAGAGCGTGTATAATCATTTTCTTACCGCTTGGTATCAACGCTGTTCCATTTTACTATGAAACAGGGATTTCTTGTAGTGGATTATTATAATTTAATTTCTTTTACCTTGAAGTAGTATCAGGCAGATCAAGAACTGCAGCATTACTGTCTAGTCCATGTGTTCATTGCTGCTGGATCTTGCAATTCTGATAAAGGTATCAAAGCTGTAAATAAATTGGATAATAGTTGGAGCATAAATTTAGAAAAAAATAAAGTACACCAATCCATTGAGAACCATAAACAAAAACACAAATTGTTAAGTTGACATAATACTGTTTATGCACATTAAGTGAACATATCATTTCCTTAACTAATAACCTATACATAGATGGAAACATGATAAGTAGACATAATACTCTGGAACAAGGTCTGAGAGAGCTTTGCTAAACATGAATAAGTTGATATTGTTATTGCAAATAAGACATGAAACAAAGGCGACAAAAGCTGTGTTAATGATTCTTTAATGCCAGTTATTATAACCTTATGCTTTTTGCTGAATCGCTGAATCATAACAAACAACATGGGTATCACTATGATAGTTCTGAAGGTCAAAATCACAGATTAGGCTCTAACTTCATTGTTCTAACAAGCTTTTTGGGTGAAAACTGAAGAAGAAATAAACATAAACATTCATTTTAAAATCCAACCATCTAGATTCATAAAATTAAACAAGAAAACTAAAGACATACCACTTGTCTAAACTTGAGTTTTTTTTGCAACGTTCATCATGTTAACAATATTTGAAGAACTATCGTGACAACCCAAGGGTTTGGAAGAAGTGGGAAGCCAAGCTTTGCTCCACAGACCTACTTGAACGCAGCACCAGGAAAAGGCAAGATAACGAGCTGCAAATTTAACATTTGAGATCAGTTCCCATTTGCATTAATTAACTATATGTTTGCTGCAAACTGAACATGTACTGTTACTATGAGAACATGTATTCACAAAATGCCATTAATAGTCTAAATATACAAATATGATGTGGTTAGAATCAAAAACGCAGTAACTCAACTCAACTGCTCTTTCTTCAAAATTAAAAAAATAGAGGTATTGATGCAAAACGAAGTTAGAAGTACTTTGTTTTCTCTCTGAAGTACTTAATCAAATATTTGACCTATAAAAAAGATCTGAATAACCATTAACCCATTTCGCAGTCTGCCCTTTTTCTTTTCCACTGTATTAGTTTTTGTATCTTCTATTATTTTGAATTCCCAACACTTAATAGACACATCTAAACAGCCCTATAAACTTCGGTGGGCTAAAGTTAATTAATTGGAACTCAGGCTCTGCTATGAACTAGGATATTGCAAAGTTAAAAAACAATTAAAGCCGTCTTATGAATTATTATTCCTAAGAACAAGAGGAGGGTACTAAACTATTTGAATTTCTATAAAATATCATAAACGCTTGCTTAATTTAAGAATTCAAGCAAGTTAAGGGCACCTTCATTTATGATACCACACAAGCTACTTGCTTAAAAATTTCAACTATACTTCAATTTACAGTTTATAAGTAAGACTTGCTGCTTAATTATACCGTCCCTCCAATCTTCAAGTCTTAATATAATGTTTACTAACAACCTTACTAGTTTTCAATTCAATCCTATGGACAAATTGTTCGTTTCATATTTGAAAAATATGCATCACAGGGGTAAATGGAACTTCAGCTTCAACTTAACTTACACTACACCAATACTCACCTATGAATAGAAGCTGACATAGCAAACTCCAAAACCATCCAAGCGACAATACTATTTGACCATATCTTTTGCTCACTAATGCCTTCATCAATCTCCAATGGTACTATTTCTACTCCAAAAAGGTATAGCAAGCTCTTTATCTTCATTACATTACCAAGAAAAAGAAAAATCCGAACCTTTCATATACTTACAGGTTAGAAGGGAAGATAGCAATAGTTACAGGTGGAGTAATGGGTATAGGAGAAGTAACAGCAAAGCTTTTCTGTTCCACAGTGCAAAAGTAGTGATAGCCGACATTAAAGACACAAAAACAGTTTCATAATTAGTTACAAGATATACCATACTCGATGCGTACGTAAATATATTAACATAAAACTAATACACTAACAACCAATTAAATTCAATCAACAATGTCACTTGAGTGAATTACTGGAATAATAAAAACACAAAAACAATTTCAGGTTCAACATATTTGAATTTTTAATCTAAGCCCTTTCTTCTGAATGGCTAACGAGTAATGGGAATTATGGCTATGCAGACATACAAAATAGAAGTTAATAAATTTAAAAATATCAAAAAAGTGAACAGATGAAAATGCTAAAACACTTGCAATACTATCTACCAATAATCTCAATCTAGGACTAAAACGGATTATTATTTAAAGTATAACATTAAATATGGTAGTAGTTAGTATGAAAATCATTGTAGCATGCTGATTATAACTTAGAGTCAAAAATATTCCAAAACAAATCAATCAAAATGTCATAGCCTCATACCTAAAAAAACTTGGCAATGAACAAATCTAACCTGATTCAAGTACCAAATAACGATTAAATCTTAAAAACGGGTTACATTTGTCTAGTCCCACAATAATTATAATCAGTAGGCAAAATTGGTATAATCTATACATCACCGTAATCTAAAGGAATATGGGTAGTACCTGAATGTGAACTAGGTCTACTTCAGAGTTTCAACGTCCACAAGATTCGGTCAATTTTGCGCTATGTCTAATCAATCATCTGAGACGGACGACGAAGAACCACATCAGATAAAAGCGGTCGAAATTGTTGAGTAGACGAATAATACTACTTCAGATGCAGTAGACGAATAATACTACTTCAGATGCAATAATTATAACCTGTGACCAGAATACCAGTGATGATTTAAAGCCGAAGATAGTTCAAATGCAATAATTAGAGGTTAGATTGGCGAAGAAATGAGAAAACTAGGGTTTTCCTGTTGAGGCGGTGAAGGGAGGTGCGTTAGTGTTAAAAATTGGATTAAGAGAACTGAACAGATCAGGATTCCAGAGGGATCAGCGAAGAATAGTGATTTTGGTAGGAGGAACTTAGGGTTTCGGAATTGGATCAGTGGAGACGATGAAAAGGGATTTCATGCGAAATGATGGAATAGGAAATGAGAGGGAGATGAAAAATTTCAGCGCGAACATTTTTATCATTTTGGGTTAGAACTTAGAAGTAAACATATAGCGTGTATGATGCGTAATTTTTAGTTGTGACTAACTAAAAAATTAACTAAAGATAGCAAGTTTCGTTAGGAAGCTATCCCTCTATGCTATTGATGGTGAACTTTCTTGTAGTGAAAGGATCTAGGTCTTATTTATAGTGGTTGAAATGCACCAGAACCGTCAGATTTAAGTTGGTTTAATAATATAAAAATATGGACATTTACTATACATATAAACAACCTGAGCCGTCATTCACGACCGGTAGACCACCACTTCCCACCAATTGACCTCTCGCGATCAACGGACCCTATGGGAGTAGTCGACCGGTTCATTTATTTTAGGAATTTTTATTATGCCACTGATTTTTAATTATTTTATTCCTTAATTAATATTTAACGTTAATGTAAATTTTGATGTTTACTTAATCCCTAAGTCTATTTACTATTAATTTTTGAATTTCCAATTTTAAAATTAATTATTCATTTGAATTTTAATTGTATTTAAATTATTTTGTATCCAAAAACATCAAATGTCCATAACATTTCCGTTTGAGCTCGGTTTTCAACATATTATATATGGAAATTGATCAGAATGTCGCCATAACAAGAGATGAGAGACGTTCCCCTAGGAATGGAAGAGGATAGCATGGAATTGGAAGAGGGAGAAGATCTAGAACTGTGTAGGAGGGGCTATATTTCGGTTGGAGGATATGGCACTCCAATCGATCCAGTTTCACAAAAAAGACCCCTTTAGTGAACATGAAATTAGTAAGATCTAATGATACTTTATATATATGTTTTTTCATATAGATATCCAAAGAGATATTTCGATTTGTTGTTAGATTTAGAAACAAATCTACCTTATGTTTTATTGAAAGTATTTGGAACTTATGGTTTACATAACAATGGTATAGGTTTTACGAAGTGCCCAATTAGAAAAGAATAATACTATTTAAGGAATTTAAGGTATATTTATGTTCTTTTGGTTTAAATTTTTGATTTACTTTTTTACCGAAATATATTTAAAATACATTTCTATGTACAACATGATAGAGTTAGGCGTATGCTCTAAGGGTAACTATGTTTTCATATATCTATCAAGATAACCAATCTTGTATGAACTAAAAGGTATTTTCTTTCTGTGATGGTAGTTACAAAGCGTTGTAACAGCGAGTAATTTTTCACAATGCAAAAAAAAATATACCATTTTAAATGTTCCTAATCAAGATGCATCGAGACTATAAATCGATGTATTCGTCGAGACTAGAGTATGTAATGCTCTTTAAATATTGGACAGTGTATTACTCATGGTTGTTGGAGGACATCAACTGATAGTTATTGGGTATTTATGGCTTGATAGTTTTTTAATATAACTAAGGTCAAGTAGAAAATACCAATGTGATTCATTTTTACAGTTCTTTCGACTTCAGAATGCCATGGATCTTCAATTTGAAGGCTCCACTTTATTTATAGTCAAATCATGGCACGACATCTATCGAGTGACTATAGTTGGCTCGAGTGAAAGTATTGGAAGTGAGGCACCATCCAAGAGAGGATTCGTTTCCTATGTTATATGAAGTAAGTATCACAATCAACTTAAGTCAACTCAAAGTCAAAGTCTCTGGCCATAACATGTTGGTTAATAATAATTGTTATTATTGAACCAAGGATTTGTGTTTGGACTACAAAGTTAAATATGAATGCTATTGAAATTTTGACCATTATCAAATTCCATAAGTCCAAAGTGATATAGTTTTGACGAAGAGAATTGTTGTACATGAATGTCACTACCGGGTAACCTTTAACACAGTGAAATTGGACTTTACCGAAACCAAGTAAGCAATAAATTTGGTTAAAATACTACATCACCTACCAAGTGATGTATAAACATTAATATTTGAATAGTTCAATATTAATCGCTGACCAAATTTGCACCTAACGACTCACATAACCGAAATGATGAATTCTCTTTTGAACAAATGATTTAATTATATAATTATTATAAATTAATTAAAATAAATAACAATTGTGAAATATTAATAATAAAATTTTTACTATGATTTGAAGAATAAATACTATTAAATATATTTATAATAGTTATAAAGATATTAATCGATTTTCGATATCAACAAGCGATTGAGTTAGAATTGATTAAATAAAATTTTCTTTAAGCTTAAATGGAATTTTAGCCCATCACGGTGGAGGAGATTTTCGGCTATAGTATAGGTATGTGGGACGGATCAAATTAGGGTAGAGTTTTTGGATTCTCGATGGCTCAGATTGAGGGAGAACTAGCATGAGATGAGATCCAGTATTCTCTCCATATCTTTCTTCTATTCACTATTTAAACATCCTTAACCCTATTTGGAAAGGTTTTTTGTGGCCATTCCTTCCATTCATTTCTGGCCAAAATATTCCATACATGCTCCATCATATCAAGCATAAACCAACACAACGTCGATCATCATCCGATAGTCAAAGGTCAATGGTTCGAGAACAACAATCTGTTGAATCGAAAAGCTTTCAAAGGAGAGAGTTCGTTCTTTTAAGATGTACTTCATGGCTTTGATTCTTAGGTATGATTTTCACTCAATTATAATTTATAATTTTCTAAATAATATTTCATTGTGTGTATATATGATTATACTATTAGTTAGGTGACGCTTCTAAATAGTATTGATTTGCCACAAGTTAGTTTGGTTATATGTAAGTATATACTTGTAAATAAATAAAAATTAATTTTTTATATACAAGTTAGATCTTTACAACTGCCTATTATATACATATATATTAATTACTATTGTTATTAATATATGTATATGTGTATTACTATAACAACGCTAATTTTTGTGCTGCTAAAATAATATAAATAATGACATAAATTAAAGATTTAGCTATGAAATCTGAACTAGGATTCTTTATACAAGATAATGAATTATTTTGAGAATTTCCAATTTTATTGGAAAATTATGCATCAAGTAAATATTTTGTAAATGATCATTGTGAAGTGCAAATGGGAGTGAATTTAAAGTGTTTTATCAAAAGGATAGCTAACATTATTAAATGTAATAATAATTAGAAAGATAATAAGACTATTTAATGGATTTTGAATCTTTTTTTTTAAATAAAAGAAATTAGGATTAATAGACACTATATTTTAAGTAGTTGTTCATGGCTTTAGAAATCCTTTTATAAGTCATATTTTTTGTTTGGGCTATAGTTTAAACATTTATACTTTTGTTTTATAAAGATACTAGTATGGATTTATAAAGAAATAAAATCAATTTCCTTCTTTTTGGGTTTTATTACAACCTAAAGCTCAAAAACATTGTAGCTAAGAAGAAAAATCCTCATAGTTGTTTAATGTACATTCATTTTCTCCAGTACAGTAAACAAAAAAACCATTTTCGTCTTGTTCCTCAAAACCTAACTTCTACAAAATCAAGATTTTCAAATAGAATTTTTTTTATAAAATCAATTAAAAATCAAGGTATGTTAAGTGAAACTTTATCCACTCTCTAGTTCAATCAATTCATTTTTTATAGGCTGTAATAATCGTTATCCTTTTTTTGAGGAATTTGTTAGGGTTTACTGAAATCTAAGTACAAGGTTGATATGAAGGGGTTGTGGCAAGCTAATTAAAGAGAAAAGGCGAGTTGAAAAATCACATCTATCTCTATTCCAAATTTATTTACTAAATTTATTGTTTGGTTGGATTGTTGATTAAATTGATCTCAAATTTGCTGTGATATTTGCATCTTGTTCCCATATTCTTTGATAGTACAAATCTAGATTTGTAATCTCATATAGTACCAAATTCATGATGCTTATGTGCTTGTATGCCCCTAAAATTGATAACCTTGAAATCAAAACATCCATCGCTAGAAAAAAACGTTGGAAATGGACCATCCGAGAGCCGCGACCATTGCCTAGAACACGTTCCAGGTAGCGCCATTGGTCCAGGACTAGTCCATCGATCCACCTGACCGATATATCGACCGTGGCCTAGAATATGTTTTTGATCGTGCCACACAACCTCCCCAACAGCCCATATTTTCCCTGTTGGTTGTTTTGTTGCTCGATGTTTTTCCATGCTGTGTTATACTATTTTGAAGTATAATTATGTTTATCCATTTTCTCATTTTCGAGAAATCCGAATCTTGTTTTGGAGATCCTTGTTACGTAGAAAACTATTCTATATTGCTTTGTCAATCACACTATTTGAGTTCATGGATTTTTAAAACTCTTTGTATAGGAAATTCAATTTTTGTTTGGCAAATGGTTTTATTACCTATGTATATATATGTATGTATGTGTATATAAAAATATATATTCTTTTAAGCAGAAGCACATTTAGAAGTTACATGTATATATAGCAATAATTATAAAGTGGTATTGAAGCAAGTTTTGTATAACTATAGATATGGATTGAATCATGTTTCTACTATATATATATGTATACTGCAGACTTTAAAAAGTAATTGCGAAGAAAAGTTTGTAGTTTTAAATACAAATTTATCCATACTTTCTAATTATATAATATTATTCTTTTTAAGTAAACATTTCAAAGTGTATTTCAAAACAAAGCTGTTTTATTATAAAAACACACTATCGCTTGGATGAGAAATTGAATTAAACGGTCTAGTAAAACAAGTGGTATGGAACGCCTGAGTTTCTTCACCGGTTAATTCATGGACTTGATCAAATGAATATTTATTTGCATGAGTGGAATTTACTAGCTTTAAATAATCATTTAAGCATCGTTAATTGGTTATGGGACATTAGTCTACATTATTATGATTACTAATTGAAAATGGATAACACTTATCTATTTGTAAAAATTTAAGACTCAATCTTGCGTAGATCAGTTTAGGAGGATTAAATAGGCCGAGTTATAATTTGCAAAGTGCAACATCTTGTGTTGATGCATAAAGAGTGTGTCTCTTGTGTTGACTTGTGAAGTGCATGTCTATTGATTGCATATATGGTTTTGATTTTCTGTACTCTTATTATAGTGGTTGGTTTGACTTTGATGAATATTGCAAATGAGCATAAACTTAACTACAATCCATGAATCATTAAATGTAGTAGTATTTTGCTTGTGAAGTACAATTTGTGGATATTTATCCTTGTCAGTTATGTAAGCTTATTATTATCAGTATCTTGCTTTTTGTGATAATTAGAGATTGTCTAATCCATGTGTTATTTTAATGCTCGAGCCAGACCTGACTTGACAGGTACAAGGACTCGGTGACCTTACGTGCGAGCTAGCTTAAGAAGTCTTATTTGGTGTTGTTTATATTTTTGAGGTACTATTTGAGTCTCGCTTTTATGCTTGATCTATGCTTGTATAAGTTGTAGGCATTCGTAGTTATGTATTGAAACCTGTTAGAGTTTATATATGTATATGCAACTAAATGTGAGCCTAGTATTTTCTTTTGTAGACTCATACTTTTGAGAGATAGCGATGTATATTATTTCCGTTATGACCTTTGATTTTATATTGTATATTATTTTATGTATTGTTCTGAATTATATTAAACTTCCCTATTATAGTTTTACGCTCGGATCAAAAATGTTGAATTGCCACTTTTAAGAAAGCAAAATATAGTCACATTATTCGACATATTGGATGCTCACCCAAAGCAATTTCACAGACGGTCGCTCCTAACCAGCCTTATTCTCCGTATTACTTAACAATAATACTTGTAATATTCTTGTGTAGTATGGGTATAAAGGTGGAGCATTATAGTTGGTATCAAATCATATGTTCAGAACAATATAGAATATAAGAAACTTGAATCATGGCCTAGAGTGTCTTAGAGTCTAGTTCCTTGAGTGTGTCGGGTAAAGTTTAGGATTTATTTTCTTTTTAGAATAGAAGAACAAGTCATTATTGGGAATAATCATTGGGTCGTATTTGTAAAAATTTTGAAATACTATATAAATTATTTTGATGAAACTATATTAAAATTTTAGTGCTGTATAGTTGTATCCTAATCCGTTAGTGATCATAGTTGCATAGCAAAAGCCGATAGGTTGTTTCCACTTAGCACAATAGTTAGATGCTTATTTATGCTTGACTGCATGATATGTGCATGGATCTGATGTATTCTTAATTATATATTAATAGATTTTTCAACTATATGGATATATATATTGATAACAAAATACTTGGAAATTAGATTTGTGTTGAAATTCCCATTGAATGTGTTAAGGATTCTAATCGATGCACCTGATCAACGTTACGGATAGAGGTTCCTAAACACTTCGACAAGGCAGTTTGACATAGTGCTTTAAGTTTTAATATTTTAAAATGGTTTAATAAAAGTAATAAATAATAATTAGAAAGAAGATAATGTTTTAATTGAGTTAAATATTCTTTTGAAATGGGATAAATGTTTTGAAAATAGTATTTGTATGCATATGTGAATTTTGGAAATAAAACGATATTTTGGGAAAATATTTAACTTTAAAAGGAATATTTTGAAGATAAATAATTTTTTCAAAGAAATATTGTGATCTATATGTTTATTTCGAAAAAGATATATTACATGGAGTTTTAATAAGAATATATTTGTGGAAAGACATTTTTGAAAGAGTAAATTAAGAAGAGAAATTTATTTTCATGTAAATATATATGTTTAATGAATTTTGGTGGTTTAGAAAATTTTACTGAAAAATTTAAAAGATGTTTTATAGGTGACGATGGTTGCAGCCATCGAGCACTAGTAATAGCAAAGAATAGAGGTAAGGCAATGTTGACTTCACAATCAACATCGAAACCATCCAGCAAATGATTTGTTAAAAATAAATGGTAAGGAAACTTTGTTATATTAATTTTGATATATGAGAAATTCTTTAGGATGCTTATGCTTTGCTATGTATATCATTTTATGATTTAGATGGATGTTAATTTTTTGAGTTCTAATTTAAAAGAAGTTAAAATAGAAGATGTAAAAAATTGTGTCAATTTATTTTGAAATTTCAAAGGAAGGAATTAATTGGAAAAAAAGTTGAATTTTATAATTGATGATTTGGAATCTAAAAGGATAAATCTTTTATCTGAAATGGTATAAATAAATATCATAGGAAGTTGCTATATTGTTTTGAAGAATATAGAGTTATAAAATTATTTTAGGAGAAAAGATTCATCCGAAATCAAATCATTCAAATTTTGAAAGGAAGTTTGGAGTTTTAAATTATAATTTTTTATAAGATAAATATTTTGAGAGCCTTAGGCCTATAATATATGGAGTATTAATAATCGACTTAATGTTATTGATTGGTTTAAATGCTCTCGAATAACACTTCATTGAATATTGTACAACTCATTGAGTAGAATGTTTGAGTGGTACTTACTATCACATTAGTGAATACTCAAATTTCACCGGGAAGTATGGGATGCCTTGTGTAACGACCTATAAATTTATCACTTGGATAAATTATTTTTATTTTTAAAATATTTAGATATGGATTTAAATGTAAGAAATAATCATGTTTTAAGTGGTAAATAATAATAGTTATTTTGTTTGGGAAAAATATCCGTGAACAAATTATCGAGGTAAAATATTGATAATTTGTAAATATCATCCTAGGTAAAATATCGATAAAACAAGATTATAAAATAAAATAATTTATTTTATTTTTGGAAAATAAAATGTATTTATGACATCAACCATTAATATCATCAGTTTTATATATTTCATCGAAAATTCAAGTTAAGTTTAAATATTAAATAAATGGATTTTTATTAATAAATAAACCAATTTTAATTATTTAATAATGATGGTAAAATTATTTTTAAAATTTGTTTACCAAAATAGATAGTTCGTAGGAAAATAGAAAATATGACCAAAGAACGTTTTCCAAAAATTTGGAACGCTTTTCGATTGACCTGAAATTTGGAATGTTGCCTTTCATAGCTATGCTTGTCATATCATGCTAATTGTAGCTCGATCAAGACTCGGACCAAGTTTTCCTGTAGCCATTGTGAACCCATCGATAACTGATCTCCGGGCCGGACTGTGCTCAGTCCCTAGTCAAGTCCTTAGTGTCACGGCCTTGCTAAAAGGCGAGATAACATTTGCCCTCCAAAGTACGTCTTGTGTGAAAATGATGTGCTTTGAAAACCAAAATCTCCATTCTAAAAAGATTCTATTCGATTTGCTGAACAGTTGTCATTCTTTCATCAGGCGATGTAACCTTTGGTAGAATTCCAGTGGTATAAATATTGATTTGTAGACTACCATTGATCATGCAGTTTTTGGACGTAACTGAAGGTCGAGTGCTAGCAATTTTTTGTTCATCGTTCTGGTTGTCACCAGGCAAGCATTCAATTCCTATTAACTTTGAAAATCTAATGTCAATATGGCATACACACACATATGTTAATCTGGCTCCCATTCATGTTTACACGATCATGGGTCGTTGCAAGGTTCTTTTTTCTTATTTTGATCGAGTTTTGTATCGATCCTCTCCTGGATCGATGTGAAATCTGAGTTGCTGCAACGATCAATGGTTGTTTTCGGTCCATTTCTTCATATCGATCCTTTCCTAGATCGATCTGGGATGTATGAAGGTAGGCTTCACATCGATGGATACAAAACTTTAAGTCTCAAATAGATGGATACGAGAGTGATGTTTCATAACGATGGAGTTGAATGGTCCAGACATAATCATGTAGTGATCTTCGTATCAATGGATACGAAATAACGGGCTTTGGATCGATTCGCATCGATGGATATGAAGTGTTAGGCTCTGGATTGCTACGTGTTGATGGGTACGAAAGTAATTCTACGTATCGATGGATACAAATGATCTAGATATCATTGTGCAAAGCCCTTCATATCGATGGAAGCTGACCACTTCTATCGGTATACATGTCTGGGATGCGAATCGTCCCCTATGTCGTTACAAAGAAGTGTAAATTGATTCTGGACTTAGAAAATTTTCACTTTCTTTTGTTATTTTGTATCGATTGAAGAAAAGAAAAACTGTAGAACTTTCGTCTTCCAAACAGCCAATCATCAATCCTTAATCCAAATTCTTCAAACTAGGTAGTCGATCGGTTAAAACCATTCTTAAGGCGATGATATTCAAGCTTTCATGCCACGTCATCCAAGGCGATGGCCAACTCCAGTGCCTTTGGTGCCAAAGTGAGGCTAGGGTTTGGTTGAGGAAGTAGTTAATGGTGACTTGGAGGCTTGGGGAAGAAGGAGAGCACCGAAAGAAGACGTTAGAGTCACTGGCTTTAAGCTTTTGCCTCAAATTCATATCGATAGGAGGTGGTGGAAGGCTGCCTCAATGATCGATCTGATAGTCACAAAAATTTGCATCGAGTCGGATTGATGGATACGAAACTAATTGCCTTAGATCGATATGAATCGATCGACACGAAGATGATCGATACTAATGAGCTATCGGTACGAAATGTATCGATACGAACAAGTTATCGGTCCAAATATTGGATCGATACAAACTCAGGCTACAGGGGAACGATCCAATTCGAACCATGATGGATACAAAACCAATTGCCATTTGCATACTCAAACACTTAACTCCAACGAGCTTTAGCCTTGCATAGTTGAACTTGACTATAAAACTGCATATATGACTACCCTTCAAAGCTCGTCGATGGAACTATAACTCGATAAACACAACAAATCTTAACATGGATCGTTCTTTGAAGTCAGGATGGCACGGTTGAGACGATCAGCTATGATGGTCACTCCGGTCGAATCTCAAATTCTTGTCACTTTACCATCTTTCAAACTTTTAGAAATTTAGGTATTATGTAGCACTTCACACACAACATGATCACTCACATTGCAACTGGGGGGAACATGAGTTTCTTTCCATAGAATAACGGTTTTTAATGAGTTCAATAGCTATGGATCCTGGAAGCTCGAAGCAACATGAAGTTCAAAGCCCCTCGTTTCTTAGAATTGCAAGGTCGGATGTCACGACAGACGTAGTGAATCCTACTTCGGATGAACTATCGGGTGCAGTGTTGGTTTTGAATTCGGAGGACTCCGTCCGATCCAAGATTTTAGAGGAAATGCTAGGAAAAATATATCTTAGGCGTGGACTATCTTTGGAAGAAGTTCTATTACCGGGGACAGAAGATGAAGCGCATAATCCTCCAGAGGGGTTTACCATGTGCAGTAGATTGATATGCCTAGCTAGAACATTGCCCCTATTTAACCAATTCATTTGGGACGTACTACTTTTCTTGAGGATCGCTCCTTCTCAACTGCATTCTAATGGAAATGCGCTTCTCAACGGTCTATACATCCTATTTATGGAAATCTCCTTCGACCCTGATCATTGATGAGCTTAGATACTTACTCAATGCCAAGAGTGGGGAGGACAATCCATCGTTTACTTTTTTGGAAGCGGTCAGGAACTTCCAAGTGGTGGCAGGTACTTCGAGTAAACTGAGCTAATCCAAGACAAACAGTTCTTTGTGATATGCCCAACGGGGTTCGCTAGGCGATTGTTGGCCAGACGCAAATGCTTTAACTTCTTCGCCAATTAACTAGGTAACATAAATCGATGCTGAATCCATTACTGCATTTCTTTCACAGCTTCTACCCTACCGCCCGAAGGAGCACAATCCAAAAGAGATAGTGAGGACACTCTAGGTGGTGCTTGCTGAACTCAAAGAAATGGATGAAGTTTTTACTTACGATAACTTGATCGCCGTTTGGATCATTGAGAGACATCAGAGTATAGGGCAGATGGGAGTTCCCAGAGTGGCCTCAGCTTGAAAAAGTGGAAGATGGCTCCTGTCATGCTCAGTCCATGCTCGGAGTAATAATCATCGAGCTTTGTGATGATGAGGGGACAGAGGTTGGTCATGAGCCCGCAGCAGTGCCTCCGCAGGGCTTTTAGCCATCAGAATCAAAGAGAAAAAGCAAAACTATTACCCATAAAGCTAAAAGGCAAAAGACTATTGAAGCAGCTCAGCTCGTTGCAACTTCCATAGGTCAAGAGACCTCTTCTTCGTAGATGGAAAGTTCGTTGAAAGGGTTATCAAACATTCCTATCATGGATTATATATTTCCATTCCCTGATCATAGGCTAGAGAGGCTTCACTCCCCATCAAGAAGTGGTATAGACCTGCTTCAATAGATATAGGGGAGACAATTCCAATAAGCAGGGATACTACAACCCGTCGATTGGGGATTTGCACATGCATACACACACTTTACGGCATCACACGACATCTCATCATATGCTTCTTAATTTCTAGCGATAATTAACTTTATTCCCTATCTTGTTTTACAGATACGATGGTGAAACAAGGCTCCATGCTCAACAAACTTCGCTCTTCGTGACATTTGTCCAGATTGCACTTTGAATCACATCTCTACGAAAGCAAAAGAGACTATGGTCGCAGTTATGATGAACACAAACGCTATGATAGAGAAAAAGAAAAATCATATCAAAGTAGGTGCATTCTAGGTCACGATCTCCGCCACCAAAAGGACCCTATAACTCTTTAGCTCCAGTAGGCCCTCTCCTGAATCTGCTCATCAAATAGCAATGTCTCACGCTCCAAAAGGTGGCGATCAGTGCCGTAGAATCGAAATAGAAACTCCTGTCATCGCGGAGCTAACTGCCATAGAGCCAACAGGGGAGGGAGCCATTTGCATCACCAAACTGAAGAAAGACTTTCCGAACATATGTTTCGATGGCTTCCACTTTCCCCCAACTTGAAAAGAACCCCTAGTGATATAGAGAAATTAGTGCAGGACTATGTGCATGACGCATACAACCAATATCGCGAATGGGTTAAGACAGTAGAATGGTTTTCAGCTGTGTCTTTTGAGCGGGAAAAGGCTATCGAGAAACTAGAAGGAGATCTCTCTCATAATGACAAAACAATAGAAGTGTTTACCAATGAAATCGAGTCTTCGAGAATAGTTGAGATTGAGACCAACCAAAGAGCCGAGGAAGCTATGAAGTCCATGGAGGAGACGAGGAAAACACATATGGACTTAGTGTAGGAAATGGGCATCATAATACTATTATTATGCAAGAAAAGGATGCTGCATTGAAAGAAGCCGCTGAATTGAAGGCGAAGCTAACCGAGGCCCTTAAAGAGAAAGATGAAGCTAACAAAGTGTCCCAGGAGGCATGCGAGGAGGTGTCAGACTTAGGGAAGAGAGGGATGCTGTGAATAAAAAGGTCGAGGAAGCCGACGCCAGGGTGGAAAGGGAAATAAAAGCTGTAGAGGTCAGGATGGAAAGCGAATTTGAAGATCTTATGGTCACCTACAATGCTAATTTCCTGAGAAATCGAAACCTGAAATGGCTCGATGAGGACTACCCTTTCCAATTATATGAGGCCTGAAACCACTTGCTTGAGGACAAAAAGGTGATCCACAATGCTGCAACCGTCGATGAGTTTGAATAAAAAGCTCAAATGCAAATGGGAGATGAGCCTAAAGTCCTCCAAGAGACGGCGATCGTGCTTCAGAGAGAGGACCCGGCCACTAAGTATTCGAAAGCCGGAGAATGACCCCGGAGTGAACACCGCAAAGTTGGTTCCGAAGTGCCTCTGGAGTCTCAAACTGAGCTACATCCTCTATTGATCCTCTGGTCATCCAGGATTATGATCCTGATAGGCCACATCTCTCTTCGATTACCAAGCATAGCCTGGAAGGCATGTTGGCTCAATATGGTAGACAACTCGAGGAAAGTATTTTGGACACTTCTCCTATTCCTCAAAATGCAGGAATATTATTGGAAGATATACTAATATATTCTCTTATCTTCATTCAGTCTTAGATTCTGCAATGGCCGACACTCCTGCAACTCAAGAAATCTACCACAAGGAAGAGGCATTAACTAGGGAGGCCACAACAGTAACAATTCCTTCAGATGGGGAGACACTTAATGGCAGCTATGTGCTTGATGATCAACTAATGGAAGCCCTCCTTGTCCAACAAAGCGATCCGAGTATTGAAGTGCCTTTTAATGTAGATGAAGATGTATTTATCATGGGCTCCTCGGGTCCAACTGGCAGTATTTCGATGGGTGAGCGCATGGACCGGGTGGAACAGATAATGGTAGAAATCAAAGCCGAGATTGAGCAGGGTGAGAAGGCTCGCAGAGCCGGCGGAGGCATGGCCGGTCCTAGTCCGGTCCCTATTCTTGTGGTTTCTCCAGGTGGATCCATTATTGAAACTAGCGCGCCTCATTCTTCTAGCATCGAGAGTGCCACCGTTCCACCGGTTCCACACACAGAGGACACTTCAATTCCTATGAGTTCTCAATAAGAGACTGCGTCGATTCCTCTGGCTGAAGACAAGCCAGCTGGAGCGAACCGGGGAGACAAGGGTTTAAAGAGAGGTCTGAGCGATAGCTTGGGTGGATCTATGCCGAAGAAAGTTAAGAAGAAACCGAAGGCGTAGATTTGCATTTTTGCTTCCTCTTTTGAGATGGCTAGAATAAGCTTCTTTTTTGCTTTTTGTAGGCCATGTATAGTTGCAGTGCCCAACACCTACAATACAATGAATGGCTCATGCTAGAGGTACATTTTGGAAACTCCCATTAAGGGTGATCCTGTTCATAACAGAGACGTGTGTGCTGCACAGGAGCTAAGGTATGCCCCTTACATCTTAGAGCCTGAACTCGCCATGCACTAAATGTTCCAACATATCGTCATACCTATAAGATAGAAAGACTGTATACGCTCGATTGCCTTTGCTTAACAAATATATAGCATGACATGCATTTTGACCACCTTAGTGGTGATGGGAAAATTAGAAACCCTTAGCCTAGAGAGCACTTGGTTCACTCTTGATCCTGGAGGGAGATACCCCAACCCAGGTCTCAATAGAGGCAGGCCCATCAACCTAGATTACCCTCAATCAATATAATTAAGTCCCCCATTGTTAACCCACATTTTGCTAAGGCAATAGATAGGTGGATTTAACCCTATAAAATCAGGATTATCAAGGCCATTAGTTAAGAGCGGTGATTGTAAGGCCCAAAAATCAAGTGGAGGCAATGATATGAAGCGACGATCGTCAAATACAAATTGATAGAATTTTTAGAATACTCTAAGTACAGATTAGTGCCTCGTCCAGGCAGGGGATCGATGCCTATCCCTCCCCCTAGTGGATCGGAACACGTCCTCAAGTTTTGTCCCAAACTAGGTAAGACTGGTATAAATTAATAAGAAAGGCCCCATGAGGCTACATTTCAATTCTTAAATCGTTTGGAGTTTGTTTGCGCTAGTTATGGGCAATTTACTTCACCTAAGAAAGGGATCGTATAAAAAGGAAACGGTATAAAAGGGATCGACATCTTTCAGCCAAGCAAGTGCAACTCAATGGAAAACAATCAATATCTTAAAGTCCATAAGTCCAATATATATGAAATTTTTTGAGCAAGACATAGGGACCTTAGGGAGCATACCCTTGGAATCGCACATCAAAAGGATGAAGAAAGACAGATCATCCCTATTCTCTCTTAGGGATTGGCTAAACCTAACTTTAATGCAAAGATCGATCAATATCTCAACATCTACACATCCAATTGACATGAAAAATGGAGGACAAGCTAATTACAATTTATGGAACACGAATCGCATATCATTTGGAGTAAGTTGGAGGGATCGGTACTATCCCTCCTAGGGATCGGCTATAATAAGCCTTCACAACATATTGCAACAAAGATTGATCAATAACTTGAGTTCTTCAAATCCAATTGCCATGAAACTTGGAAGCTAAGCATAATAAAACATGATAAAGCTCCCTTAGGATCCCAGGGCATCTGGAAGAGATTAGAGCGATCAATACTTATCGCTCTAGAGGGATTTGTAAAAATCAGAATTCAAGCAACACTACTTCCTGGAAAATGCAATATCTCACAAATCATACCTCAAAATTGCGCGAAATTTGGGAAACAGGTAGGTTACCATCATGGGGCACCCCTTAATGGGATTCTAGTATATTTGATAACACTAATAGGGATCGGTACCGATCTCTATTATGGGACCCAATGGGCCTGAAAATTCTAGGTGGCCTCGTCTTAGTCTCTCGAACCTTCTATAAAAATTGCAGTCCGATCCGTGCATGATTTCCCTTATGATTTCCCTTATAAATATAGCAGGCATTGCGTCAGAAAAGGATCATTTTTCTACTTTTTTTAATTTCCAATCTAGACGACACTTTGCTAATTTTATTCTTGTATTGTAACTGTAAACAAATTTTGGTATAATAAAAAGGATTATTTGGGAGTGGACATAGGCCAAAGTTAGCTGAACCACTATAAATCTTGTCTTTTTTTTACATTCTTTTTTACTGTTGTAATTTTGTTCTTCATTTATTTCCCTTCATATTTATATGATTTGATTGGATATTGGTACTTTTATATAATTAGGTGTTGGTGGCTAATTTTGACACAACCATTTTGGTGCTTTAATTAAGAAAGCTAGCCCCCATGGATTTGGGGTTCAGATTTGGAATCAATTAGAGAGCTTGGATTTGGAGCACTGTTGAGACAATCAACAAGGAGACAAGTAGCGGATAGGAGCAATTATGAGGAGTGTCATGAGACTTATTCATGAGCTGCCTAATCAAACATCTGTCTACATCACTAGAGATGAAATAGGAACACTAATGGTTGCTATGCAGGAACAGATGTTAAAAAGACAGGAGAAGATGATGTAGAATCTACTCCGACAGATCAGATAGGCTAGAGCCATAAGAGATGCTGGAATGCAAAACCAAGGAGTTGATAGGGTCTACTGGAGCTATGGGTCAAGGAGTTGAGGCGGTAAGATTCGCTAGAAATTAGAACCGAGAGCATGGAGACTAAGCTATTGGACAGAGGGGTGGAACATAACAACCGGGGGCGGTCCCTGGGAATCTTAGAGGAATAACACTGATCTCTCCAAAGGGATCGGCACCGATCCCCAAAGACACGTGGGCATGCCCCTAGGTCTGGTCGATCGTGGAAGGACCTGGGTTCAATCCCATGTAGTTTGGTGCAAATCGGAATTTGGATGTTCGTCTAGAGCAATATGTCAGAGTTCTCTCGTAGACTCGAGGGGTAGCTTGGACATGATGATAGGAGACTACCGTTGGAAGAAAATGAAAGGTTTGCAAAGATGATCAGGCGAGCTATGCATGAAGGATTAGTAAACATGGATCTAGAGGATGTAAATAGAAGTCCATTTGCTCCTAATATCAAGTAAGCTAAAAATACACCAGAATTCAAACTACCAACACTGGAAGCTTATGACGGAAAGTCGGATCCAACTATGCACATGATGAGGTATATATGGCATGTGGAAGTACTGGGGGATTTGAAAGAAGTCCTGGCATGATTCTTTTCCATGTACTTAATGGATGTAGCTGCACTATGGTTTAGATAGTTGGAGAGCAGTTCCATTAGCATATGGAAGAAATTGGTCAAAAGATTTATGAAGCAGTTCGGCTTCATATTATGAGACCAAGAATGTGACGACATCGACATTAGTAAAGCAGTGGGTAGGAGAATCACTCAAGAATTTCTTAACTAGGTTCAGTGCGGCAGTTTTTTTGGTGGATCAATTAGATCCATCGATGGTTTTGTTGGCGACAGGGTCAAGAGTTGCAGATAATTTAGATTTTAAGATATCACTAATAGGAGATCAAATGATGGATCTCAAGAAATTCTACCATGAAGTAGAATGCTTTCTACGACAAGAAGATTCGAAAGTTGAAAAATAGGAAACAGAAGTTAATATGGTATATGGTGGAGAACCGCCCGGTGAAAGCTCATGAAAGGATAAGGGTAAACAAAACATGGATAATAGCTTCGATGGATCGAAGCGACAGGAGGAATTCAAATTCTCTTCATACTCGGAATTTAGTGAAACCCTAGAATAGTATATTTGGATACTCGAGGACACCTTTCGTATCAAAGGTCCACAAGGAAGGAACCCTCCAAATGCGAACAAACATCAGGAAAGCGCTTCCTATTTCATGAGTTGGATGCGCACAATACAAATGACTATAGGCATTTGAAGAATATCATTGAGGAACATATGAGGAATGGTTAGTTACAATAATATGTAAGGACTCAGATTACGATGGTGGAACAGAAGCAGCCATCGTCTAGCTCGAATGAAAATGGCACTAGATCAATGCATCATCATCAACTTGTCATCAATTGATTGAGATGTCATGGAATGTAACAAAATTCACATTAGGATGGCTATGTCACTTACACATGTACGAGATCGAGGACGGTCCCTAGGCATGCACTGAGATGATGATAAACTATTGTGCTTGGGTTTGTGAATTTTTCTTTTCTTCTTGTTTGCTTTGAACTCTTGTTTTCTAGTTTTTATTTGAACTTTGGTTTACTGGTTGTATGGAATTTTATTTTATATTTTAGCAGATGGACTTAGGAATGCTTAAATTTGGATCAATATAATAGGTAACATAGGTCACAATTATGGTCCTGTCCGGAGAGACGGGATAACAATCGCAAGGAACGGGTCTTTTTGTCGGGCAAACACAATGAAACTGACTTGTGCATCATGGATTAAGTCCTCAACTATGTTTGAGGCTGAAGGATAAAACCCAATAAGGTCGTTAAGTATGGACTATGCCTGGCAAGGGGATAAGTCGCTTCGCTTGAACGCGATGGACCGACCTACCAGGTCATCAAATATGGATTATGCTCGACAATGATCTAGAGAAATCAAGGTCATTAGTTATGGACTATGCTTGGAAATGGGTAGGTTTCTTTGCTCAAATACGATGGATCAGCATACTCAGGTCGTCGAGTATGAATTTTGGTCGACAAGGATCCAAAGAGATCAAGGTCGTCAGTTATGGACTATGCCTGGCAAGGGGTAGGTCGCTTCGTTCAAATGCGATGGATCGACCTACTTAGGTCGTCGAGTGCAGATTGTGGTTGGCAAGGATCCAGTGAGATCGTGGATTTGGATTAGGATAACTACCTGGAGAGGTCATGGATTGGAATATCTATTTCAAACAGTAATAGATTTAGCTTTGGACGGATGCGGATTCAGATAAAATGATCCAGAGAGATAGTGGATTTGGATTGGATTTTGGATTGGAAAATATGGTTGTCAATGAGTTATGGATTCCAGATTTTGGATTTATGGCAATTCAATACACACCTTCCTAGCAAGACATGTTTTAGGGGGCAAAGTGTTAACCCACCTTTTTCTAAGGAAGTAGATTGGCAGATTTAACCCAACAAACTTCATGATTATCAAGGCCATTAGTCAAGAGCAATGATTGTGAGGTCCATAAATCAAGTGCAGGCAATGATATGAAGCGACGGTCAACCAATACCAAAAGGTGGAATCTCTAGAATATTCTTCGTATGGTTAGTGCTACATCCATGCAGGGGATTGGTGCCTATCCTTTCCCCTAATGGATCGGTACATGTCCTCAATTATTTTCACAAACTGGGTGAGATTGGTATAACGTGACAAGGAAGGCCCCAAAAGGCTACATTTCAAATCTCAAGTCGTTTGGAGTTTACATGTGCAAGTTATGGAAAAATTACTTTACCTAAGAAAGGGATCGTATAAAAAGGGATTGGTATAAAAGGGATCGACATATTTCAGCCAAGTGAGTACAACTCAATGGAAGACAATCAATATCTCAAAATCCATAAGCCCAATGCATGTGAAATTTGGTGAGCAAGATGTGGGGAACCTAGGGAGCGTACATTAAGGATCCTACCCTAGGGATCGCACATCAAAATGATGAAGAGAGATCGGCCCTCTTCCCTCATAGGGATCAGCTAAACTCAACTTTACGGCAAAGATCGATCATTATCTTAATATACACACATCCAATTGACATGAACTTGGAGGACAAGATAAATACAACATGCGGAACACCCATTATGGATCGCATATCATTTTGTACAAGTTAGATGGATCGGTACCTATTCCTTCATAGGGATCGACTATAATCAGCTTTTACAACATATTGGAACAAAATTGATCAATAACTCGAGTTCTACTAATCCAATTGGCGTGAAACTACGAGGCTAAGCATAGTGCAATAGAGTAAAGCTCCTCTAGAGATTGAATGGAATTTGGAAGAGATTGGAGATACCGGTACCTATCCCTCTAGAGGGATCGGCAGCCTATTTGAGCACACTAATAGGGATTGGTACCGATCACTATTGTGGGCCCTAATGGGTCTAGAAATCTTTTATGGCCTTGTCTTGGTCTCTCGAACCTTCTGTCTAAATTTTATCCTGTTCCGTGCACGTCTTCCCTTATAAATACAGCAGGCATGACGTTAGAAAAGGATCTTCTTTCTACTTCTCTTTATCTCCAACTTAGGCTATACTCTGCCAATTTTATTCTTGGATTTCAGATTGTAACTGTAAACAAACTTCATTATAATAAAAGGTTGTTGGTACTTTTACATAATTGGTTGTTGGTAGCCAATTTTGACCCCAACACTATTCCAGTACACAATCATCATTCCCTCTCGCATTATCATCATCGTAGATCCCTTTCGCCAATCAAACACTGTAGTAGTCCGACCACGAGCAAGGACTAGCGCCACTTGCAACATGCAGAGGTTGGCCTTTGAGAAGAAATGATAGCTTTATGCTGGCAAATGGATAGGATTCAAACCAGAAATATTAATAGCAAGAGTTTATTGGATAATTAAAATAGAAAATCCATCTTAGAAGAATTTTGTGATTACCTAAATTCATCGAAGGTATGCTTTGCCTCCTATGGAAAGTACGATGGTAGTGTTGACCCATATGATGATATTACAAATATATACTACATAATTCATGTCAATCAGCTCGCCAAGAATGCTAAGTGCCTTTTGTTTCCTTCCACCCTGACTGGTCTAGTCTCTCGTTGATTTTTTATTTTCCAAGTCGATAGTATCCACTCATGGGCTCATTAATGCGTTGACTTCAAAACTTGTTTCTTCTTATTAAAGACCCGGATCATGAGTGCAAGCGAGCTAGGAAACATTAGATAAGGCCCAACTGAGTCCCTCTGCTCATATGTAAATCGCTTCAAAAAAGAGGTAACCCATTCTAGAGGAGTAGACAAGATAGCTTAGTAGTCGACCTATGTTCTGGGGTGAGGTACTAGCCTAGAATGTGGAAAGAACTACAGAAACAACACACTTTGTTTTTAACTGACTTCCTTTAGAGGGCGAAGGACATTACAAAGGTGGAAGAGGCCAACCATTTGGCCAACAATGAGAAGAGCATACGAAATAAAAAAGCCGACTCAAGGGAAGAAAACTGATGGAAAGGTTAGTAGGAAAAATAAGAAAAAGGATCTGAAGATAGCTCATACTTCACACTTATGTACACAAACTGTGCTATTTTAAAGCATAACTTTACCACATATTCCTCGATTTCTTATTTTATGACTTGTTTTAAAGGAAAAGACGATACTTTTTGATAACTCTAAATTGCGATGATGCATTACTAGTACTAATGTAAATTGATTCACGCCATAGAAACCACCCTTTGTATTCTTATTCTGGAGCATCACGTAGCAGTTGTAAATTCAATTTTACTTTATTAGGCATTACCTGGTAGTGACAATTATGCATATCAATTCTCTTCATTAAAACTATATCACTTTGGAGTTATGGAATTTGGTAATGGTCAAAATTCCAATATCGTCTATATTCAACTCTATAGTCCAAACACAAAGTCCTTGATTCAATAATAATAATTATTGTTTACCGAACTGCCCTAGCCAGAGACTTTGGCCTTCTGTTGACTTCAATTGACTATGATACTAACCTCATGTAACTAAGAAAACAAATTCTCTCTTGGATAGTGTTTCACGTTTAATGTTTACATTCGACCTAACTATAGTCATTCGATGGACGTCGTGTTATGATTTAACTATAATTAAAGTAGAGCTTCCATATTGAAGATCAGTAGTATTATCAAATCAAGAGAATTGTGTAATTTTGTTACATCGATATTTTTTGTTTCAACTTAGTTATATTAACCATCAAAAAATTATCAAGTGAGTCATTCCATAATTATCTAATAACTTTCAGTATGTAACCCTTTAGTGCCCCTGGCAGTTAAGAGTGATACACCACCCAACATCTGGAAAGCATTATGTACCCTAGTATCAATGGATGTATCAATATTCGACTGTGATAGTTCTTAACTACGAATATTTAAAATAATATGCTTAAGTTCATTGTGATAAATTACTCATGACTACAACACTTTGAACTACTATTACAAAACATACCGTTATGGATTTTCTATTAAATATACCTTTATTCAAATAAATTAATTAATAAATATAAGATATTATATAAAGTATATAATAAAAAGGAAACACCTTTTATTTCGAACAAGATTGGTTATTGAGTTGGATATATATAACAAATTACATGATTGTCTGTGGAGCATATTCCTAACTCTATCAGTAGATGGGGGTGACCTATGTTTTGACCACTTAATAGCGGTAAGGGAGTTAGAAACCCTAAGCCCAAAGGACCCACGCCCTATTTCCGATCTCGGAAAGAGATACCCCAGACCAAGTCTCGAGAGAGATGGGCCCATCAATCTAGATCGTCCTCAGTCAATAGAAATATGTCCCCTGTTCCTATCTACAATCGTTGTTCCCTATTGCCTAATTATCATCGTAGATTATCTACACCAGCTAGACACCAAGGGATTCCAATGTTGGCTAGTGACTAGTGCCAACCACGACACACAAAGGCTGGCCTTTGAGAAGAAATAGAAGCCCTACACCAAAAAATGCACTAGATTTGAGCTAGAAATATGATGGAAAGGGTATGTCGGATGATGGAAACATAGAACCATTCTTCGAAGAAATTATGATTAACATCCACTGGAGGTATGCTTTGCCTCCTATGAATGCCTGTTCGACCACGTTATGGCTTTCAAAGTTATAACCCATGTCGGTCGGCTTTTAAAAAGCAACGCTAAGTTTCTTCTATTTTCGTCAACACCTTCCGAACTGGCCTCCCGCCAATTCCTTCATCTCCAAGCCCATAGTTTGCACCCATGAGCTTAATTATGTGTCGACTTCAAAACTCGCTTCTTCATATCAAAGACCCAGATTATGATAGTGAGCATGCTAGGTAACATTGGATAAGGCCCGACCAAGTCCCTTTACTCATATATACACCACTTCAACAGAGTCAACTGTGATAGAGGAGCGGACAAGAATGGGTTGATAGTGGACCCATGTTTAGGATAAGGTACCGATCCTGAGTATGTAAAGAACTTAGTAACAACCCATTTTGTCCTTAACCAACATCCTTTGGAGGGAAAATGACAATACGAGGGTGGATGAGACCAACCTCACAGACAATGATGACAAAATAAGACGAAACAATAAAGGTGGCCCAAAAGAATATAACTGAAGAAATGATTGGCGAAAAATAACAAAATACACTCTGAAGAAGGCTCATATTTCAAACCCAAGTACACAAACTATGCAACTTTGAAGCATAAATTTGCTATTTATTCCTCTGATTTCATATTTTATGATTCAGCTTTAGGGAGAAGATTATCACTTGATAATCCTAAATTGTTACAACGCCTTAGTCGTATTGGTGTAAATTGATTTGATTACCCATAGACAACCACTCTTTGTAGTCTTATTTTGGTATGTTTTTGATTGATAATGCCAAAGCAAACAAATGGTATAACAAGTACCCTCAAACAAATTCAATTTTAAAGACTTCTCAAGAACTAATTTCGGACCTAGAGAAGAAGATTTTACTTAAGGAAGAGGAAATTCATGATCTTTCTAGAGCATCTTATTCTGAAATTCGGTGCATTATTCATTTAAGATTAGCTCAACAAACTGATTATGATGCAAAAATTGCTTAGCTTAACCAGTGCATCATTGATTTTAGTAGTCTATTGGCTAATATCACGCAATGAACGTCAATCATACGAGCTAATTCTGATTGAACGGAGATTGGATTTCCTTCTCTTACTCCTACATCTTCCTCTAAGAAGGCAGTCTCCTCAACCATCTAATGCGAAGTATTATTCATTTTTCTACTTGGTCATCTCTTCCTTCTCCTATCCCATTATTAAAGGATAAGTCGGGTGAGTTGGCAAGATAGAGCAGGAGATTTTGGGTTTGCATGTAATCGAAAGTTAAAGAACTATTAGAATAAGAAGTTTCTAGACGAATTCTCCGATCTTCGATTCTAGATCGAAAGCCTTGAATGTGAAAGAATACATTTGCCCTTTAGGTTGAGGACTTGGAGAATGATAAAAATAATTTTTTTTAAGACATTCGAAATTAAAAGGCACCGATAAAACCATTAAGCAAGTAATGTCTAGTCAGCTCTATTCAATTGATTTGTAAAACATGGTACAGAAGAAAAACAAGAACTTTAAGCAATGTACTCTGGTTGCAACTACACACACTATATATTCTTCTGAGACTGTAAATAAATTGAAAACAAAGTGAAAAAACTTGTAGAACGGTTGAAATTGATGTAGTGTTTTACTTGAAGTGCTTCGTGTCGAATTTGGCCATTGGTTGCCCTTGGTTCTCTAGAATTTCACTCCAAACATTGCATAGAAAACAATAATTTGCGACGGAGCATTTAGACGACCGTCGATGGCTCCGTCAACTTATTTTCGATGTTGCTTCATTTTATTTATTTAAATTTATTACTTTATTATAATATATTAGTTATATAAGTTTCTCCACCAAAATCGCCAATTTCCATCCAAGGTCATTGCACTCCATCGGCAACTACCAAAATCTTCACCAACTTCCACTCTTCGACATCTTACGCGTTAATTTGAATCCAAAACAAATATTTTTCCCTAAATCTAATTTATACTAATATGTTAAATTAGTGTTAATATCTAGTTGTATTTGATGATACTAGCCCCTTGATTGTTTACAATGGAATATTGATTGATTGGGATATGCTAATTGCGGTTATAAGTGTCTATATCCGGTAATTAAAATATAATTAGGGCTAACTTAGGTCAATTAGTTTATGTGTTGACTAGCGTAATAATCACTACAAGATAATACGGCTATTCCAACGGCTTTTAGCCGTTGGCGGCCGTTGGAAGCCGTTGGAATAGCTGTTGGAATATATCCCACGACTTCCAACGCTTTCCAACGGAAACAACGGACCATTTCCAACGGCATTTCCAACGGCCGCTAACGGTTTATAGCCGTTGGAAACCGTTAGAAACCGTTATAATAAAATGGCCAATATGCCGTTGGAAGCCGTTGGAAATACTGGGTTTATTTTGCTATACAACAGCAAGCCTATTTACCTTCCACCACACCATTTCCAATCCATTCAATTTATATATATCAATATCAATACAAACGACGCACATAAATCAATAAAACACCAATATAAACAAACCAAACCGATCAAACATCACAAAATATACCATCAACATACATACCATCAACAAATGTCACTAAACCATGATCATACCATCAAAATACTTCTCACCCACTCCGTACCAATATATACAACATCACCATCAACATCAAAACATCTCCAAGTCAATATATATATTGTTCAAACACAAATACTCAAAAACATACCTCCTCAAGGATCCTCGTCGCCTCCAGAAGCACCAGACGACGAAGGAAGGGTACCATGATTCTGCAAATACTGTGCAAGCTTTTGATCCAACTGCTCCACCTGGATGGCTCGTAGACGATTCTCCTCCCGTAGCTGCTCAACCATAGCTCTAAGCTCCTTGATTTCTTCTTTGTCTCGGTCTTTTTGAGCTTGTCGAGCCTGTCAAGCCTGCAAATAAAATTAATATCAAAAGGGTTGTCTCAGCATATACAATATTATAACATTATATATCTAAACGCTGATTTTTTGTACATATATAAAAGGATTAATTACCGTTAGGTTCCCAAAGCCAAAACGTCTACTCCGTTGCGCCGGATCCATAACAGCGGTAAAAATGTTATCCTGCTCCTCCTGTGTCAGCGCATCACGACCAGACTGCTCAAGCGCATAAGCCTGTGCCTCCTACAACCTCGACTATAATGAAAAAAAACAATTTCAGTTGAAAAATAGTAGCATGTAATTATTTTGCGTAGCTAGAAATTAATAAACTTATTGGTGTAAGTATTAAAAATTAAAAAATGCATACATATGCCTCGGTCGCCCTATCTTGCTCACCCCACTGATATATAATATTGCCAGCCTCATCTACTTGCCTAGACGCGTGGGTGTGAGCAAACACGTCCAGTAAGCCAACAGAGCCTCCACGAGCTCGTTCCTGCAATTGATAATTTGGATAATTTAACTGTACATAACTAATTACTGAACTGATCAATATACAAATGTGATAATAGATAAATTTACCAAATCTTCGCGGTGATGCTGGAAAGATTTGGAGCCTCCACGGTGTGATACAGGATTCCTTCTCCTGTTTGTCGAGTTCCTAGCCGACTCCTCCTGCAAATTTACAATGATTAATTATTTATTAAACGGTAAAAAAATGCTGAGATTTATTGTAGATTTACCTTGAACTCCTCAGAGTTCCACCAATCAACCCATTTCTCCCATACAGTCGCGCTCATCCACTTGGGCTTCTTTCCTACTTTTTTAATCTCCGACATAGTCTCTCTATAGTTCTTCGCGATCCTGGAGTTCCAGTGTCGCTGAACTAAATTAACGTCAGGCTCTTGCAAATCTACGGCGCCCTGTACAATGAGAAAATATTACTAATTATTTATTTGTATTTAATTAATCATCTTGTAAAGTGGTATAAACTTACCAGAAAATCTTGCCAAATCGTCTCTCTCATGTCGTCGGGGATCTTGCCCCACTTGGGCCAGCAATCGGTCATCCTAGCCATGTACGCCTGCTTAGAAATGCTCAGAACCACTTTCGATGGCTCCAACTCAAATCCACTGCGTTAAATATAAAATTAAACTTTAGACAATTGTATATATATCATGTACAATTAAAAAATTAAAATGCTATGCTCGCTAATTATGATACTTACGTCTCATCAGCCTTAGGCTGTAAGTAAACAAATAAACAAATAAACATCCTCCACGGGTCTTGTAAAATATGTCAACTGCAATATCTGAGTTAACACGCCATAAAAATCATTTATACGACTATTAGGGTCATCACTGCATTTAACAAATACACCAGTATTGTTTGTTAATTTTTCAGCACCGTATTCTTTGGTGTTGAATTTATATCCATTAACAAAATATATAGGATACGTATTAACTTTTCTTTTCGGTCCAAACGCCAAATGTTTCAGTCCTTTATCGAGCACATTATTTGTGGGATCAGAAACGTATTTCGAAAACCAAGTACTGAAATCTTTGCTTAAATCACTACCTGGATTTTGTGATTCATAAATACTGCAAACACAAACATGATATATTACATTATTATTTATTCACACGTGTAGTATTAAATTTAACAAAACTTGGAATGTGCTAATTACCTAACAAATGGTGCAACTTCAGGACAATTAAGAAGAATATATGTGTGTGCTACATGGTATTCTTTATCATCTAGCCACACTTCCTCACTTTTGCCAGCATGTCGGCCATATTGTTTAAAAATAGATAATACTGATTCAGAAGAAGAAGCTTGTTCAACGGCCTGATCGTCATTACGCGGAACACTTACAAATGATAAGTTCACATGGCCTTTAAAATAATGAGAGAAAAAGAAAGAAGCTTCTTCTTCGATATATGATTTGCAAATAGAACCTTCAACTCGAGCTTTTTGTCTTACTTTTTTCTTCAAATGATTTAAGTACCTAATAAAAAATATTTGGGTTAAGTATTAACTACTATATTTATACTTAAATCAACATTTACATACTCAATATAGTAACATACCTTTCGAATGGATACATCCATCCATATTGCACAGGACCTCGAAGACGTGCTTCATATGGAAGATGAACAGGTAAATGCTCCATTACATTAAAGAAACCCGGAGGAAATATTTTCTCCAGTTTGCAGAGCAGTATAGGAATTTCTTCTTCAAGTTTAAATAGACGGTCAACTTTTAACGTAGTTGAACAAAGCTCCTTGTAAAATAAACTAAGTTCTGTTATTATCGTCCAAACTTTTACCGGTAACAATTCTTTGAAAGCGATGGGTAACAAATTTTCCATCATTACATGACAATCATGGCTTTTCATTCCACTCAGTCTCCCATTTTTATACTCGACACATCTACGAAGATTAGAGGAAATTCCATCGGGAAATCGTAATCCTTCCACCCATTGTAACAGTACTTTAACTTGGTTGCTGTCTAGTTCATAGCATGCTTTGGGTTTTTTATTGTCGGGAGTCATATGAAGCTCAGGACGATTGCATATTTGCTCTATATCACGTCTAGATTTCAAATCGTCCTTAGTCTTGCCCTTCACATTCAAAACTGTATAAAACACATTATCAAATACGTTTTTTTCGTTATGCATCACGTCAATGTTATGACGGATTAATAGATTTTTCCAATAAGGAAATTCCCAGAATATACTTTGTTTGCACCAATTATGAAACGTCGATTTACCTTGAATTTCTTCTTGTTGTCTGGTCTCGTGTATCTTTGGATAATCTTTTACAAGTTCATATATATCCTCGCTTGACCAAACCGTTGGTGGTCGTAGAGTCTCATGTCTATTAGCTATGAAGTTTTTTTTGTCTCTTCTAAAAGGGTGATTAATATGAAGAAAACATCGATGACAATCAAACCATGAAATTTTCTTTTCATTTGGAAAAGAAAATGCTCGTGTTTCATCCATGCAATAAGGACAAGCAAAACGACTGGCCGTACTCCAACCCGAAAGCATTGCATATGTAGGAAAATCGCTAATAGTCCATAACAAAGAAGCGAACATCCGAAAATTTTTCTTTTTTGATATGTCGTATGTTTCAACTCCTTCATGCCATAATATTTTCAACTCTTCGATTAACGGTTGTAAGTAAACATCAATGCCCTATGTCGGATCATCAGGATCGGAGACGACAATCGTGAGAAACATATATGGAGTTTTCATACACATCCACGGAGGTAGATTGTAAGGTGTGATTGTTATAGGCCAAGATGAATATTTAGAACCAAACTGAGAAAACGGTGAGAAGCCGTCTGTACATAAACCTAGTCTAACATTTCGGCTCTCCGCTGCGAAATCGGGATATTTCTTGTCAAAACATTTCCATGCTTCTCCATCGGCTGGGTGTGTCAACGTACCTTCTTGAGGTGTTCTCACACTGTGCCATCTCATATGATGCGCTGTCACAGATGATGCATATAATCGTTGAAGTCTAGGGGTGAGGGGCAAATAATGCATACGCTTGTACGGAACTTCTTTTCCCTTCTTTTTCCTAGATTTGTATCTTTCCTGATTACATATTTTACAATTTCTAAGATTGATGTCTTCTTTCCAATACAACATGCAACCCTTTAGACATGTATCTATTTTTTGATATGGCAAACCGAAAGATGACATAAGTTTTTTCACTTCATAATAATTTTCGCACATTAAATTATTGGATGGCATATGACGTTTAGCAGCTTGCACAACAGCCGTAAATCCAGCTTCTGTAAGGTTGTATTTTGATTTCATTGCAATGTATTCTGCAGTTACCGATAATTGAGAGCCGCTTAAACATCCATTCCAAAGGGGTTTTTTAGCATGATCCAATAAATCATATATTTTTTTCGCTCCAACATTTGGTTCCTCTTCGACGTTAACATCGTCGTTATCAATTACAGCGGTAGGGAACATTGATCGTGCTGCATCTTCGACCATATGTTCTATGAGATTCGTACTACCTTCTTCGCTGATGACCTCCACCGACTGTTCTTGATTATTAGGGGCTACAATTTCTCCATGACGATCCCATAGCAAATAATTGGGTACGAAACCGAATTGGCGCAAATGAACCTTAGCCATATTCGGTTCTAAATAGTTCAACAATTTGCATCTACTACACGGACAACGAATTTCTTCATCGTTTGCAATATTACTTATAGCAAATTCGATGAACACCTGTACCCCTTTTAGAAAATGTTCGCTTATTGCGCCACTAGTTTCCCTTCTTTGATACATCCAGCTCCGATCATTAAAGTAATTGACCATGTTTCCCTACTAGAAAACCTATGATAGAGTAAAAATGTTATAAATCATTCATTTTATATTTTGCACAAAATTTTCCAACGGCCGCAAACTGCTTATTTCACAAACTGAATATTTTAAATAAGCAACTATTGTTTCATTGCCACTTATGTGTCTTTCTTTGATGGTCGGTCATCCTACTTCCCATTACAAACACAACAGTAATTATATTCCGTAAATCATATCATTTTAAACGATTCACAAAATTTCGGCAGCATTTCCCCCGTGTTCCTTGTATCGTACACAAATGCGTGTACACAAGGAACGTAAAGGAAATGCCGTCGAAATTTTGTGAACCGTTTAAAATGATATGATTGACGGAATATAATTACTTTATAGTGTTTGTAACTTGTCCAATACTGGGACAAATCCGACAAATGATGTATCAGATGAATAGAGTTGTCCGTTTTGTGGAAAAAACGAATATCCCTAAAACGATCATATACAACACTTGTCAGACGGGGCCAAATAATATCTAAAGATTTAAATATTTGTTTATGTTAAATTCGAATATATAATTCGTTTAATTAATATTGGTTTATATTTTACCGTTTTATTACATAAGTACTAAATTCATTTTATACGCTAAATTTGTACACAAAATTCATTTATAAACTAAATTAATTCGCGTGTTCACACAAATACAAAGCTCGTATTCGCACATATGAAATATCCGTTCTAACGGCTTCCAAATGCAATAAACTCTATCACACACATACGTTTAATATACTAACCAAATAACATAAACTAATGCAATATCTTAAATTACAAAATTTTCAATCAATTATAATAACTTGTTCATTATGTTATAATGGTTGCAATTAGAGGATAATATAATGTAATATGCATACACTAACAAGTAAGAATCAATCAACATTCAAATTAAACCCTAAATCAAAAAAAAACCTAAATATTAGCTTTAGGAAAATTACCGATTTGGAGAGCTAGAACGGTGGAGATGTGTCGGAGTAGCTTCTACATGGCGTCGGAGGTTGTTAGGATGGTGTTTGGGCCGACAAATGAAGATTGGAGATGATGGAATGGTGGATTTAGGGGTAATTTTCGGTTGAGAAGATGAATAATGAGCTGAAGGTCGGTCTCTGGAAATATGCAGGAAATCTTCCAACGGCCGCAAACGGCTCTTTTCCAACGGTTTCTAACGGTTTCAGACGGCTACGTAAAAAATTAACGGGCCGTTGGAAGCCGTTGGAAATACCGTTGGCGGCCGTTGGAACTGGGGCGTTGGAATTTACTGTTTTTCTAGTAGTGAATTTAGTGTTAACTAGTGTGCTAAAATGTCTATAAAATTATTATTATTATTACTAAAGATTATCCTTTAGTAGATTATATAATAAATCTAGTTTACTTGAATGTCGCATGTAGTAAAATAAATATATGAGTGCAAAATGAAGTTTATTTATTTTTAAATATAATATTATATCCATAATTTGTTATAATTGAAAACGTATAATATTTTATAAAAATGTGAAAAAGATTAATATATTATATAATTAATAAAATATTATGTATAAATGAATGATGCTAATATATGTTATATAATTAATAAAAAACTAAAATGTATAATAGTAATATATAAACAAATTGGTGCACAACCAGCTTTAGTTTTTTTAATTCCTTAGAGATTTTTAGCCCGATCTGACAAGTGTTGTATATGAGCGTCATATAGATATTTGTTTTTGCCACAAAACGAACATCAGTATTCATCTGATAATATCTGTCGGCTTTGTCCTTGTATTTGACAAGTTACAAATATAATAAATAATTACATTTTGTAAATCACTTTGTCTTAAACAGTTCATAGAATTTCGACAGTGCTTCCTTTTTGTTTACTGTGTACATGCATTTGTGTACGATATAGGGAATAAAGAGGAAGTGCTCTCGAAATTTTGTTGAATCGTTAAAAATAAAGTGATTTGCATAATGTAATTATTATTGTACTTGTAATGGGAATTAAGATGATCGATCGTCAAAATAGAAAACAATAAACTAAAAATTTGATATTACATCACTAATTTGCTAAAATCGAAAATATATAAGATTTTATAAAAGAAGAAAAAACAATAATATATTGTATAATTAATAAAGCATTAAACTGTATAAATGAATTGAAAAATAAGGTGCCAATCCATAAAATGATCAATACTTTTATCTTAATTTCTTCTATCATTTTTTTTAAAGAGGAAAGATGGTCAATTATTTTGTTTATCGGTGCTGGATATATCAACCACGAAGGAGATTGAGAGGCTAAACAAAAGAACAGTTTTATAATGGTGTACGTGTATATATTGAACTCGTTTTAAGTAACAGCGGAAACGACGAATTCGCTTTAAGTGATAACGGAAACACTGTTTGGTGATTATTTTATTTTTAATGATTTTTTCGATGGTCGCTGACGGCTTTAGGTTGTCAAAAATTGGATGCTTTCGAGATTCGTTAGAGCAACATAATATGTATGGCCTTTGGCAGCGTAAGAATTCAGATATAGTTTGGTTTAGACGGTTGATTGGCGTGGAGATACAGGTTGACGCATTTACTGTCATGATAAGATGCGGAAACAATTTTTCAATCGGATTCAAAATAGCCATATTCTACGTTAAAAAAAAAGGTGGGAATGTATACACATGTCCGTTTTACACAGAAACCATACGCGTTGAAGATGCTGACCCACGGAAGTCAAACAGTAAACAGAGTTTGAATTAGAGTTCAAGTTTGAGTAACATGCTTCTAAACTCAGTACAAACGAAGCAGCATCTAGAAGATACTGCGGACCAAGTTTAATAATTTAGAAATGCAGATAACATATACTTAGTTGTTCATGCGAATAAAAGGTAAAGGGAAAGAGAGCAGATACGATCATAAATCAACACGCAGTCAATAAACACAAAAACAAACGCGCCAGATTTGGTCAAATGAACAAGAAGCCAGTACTAACTAGTTAACGAGAAGAACCTTTCAAAGTTGTCAAATCGATTTCGTTAACGCGAAGCTTACAGTTTGGACTCCAAGGACCTTTCTATATATAATGATCCTAACGCAATTGATACCCACAATCACATATTCAAACAAAAAGATGGCAATGATGAGAATCTTGGGCATAGCAATGGCGACCATCTTTCTTGCAGAGGCAACAATGGCGGTAAATCATGCAGTTGGAGCACCACGTGGTGGCTGGGACCTTTCTACAAATCTTAATGCCTGGGCTTCTACCCAAACATTTACCAAAGGAGACAATTTGGGTATGATTTCATTCCTCCTTTGTTTGTCTTTTTGATGCATGCAGAATGTCGCATTTTCACTGCTGCCATTCTTCTTGTCATGCATTATACGGTGATGAACTAAGCATTTTTTCTTTTTTTGAAATAACACTTTATTTTGTGTTCCTTTCGATTGCAGTTTTCACGTACAATCCATCATTTCACAACGTAATGGAGGTAACCAAGGCAAACTTTGACACATGCACAGCGAGTAATCCGAGAAAGACGTATACAACAGGGAATGATATTATTCTGCTATCGTCAGTGGGAACCAAGTACTTCATATGCGGAATACCTGGACACTGTGCAAGTGGGATGAAGGTACAAATAGATACAGTGGCAGCAACTTTGGCTCCTGCTTCTTCTCCTACACCGTCTTCAGGAATTTCTCCCCCTTCTGTGTCTCCTAGAATTTCTCCTCCTCCTGTGTCTCCAAGAATTTCTCCTTCTTCTGTATCAGTTGCGGCTCCTCCTTCAGATTCTCCATCAAACAAACCAACTGAGCTTACTCCAACTACAACACCCTTCGAATCTTCTCCATTGCCTGCTCCCCACTCTGGATCCAAAGGTCATGTTGCACTGATGCATTCCCCCATTACTTTTGTATTTGTATTGGGCATGCTTCTCTTTTTCTCTGTGTAGACTCAGGTCAAGGCTGTATTTATTCTCTGTTAGGTTTTTCCCTCTTCATTTCCATTGTTTGTATTCTACACTAAATATGTAATGGTAATACTGTTGTTCTTTGTGATAAAATCCTCTGCACTTTCAGCTTCAACAATCCATATGATATTATATAGGTTTTTTTTTGGGCAATAACTCAACCGTTGGGTACAAACAAGTTATCAAGCATTATAATAAAAATAAAAATATATTTTTAAGACCTATTTTGAAGTCTTCAGTTTTTGTGGTCTTTAAAAAGGATTCAATCCCTCTTGTCCTTTGTTTCTTGTTGCCCTCTGTATATCATAGTCATTCATCGAAACAAATTGATGAATGAACGCGTCCATCATATTCGATAAATGATCTATAATATAAAACGAGTATATATGCATGCCCAGATAGACCTGCATTTAATCACAGCCTGAATGCATTTATGGTTGCAACCCATGAAGTAGATTTGACTAATTCACAACTCATAAATCTGAATAAATAAATAGAAAATTTGATTCATTATAAATCCATTTCAGTACTAAAAATATAAAAAATAATAAATATACCAAGAAGTATAATTTTAAGTAGCCAATATAGATTTATATATATATATATATATTAATTTTTTTTACCTAGTAAAATGATAAATGACCATCATTTTATATACTAAAATACACGAAAAAAATTACTATAATGTCGATAAACATCGGACGAATAATTATCTGATGCGGATATGGCCTGTATCTATTTTTCGAATATCAAATAATTTTTCATATTTCGTATACGAATATAGACGGATTTCGAATTTTTCGGATACTCATTGGCACCCTTTTAACTATGCAAATCAATGGTACTATTTTAATGTACATCTAATCAGACGTATATATATACGTCCAGATGGGCATGTATCTAATCATAATGTGCATGCATTAATTCAACAATACGTTTCAAATCATGTATAATTTTTTGTTTAGATGTAGTATGGATTTCCTTGATCAATGTCTTAGTGCCTACAAAATTGTAAGTGAGATTCATTGCCTAAAAATGATGAGTCACCAATATAGGCAATAAAATCAAAAGATATAAGCACATCATAAAAATATATATGATACAACCAGAATCAACATATATACAGTTCAGCCACAATTGAATGTTTGAAGTTGTAACAATCGCTCATCATTCGATTTGGATAATGTGCAATTATCATAAAATTGAACAAAAAGATCCTACCTGCAGCACAGTGGGTAACATTTGGTTTTTATTTTGAGTAGCCAATAATTTGTAATGAAAATGATACGTATATATCATAGAAACTATGGATACTAATACAATATAAGTAATCAAACACGACAATAATCCAACGTCACATATCAAAACAAATGTGTATGTAAATCTTTTCCGCATAAATATTTTAACACCAGTAACATCATAATCCAATAGGAGAATATCTTAATGTCATGATAAATAGCAACAATAAAATAGTACAAAAAGCATCTCTCTCAATGTTGACTATAAAATGTCCTTACCTCACCATCAATTGCAAATGCTTTTGTCCATTTTAGCTCTCCTATAGCATATGTAGACATTGAAAGACCGATAGATGGAAAACATTAATGCTGCATTATTCCCTGCTCCAACCATGGTAAGTTCAATTTTATTGGTGTAGTCATTCGTACGCCCTTTTAATCAAAGATCAAGATTCCCATGTAAGTCTTTTCTCTTGATAAAACCTTCCAAATTACTTGAATTTTGCTGCATTTGTCTTTACAGAATTACTTCAACACCACAATAAAAATTATATTATCAAAAATATATAATGATAAACTAAATCCACATACAAATACCAACCAAAAATGTCATGGGCTTCAAAATGTTCACTTGTTTGACATATTAAGTCCACTGCCCAGATTTAAAGAAAACCAAAACATGTATCTTTTAAAAAGAAGCCACATAAGAGACCAAACTTGAAAATTATTTTTGGTAAAAAGGAAAAAGAAAAAGGATAACAATAAACTAAGAAACCATACAGCTAAAAGGTGTTACATATCAGGCTTAATGATATTAACTAAATTTGTTAGAAACAATCAGTTTAAGTGTATGTAATCAATCTTGAAATCATCAAAAACTTTTTATCACTTGTTACAAAGTTTGGATAGTGGTTACACGGTATGGTAAGAACACCATTATATACCGTGCAATTGGTAAGTTGAAATAGTATGGTACATAGGCCTAATGAAAAATAGCATTACTTCCGCATATGACATGGATGACTACTATGCTGGTTATCACTTAAAGTCCAAATACGTTTGAGCGAATGATTAGCGAGCCCGTACATGAGCGGGTTCATTTTGGGTATCCAATTACAAATTTGCGGGACACTTATCTATTGATGGGTTGGATAAGTTGTACTTGAGTACAATCAATAATGATAAAGATTCCATGATTTTTTTATTTATATGGATACAACAATTGCTGCCTTTTCAGTAATTTGGTATGCAGCTAAACTCTAAACATTGTAGTATTTAACATTTCACTCAATTTTATAATTATATTCTTTTCAATGATGACATAATAAATCTCAAAGAAATTCATTTGAAATAAACCATAAGATCGAACAAATATTAAGTTTGAAACTGATGTCATAAACTGGTATGCATAACTGCTTTGTGCTAATAGGGATAGAAGTAAGTGAATTCACATCTCTCTTGTTTATGCATAAAAGAGTAATTATTGAAATGAAATGTATGAGCAGTATAAGTTAGCAAAACATAGTAAATATCACCTCTCATATCATTAAGCAATTGATTTGTATCATCCATAAAAGTACGATTCCTATTCAACAAAAAATATTAAATTTTAGTTTAATTGAACAGGTCCACTGAGTTTGTTGTTAGCAAGGTTCGATCATTTTAATTTTGGCTATACATTACAAAATTCTAGAATCCATATAGTAATGTAAGATTAAAATACACATTAATTGATTCAGATCGAAGACTTTTGTAGTGGAATTGAGAAAGATGTCAACTCTAAAGTTTGAAAATGTCACCAAAGTCTGTAGCACAATATCCGGAGGACTATCTAGAACACTTGCAATATTGGAAACAATATCAATATTGAGTACAAAGAGTGAATCAGATGTATATTGTTTTTACAAATCAAAACCGAAGTAGGTGTTTTACCTACAATCCTGAAATAAGCATCACACTACGATTCCACAATCATGAAGTATTGTATATTAAATATTTAGCAGTAAGTTTCGTTTGTCAAGCGTCATATGTTGTTGTACTGCAATTTTCATAAGCAAAATCATGTGGGGTTGGTTTTGGATATAATTTTATCATGAGACAAAGTTTATGCTTGTTTGTGTTTTATTTTTATGTAGGTATGAAAAGTTTATTGGTAGACTAAATTAGAGCAAAAATTATCCGCAGCCAATAAATATGAAAGAAGTAAGAACTAAATTAGTAGACTAAATCTTTAAGGCTTGCTGTAGTTGCAAAATGGTGCAAAATTATTCAAAAAATATATTTTATAAGCTTTTCTAGGATTAGATATGACGGATTTCATCTATATAAAAATCTTGTTCAACGCTTTTAGATTTAACGATCAATTTATGCCCAATGATCGGTAATGGATTGCTTAAATCTCTTATGGGCAAGTGATTAAATGTCAGTTCTTTGACATTAGTTAAGTGTCATCTTGTTAAAGATTCAAGAATGGTAATGGTTTTATCTAAACTGGCAGAATTAGCTAGGCTGAAACTTGCCGTGATGAAGATAGGCGAAAAAGTTTAACCAAAAATATTTTGTAAATTTACCTGTAGGTCGATGGGTTTTTTTCTTCAATAGTTCAGAGATATCATATCTGAGCATGTGATCTTTAGCTTGTACCAATTTTAACCACTTAATACTTCTCTAAATTAAAATATTCAACGTTGAGAAATCCCCAGTATTGAGATTGAACTTTTTAATCCTTTGCATACTCATCTTCCTAATTATAAATCAACGGGAGGTGAGTTTGAGTTTTAGCCTTACTCATCGTTGTAGACATTTCCTTTTTCAATCAACTAATAGTATAAGCATGTAATTTTGCTTCTCCTGCATAGTTATCTAAATCATTTTATTAGTAAAGTGTATATTTCTTTCAAACTAAGAAGGTGTAGATAAGCATATAAATAAGACTCAAGTATGATTCCAAAATACATGACTTAGACTATACATGAAACTAAGAAGGTCATTAATCGAAGCATTAAAGCACACAAACTTTTTGAAAAACAAAACAATATTATAACCAAGTCTTATTATACTTACTTTCTAAATTGCATATTGACATCAATCCCTAAATCTCAAAAAGAACTTAAAAAAAGATATAATTGGTATAATTCATGTAACGACCCGTATTTTACGTGTCGATATATCGTAGAATTCTAGGTCGTTAGTATTGTTTATGTCGTCCTTAGCCTAAGTCGTAAGGGAGGATAACTCGTATGTTGTTTGAGTCGCGTGGAAGTTATATTGGGAAGTTAACTCGAGATAGTGCTAGAGCGAGTTAACAGGTTAGTGATATTAGCGAGTTACGAGTTATCGGGTTAGAAAGGTTAGCGACTTAGTGGCTGGGACGAGTTAGCGTGTTAGTATGTTGACCGAGTCATAATAGTTAACGAGTTAACTAGTGGGCGAGATAAGGATTAACTCGTATGGCCGAGTTATATGAGTTAACAGGTTAGGTCTGACCGGGTTAAGAACTGAACGACTTAAGGGTTAGTGGAGTTAGCGCGTTGCCGAGTTAGTGAGGCTAGTGTGTTAGCGGGTTAGTGAGCTAACGAGTTAGCAGAGTTACCGAGTTAAGGGTTAGTGGATTGGGCCGGCTTAGTGTTAGTACGGCATGTGTAGTTAGGTCATGACTCGTATACGAGTTAAGTCGTTGGGTCGGCCAGGTGATAAGTCGTTTCCCAGTTGAGTCGTTGGGTTCGATAAGTCGTAAGCCGTTGAGTCGTAGCTCGTGTATGAGTTAGGCCGCGCATAGGATAAGTCGTTTGGTTCTGTGTGTGTTAGGTTGTAGTACCTGTTGAGTCGTGGGAATGGCTGAGTCGTATGTCGCTAGGTTGTTGAGTCGTTTACGAGTTAAGGATAGGTTGGCTGGGCTCGATGAGTCGTATAACGTGTTGTTTGATGAGTCATGGACGACTCATGGGATAAGTCGTGACCGACTTAAGGGGCGACGACTCATGGGGCTTCCAGCCTATAAATAGAGGGCTTTGGTTCACTTTTTGGCACCGGTTTTTGAAGCGACGAAGTGCTGCCATTTTGAGAGCTCGACTACAGCATTTCTTCATCTTCTTTTCTCCACTCCAATCTAGTTCTAACATCCATCCAAGATCGAAGATCGAGATTGAAGATCCAAGAGCCAAAGTTGAAGATCTTCATCCAACGAAGCTAGATTTCATCGTTTCAAGCGGGATTTCGACGAATCAAGCTTGAATCTTCGCTGTCCAGATCTGAAGTTGATAGTTTTTGAAGTGTTTAGGTGATTTGGTGAGTGGTGGTTATCTCTCACGCGGACCCAAAGGAGTATACTGGATTGGTGGTTTGTTGAAGTGTTGTAGATAGTGATTTTATGCATATTTCTTTAGATCCAAGTGTAGATCCATTACTTATGAAGATGTTTACTTATACAAGATCATTTATCAAGTTGAAGAGACAAAACCCATGATTTATATTTGATAGATCTATGCTAAAAACCCATGATTCATGTATGTTAGATCTATGCTCATTTATTCACGAAATTGCCATTATCATTGTAATTGTTTTTTTAGATCTTGTTTGAATGATTGATTGCTTGGATTAGTTGATATATAGCTTGATTTGATCAAGTTGGTTGATGATGATTCAAAAGCTAAGTGGAAAGGCTCTTGAATAAGGAAAGCTGCTTGTGGCATATGAAGCGGATGTTGAAGCTCATATGTATGGATTAGATGATGTTGAGATGGGACTTTGCCATGATGCGATGAGGCAAGCCATGATGTTGAGATGAGACTTTGCTATGATGCGATAAAGAGAAGCATGATGTGAGATATCCTTGGTTTAATCCAGACGGGATCATCCCAAGCATGTTGATAACTCGATGATGCGATGCGAGTTGGTTGATAATGGTTAGCTCGAGAGGCGCTTGAGCTAGTATGGAAATAGTCGCCGAGGAGGATGATTAGGAGGCTGAGATCTCATCGTTGTTGAAGGTTCTAGCATGCTCAAAGCAAGAGTACGTTGGAACGGGCTGCGACGACGTTCCAAGCACGGGCTGCGACGACGTGCTAGTACTCTGGGTAGTTGCGAAAATTCCTAGGCACGGGCTGCGACGACGTGCGGAGTTATGTCTAGAACCGGGGTTACCATTAGCCCTTGACAGATGGATAAAAGAATGAGTTGGTCATTCAATTAACGGTGAAATCAAGGCAATGATAACAGTGATAGCCAGAGTCATGGATGTTTGGCTGTACCATCATTCGGTCTCAAGAGCGGTGTTTTCTGGGTGCTTATCTGATCTTGGTTTAGGCCTTGGGGGTTTGTATTTGGAAAACATCGACCTTGACTCGAATGATTATTGCTTTACTTTTAATTGTCTGCCATGTTATGCTTGCTCTCCTTAGTGTGTGTGTCTGGGGCTATCACTGTAGAAAAAGGCGGAGTGGGATGGTTTGGTTCCTATTCCTTTTATCCTTTATGCTCTTTTGGTATGTTTGACAGTTGATTTACTGCTCACTAAGACTTTGTCTGACTCAAGGTTTTATGTCTCGTCTTATTACCTTGGGCTGTTCATCCATGTTGGGATGGGCAGACTAGGTGACAGGTGGCAGGTGCTGATCTTAGTGGCTCACGCTGATGATGACGAAGACGAGCAGGAGGCTTTACATATTATTTTCATATTCTATGTACTGGATATTCCGCTGTTTGTTGATTACTCTGAGTGCTATGTAGTGAGGCTTCTTGTATTCATGATTCAGACCATGTATAAAGCTATTATGATTAGATGATGATATTCTATTCTAAGGGAGCTTCACTATATTATATTTCTCTATGGTATTTTATTCATGCGCTGTGAGTTTTACGATAGAGTCTGCGATGTTTATTCTACCTTGACGGTCACCCATGGCTGCCTGACACACCTTCAGAGCATTATCCTCTTGTTTTGGTGCGGGAGTCATGGGCGATCGTCACATTTGGTATCAGAGCTTTGGTTAATCGATTTTAGCCAACGCTCGCTGACGTAACTACGTATGAGAGACATAATTGTATTTTGATGAATGATTACTATATATAATATAGTAGTTTAGAAGGATTTGAACTCCTTATGCGGTTGTTTCTCAAGGTGTTCTAAGTCATTCCTTTTTGTAGATATTAAGGATGAGTCGAAGGGGGAGACCAGCTGCTGGGGAAGGCCGTGCTGCTAGGGAAGCTGTTGATTATGCTCCTATGTTTGAGGCCATGATGACTTCGATCATGAGAAGGATACCAGCCTCGGGGCCATCAGTAGATGTTGGAGTTCGAGTTCAAGCTCCAAGACCAGTGGATTTTGCTAAGCTTTGCAAGGACTATACTTCTCTTGGAGGAAAGGTTTTCTTGGGAACGGAATCAACCATTGAAGTGCAAAGATGGATTGATGCTTGTAGAAGGATCTTTGGTGACTTGGGAGTTGAGGATGCAACTAAGAGGAAGCTTGCATCAAGGCAACTTCAAGCGAGAGCTTCGGATTGGTGGAACTCTATCACCATCGATACTCCAGAGGAAGAGATTACTTGGGAGCAATTCCAAGTCAGATTTGAAGCTAAGTTCATCTCTACGGCTCAGAAATCTGTCTTGTTTAAAAAGTTTGTGGAGCTCGAGCAAGGTGGAAGACCCGTTCTTGAGTATGTCTCTGAGTTTGAAGCTTTGTCCAAGTATGCCAGATCGTATATTGATTCTCCCTATCAGAAGAATGAGAAGTTTGTGACCGGTTTAGACGCTTATCTTGGGAGGCAGTTGGTGGATCACTTAGACGATCCGTTTGAGAAGCTTGTGGAAAAAGCTCTCAGGCATGAGAGTTTGTTTCCTAGGAAGAGTTCTGTTGTTGCTGTGACCAAGGAAGAGTCTAAACCACAGCAGGGTGGAAACAAGAGGAGGAAGCAGCAGCAACAGAAGGGTAAGGATGGCCAGAAGAAGCCGAAGGGCGAAGTGACCTGCTACAACTGTCAGCAGAAGGGTCATCTCTCCAGGGATTGCAAGAAACCAAGAGTCCCAGTAAAGTGTCACAACTGTGACAAACCGGGGCATTTCAAGAGGGATTGTCCAGAACCGAGGAAAGATAAGCAGATTGTGCAAGCTTATGCTTTGGGAGCTGTGCCGTCGTCTTCAAAAGCTCCTACTGCTGAAGAGAAGGGGAAGAGTGTGGTGGTTCAAGGTACTCTTTCCATTTGTGGTATTCCAGTTAGAGTGTTGTTTGATACTGGAGCGTCGCATTCCTTTGTTTGTGATGATTTGGTAGGCCGGTTAGGTTTGAAACCGGATATTGTTGATAGGCCATTGGTTGTGACTAATCCGGTTGGGGGTTCGTCTTGTTTGTGTATGATATGCCGTGGTCTAGTTGTGTCGAGTCATAATTGCTCGTTTGTTGGTGATTGCTTTGTTCTGAAATTTGCGGGGTTCGGAATTATTTTGGGTATGGACTGGCTTAGGAAGTATGCGGCAAGGATTGATTGTGAGAGGCTGGAGGTGACAGTCGGGAATGTGGAAGGGCGAAAGGTTGTGATACGATGTAAGCATGAGGAAGGCGTCTTCATGAGCTTCATGTATTCGCTGGTTGTTCCACGGGATAGACTGTCATCGGTGCCTATTGTGAATGGATTTGAGGATGTCTTTGACGAAGTCAAAGGGTTACCGCCGCATAGGGAGATCGAGTTTCGTATCGATCTAGTTGAGGGAGCCAGATCTGTTGTGATGCCTCTTAGGCGGATGGCGCCTAAGGAACAGCAAGAGTTGAAGGTGCAAGTTGATGACCTTTTACGGAAAGGATTCATTCGGCGTAGTGTGTCCGAATGGGGTGCACCAGTTGTGTTCGCAACCAAAGCGGATGGATCGTTGAGGTTGTGTGTCGATTATCGTGAGCTGAATAAGGTGACTAAGAAGAACAAGTACCCATTGCCGAGAATAGATGACTTGTTTGATCAGCTTCACGATGCTAAGGTGTTTTCTCAGATGGATTTGGCAACGGGATTTCACCAGTTGAGAGTGGCAAAGGATAGTGTGCCGAAGACTGCTTTTAGGACACCATCCGGTTTTTATGAGTGGCTGGTAATGCCGTTTGGATTGACTAACGCACCAGCATATTTTGTGGATCTTATGAATAGAGTATTCAGAGATCAGTTGAACAAGTTCGTACTTTTGTTCATGGATGATATTCTGATTTATTCCAGAACTGAAGAAGAGCACGAGACGCACTTATGTATTGTTTTGGAAATCTTACGGAAACATCAGCTGAAGGCTAAGTTTTCGAAGTGTCACTTCTGGAAGGGTGAAGTGAGGTTTTTAGGCCATGTTATCTCTGGAAATGGAATCGCGGTTGATCCCGCTAAGGTGGCAGCAATCCAGGATTGGGTTAGACCTAAGAATGCATCTGATGTGAGAAGTTTTCTTGGATTAGCAGGATATTATCGTCGGTTTATCAAAGACTTTTCCAAGATAGCTGCACCGTTAACAGGATTGACGAAAAAGAACCAAGTGTTCAGATGGGATGATAAGTGTGAGCAAGCTTTTGGAATCCTAAAAGAGCGACTGACGAGTGCTCCTGTTTTGACTATTCCAAGTGGGAATGATGAGATGGTGGTTTACACCGATGCATGTGGTACTGGACTTGGAGCAGTGCTGATGCAGAAGGATAGAGTTGTTGCGTATGCTAGTCGACAACTGAAGCCGCATGAAAGGAATAATCCGACTCATGATTTGGAGCTAGCGGCGATTGTATTTGCTTTGAAGATGTGGAGACATTACCTGTTAGGAGTTAGATTTGAGTTGTTTACAGATCATAAGTCGTTGAAGTATCTGTTCTCCCAAAAGGATTTGAATCTTCGGCAGCAACGGTGGCTAGAGTTCTTAGCATCTTATGATTTTGGTATAGCCTATTCTCCGGGAAAAGGTAACGCAGTGGCTGACGCGTTGAGTCGAAGACATGCAGGACTAGGAGCCATGTTTTCGGAGTGGATGAGTCTTGAGTATTTGGCTGGATTTGATTTCAGGCCTAGATGTGAGTTGGAACCTGAGATGTTGGCAAACTTATCGATAAGGCCTACTCTTGTGGAGAGAATTGGCGAGAGCCAAAAGCGAGACGATAAGCTTGTCAAGATTATCCGAGATTTGGAATCTAGATTGAATCCAGAAAAGAATAAAGGATTTGAAGTCGATCGAGAGGGTTGGCTTCGAAAGCAAGGACGACTAGTTGTTCCCGATGTAGATGGATTGAGAGATGAAGTTCTTAGGGAAAGTCATCACTCGAAGTTGACAATTCATCCAGGTGGAAATAAGATGTATCGGGATATGAAGAGAACCTATTACTGGGAAGGTATGAAGAAGGATGTTGGAAATTTTATTTCCAAGTGTATGAACTGCCAGTTGGTGAAAGCTGAGCAGAAGAAGCCCAGTGGATTACTTCAGCCATTAGAGGTTCCTACATGGAAGTGGGAGCAAGTGTCGATGGATTTTATCGATGGTCTACCTAGAACCAGGACAGGGAATGAAGGGATTTGGGTCATCGTAGATCGTTTGACTAAGAGTGCAAGGTTCATCCCTGTTCGATCAACTAGGACTGCATCGAAGTTGGCTGAGTTGTATGTGAAGTGGATTGTTCGATTCCATGGTGTTCCGAAGAGTATAGTGAGCGATCGAGACCCATTGTTCACTAGTGGATTTTGGAAGAGCTTCCAGGAAGTTTTGGGAACTAAGTTGTGTTTGAGTACAGCTTATCACCCTCAAACAGATGGTCAGACTGAGAGAGTCAACCGAGTTTTGGAAGATCTTCTCAGAGCTTGTGTTTTGGACTTCGGAGGATCATGGGAAGATCACCTTCATTTGGTGGAATTTGCATTTAACAACAGTTATCAGTCGAGTATTGGTATGGCACCATTTGAGGCATTATATGGAAGACCGTGTAACTCTCCGACATGTTGGTTGGAAATTGGAGAAAAACTGATACTTGGGCCAGAGATGATTCAACAGACTTCGGATTGTATAAAGATCATTCGGCAACGAATGAAGGCAGCCCAAGATCGTCAGAAAAGTTATGCCAATAATCGTCGTAAGGATTTGGAATTCGACGTAGGTAATATGGTTTTTGTGAAGATTTCTCCTCTAAAGAATGTTATTAGATTCGGGAAGAAAGGAAAGTTAACTCCGAGATTTGTTGGACCATTCCCGATTATCGAGCGAATTGGAAAGCTCGCTTATATATTGGAGTTACCGGAGAAGATGGCGGGTGTGCACAATGTCTTTCATGTATCTTATCTATGGAACTATGTGCATGACTCGAATACGGTGGTTTCTGCTGATAGCTGTGAAGATTTAGAGGTTGATCCAGTAGTTACGAGACCTCGTAAGCCGCTTCGTGTTGTTGAAACCGACACGAAACAGCTTAGGAGGAAGACGATTACGTTGCTCAAGATACAATGGAGTGATGATGTTAACGACTGTACATGGGAGGAGGAAGAGAGGATGAAAGCAGCTCATCCTGAACTCTTCGAGGTATGGCCCTAAGGTGTCGTGACATCTCATGAATTTGTAACTTGTTCTAATCATAGAATTCTGCATGCTAGGCTAGAATTGGATGCATGGTTTGTTGATTACTATGGATGGTAGACATGCAGAATAATTTTGATTGCTGTTGTTTGTTTGGAATTTCAGGGGTGAAATTCCTAAGGGGAGAGAATGTAACGACCCGTATTTTACGTGTCGATATATCGTAGAATTCTAGGTCGTTAGTGTTGTTTATGTCGTCCTTAGCCTAAGTCGTAAGGTAGGATAACTCGTATGTTGTTTGAGTCGCGTGGAAGTTAGATTGGGAAGTTAACTCGAGATAGTGCTAGAGCGAGTTAACAGGTTAGTGATATTAGCGAGTTACGAGTTATCGGGTTAGAAAGGTTAGCGACTTAGTGGCTGGGACGAGTTAGCGTGTTAGTATGTTGACCGAGTCATAATAGTTAACGAGTTAACTAGTGGGCGAGATAAGGATTAACTCGTATGGCCGAGTTATAGGAGTTAACAGGTTAGGTCTGACCGGGTTAAGAACTGAACGACTTAAGGGTTAGTGGAGTTAGCGCGTTGCCGAGTTAGTGAGGCTAGTGTGTTAGCGGGTTAGTGAGCTAACGAGTTAGCAGAGTTACCGAGTTAAGGGTTAGTGGATTGGGTCGGCTTAGTGTTAGGACGGCATGTGTAGTTAGGTCATGACTCGTATACGAGTTAAGTCGTTGGGTCGGCCAGGTGATAAGTCGTTTCCCAGTTGAGTCGTTGGGTTCGATAAGTCGTAAGCCGTTGAGTCGTAGCTCGTGTATGAGTTAGGCCGCGCATAGGATAAGTCGTTTGGTTCTGTGTGTGTTAGGTTGTAGTACCTGTTGAGTCGTGGGAATGGCTGAGTCGTATGTCGCTAGGTTGTTGAGTCGTTTACGAGTTAAGGATAGGTTGGCTGGGCTTAATGAGTCGTATAACGTGTTGTTTGATGAGTCATGGACTACTCATGGGATAAGTCGTGACCGACTTAAGGGGCGACGACTCATGGGGCTTCCAGCCTATAAATAGAGGGCTTTGGTTTACTTTTTGGCACCGGTTTTTGAAGCGACGAAGTGCTGCCATTTTGAGAGCTCGACTACAGCATTTCTTCATCTTCTTTTCTCCACTCCAATCTAGTTCTAACATCCATCCAAGATCGAAGATCGAGATTGAAGATCCAAGAGCCAAAGTTGAAGATCTTCATCCAACGAAGCTAGATTTCATCGTTTCAAGCGGGATTTCGACGAATCAAGCTTGAATCTTCGCTGTCCAGATCTGAAGTTGATAGTTTTTGAAGTGTTTAGGTGATTTGGTGAGTGGTGGTTATCTCTCACGCGGACCCAAAGGAGTATACTGGATTGGTGGTTTGTTGAAGTGTTGTAGATAGTGATTTTATGCATATTTCTTTAGATCCAAGTGTAGATCCATTACTTATGAAGATGTTTACTTATACAAGATCATTTATCAAGTTGAAGAGACAAATCCCATGATTTATATTTGATAGATCTATGCTAAAAACCCATGATTCATGTATGTTAGATCTATGCTCATTTATTTACGAAATTGTCATTATCATTGTAATTGTTTTTTTAGATCTTGTTTGAATGATTGATTGCTTGGATTAATGTTTGATTTGATTGATTAGTTGATATATAGCTTGATTTGATCAAGTTGGTTGATGATGATTCAAAAGCTAAGTGGAAAGGCTCTTGAATAAGGAAAGCTGCTTGTGGCATATGAAGCGGATGTTGAAGCTCATATGTATGGATTAGATGATGTTGAGATGGGACTTTGCCATGATGCGATGAGGCAAGCCATGATGTTGAGATGAGACTTTGCTATGATGCGATAAAGAGAAGCATGATGTGAGATAGCCTTGGTTTAATCCAGACGGGATCATCCCAAGCATGTTGATAACTCGATGATGCGATGCGAGTTGGTTGATAATGGTTAGCTCGAGAGGCGCTTGAGCTAGTATGGAAATAGTCGCCGAGGAGGATGATTAGGAGGCTGAGATCTCATCGTTGTTGAAGGTTCTAGCATGCTCAAAGCAAGAGTACGTTGGAATGGGCTGCGACGACGTTCCAAGCACGGGCTGCGACGACGTGCTAGTACTTTGGGTAGTTGCGAAAATTCCTAGGCACGGGCTGCGACGACGTGCGGAGTTATGTCTAGAACCGGGGTTACCATTAGCCCTTGACAGATGGATAAAAGAATGAGTTGGTCATTCAATTAACGGTGAAATCAAGGAAATGATAACAGTGATAGCCAGAGTCATGGATGTTTGGCTGTACTATCATTCGGTCTCAAGAGCGGTGTTTTCTCTTATCTGATCTTGGTTTAGGCCTTGGGGGTTTGTATTTGGAAAACATCGACCTTGACTCGAATGATTATTGCTTTACTTTTAATTGTCTGCCATGTTATGCTTGCTTCTCCTTAGTGTGTGTGTCTGGGGCTATCACTGTAGAAAAAGGCGGAGTGGGATGGTTTGGTTCCTATTCCTTTTATCCTTTATGCTCTTTTGGTATGTTTGACAGTTGATTTACTGCTCACTAAGACTTTGTCTGACTCAAGGTTTTATGTCTCGTCTTATTACCTTGGGCTGTTCATCCATGTTGGGATGGGCAGACTAGGTGACAGGTGGCAGGTGCTGATCTTAGTGGCTCACGCTGATGATGACGAAGATGAGCAGGAGGCTTTACATATTATTTTCATATTCTATGTACTGGATATTCCGCTGTTTGTTGATTACTCTGAGTGCTATGTAGTGAGGCTTCTTGTATTCATGATTCAGACCATGTATAAAGCTATTATGATTAGATGATGATATTCTGTTCTAAGGGTGCTTCACTATATTATATTTCTCTATGGTATTTTATTCATGCGCTGTGAGTTTTACGATAGAGTCTGCGATGTTTATTCTACCTTGACGGTCACCCATGGCTGCCTGACACACCTTCAGAGCATTATCCTCTTGTTTTGGTACGGGAGTCATGGGCGGTCGTCACAATTCAAGTACATGAACATAAAGATATATAGGAGAAATATATCAAAAAAGATAGTTGATATGTTATGTAATGCAATTGTAGCACCTAAAAGGGATAAATAGGAGAGAAAAATATATGAAGAGCAATGAGCTATATTACGTCAAGAATTAAAACATTCAATAACCTTAAAATCATGGAAACATATTTTGCAAAGTTTAGCTTGCAAAAGTCATGCTGCGTTGTACTTTTATTATTGCATCCACTATGGCCTGCTACTTCAAAATATTCATTAATATATATTGTACAATCCATATATATTAAAATTAAAAAGCAACAACCGGCTAAACTAAAACCGATACTGTTACAAAATAAAACTAATGTGCAAAAACACGACATCAAGCAATCGAATAAAACTTTTCTGCAGCTTGCAGTCTAAAAACAACTCAAACCAATACTCTATTAAGTATAAAATATATGAACTGAATAAGCAAAAGTAAAAGAAAGAGAGGAAGAGAAGCGTACAGTAACAGTTAGTTGAAATCAGTAGGCGTTGATGGAAAATCGGCAGGATGATAATCGGTCGACATGGGGGCGAATTAGGGACGGAGTCATTGAAGAAGACGGTTGACAACAGGAGGTTGAGGCGGTAGATCTGAATTTGGTAGATCTGGAATGGCAACCGAATCTTTAGGAGGTAGAGCGAATGAGGCGATCAAATTTTGGCGATGGAAGCTGTAGATCTGGCGACTGAAGTGGATGGTAGATTGAATAGGTGATTGGTGATGAAGTGTGGATGTAGCGAGGATTAAAGGAAAGGGTTTCTGGATGCGTAACGTAAAATGTTAAACGGAGAAGGCCGTTTGGATGTAAAATGGAAGAAGGATCAAGGGTAGTATTGGTATTTCAAAAAGACGCCGAGTAAAGCAGTGGAATGAATTCTCATTATTAGTAGTAGAGATGAATGACTAAAATCATTGTAGTACACGAGAATAGACAAGAGTGTGGTAGAGAAGACATAATTAAAGACTAAATAATGTAGTCTTAACCAAGAACAAAAAATAACCAAATATAGATTTTTAATGGATCTTTAATAATATAAAAATGTGGATCTACATAACCAAGTTTGATCTTCATGGTCCATTCTCTTAACTACAAAATCGCAATCCACAAACCCAGGTTACCGTATTAACCTAGGCCTCATGATTACTTTGCCGATATGCGGGTTTGCACATAAAAGAAAGAAAGAAAGAGAGGAAAATCTAAATAGATTAATGGCAACGCGTAATGGATGGTGAAGTGAAGGAGAAAAATGTTTGAATTTCCAAAATTTATTTCGATATCAATCTGATTTACAAGTCTTAATTCTTTCTTCTCGTCGTGTTGCGGAAGTCTTCATAGATTGGATCTGATTTCAAATTGAAGATTAATTTGATGTCTTTTCATTAATTTCGGAAGTTAGGATTTCATTTTTGTTGTTTTGTTTTGTTTGATTAATTCAGAAACCATATAGGTTACCGATTTTGTTTTTCAAACAACAATACTTAACATACTAGTGTTGTTACAGTAATATTGCAACTTGTTTCTGAAAGTGGACTCATTAACTAAGGGTGGATGTGGTAGTGATACTATAAACTATATTGTAACGAAACAGAATTTGACCACTTCAAATTATAATATTTAAAGTGATTTTAAATATAAAATATAAAAGATTTTATGTTTCAAACAATATTAGATAGAATTTGGAAATAGAAATATACATAAAAAAGTAACATTTGCTTACATCGACAAAATTGAAAAAATTCTGATTTCAGAAAATAAGTTTAAATGGTTTAATAAATTATTTTAATTTATTTATGAGTGTTTATATTTTGAAATAACATTACAGAAATTAATTTTTAAATTTGGTTTACATAAAAAAATTGTTTAACTAAAACGTCAAAATGTGACCGTAAAACTTTATGCCGAAATTTAACGTTTTGTTTAAAATAAGTTGTTGTAACGTTGTTGCACCTTTGTTAACTTAGTTTAACATATATATTATACATTTTAATGACTAAACATGTTTACTTTTACTAATTATGATTAGAAAACTTGTAGAACATCATTAAGAAAAGTAAGTTTAAGAAAAGTCAAAAGTAAATATCATATCCAAATCACATCAAAATCCAACAAACTAATTACTTTTCATTAGTTAATTTTTAAGTGACTAAAACATAAAGTAAGAATGTGAAAGACGGTAAATATTGAAAAAGTAGAGATTACTTTAGGTTGAAGTAATATTAGTTTGTTAGATTGGTAAGAGATTAAATCTGTAAAATTCCATTCCTTACTTTCTCTATAAATACCCACCTCCTTCTCTCATTTCATTCACAGTTCTTCTACTTCTTTTCTCACGCTTCTTTATCTTCTTCCTCTACTCTTTAATGGCTTCCATTTTATATAAAAAAATTAGAAAGAAATAATATCAAAATATTAACAAAATATTCAAATAAAATCGATATCCATTCTCTTTAAAATCAAACTCTTCTTTTTTCATATTTTACCTCTTCTTCTCACGACCACAGCTTTTTCCAAACTAATCCAAATTGGAAAATTCTTTTTTTCAAACTCAATAGAATTAAGTTGGCAACAACTTTAATTTACATCATTTCTTCAAAATATAAGAGTTACTATGGAAAAATTTCAATTTTTCCAAAGTCATTTTCGTCCCAGATTTTATGGCCGAAAATTTCACCGTTTCTTATTATCATAACTTCTAAAAAAATGATCCATACAAAGAATTTTTTTTCAAATCATATAAAATTACTGTGGCTACAACTTTTATGTTGAGAACTTCTTTCATTTTTGAACTTAGCTATGTCAAAATTTCAATTTTTTGTAGTGCAATTGTGCGCTTCATTTTTTGCCAGACCGAGAATACCCTTTATTCTTTTAATCATATCTTCCCCATAACTAGTCGAAATCTAGTGTTTCTTCTTTTTTTTTACAAATTTTAGAGAAAAGAAAATGCAAAAACTTTATAGTAAACCGCTTTTTCAAATTTTGTGAGTAAGAGGGTCAAAAATAGAGAGAAAATGACCTATTTTTCGGGCCTGATTTTGAGAATTCAAGGTCAAAGCTCCACGACTTCTTCTCTATACTTTGGCCAACCTATATCTCAAAGCTTGGCCAAGCACTAAGAAAGAGAAAATTGAGCTTATTTTGATTTTTTTTTTCCAAGCATGGTAGGAAGTATGAGTTAGATCTTAATTTCCTTGCCTTAAATTCTTGACGGAGTGGAATCCAAAGTGACTTATTTCTTCCTTTAAGTTCGTTAAAAACATTGCTAAGTTGAAGGAACTGTAAATGTTAAGTGTTGTTTGAAAACCCTTGTTGAATGCTTGTTCACTTTGTTTGTTAAAAAGTTGTTTTATTTCCTTTTTTGACTATTTGGACGGTTAATTAATTATTTTAAAATTTAGAAGTTAAATACTTAATAGGGTATGAGGAAAAGACTAGTACTTGTGTTTCATTTGTGAGATTCAAGGAGACTTGGGCGAGGGACAGAACATGCTGAAGGGAAAGCCCAGATGTAACGACCCGGAATTTTGGTCGTTAGATTTTGAACATTTAATTCATTTTAAATGTTGAATGTGAATTTTAATTTGATTTTGAATAAGAAGATTTTGGTTAAATTAATAAGATTAGTAAAATTTCAAATATGGAAATTCAATTGGATTTGGATAATAATAATTAAATATTTAGGATTAGGATAATTTATGAATCTGGATGTAAACAGATATGAAAATAGTTTCTAAGATTGTTTTAAATCTAGTTTGATTTGAACTTTAAAGTTGGATTTTTGGATGGAATCAAAAATCGATAAGCTAAATTTGGAAATTTTATATTATTTTAATAATGCAAATAATCGGATTTTGATTTAAAATAAATCAGAATGATTTCTAATGTGATTACAAATTCGATATGATTTATTTTTGAGTTGGTAAAATTTTAAAGGTGAAATTTTATGTGATTTCGACGGTTTTGAAAATCGCTCGAACTTATCGACAAGTTAAAATAGCCTTCTGGGGCACTGTCTCGGAATTCGACGAAACCAGTTCCATTGGATCCTAATAATGTATTATTATCGGGTTTCAAATTTCGTAGCGTTTGGATTTAGCGTTTGCTCGTACGGGTGAGAAACGCGTTGAAATTGAAATCGATAATTTAATATTTAAACTCAATTCAAAAAGCTATCTTCCACGTATAATCAAATTAGTCTCCGAAACACGTTCCATTGTATTCGGAATGCGGGTAAAACCTTATAAACGCTAGGCGGCATGTTTAATTTGGAGTTCGTTTGAAATCTCGATAATTGGAGGAAAATATTAATAAAATAATATTAAATAATTTCATATATATACACCTAAGTCTAGGAAACCCTAGAGATTATTAGCGGCCGCCACTCCATTATTTAATGGGCAAAAGACAACCTTATTCTCCCTCGTTTTTCTCTTGATCCATGAAGTTTTAGTCAATTCTTCCAACTAGAAGATTGTAGAGGGCGGAGAGATGCTCAAATCTGACGGTGGTGATGTGTTGTAGCATTGCATAAGGGAAGCAGGGAGGCTGCGTTCGTCGCCATTTCGATCGAATTTCGCACGACCTTGGGTTGACCGAGCTGCAAGCTTCTCCGGCCGTGGGTAGAGGCGACGTTGGCCTTCGTCATGGTGCTTCCTGATCAAACCCTAAGGCTGCACGGTGGTCGCAATTTTTGGTCAAATGGGGCGGCATGGGTTCGCGACTTTCTGGACGATCACGTGAGGAAGAAGCGGTAGCGGCCGATGTTAATAAAAAACAAAAGAGAATTTAGTTTAAATTTTATTTAAAATCTTTAAAACTGAATATCTTTTACATGCATTATCAGATTCAAACGAAACAAGAAGCGCCGGAATCGCAGTGACGCGGTCTACACGCTGCAGCAAGTCCGGAGATGATTAGAGCAAGTGAAAATTTTAGATTAAACCGAATGGTTCGATTTAATCTAAAATTTAAAAAGCTCGTCGAAACTCAAGATGAGTTTATCTCACTCACATCTAGAATGCTAGTTAGTTTAAATAGTTAATATTTAAATGATTGCTTGATTGGTTGAATGTGATAATCATTATCAGATTGGATCGATATTTATTGGTTGTGCTAACATCTGTGGATGCAAGGAAACAGGTTGGAGGGATCCAACTAGATTCCTCAAAATATTTAGATTTGTTTAAATATTATGTGATATGATTATTTGATATACTGTGATGAATTTTATTGATAATTGGAGTATTGGATGTTATGGTTTGATTGAATATATTTGGGTATAATGAGTTACCAAAATTATATAAATTAAATTTTGGAAAGAAAATAAAGGAAGAGAATTTGTAAGTAAAATAATTATAGAGAATTTGAATAAATTGAAGAATGAATTGGAAAAGAATAAAAGTGATTTTAAAATCCTATAAATAAATTCTGAGTATGGAAGGAGATTTTAGATAAACAGAGAAAAAATGAAATTTTAAACTTAAGTGACATTAAAGGAATAAAAGATTTATTTTAAAATTCAGAATTTAAATGGTTTAGGATGCAATAAAAGGAATTTCTATGAAATAGGTATTTCCAGTTTAAAATCATAATAAAGAAGTCAAATCCGGAATTTATGAAATTAATGGATTTTCAAATAAAATTTAGTAAGTAAGCGAGTTTATTTTAAAATGGAGTAAATTTTGGAAATCAATTTGAAAATTGATTAGGAGTTTGAAACCGGGATTTTAAAAGGAAGTTGAGACTTTGAAACTTATAAACTGGGTTATAAAGAGAAGTAATATATCAGTGGATATTTGGAAGAATAAATTCACGGTGGAAATTTATTAAAGCAATGAGTAAATTTGTTCAAAAATAAATAGTGATTTGTTTTTAAAAGATGTGGAAGAGAAGTGTATTTCCCTGGATAGCCAAGTACGTTTTCAAAGCAATTTTTTAAGTATAAGTTAAAAGTTTTAAAGTTGTTTAAAAGTATGTTTAGAAAATTTATTATTTCTAGATGTTTAAATTCTAAAGTAAGTATTTTTCAAATCTATTATTGTAGTATTTATTTAAAGGTGACTTGGTATTATGTTTTAAAAAAGATAAAACTTAATATTATGTTTTATGAAGTAATTTATTTTAAATATTCTTAAAGTATATATTTTTAATAAAGTATGGAAGTGGTTTTTAAATTTAAATGTTAAAGTATATTTTATAATATAGTGTTTTAAAATTGTTTTAAAATCTAGAATGCTTGGACTTGGTTGTTTTCAGTGGAAATAGAAAATATTTGAGCAATTTATTCCGTGTCATAAGGGTGGTTTGAAATGTTTCAAAAAGGGTTGAAAATGGAAATATATCTTGCGAAGATATTTTGAGGATAATAAATAATTTGGAAAATTATTTATGTTTGATGGTTGTTTTTGAATGTTAATTAATAGTTAAATAACCGACTATCAATATTGGCAAATGCGCTGATTGTTTCGAAAAGACCGGGATCAGAATTTATTTCCTGCAAACCACTTCGATCCAGTTTGTACGTTCTTGTTAGGAAGATGATTTTGGATTCGAAGATGGAGCAGTGAAGTGTAAGGGCTAGTCTCTACTAATCCCGAGGATAATTCCAAAATGGATGTAGTAGGAGTAGTGCCTTCGGTTTCATTCGAACCCAGGACGGACTTGTATGAATGAATGCTTTTGGAACGTCGTCACGTGGACGATGGGCATTCTAAGTGAAATGTTCTAAAAAGTCAACGCTTAGCCTCAAGCCTCATCAACCGGGAATGACTGAAAATCAGGGGATATGCAGCAAGGCTAAGTGGGTAGCATCCATTAGGGTAAGGTCATCCCTGTCTAGATGTTCCTTTTTATTTGGCTTAGTGATGTGGTTGCTGATCCCAACCGTAGGGTGATCTTACTCGGGATTATCCAGTAAGGGGTAGTCCCGGTCTTGTGTTGTAGGGGATTGGGAGTAATCCTCGGTACGGTGATCTAGGCCACGTACTGTGACAGGTGGTGTCCAGTGCCTAGTCATTAGTTGGAATTCCATTCTCCCAATGTGCTTTTACGGTTTTGTTTGTATTACTACGATTGTGGCTAGTATGCTGGAATTTAATCATGTAACAATTTCAACTATTTTAATAAGTATTTGTAAATAGACCCTATTATAATATCAAAGGATTTTAATAAAAAGTGTTTTAGCTATCGTAAGGTAAAAACCCGACATGTTTATTTGTGGCGTAGTCTTACGAGATTCTTTTGATTTCAAAGGATTTTGAAACTTTAATAATCCAATTGAGTGTGATTTATTACGTTGGTATTCCAGACTGACTCGGGTGTTATTTCATTATAATGCTCGGGTCAGACCGAGTATTATAGATTACAGGAACGGTTGCTGTGGAGCTCAGGAAAGGAGACGGAGTCCGAGACGTATTACCGTATTTGTTTATATCCGCTGCTGTGATTGTTTGAAATTGTCAGGCTGGTAATTATTGTTTGTCTCTGATACTCTAATGATGTAACATATAAAACCGATATAATTTTCATTTTGTGTAAAGATCTGATATTATGTATTATGTTTTGTTCCGCTGCTATTGTGAGATTTTGTTGTTGTTTAGTTTCTGTTTTCTTCCATCTTCTTTCTTTTCCCTCAACACTCTGTCTTTTCCGGCACTCGAGGGTCGGCATATTATTCTGTGGTGTATTTTATGTCGATTTCCAAAAGTTGAGAAGGGTGGGTCGTGACAGTGGTATCAGAGCTTAGGTTGGCGATAACCTTGGCTTTGGTGGGGAAATTACTCATTAAACGGAGTCAATTCTACTCTATAATGAGTTGAGTGTATTAATTGCTAGGAGAGCATACTTATTAGTGAATATAAAAAATGTTTTTATACTATGTTGACTTATTAGTTGAGTGTTTATGAATTCTGGTCGGTACGGAAGTACAACCGTATCGATAGGGGTTTCTAAACTCTTAAAACAAGATAAACGGACATGATATTGTTTGTAAAGTGGGTAAATGAAATAATTTTACCCAAAATTATATTTTGATATAGAAGGAATGATTTTGTGAAATTATTATATATATTTGGATGTTTGGTTGTTAATATTATAATCAAATATAAGAATCTAAAATTTGAAATGGTTATAACCAAATAGAATTCTATAAGTATGATTTATCCAAAAAAAGAATAGCTAAAATTTGATTTAAACCAGAATTTCAATCCTGGAAATTTTGAAAAGTGTTTTAAATGTATTTAAAACAAAAGTTTGGGAATTTAAAATCTTGGAAATGTTTGAAATGTTTTTCAAAGTATTGGAGGGAAATAATGGAGTATTATTTTGGGAAATATTTTTGAATGGAAATTGTTTTGAAAGGAATTTGTGAAGTAAGGAAGAACTGAACTCACTTCAGTTGCTGGAAAATAATCCTGATGATGATGGCCACGTCATAAGAATTCATTTTCGAGTTTTTAAGGCGATGGATTGCTACCGTGGTGATTGGCTATGATATTTGTTCGGGCTTGTTGGGTATACAAGTGGTTTTAGGAATTTCAATAGGGAAATTTGTTTTGGTAAAACCAAGTGTTTTGGAGTTTGGAGATTTGATTTGATATACCAAGTGGGTATGTGTTATTTATGATTTAAAAATGGTTTTGAAATAAAACCGGGTAATTGAATTCTAGGAACTCTATTTAAATAATGTGAAAAGTTAAGATAAATCAACTATCGAACGTATAAAGTAAAGTTGATATTAACAAGAAAGAAAATGAAAATTTTAATTTTGTAATTAAAATTTAACTTAAATAAATGGTGCGAATAAAATATATTTGCATTTAACTCAGGATAAGTTAAATATAAAATAAAATTTAAATTGAAGTTGAACTAAATTGGATATAAAGTAGAAATATAAAATGGTTATACAATTGTGGGTTATAATTGTGTAATGAAAATTTAAACCTTTAAGCTATTAAGTGATATATATATAATTTGGAATTGTGATTATAAGGTGAGAATGACTCAAATGAGCAATATAAGCTTTTAAATAAATAAGTCGGTGAACATATAAACAGAGAACTGAATTGCAAAACCTAAAATAGAAATGGTTGAATGTTATGATAAAAAGGATGGAAAATTCTAAATTTAATCCTAAATGGAAGGAGAGTTGTAATAAGGTAAAGAAAAATAAAATATGAATGGACTTAGGTTAGTAAATAAGTTTGAACTTATATATAGAGAAGTAGAATTTAGTTGAATTTGAATTGAATTAAAATCAATACTCAGTTGTGTTATAAATAATCTTGAATAGAATTAAATTCTTATTTAAAATAGTAAAGGAAATGGTATGAATTTAAGTTGGCTAAATAAAATTTAGTTGAACTTGAATTAAATTGGTAAAGGATTAAATGAAAGGAAAATTTAATTTAGTTGAAATGATATTGAATGAAGTAAATTCTAACTCAACTAAATCCAAATGAATTGTTGAGGATGAATTTAGTAAGGAAGAACTGAACTCACTTCAGTTGCTGTAAAATTTGAAAGGTAAAATAAAACCCAGTTCTGGTTTGGGATAATTGGAATGGTTATGTCATTAATAAATTCAGAAACGAATTGAGAAGGTGAATTGAAATTTAAAATGGATTGAGTAAGTAAACAAATTGAATTAAAATTTTGTAAACGGATTGGAATTTGATTGGGTAAGAATCAAATTAAAATGAAAATAAAACTGATGTAAGAAGAAATGGAGTTATTTTGGAGTTGAAATAACTTAAGAAATTGTGTATGGGTTGTTGTCGAGTTTTAAGAGATGGTTTTGAATAAACCTATATGGATAATGAATTGGAAGTGTAAGAATAGGAATTTAATTTGATAATGGAATAAAAATGAGGATGTTTGGGTTGTAAATAATTTCAAATGGAGTAAAATTAATATAGTTTGAGTTGGAATTAATTTAAAACGGTTATAAACTTAAGTAATTGTTGTTTGCTTGAATGACATTAAATTTGCATTGAGATTAGTTGTTTTGTTGTAAACAGAGCTAATAAATTAAGGAAAGCAAATAAAGTTGGTGTTTGAATAAATTGGAACGGGTTGGGATCTAATTAAGTGGTTTTGCATATAAATGAAAGTGGATCATAAAAGAAATGCAAATATATCAAATTTAAAATAAAAATTTGACTGTGAATCGATTTGGAATTGAATTGAAATAAATTGATGTAAGTAGGCACATGTTGATCATATTGAAGTAGTTTTGGGTTGGTTATGGTAAATATGAATTAAGAATAGTAAACTTGAATGTAAATCATTCAAGTTAAATAAATTGGAGTTGGATTTGTTACGAAATTAAAACGGTGATGGAAATCTTGGGATTTGCTTATAATATATGGTTAACAGATTGAATTATGAAATTTGTTTGTTTGAACTATGTAATTGAGGTGTTTGGCTAAGATTGATATATGGAAGGATGTTATAGATTTTATATTATTGAAAACTTATGGCTTGTTTGAGTAAGTACAGGTACAAATGGCAATCGATAGAGCTGGAGCGCGTAAATGCAATATAAATTAGCACTTGCTTTTAAAATGCTAATCTAAGGTACGCCTACGCAATAAAATTGAAAATGGTATATATATATATATATATATATATATATATATATTGGTATATTTTGTTTTCCGACCGTGTGGGTCGATGTTTATATATTTATGTCTATTATGATATTGTGAAACGCTCTCTGTGCAAAGGAGACGCTGTCAAAAATTTTCTAAAATTTTGGGAGATAAAAATTTTCTGAGGATTTTGAAAATTTTGAGTTAACAAGAAAAGGTCGATTTTTGAAATGATGTTGAAACACAAGCTTTTGAGTTAAAAATGAAGCAAATGGTTTTGGAATTGAGCTAGAGGTTTTGGTGAAGTGAATGTAAGTTTCTAACTAAGTTTGGGTAAGTAAATGAGTTTAGTAACATTTTCCTACCTTAGCAAATTTCGGGGATGAAATTTTTATAGGGGGAATGTAACGACCCAGAATTTTGGTTGTTAGATTTTGAACATTTAATTCATTTTAAATGTTGAATGTGAATTTTAATTTGATTTTGAATAATAAGATTTTGGTTAAATTAATAAGATTAGTAAAATTTCAAATATGGCAATTCAGTAGGATTTGGATAATAATAATTAAATATTTGGGATTAGGATAATTTGTGATCTGGATGTAAATAGATATGAAAATAGTTTCTAAGATTATTTTAAATCTAGTTTGATTTGAATTTTAATGTTGGACTTTTGGATGGAATAAAAAATCGATAAGCTAAATTTGGAAATTTTATATTATTTTAATAATGAAATTTAATATTTTAATAATGAAATTTAATATTTTAATAATGCAAATAATCAGATTTTGATTTAAAATGAATCAGAATAATTTCTAATGTGATTATAAATTCTATATGATTTATTTTATTTAGTAAAATTTTAAAGGTAAAATTTTGAGTGATTTCGACGGTTTTGAAAATCGCTCGAACTTATCGACAAGTTAAAATAGCCTTTCGGGACACCGTCTCGGAATTCGATGAAACCAGTTCCACTGGATCCATAATAATGTATTATTATCGGATTTTAAATTTCATAGCGTTTGAATTTACCGTTTGCTCGTACGGGTGAGAAACAAGTTGAAATTAAAATCGATAATTTAATATTTAAACTCAATTCAAAAAGCTATCTTCCATATATGATCAAATTAGCTTCCGAAACACATTCCATTGTGTTCGGAATGCGGGTAAAACCTTATAAACGCTAGGCAACATGTTTAATTTGGAGTTTGCTTGAAATCTCGATAATTGGAGAAAAATATTGATAAAATAATATTAAATAATTGCATATATATACACCTAAGTCTCGGAAACCCTAGAGATTATTAGCGGCCGCCACTCCATTATTTAATGGCCAAAAGACAACCTTAATCTCCCTCGTTTTTCTCTTGATCCATGAAGTTTTGGCTGATTCTTCCAGCTAGAAGATTGTAGAGGGCGGAGAGATGCTCAGATCTGACGGTGGTGATGGGTTGTAGCGTTACGTAGGGGAAGCAGGGAGGCAGTGTTCATCGCCATTTCGATCGAATTTCGCTTGACATTGGGTTGATTGAGCTGCAAGATTCTCCGACTGTGGGTAGAGGCGACGTTGGCCTTCGTCATGGTGCTCCCTGATCGAGCCGTAAGGCTGCACGATGGTCGCAAATTTTGGTCAAATGGGGTGGCATGGGTTCGAGACTTTCTGGACGATCGCGTGAGGAAGAAGTAGTAGCGGACTGTAACGACCCAGGATTTTATTAATTAAAATTTAAAAATTTAATTAATTTTAAATATTAATAAGTGAATTTATAAGTCGAATAAATTTTAATTCGAATAATTGGATTTAATTGAATAATTAAATCAATAATTTAAAATGTGAAAATACAGAAATAATTGAAAATTGGGTTAAATATGATTGAAAATGATTTGTAAAATTTTATTTTATCATGTTGAAGTTAGAACGATATTTTAGAACTTTTAAAATCGAATTAAAAGTTTATTTGTGAAAATTGAATATTTTAATATTTAATCGACTAGTGAAAATAACCAATTTTTGAACAGTCTCAGAATTTGACGAGACCAGTTCCATTGAATCCGTAATAGTTAGTTGTTATCGGGTTTCAAATTTCGTAGCAATCGGAGTTATCGTTTGATCGTGGCAGCTCGAAACGCATCGAAATTGTTTTAATATTAATTTGGCGAGTTAAAATAGCCATTTTTCAAACAGTCTCGGATTTCGACGAAACCAGTTTCATCAGATCCGTAATGTGATATTATTGTAAGGTTTCAAATTTCGTATCAATCGGATTTATCGTTTGTCCGGTGCAAGCTAAAATGCCTAGAAAATCGTTTAATCGGTTTAATTTTAAATCGAACGTTTATTGCCACAACTCGCACAGATGACCGAATTAGCTTCTGAAACCTGTTCCATTGTGTCCGGAACGCGGGGTAAACCCTAGAAACGCCGGTTACCGCGTGTAAATCGGATTCCGAGAAACCCGGATGAATAGTGTTCAACAATTTCCTATAAATAGACCATGCTCTCCTCACAAATAAAAAAATAATAATAATAAAACCCTAATATTCTACAGCCGCCGCCACCAACAATGGATGGCCGAAAATCACAGTTCTTCCCCTCCAATTATCTTTCAATCCGTCAATCTATACAACAAACTTTCTAAATGAAAATTGTAGAGCATAGTGAGTTCTATAAATCCAACGGTCAAGATCAAGTTTCAAGCTACGGATTGATGGCAATTGGAACTCAAATGGCCATGGTTCACGCACGAATTCCCAGACCATAGGGAGGCCGAGTTCATCATGGCTTGGGCCGGGTGTTGAGCTGGTGATGAGCGTTCGTTTGGCTGCGGTGTGATGGAGTTTAGTCGAGTGTGGTGGCCGAACTAATAAACCCTAGTTTGCTTTGTTTGGGTTCGTGCGCGCGTATATGTGCCTGAAGACGTGCGTGAGTGATGAGGGAGAAGAAGAATATGGATGGTCCTGATGTGTAGATGCAGGAATCAAGGGCTATGATTTCGTGTAGGTTAAAAATTTAAAATAAAGGTTGTAAATTTGTTTATATAAAATCGTGAAACTTGTAAAATTCATATCCTTTTCATACGAGGTCGAAACGGACGAAACCAGTTGCGTTGGAATCGTATGAACGAGTACTACGCTATGGAATTGGATTGGAGTCGTTTGGAGCTAGTGAAAATTTCGGGTAAAATTAAACGTCCGTTTAATTTTATTCGAAATAAATCGCTAAAACGAAATTGAAATCAATGTGAGAACTTCTCACTCAATCGAATCGGTTTCGATTTTAATTTTAAATAGTTATATTTAAAATACTTGAATGCATGTTTGAATGATGATTGTTAAAATAGACATTATGCGCCGTTAGTAAGTGGATGTTATTTATTAAAAACATATACCGCGAATATTTCATAAACAGTGAAATTGGTATTATATATAATAGCAATATATATATATTGGCATATGTATATATTGCAGTTATTGATTTCCCGCATTGTATAGCGGATGAGACCCTATTGCGCCGTCTATTAGGCGGATAATATTTTAAATCCCATATACCGCGATAATTCCGTACTGGAGCGGAATTGGTATTGTGCTAATGTTTGTGGATGCAGGAAAAAAGGTTGGAGGGATCCAACTGGATTCCTCAACAGTATTTATATTTGATTGTGGATATTTTGATATTCGTTGATTATCATATCGATATATGGTATCGTTGTTGTCGTGATTGACTATTTGGTATGTAGCATCATTGGGCCAAATTTTGGAATTTTAAAATGATTTTAAAGTGATTTTTGAAAGTATACGTTTATAAAATATTTTTGGAATTGATTCATTTTAAATAAATAAACGTTATAATTTTAATGTTATAAAAATTATGATTTTTGAGAAATATAGTTAAAGGTTGATTTTTGAAAATAGGAGGCTAATGATTTTATAAAATAGTTTAAATTGCGATTTTTGAATTTATTATAAAAAGTTTAATATATAGGATTTATGAAATTTGATTATTTTATAAATCAAAAGGGTGAAATTATAAAGGACTTTAAAGACGTTTTGAAATAATAATATAAATTTATTTATATAAAAGATTTATAAATTGATAATTTATAAATTAAAATTTTTGAATTATAAAACGAGTTTTTATAAGTGTTAGAATGAATTGTAAATGAATTTCATAAATGAATGAAATTTATAGGATTATAAACGGTGAAGTTATAATGGAATTTTATAAGCAGTATGTTTATAAAATTTGTAAAGTTATTTGAAGAATAAGTTTTGGGTAAATAAATGAATCTTATAAGTTATAAGATTTATAACTTGGGAAGTTTAAAAAGAACGATTTTGTAAAATAATCGTTTTATAAGCATTTAACTTATAATGTGAACTTTTGGTGTATAATTGAGTTATAAATTGAAATAGCTTTATAAAGGAGATTTATAGAAGGAAATTGTTATAAAATAAATAGAAATGGAATTTATAAACATTGTTTTATAAATCCGCAACGACTTATTTTGATAAGTAAATTGTTGTAACTTATTAATGGAGTTATATTCACATTTTAGATAGTGAATAATCCTTCGAAATAGAATGAATAGAAATGATGAAATTGATTAACGTAGTATATTCACGTTTTTGAATAGTGAATAATATGTTAAAGAAAATGTTTAGGATGTGATGTTTTAAATAGAATTAAAACGATCTAACGATGTTTTTAAATGGGTTGAGATTCGAAACTCTAGATTTTAACATTCATTGTTGAAATAGACGTTTTCGAGAAATAGAAGGAAATGGTGTACTATAACACTGTTGTTATAGTAAATGATTTCCGAAAGGAAATGTTTTTTATAGTATTGGGATTTATATATCTATTTTAATTTCGAATCCCTATACTAGTGATTTTGGGTTGTCGTAACGATATTTTACGCAACATTCGTTTTGGCCCAAATAAATATGTTTAAGAGAATGATTTCCTTAAAGAATGAAATATATACTTAATTTCGATTTAAGTATATTGAATATTTTCCAAAGGTTGAAAATAAGTAAAATTTGTGAATTACTTATGAATAAATAAGTATGGAAATGTTTTCCAATATAAAGTGAATATTTTGAGAATTTATCTTTTTGAAGATAAATTGAAAAAAATGAATAATTGAAATCGTATATTCATAAATATTTTGGAATGTAAATTCACTATGGAATTTATAAAAGAAAGTGGAATTTGTTTAAAAATAAATATTGATTTATTTTTGACATATTGAAATTATATATCTTGTAAAGATATTTTTGGGAAATAAATAATTTGGAGAATTATTTGGAATCTGGTGATGTTGTGCATATCCATTGATAGTTCAATAACCGACTATCAATATTTACCTTTGAAAGGTATTTGTTGTGATTTGCTGAATTTGAATGCTACACTTATTTTTAAATTATTGCGCTCGTTATTCGGATTACTCATTCCGAATAGTGATACGACGTAATGGATAGCATTGATGACCGGTGTTAAAGGCCGGGTATTTGCGAGAGCGATAGGATGACCTGTCGATTGACTCTGCACCGAGTTGCTCCGGTATAGATTTCTCCATATGTGATGGGGAATCCGATCAGGATTGTGGATATCTGGATTGCAAGGACTTCTTTGTAAGTGCCTTCGGTTCTGTTCGAGCCCGGAACAGACTTGTATGGAATGTATGTCTGACATTACAAATTGAGATATAAAGCTGATTTCTTTCAAATATATTTCTGTTGGTGGCGGAGAATTTATTCTTTTAGCTTAACACCCTTCTCTGAGACGTACGAGCTCAGAGGTTATGTAGTTGAAGGTTATCAGCGATATATTCCCAATTTGGTAATGTGACATGCTGAGTGTTGCTGTGAAATGATCATTGTGTTGATCATTTGTGATAGGATCATTTGTTTGATCGGTTATCTTTGTGATCATTTCTATGATCATTTGTTGACCCAAAGCACAGCTTTTGTATAAAGCGTGGCTTTGTGGACGAGACTTCGTCGAGCCTCACACCCCGGAATGGTCAAAACAGGAAAGATGCAGCAAGGTTATGAGGGGTAGCTCCCTTTAGGGTATGTGCATTTCCTTCTGGAAAACGGTGGTATCATGGTATGGAGCCTAGATACTTACTCATGTTGAAACACTTTATTTATGATTGTGTGATGTTGATGACGAGCGCTTGGTTAAAGGTCCCAAAGGACCGGGGGATGGCATACTCGTGTCAGTAGTTACCCAGTTAGGGGTAACCCGGCCTTGTGTTGGCAGAGATCCGGTTTGGTTCTCGGGGACGTCCTTCCAGAGGCGTTCTCATGTGGCAATGGGAAGTTCCTTGGCCTGACCATTCGTTGGAAATCCAAAGAAACAATACGATTCTTGTACGGTTTTAGTTGTATAACCTGCCACGGAATGTGGCGGTAACCTGCTATTGAACATGGTAGCTATAGTAGGCATAAGTGCGGAATGCCTTTGCTGGCTAAGATTTATATCTTTATTTTCGAAATGAATTTTTCCTACACTATGCACTAGTAATAATATCAAATGTTCTTTTTAATGCGTATCAAGCATCTTTGACTATCATAAGGAGAAATCTCCTCCGATTCTGCGTTTGCATTGTGTGTGTGTGCGGGAGGCCGTATGGTAGTCTCATTTTTAAAAGCATTGCGAATTGACTTTAAAAATATTCCTCTATTTTGATTTTTAAAGATAAATAAACTGTTTTGAGTTCTCACACCAGTCACATGACTGACTCGGAGTTTATTGTTTTCCTTCCTAGACTCTGGGTGCCCACCAATTTCCACACGGACAGTCAAGAGTTAAGGTTTATCAGGATATTCTGGAATTCAGGAGTTGCTGGAGGCAAGATGGATGGCATGGCGTATTACTTGTATATAGTATTTCTTTTTTCCGCTGTTTGTTGCTATTTGTTGTTGTTTGTTGTTTTACACTCTGATGATAAAGTAATGTAATGAGTAAAATGTAATAACTAATATAGTTCTTTGTTTAAAGATTATTCATTCATTTATTATATGTTGTTCCGCTGCGAATTGTGAGATTCTGTTGTTGTTCTGCTGTTTTCTTCTGTTCCGTTCTATTTTCTTTTCTTTCTATTTTCTATCTTTTTCCCTCTTCTTCTATTCTTTTTCTTTTTCTTAAACATTGAGAATTCGTATTTCTGTTCATCTTGAGTTAATCTATGGAGATTAGTGTATATTCAAGGAGTACGGATTTGCGGGTCTTCACAGGTGGTATCAGAGCATATGGTTAAGCGACAACCATGGTTCTGTTGGTTATTACTCATTAGAGATAGAGTCAGTAGTGCTCTAGAATGAGTTTGAGTGTAATAATAGCTATGAGAGCGTATTTGTTACTGAATATAAAATTGTTTTATATTGTGATGATTGGTTTGTTGAGTGGTATATAGATTCTGGTTAATACGAGTAATTAACGTTGTTGATAGGGATCTCTAAACACTTGAATAGAACAATTTGGCACAATATTGTTTTAGATTGCGTAAATGAAATAATTTTACCTTGATATATTTTTATATATAAAGGAATAATTTTTAAGAATTATTAATGTGTATATAAGTTGTTTGTTTGGTTGTTGAATAAGATGTTTGAATAATCTAAATAAAAGAATAATTGTATAAGCAAAAGAATTATAAGAGTTGAATTATAATTAAAGTGATTTACAATTGTGAAATAAACTTATATATATAAGAAGTGAAACTATATGAATATATTTATGAATATGAGTTGTAAATAAAAATGAATTTAAAGTTAAAGGAAATATAACTTAAGAGATGTTGAATGAAGTTGATATTGGTATCAAAGTAAATTAATAAAGTTAAGTGATAGATATGAACTTGAGTTATGTAAATGAAATTCAACTTTTGTAATTAAATTGAATTAATGGATTGAATGTAAATAAATTAAATGTGAATAATTGGTATGAAATAATGAATGTAAGTGTTAATTCATTGAAATCTAATGTTATTGGAAGTTGAATAATTGAATGAAAATCAATTTAATTAAACCAATTGAAAGTGATGGTGTTAAACCAAATTGATTGAATATAAGCAAAGGAATTTGGTTGTAATGAATATACTTTGGTTGTTATATGATTGTTAGTTGATTGTATATAATTCATTAAGTATTAATGAAATTGATTAGCAAAATTGAAAGCTAAAGTAATTGGAATTCAATTGGAAGTTAAATGAATCTTGAGTAGAATTGAATTTGATTTGGGAGTGAACCAACTTGAATATGGGTTAGTGAATATAAACTAATTGAAAATGAATGTTAGTAAAAAAATCCACTGTAAATGAATCAAATGTGATTAAATTGAAAATCCATTTCATTGAATATTAATGAGAATATGAATGAATATTTATTGGTTATGGATGTTAGTTGAATGTTAGTTGAATGCTAGTTGGTTGATGGTTGAATATATAGCTTTTGTTGCATTTACTATGTTGGCATATATAGTTATTATGATGCTATATGTTGTATATTGATACTATTTTCATATATACATGTTCTCATGTTGTTTGTTGAGTGTTTAGTAGGTGCGGATCGCGTTTGCTTCGCATTTGGAGCTCGCTTTCGCGCTATATTAGCCGTATATGCTCGCTAATAAAATATAAGGTACATATCTCGGATTAAATACCGTACTTTTACACTTTTTTACCTGTGGGATGCCTCATTACTTGATGAGATGTATATTTGTGATATATATACTGTCATTTTTTTTCGGATCGAGCCGCGCAAAGGAGACTCTGGCGAATTTCTTCGAAAATTTAAGGCGTTAGAATATTTTGGGGAAAATTGAAAAATTTGTGTTGGAATTGAAAGTTAAACGATAGTATTTGTTTTTGAAAAGATAACTAAGTATGATTTGAAAACTTAGTAAAGTATTGTAAGAAGTTTAACTATGGATTTTGGGAAAGTTAATGGATTCTGTAACTTTTCTTACTTGATAATTTCGAGGACGAAATTCTTTTAAGGGGGGAAGTATGTAACGACCCGGGATTTTTATTAATTAAAATTTAAATATTTAATTAATTTTAAATATTAATAAGTGAATTTATAAGTCGAATAAATTTTAATTCGAATAATTGGATTTAATTGAATAATTAAATCAATAATTTAAAATGTGAAAATACGGAAATAATTGAAAATTGGGTTAAATATGATTGAAAATGATTTGTAAAATTTTATTTTATCATGTTGAAGTTAGAACGATATTTTAGAACTTTTAAAATCGAATTAAAAGTTTATTTGTGAAAATTGAATATTTTAATATTTAATCGACTAGTGAAAATAACCAATTTTTGAACAGTCTCAGAATTTGACGAGACCAGTTCCATTGGATTCGTAATAGTTAGTTATTATCGGATTTCAAATTTCGTAGCAATCGAAGTTATCGTTTGATCGTGGCAGCTCGAAACGCATCGAAATTGTTTTAATATTAATTTGGCGAGTTAAAATAGCCATTTTTCAAACAGTCTCGGATTTCGACGAAACCAGTTTCATCGGATCCGTAATGTGATATTATTGTAAGGTTTCAAATCTCGTGTCAATCGGATTTATCGTTTGTCCGGTGCAAGCTAAAACGCCTAGAAAATCGTTTAATCGGTTTAATTTTAAATCGAACGTTTATTGCCATAACTCGCACAGATGACTGAATTAGCTTCCAAAACATGTTCCATTGTGTCCGGAACGCGGGGTAAACCATAGAAATGCCAGTTACCACGTGTAAATCGGATTCCGAAAAACCCGGATGAATAGTGTTCAACAATTTCCTATAAATAGACCATCCTCTCTTCACAAATAAAATAATAATAATAATAAAACCCTAATATTCTACAGATGCCGCCACCAACAATGGATGGCCGAAAATCACAGTTCTTCCCCTCCAATTATCTTTCAATCCGTCAATCTATACAACAAACTTTCTAAATGAAAATTGTAGAGCATAGTGAGTTCTGTAAATCCAACGGTCAAGATCAAGTTTCAAGCTACGGATTGATGGCAATTGGAACTCGAATGGCCGTGGTTCACGCACGAATTCCCAGACCATAGGGAAGCCGAGTTCATCGTGGCTTGGGCTGAGTGTTGAGCTGGTGATGAGCGTTCGTTTGGCTGCGGTGTGATGGAGTTTAGTCGAGTGTGGTGGCCGAACTAATAAACCCTAGTTTGCTTTGTTTGGGTTCGTGCGCGCGTATATGTGCCTGGAGACGTGCGTGAGCGATGAGGGAGAAGAAGCATATGGACAGGCCTGATGTGGAGATGCAGGAATCAAGGGCTATGATTTCGCGTAGGTTAAAAATTTAAAATAAAGGTTGTAAATTTGTTTATATAAAATCGTGAAACTTGTAAAATTCATATCTTTTTCATACGAGGTCGAAAACGCGTGAAACCAGTTGCGTTGGAATCGTATGGACGAGTACTATGCTATGGAAATGGATTGGAGTCATTTGGAGTTAGTGAAAATTTTGGGTAAAATTAAACGTCCGTTTAATTTTTTTCGAAATAAATCGCTAAAACGAAATTGAAATCAAGGTGAGAACTTCTCACTCAATCGAATCGGTTTCGATTTTAATTTTAAATAGTTATATTTAAAATACTTGAATGTATGTTTGAATGATGATTGTTATCTATTGATTGTTAAAATAGACATTATGCGCCGTTAGTAAGCGGATGTTATTTATTAAAAACATATACCGCGAATATTTCATAAACAGTGAAATTGGTATTATATATAATAGCAATATATATATATTGGCATATGTATATATTGCAGTTATTGATTTCCCGCATTGTATAGCGGATGAGACCCTATTGCGCCGTCTATTAGGCGGATAATATTTTAAATCCCATATACCGCGATAATTCCGTACTGGAGTGGAATTGGTATCGTGCTAATGTTTGTGGATGCAGGAAAACAGGTTGGAGGGATCCAACTGGATTCCTCAACAGTATTTATATTTGATTGTGGATATTTTGATATTCGTTGATTATCATATCGATATATGATATCGTTGTTGTCGTGATTGACTATTTGGTATGTAGCATCATTGGGCCAAATTTTGGAATTTTAAAATGATTTTAAAGTGATTTTTGAAAGTATACGTTTATAAAATATTTTTGGAATTGATTCATTTTAAATAAATAAACGTTATAATTTTAATGTTATAAAAATTATGATTTTTGAGAAATATAGTTAAAGGTTGATTTTTGAAAATAGGAGGCTAATGATTTTATAAAATAGTTTAAATTGCGATTTTTGAATTTATTATAAAAAGTTTAATATATAGAATTTATGAAATTTGATTATTTTATAAATCAAAAGGGTGAAATTATAAAGGACTTTAAAGATGTTTTGAAATAATAATATAAATTGATTTATATAAAAGATTTATAAATTGATAATTTATAAATTAAAATTTTTGAATTATAAAACGAGTTTTTATAAGTGTTAGAATGAATTGTAAATGAATTTCATAAATGAATGAAATTTATAGGATTATAAACGGTGAAGTTATAAATGGAATTTTATAAGCAGTATGTTTATAAAATTTGTAAAGTTATTTGAAGAATAAGTTTTGGGTAAATAAATGAATCTTATAAGTTATAAGATTTATAACTTGGGAAGTTTAAAAAGAACGATTTTGTAAAATAATCGTTTTATAAGCATTTAACTTATAATGTGAACTTTTGGTGTATAATTGAGTTATAAATTGAAATAGCTTTATAAAGGAGATTTATAGAAGGAAATTGTTATAAAATAAATAGAAATGGAATTTATAAACATTGTTTTATAAATCCGCAACGACTTATTTTGATAAGTAAATTGTTGTAACTTATTAATGGAGTTATATTCACATTTTAGATAGTGAATAATCCTTCGAAATAGAATGAATAGAAATGATGAAATTGATTAACGTAGTATATTCACGTTTTTGAATAGTGAATAATATGTTAAAGAAAATGTTTAGGATGTGATGTTTTAAATAGAATTAAAACGATCTAACGATGTTTTTAAATGGGTTGAGATTCGAAACCCTAGATTTCAACATTCATTGTTGAAATAGACGTTTTCGAGAAATAGAAGGAAATGGTGGACTATAACACTGTTGTTATAGTAAATGATTTCCGAAAGGAAATATTTTGTATAGTATTGGGATTTATATATCTATTTTAATTTCGAATCCCTATACTAGTGATTTTGGGTTGTCGTAACGATATTTTACGCAACATTCGTTTTGGCCCAAATAAATATGTTTAAGAGAATGATTTCCTTAAAGAATGAAATATATACTTAATTTCGATTTAAGTATATTGAATATTTTCCAAAGGTTGAAAATAAGTAAAATTTGTGAATTACTTATGAATAAATAAGTATGGAAATGTTTTCCAATATAAAGTGAATATTTTGAGAATTTATCTTTTTGAAGATAAATTGAAAAAAAATGAATAATTGAAATCGTATATTCATAGATATTTTGGAATGTAAATTCACTATGGAATTTATAAAAGAAAGTGGAATTTGTTTAAAAATAAATATTGATTTATTTTTGACATATTGAAATTATATATCTTGTAAAGATATTTTTGGGAAATAAATAATTTGGAGAATTATTTGGAATCTGGTGATGTTGTGCGTATCCGTTGATAGTTCAATAACCGACTATCAATATTTACCTTTGAAAGGTATTTGTTGTGATTTGCTGAATTTGAATGCTACACTTATTTTTAAATTATTGTGCTCGTTATTCGGATTACCCATTCCGAATAGTGATACGACGTAATGGATAGCATTGATGACCGGTGTTGAAGACCGGGTATTTGCGAGAGCGATAGGATGACCTGTCGATTGACTCTGCACCGAGTTGCTCCGGTATAGATTTCTCCATATGTGATGGGGAATCCGATCAGGATTGTGGATATCCAGATTGCAAGGACTTCTTTGTAAGTGCCTTCGGTTCTGTTCGAGCCCGGAACAGACTTGTATGGATTGTATGTCTGACATTACAAATTGAGATATAAAGCTGATTTCTTTCAAATATATTTCTATTGGTGGCGGAGAATTTATTCTTTTAGCTTAACACCCTTCTCTGAGACGTACGAGCTCAGAGGTTATGTAGTTGAAGGTTATCAGCGATATATTCCCAATTTGGTAATGTGACATGCTGAGTGTTGCTGTGAAATGATCATTATGTTGATCATTTGTGATAGGATCATTTGTTTGATCGGTTATCTTTGTGATCATTTCTATGATCATTTGTTGACCCAAAGCACAGCTTTTGTATAAAGCGTGGCTTTGTGGACGAGACTTCGTCGAGCCTCACACCCCGGAATCGTTAAAACAGAAAAGATGCAGCAAGGTTATAAGGGGTAGCTCCCTTTAGGGTATGTGCATTTCCTTCTGGAAAAGGGTGGTATCATGGTATGGAGCCCAGATACTTACTCATGTTGAAACACTGTATTTATGATTGTGTGATGTTGATTACGAGCGCTCGGTTAAAGTCCCAAAGGACCGGGGGATGGCACACTCGTGTCAGTAGTTACCCAGTTAGGGGTAACCCGGCCTTGTGTTGGCAGAGATCCGGTTTGGTTCTCGGGGACGTCCTTCCAGAGGCATTCTCATGTGGCAATGGGAAGTTCCTTGGCCTGACCATTCGTTGGAAATCCAAAGAAACAATACGATTCTTGTACGGTTTTAGTTGTATAACCTGCCATGGAATGTGGCGGTAACCTGCTATTGAACATGGTAGCTATAGTAGGCATAAGTGCGGAATGCCTATGCTGGCTAAGATTTATATCTTTATTTTTGAAATGAATTTTTCCTACACTATGCACTAGTAATAATATCAAATGTTCTTTTTAATGCGTATCAAGCATCTTTGACTATCATAAGGAGAAATCTCCTCTGATTCTGCGTTTGCATTGTGTGTGTGCGGAAGGCCTTATGGTAGTCTCATTTTTAAAAGCATTGCGAATTGACTTTAAAAATATTCCTCTATTTTGATTTTTAAAGATAAATAAACTGTTTTGAGTTCTCACACCAGTCACATGACTGACTCGGAGTTTATTATTTTCCTTCCTAAACTCTGGGTGCCCACCAATTTCCACACGGGCCGTCAAGAGTTAAGGTTTATCAGGATATTCTGGAATTCAGGAGTTGCTGGAGGCAAGATGGATGGCATGGTGTATTACTTGTATATAGTATTTCTTTTTTCCGCTGTTTGTTGCTGTTTGTTGTTGTACACTCTGATGATAATGTAATGTAATGAGTAAAATGTAATAACTGATATAGTTCTTTGTTTAAAGATTATTCATTCATTTATTATATGTTGTTCAGCTGCGAATTGTGAGATTCTGTTGTTGTTCTGCTGTTTTCTTCTGTTCCGTTCTATTTTCTTTTCTCTCTATTTTCTATCTTTTTCCCTCTTCTTCTATTCTTTTTCTTTTTCTTAAACATTTAGAATTCGTATTTCTGTTCATCTTGAGTTAATCTATGGAGATTAGCGTATATTCAAAGAGTACGGATTTGCGGGTCTTCACACGGACGATGTTAATAAAGTTAAAAAAAAGAATTTAGTTTAAATTTTATTTAAAATCTTTAAAACTTAATATCTTTTACATACATTATCAGATTAAAACGAAACAAGAAGCGCCGAAATCGCAGTGACGCGGTCTACGTGCTACAGCAAGTCCGGAGATGATTGGAGCAAGTGGAAATTTTAGATTAAATCGAATGGTTCGATTTAATTTAAAATTTAAAACGCTCGTCGAAACTTAAGGTGAGTTTATCTCACTCACGTCTAGAATGCTAGTTAGTTTAAATAGTTAATATTTAAATGATTGCTTGATTGGTTGAATGTGATAATTATTATCAGATTGGATATTTATTGGTTGTGCTGACATTTGTGGATGTAGGGAAACAGGTTGGAGGGATCCAACTGGATTCCTTAAAATATTTAGATTTGTTTAAATATTCTGTGATATGATTATTTGATATACTATGATGAATTTTATTGATAATTGGAGCATTCGATGTTATGGTTTGATTGAATATATTTGTGTATAGAGTTACCAAAAATATATGAATTGGATTTTTGGAAAGAAAATAAAGGAAGAGAATATGTAAGTGAAATAATTATAGAGAATTTGAATAAATGTAAGAATGAAAAAAGTGATTTTAAAATCCTAATAAATAATTTCCGAGTATGGAATGGGATTTTAAATAAACAGGAAAAAAAAATGAATTTTTAAACTTAAGTGATATTAAAGGATTAAAAGATTTATTTTAAAATTCAGAATTTAAATGGTTTAGGATGCAATAAAAGGAATTTTTATGAAATTAGTATTTCCAGTTTAAAATCATGATAAAGAAGTTAAATCCGAAATTTATGAAATTAATGGATTTTGAAATAAAATTTAGTAAGTAAGGGAGTTTATTTCAAAATGGAGTAAATTTTGAAAATCAATTTGAAAATTGATTAGGAGTTTGAAACCGGGATTTTAAAAGGAAGTTGAGACTTTGAAACTTATAAACTGGGTTATAAAGAGAAGTAATATATCAGTAGATATTTGGAAGAATAAATTCACTGTGGAAATTTATTAAAGCAATGAGTAAATTTGTTTAAAAATAAATAGTGATTTATTTTTAAAAGATGTGGAAGAGTAGTGTATTTCGCTGGATAGCCAAGTACGTTTTCAAAGCAAATTTTTAAGTATAAGTTAAAAGTTTTAACGTTGTTTAAAAGTACGTTTAGAAAATTTATTATTTCTAGATATTTAACTTCTAAAGTAAGTATTTTTCAAATCTATTATTGTAGTAATTATTTAAAGGTGACTTGGTATTATGTTTTAAAAAAGATAAAAATTAATTTTATGTTTTATAAAGTAATTTATTTTAAATGTTCTTTAAGTATATATTTTTAATAAAGTATGACAGTGTTTTTTAAATTTAAATGTTAAAGTATATTTTATAATATAGTGTTTTAAAATTGTTTAAAAATCTAGAATGTTTGGACTTGGTTGTTTTCAGTGGAAATAGAAAATATTTGAGGAATTCATTCCGTGTCAAAAGGGTGGTTTGAAACTGTTTTCAAAAAGGGTTGAAAATGGAAATATATTTTGCGAAGATATTTTGAGGATAATAAATAATTTGGAAGATTATTTATGTTTGATGGTTGTTTGTGAATGTTAATTGATAGTTAAACAATCGACTATCAATATTGGCCAATGCGCTGATCGTTTCGAAGAGATCGGGATCGGGATTTATTTCCTGAAAACCACTTCAATCCGGTTTGTACGTTCTCGTAAGGAAGGCGAGCTTGGATTCGAAGACGGAGCAGTGAAGTCAAGGGCTAGTCGCTACTAATCCTGAGGATGATTCCAAAATGGATGTAGTAGGAGTAGTGCCTTCAGTTACTTTCGAACCCGGGACGGACTTGTATGGATGAATGATTTCGGAACATCGTCAAGTGGACGATGGGCATTCTAAGTGAAATGTTCTAAAAAGGTAATGCTTAGCCTTAAGCCGCATCAACCGGGAATGACTGAAAATCAGAGGATATGCAGCAAGGCTAAGTGGCTAGCATCCATTAGTGTAAGGTCATCCCTGTCTAGATGTCTCTTTTTATTCGGCTTAGTGGTGCGGTTGCTGATCCCAAATGTGGGGTGATCTTACTCGGGATTATCCAGTAATGGGTAGTCCCGGTCTTGTGTTGCAGAGGATTTGGAGTAATCCTCGGTACGGTGATCTAGGCTACGTACTGTGACAGGTGGTACCCCAGTGCCTAGTCATTAGTTGAAAATTCATTCTCCTAACGTGCTTTTACAGTTTTGTTTGTATAACCCACGATTATGGCTAGTATGCTAGAATTTAATCATGTAAAAATTTCATCTATTTTAATAAGTTTTTATAAATAGACCCTACTATAATATCAGAGGATTTTAATAAAAAGTGTTTTAGCTATCGTAAGGTAAAAACCCGACATGTTTATTTGTGGTGTGGTCTTACGAGATGCTTTTGATTTCAAAGGATTTTGAAATTTTAATAATTCAATTGAGTTTGATTTCTCATGCTGGTATTCCAGACTGACTCGGGTGTTATTTCATTATAATGCTCGGGTCAGACCAAGTATTATAGATTACAGGAAAGGATGATGTGGAGCTCAGGAGAGGAGCTGGAGTCCGAGACGTATTACCGTATTTGTTTATATCCGGTGCAGTGATTGTTTGAAATTGTCAGGCTGGTAATTATTGTCTGTCTCTGATACTCTGATGATGTAACATATAAAACTGTAACAACCCACATATTTTACAATTGTATATTCAAATATTTTATTTAAATATGGCATCGTTAGTTGGATTTTAGTCCGAAAAGCTACTTTTTGCAAACAGTCGAATTAGAACTCGAGATCACTTCCTTTGAGTTCAAAATGTGCCGTTTGCAACCTTTTTGAATATAAACTTCAATATGTTTGGAGTTAGTAGAATTTGCACTTAGGGCTTTGGTTTGGGTTTTAGCCCATTAACCCCAATTATCAACCTAGCTCCAACCCTCTTCTCTTCATTCCTTCATAATTTTCTAATACATTCAAGCTTTATCAAAAATGGGGGAGGAGAAAAATAATTAGGAAATCCTAATCCCTAGTTTCCATTTGCAAATTAAAGTTCCAGCCCCAAAGTCATAGAAGAAGCTTTCGTAAGCCTTCTCTTCTTCTTCTCCAACTCATTCTCCTTTCAATTTCAGAAATTCCTAAACCTAACTTAGGAAATGTTCTTCTTTTAAGCTTCGATTGGAGCTTCTTGAGTTGTTATCGAAGAGGAATTGATCCTACCTTGTTTTAAAAGCTTCTCCTTCATTGATTTGGGTTTAAAGGTGAGATTTTTATCTCACGTCTATGTCTATATTTATCCTTGTTGTTAGGTATGAATTCCTAACACTTATTCATGTGCACTTGCTTTTGATTTGGATTGCTTTGATGAATATTCCAATTTTTTGTGTTTTGAATGCAAATTTTATGAAAATCCTATTATGTATATTTGGTCATTGATATTTGAGGCGTATCGAAAAGCCTGTAAGGCTGGGTCGTTGCTTCGTGTAAATCCTTAGTCGTCGTTGCTCGTCCGATCGCTTTCGATATTCGTTTTGGCCACTTTTGGCCTAGGTTCAAGAAAGGCCTAAGAAATAGGTTTCAGACGTCTGAATGCTCCTTTTCAGACGTCTGAATATTATACTGGAAATTTTTATCCCCTAGTATTTAGACGTCTGAACCAAGGGTTCCAAATGTCTGAATTGGTTCGAATTGAACCAGAAATGAAACAGGCTAAAAATGCCTATTTTAGACGTCTGAAATATAGGGTTCAGACGTCTAAATTATGTTCTAGAAAATATTTTATTTTCCAGATTCAGACGTCTGAATCATACACTTCAGACGTCTGAATCTTCTTGCTTTTGCCTATTATGCCTATTTTTCTTGAGTTTCCAAATTTAATCGATTCGTGATGTTTCTCTTTTGTGGTTATCATTTATTATCGACTTTGATGACATTCTCTTTGGGATTTTTGGGAATATCCGTTTTGATGGATTTGTTATCGATTTATTTGGATCTTATTTACGTCTTCGAATGTGAATTTTGGTGATTGATTGTTTCTACTATCATTTTTATTATTTGTCACTTTAAAACATAAAGGTTTTCTTATTCTAGTAGTAAATATTAAAACTTTTTCATCAAAATGATTTCAACCCTATTTTATTACAAAGCTTGTTTCTTAAACCGTTTTCCAATCTACTAGCATATACAAACCTTTACCTCACTCGTATGAGAAATCTAGTTAAAACAGTAAAACAAGTGGTATGAAACGCTTGCGTTTACTTCGTCGGTTAAATCTTGGACTTGTTTAATTGAATCTCTTGTGACAATTTTCGAGTGGAGATGTACAATTTTTTCGTAAATATTTAAGTTAAGCTAGTGGTTATGGGACATGAAGCTAAATTAAAATATTTACTAGCTTAGTGTAATTGACACTTCTTGATGATCATTTATGCGATTTATACTAGCGATAGGCTATGTTTCTTTGTCCATAAAGGGGACGGTACCTCGTTTTATTGAGTTTCGTCTCGTTTCTTTTATGGACTAATGACCTATGTATTATTTGGAGTTTTGACTCAATTTTTGTGGGCAAGCGACCCATGTTCTTTTATAGAGTTCGGTCCATCGGACGTACCTTTGTACTACGTTGCTGCACCAGCTTATCAGGAACATCGGGCGTACCGTTGTACTACGTCATTGTTTCGAATTATTCGAGTTTCAGGTTCCTCAGGCGTACCGATATTGTACTACGTCGTTGCACCGGCTCTATGTTAGCGACCATGGGATAGCGTCCCGTTTGTGATACACGTGTTGATGACTTTTCATACTCCTGTTTTGTGATAGGCTCCTCCTTTTGTGATTTCTGGATTTCTAATTGATAATTTCTAGAATTTGTGTTTCACCAGCTTTTATGATTGGCAGCGATATGATGTCAATATTTGTGGTTTGGTGAATAAAATAAAGAATATGACATTCTTTTTGATGTTATGAGACTCTTGAGATATTGTATGATTGGTAGATTTTCTAATGTATACTTTTCATGGTATGACATTATTACTATCATACTTTTTTTGTTATATCTCATATTCTATCTCATATTTACCTGATATTTATAGCTAGACTAATCCGTTTATTATTTTTTTATTAAATAATAGTCGGGTCAGACCGAGATGTTACAGGTGCTTCTGCTTGACTTCTCATCTGGGAGTATTATCTGACTTTTGACCAACTACATTAGATTTGTAGATTTTGTTGCTATACATTCGAAATGGAGACTCCTTGATGTATACATATTCTTTTTTGTAGCACTTGTAACTATTCTTTTGTGATATTGTGGATCTTGTTGGACCACTACTCTGATGTACACTTTTAAGTGTCATATATTCATATCTATTTCCGCCTTTGTGATATGAACTTCTGTGACTGATTTGTGTTATGATATTTCTATATTTGTTTTCGAAGATTTCATATAGCCACTGTGTAGTAGCTTTGATTTTGTATGGTATGTCGGATTTCCTCTTGTGATGAAATATTATATTTTTAATTTGGCATATCGGTATTCGCACAAAGCAATTATACAGATGGTCGCTCCTCAACAGCCTTATTCTTCGTGCTAGTCGACGGCATTTCTCCGTAGTGTCCTTGGCTAGCGTGAGTACAGAGGTGGGGCGTCACAGCTTGGTATCAAAGCCAAACTTTGGAACAATGTAGAATAATTTAACAAGGATCGTCATCCTAAGTTCATCTTAGGAGTCGTGCCTTAGGATTTAAGTCGAGTCATTGGACCCATTCTATCCTATTTTCTTTGTGATGCCTTGTTTTTATCACTCTTTATTGTTTGATATTCATCTTGAGATTAACCTTTCTCTTCTTTCTTTCTTTTTTAAAGAATTAGAAATGGTTAGACCTGGTCGTCCCAGTGCCGGTCAATCTAGTGCTACTCCCGAGGATGGAGTATTTAAGTCTGCACAACAGCTTCTTGATCTTGTAAAGAATGCTCAAGGTGTCAGATCCATTCCCGAGCCTACTCTTCCAAAATCCGGGTTTGCACGCCTGTGCAGTGATTACCCATATTTGGGTGGAAAGTCATTTAGGGGTTCCGAGGGCGTTATCGATGTCCAAGCTTGGCTAAGAACATGCGATCGCATCTTTTCTCGCATGAATCTTATTGATCTTCACCGAGTTCAGGTGGCCTCTAGTATGCTCCAAGAAAGAGCATTAGACTGGTATGAGCTTATTATTTCTAAAATTATTGAAGTGGATCTTACTCGAGAGAAATTCCGGAAACGATTCGAGTTAAAATTTGTGCCAGAAGCTGAGAATGTGACATTGGCTCGTCGTTTCATAGACCTTGTTCTGGGTAATCCACCATGGCAGATTACGTCGCATCTTTCGAATCCCTACCTAAATACGGGGTTGGGTACATTAATACCCCATTGAAGAAGAATCAGAGATTTGTCTATGGCTTGAATAAAAATCTCAAGAAGCCATTACTTCTAAAATTAGAAGTTTATTTTGATCAACTTATTGACATCACTCTTCGACTTGAAGAGGCAGATAAGGAAAGTGATGTTGAAGTGGTGGGTGCCAAACCAAACTTCAACAACAATAAGACCTATTAAATTCAAAGGCCCTAATCTCAACAAGAAAGGAAAACAAGCAGCTTCTGTAGCAAAAACTCCTACCCCTGGTAGTGGGCAATGCTACAATTGTGGTTCTAAAGACAATTATGCCAATAGATGTCGAAACCTCTCTTTTTTTGCTATTGCCAAAGTTCGGGTCATCTTTTATCTTCATGCCCCAAACTTCAAGGCAAGAAGGAGAGAAAGCTAAATGTTGCACAAGCCCCTAGCAACACTTCTCGTGGTCAAGGTATATCTCATTCTATCCTTGATGGTATTATTATGTTTCATGATCAACCTATTCGAGTTCTTTTTGATACGGGTGCATCCCATTCTTTTATATCAAAAGAACTTGTTGATACTTTTTATTTGAGTGTTGTTGCTTTAATGACTTCTTTGAGGATCACGAATCCGGTTGGTGGATCCGCAACACTCAGTTTACTTTGTAAAGATGTCGAGATTGTTTTATGTGATTTTTCTTCCCAAGCCGATTTGCATGTAATGCCTTACTTAGGCTTTGGTATGATTTTGGGAATGGATTGGCTTAGCCGTTATGAAGCTCATATCCTATGTCCTGAGCGGACTATTTATCTTCGACATCCTCAATCTGTTAAGCGGAGTTCTATTGTACTTAAAGATTCGGATTCCAACGTGGCAGCATCTTTATATTCCTTAAATCCTCATGATGACGATAATGATGACGAGGAAGATGTCATTTCTTTTATTCACGTTGTTCGTGAATTTTCTGACATATTTGATCCCGTTTTAGGATTACCACCTAAGCGAGCAATTGAGTTCAGAATTAATCTTATCCCTGGAGCTGTACTTATTACTCGTCCTCCTTATCGAACGTCCAATAAAGAGAATGAGGAGATGCACAAACAATTATCCGAATTAGAGACGAAGCAATTTATTCGCTCTAGTTTCTCTCATTGGGGAGCTTCTGCTATTTTTGTGAAGAAATCTGATGGTACACTTAGGCTTTGCGTTGACTACCACAAGCTTAATGATCTTACTATCAAGAATAAATATCCTTTACCTCGGATTGATGATCTATTTGATCATCTTAGTGGTGCTAAAGTCTTTTCACAATTAGACTTAGCAACCAGTTTCCATCGGCTTCGTATTGCAGAGGATAACATTCCTTTGACATCGTTCTGTACTCGTTATGGATCTTATGAATGGCTTGTTATGCCATTTGGTTTGACGAATGCTCCAGCTTATTTCGTTGACCTTATGAATCGAGTTTTCAAAGACTTCCTCAATCGATTTGTTCTCATCTTTATTGATGATATTCTTGTGTATTCAAAAACCAAGGAGGAACATGAAAAGCATCTTCGAATTGTGTTCAAAACTCTTAGGAGTAATCAAATGAAAGAAATTTTTTCTAAATGCCACTTTTGGCAATCTCGTGTGAAGTTTCTCGGTCATATTATTTCCGAATCCGGAATTTCCGTGGATTCTTCAAAGATTGAAGCCAAAATTAGAAGAGACCGGAGAGTGTGACCGAGATTCGTAGTTTTCTTGGATTGGAGGGCTATTACCGCCGTTTCATAAAAGACTTTTCTAAAATTTCCGTGCCTCTTACTAGTTTAAAAAGAAGGGAGTTAAATACATTTGGTCGGTCAAATGTGAAGCTTCTTTTCAGAAATTAAAAGAACTCCTTTCCGATGCTCCTATTCTTGTTATTCCCGAAGGAAATCAAGATTTTATTGTTTATGCTGATGCTAGTCGCGTTGGTTTGGGTGCCGTTCTTGTGAAAAGAGAACGTGTTATTGCTTATGCTTCTAGGCAATTGAAGCCAGTTGAGACTTGATATGCCACTCATGATTTAGAGCTCGCGACTATTGTTTTCGCCCTTTGGATTTGGTGTCATTATCTTCTAGGAGAAAATTTTATTCTTTACACCGATCATAAATCTTTAAAGTATTTATTTTCTCAAAAGGAACTTAATTTGCGTCAACAACGTTGGCTCAAGTTCCTTTCATCATGTGATCTTGATATTCTTTATACTCTTAGAAAGGGGAATCGAGTTGCCGATGCACTTAGTCGTAAGAAACAAGCGGTTGTTTCTATGATGATATCCGAATGGAATGATCTCGATACTTTACCACTTGTGAGATTCGAGATCGTGAATCTGATTTATGTTCATCTCTTGTTTTATGTAGTCTTGAGGCTTATCCTTCTCTTTTGGACCGCATCCTTGAAGCTCAAAAGCTAGATCCTGAATTGGCACTTCTTAGCCGAAATTGTAGGGATAAAATTGATATTAAAGGTTTGAAGGACTTTGATATTGATTCTCGTGGCGGCATTCGAAAATTTGGTAGACTTCTCGTGCCAAATATTAGTGATATTTGTAAAGACATTTTAGAAGATTCCCATCATTCTAAATTTACCATTCATCCCGGTAGTAGTAAAATGTGTGCGGATATGAAGCAACTTTATTATTGGGAGGAAATGAAATTTGATGTTGCTAACTTCGTTAAGCGTTGCATGACTTGCCAACTCATTAAGGCCGAGCATCAAAGGCCCGGTGGGTTATTGCAACCGTTAGACATTCCAATTTGGAAGTGGGATCATATTTCCATGGTTTTTATCGACGGCCTTCCCCGTTCTCGTTCGTGTCATGATAGCTTATGGGTGATAGTTGATAGACTTACGAAATCCGCCCATTTTATTCCTGTTCAGTCCAATCGGACCGTTCCTCTTTTGGCCAAGCTCTTTATTAAAGAAATTGTTAAATTACATGGAGTTCCTACTACTATTGTTAGTGATCGTGATCCATTGTTTACTAGTAGATTTTGGAAGAGTCTTCAAAAAGCTTTGGGAATGAAGCTTAATTTTAGCGTCGCTTCGCTTATCATCCTCAGTTCGATGGACAAACCGAGCGTGTGAACCAAACTCTTGAAGATCTTCTTCGTACATGTGTTCTAGATTTTGGTGGAAGTTGGAAAGATCATATTTCTCTTGTTGAGTTTTCCTATAATAATAGCTTCCAATCTTCTATTTTTATGGAACCTTTTGAGGCACTCTATAAAAGGCTATGCCGATCTCTTTCTTGTTGGCTTGAGGCCGGTGAGAAGCTGGTTTTAGGTCCAGATTTTATTCGTGATTCCACAGAAAAGATTGACCTTATTCGTCATAGGATGAAAGAAGCCCAAAGTAGTCAAAAATCCTATGTCGATAACCGAAGAAGGAAATTAGAATTTTATGTGGGAGATTTTGTGTTTATTCGTGTTTCACCTATGAAGGGTGTTGTGCGTTTCAGTCGATCGGGAAAATTAGCACCTTGATATATTGGTCCATTTCCCATCACCGAACGTATTGGTTCCGTGGCTTATCGCCTTTCATTACCGGCTCAGTTTTCTGCTATTCATGATGTGTTTCACGTCTCTCAACTACGAAAATGCCTTCAAGATTCCGATTCTATTCTTGAGCCCGGTGTTGTTGAAGAAATTGAAGTTTCGCCTAATTTGACTTGTGAGCAACATCCTATTCGCATCATTGCAACAGAGGTTAAACGCCTTCGAAATAAAGATGTCCCGCTTGTGAAAGTTCAATGGTCCTCAAATCCCAAGGATTGTTCTTGGGAATCCAGAGAATTCATCGAGCGAACGCATCCGGACATACTTTCTTGAGCTCTTTGAGGTGAACTTCTTATTTCAAATTTCTTTTGTGTTGATATGCTTTTATGGTTGTTACTTTATATTTTCTTCTTAAATATTGCGAGGACGCAATTTCTTTAAGGAAGGGAGTCTGTAACAACCCACATATTTTACGATTGTACATTTAAATATTTTATTTAAATATGGCATCATTAGTCGGATTTTAGTCCGAAAAGCTACTTTTTCCAAACAGTCGAATTAGAACTCGAGACCACTTCTTTGAGTTCAAAATGCCGTTCGCAACCTTTTTGAGTATAAACTTCGATATGTTTGGAGTTAGTAGAATTTTGCTACTTTTCACTTAGGGCTTTGGGTTGGGTTTTAGCCCATTAACCCCAATTATCAACCTAGCTCCAACCCCCTTCTCTTCATTCCTTCATAATTTCCTAATACATTCAAGCTTTATCAAAAATGGGGGAGGAGAAAAAGAATTAGGAAATCCTAAGCCCTAGTTTCCATTTGCAAATTAAAGTTCTAGCTCTAAATTCATAGAAGAAGCTTTGGTAAGACTTCTTTTCTTCTTCTCCAACTCATTCTCCTTTTAATTTCAGAAATTCCTAAACCTAACTTAGGAAATGTTCTTCTTTTAAGCTTCGATTGGAGCTTCTTGAGTTGTTATTGAAGAGGAATTGATCTTAGCTAGTTTTAAAAGCTTCTCCTTCATTGATTTGTGTTTAAAGGTGAGATTTTTATCTCACATCTATGTCTATATTTAAAATCTCACATCTATGTCTATATTTATCCTTGTTGTTAGGTATGAAATCCTAACACTTATTCATGTGCATTTGCTTTTGATTTGGATTGCTTTGATGAATATTCCGATTTTTGGTGTTTTGAATGCAAATTTTATACAAATCCTATTATGGATATTTGGTCATTGATATTTGAGGCGTATCGAAGAGCCTGTAAGGCTGGGTTGTCGCTTCGCATAAATCCTTAGTCGTCGTTGCTCGTTCGATCGCTTTCGATATTCGTTTTGGCCATTTTTGGCCTAGGTTTAAGAAAGGCCTGAGAAACAGGTTTCAGACGTCCGAATGCTCCTTTTCAGACGTTTGAATATTATACCGGGAATTTTTATCCCTCAATATTCAGACGTCTAAACCTAGGGTTCCAGACGTTTGAATTGGTTCGAATTGAACCAGAAAGGAAATAGGCTAAAAATGCCTATTTCAAACGTCTGAAATATAGGGTTCAGACGTCTGAGTTATGTTCTGGAAAATATTTTGTTTTCCAGATTCATACGTCTGAATCATACACTTCAGACGTCTGAATCTTCTTGCTTTTGCCTATTATGCCTATTTTGCTTGATTTTCCAAATTTAATAGATTCGTAATGTTTCCCTTTTGGGGTTATCATTTATTATCGGCTTTGATGACATTCTCTTTGGGATTTTTGGGAATATCCATTTTAATGGATTTGGTATCGATTTCTTTGGATCTTATTCACGTCTTCGAATGTGAATTTTGGTGATTGATTGTTTCTACAATCATTTTTGTGATTTGTCACTTTAAAAACATAAAGGTTTTCTATACTAGTAGTAAATATTAAGACTTTTTCATCAAAACGATTTCAACACTATTTTATTACAAAGCTTGTTTCTTAAACTTTTTTCCAATCTACTAGCATATACAAACCTTTACCACACACATATGAGAAATCTAGTTAAGCGGCATAGTAAAACAAGTGGTATGAAACGCTTGAGTTTGCTTCGCCGGTTAATTCTTGGACTTGTTCGATTGAATCTCTTGTGACAATTTTCGAGTGGAGATCTACAATTTGTTCGTAAATATTTAAGTTAAGCTAGTGGTTATGGGACATGAAGCTAAATTCAAATATTTACTAGCTTAGTGTAATTGACACTTCCTGATGATCATTGATGATCATTTATGCGATTTAGACTAGCGATAGGCTATGTTTCTTTGTCCACGAAGGGGACAGTACCTCGTTTTATTGAGTTTCATCTCATTTCTTTTATAGGCTAACGACCTATGTATTATTTGGAGTTTCGACTCAATTTTTGTGGGCTACTGACCCATGTTCTTTTATGGAGTTCGGTCCATCGGACGTACCTTTGTACTACGTTGTTGCACCAGCTTATCAGGATCATCGAGCATGCCGTTGTACTATGTCGTTGTTCCGAATTATTCGAGTTTCGGTTTCCTTGGGCGTACCGATATTGTACTACGTCGTTGCACCGGTTCTATAGTTAGCGACCATGGGATAGCGTCCCGTTTGTGATACATGTGTTGGTGAGTTTTCATGCTCTCGTTTTGTGACAGCCCTTCCCCTTTTGCGATTTCTGGATTTCTAATTGATGATTTCTAGAATTTGTGTTTCATCAGCTTTTATGATTGGCAGCGATATGATGTCAATATTTGTGGTTTGGTGAATAAAATAAAGAATATGACATTCTTTTTGATGTTATGAGACTCTTGAGATATTGTATGATTTTGGCAGATTTTCTAATGTATACTTTTCATGGTACGACATTATTGTTATCATACGTTTTTTTGTTATATCTCATATTCTACCTCATATTTACCTGATATTTATAGCTAGACAGTCCCGTTTATTATTTTCATATTAAATAATACTTGGGTCAGACCGTGATGTTATAGGTGCTTCTGCTTATCTCCTCATCTGGGGGTATTATCTGACTTTTGGCTAACTACATTAGATTTGTAGATTTTATTGGTATACATTCGAAATAGAGACTCCTTGATGTATACATATTCTTTTGTGTAGCACTTGTAACTATTCTTTTGTGATATTGCGGATCTTGTTAGACCACTACTCTGATGTACACTTTTAAGTGTCATATATTCATATCTATTTCCGCCTTTGTGATATGAACTTCTGTGACTGATTTGTGTTATGATGTTTCTATATTTGTTTCCGAAGATTTCATATAGCCACTGTGTAGTAGCTTTGAGTTTGTGTCGATATGTCGGATTTCCTCTTGTGATGAAAAGTTATGTTCTTAATTTGGCATATCGATACTCGCACAAGGCAATTATACAGGTGGTCGCTCCTTAACAGCCTTATCCTTCATGCTAGTTGACGGCATTCCTCCGTAGTATCCTTGGCTAGCGTGAGTATAGAGGTGGGGCGTCACAAAAACAGATATAGTTTTCATTTTTTGTGAAGATATGATATTATGTATTGTATTTTGTTCCGCTGCGATTATGAGATTCTGTTATTGTTTAGTTCTTTCTTTCTTCTATCTTCTTTCTTTTCCCTCAACAATCTGCCTTTTTCTGCACTCGAGGGTCGGCATATTATTCTGTGGTGTATTTTGTGTCGATTTTCGAAGGTCGAGAAGGGCGTGTCGTGACACCGGATGCTCCAAAATAAATATCAAATCGTTTTAACTCAAGATAAAATAAAACATGTTATAAATATTTGATAGAATGAAGCGTCGATTTTTCATTTATTGTTGTTTTATTATGTTGATTGATTGTTTTGCTGTTTGGATTGCGCTCAACCAGTTTATGAGCATTGAATACTATTTATTGATTGTTGACTTTGCTCCACCAATTTATGAGCAATTAATTATCCATATGCATGAGCTGGGTAGAACATAATTGTAGGATAACACCTTGTGATTTATCTCACGATTTGACTATAAGGTGTTTAGCGCTAATATTTGGTTCACTTCAATTTAATGAATTGTTTTAAAATTGTTCTTCAAATGGAAATGTTATGAAATGTTTTCCCTTTAAAAGAAATTTTTGGTATTAAATATTTTGAAGTTGTATTATATAAAAGTAATTTATATAAGAATGGTTTTATAAAAATGTTATATAAAACGGAAAGAATTTCAAGGACTAAACCCGATGGTTTTAAGATGATTTTTGAACGGATTTGGTAAATGTAAATTATTATAAATTTAAAAGTACTTGTGAATATTAGTGTGAAATGATACATCGCTTCGAGATATAAAATGATTTGTTATGTTACCGATGATTCGGGTAACCCGTAACTAAAAAATGAGCACATGTTTTTGGTATAGCCGCTCTTGGAATAGAGGGATGTACTTATTTATCGATTGTATGAAGGCTGGGACCCAGTTGCCTTGTTATTAGGGGAAACCTCCCAATCTGGTTGCATATGGTTTGATATGCTTTTATTACAATATTTGGGATTTCCAAATAAAATTTTCAAAAGTGATTCGGCATAAGATCCTAAAGTAATGTATAATTTGAATATAAAAGATATATATACATTTCAAAAGTTTTGAAATAAGAATTCGAGAATAAAGTCTAAAGAGATAATTGCTGTAAAGGTATTAGATTTGTAAATCTAAAATTGAAGATTAATCCTAAGTGAGTAGTTTTGGGAATTGCATATTGTTTGTTGCATCATAGGCTCCATGAGTCCTATTTACGGTAGGAGAATTACATTGGCTTGATCTTGTGTCTAATAGGGTACCCAATTAGATAGGGGAACGAAGGTAGTCACAAGTGGTGGTGATGCAGCCCCGAAAAAAATATAACCCTTTCATGTTTATCTGTTATTGGTTGTCATTTATCTTATGTTATTGTATCTTTCTTGCTTACTTTTTTATTTCGCATTTACATTTTTTATTGAGTTCGTAGGTAAGAATAGTGTTGTCTCTCTCATTAGAGTTGTGCATTGGTAGATTTACAGTCATTGTATTTGGTATGTATTAAGGCACACTTTGTAGGATTAATAAATTAATTAATTACTATAATAAGTTGTATAATTGAAATTTATCCTATAAATTTAGTAATATTGAATATTTATCAAACATGATGTATTAAGTTGGTAGTCTTCATTAGTAGTTTTAGAACGGACGGATTTTTCGGCAATTTTAATTGGTCTGGAAATTCTGGTCGTCACATATATGACTTTTTTTCCTTGTATATTGCATTAGTATATTTGATGGTTTATTTATTTATGTATTTATGTCTATGTGTATCAACTTTGTTTAAATGAACCATTCATGTTTTCATGTACCATAGATATATAGTAATTGTATACTCCAAAATTTCTTTGTTATTTAGCAACATAACCAAGATGAAATAACCTACTGAGCTTTCCCTTGTTATCTTTTCTCAAACGATACACTTAGATGTTAGCAAATAAACCGTGTTAATAAAAAAGGCTCTTTTGTTTTTTACAGTTTAGGAAAATATATGCAAAAATAATATACATGTTTTCCAGAAATCAAAAACCAGCTGTAAATAAGGCAATTTTCTTTTTATGTGAAACTAGTTGTATTGGGTATAGAAATATATGAAATATATGAAATGATTTAAAAAATGATATTTTGTTCGGTAAACTCCCGAGAACGTGAAATGTAATTGTATATAACGTTTTTACATTATCAACATCCATGCAATGTGTAGTTCTAAGGCAATACATGTATAATGAATAGTTTCACATGTTGTCATCATCTTAGTTTGCATATCAGTTGGAGTATAAATTCCATGATTTTGTGTAGATCGAAAGATTTTAAAATATTAATTTTGTAAGATGCACAATATTTTAATTTGTTATGATGGTTGAAAATTTTAAAATTGGTGAAATTTAATTAATATTATTATTGCTATCTTACCATTTGCTTTTCTAAAAGAGCATAGATCTTTCATTATAATGATATGGAGTTACAAAAATCAAAATTACAACCTTTTTGTTTCATAAAAATTCATAGGTAGAAAGAAACAATAATATTTATTATTTGGTGGTACACTATCAGAGTTGCAAATGCATTCTTTTTCCATATATAAATTGTTAAATCATTTGAATAAACAAAAAGGCAGTTAATTAGTTATGAAAACATGTCATATTAGAGCATTATTACGATGTCAAAGGATAGCCGACATTAACATTGAATTCTGTCGTGATAAAATTTCGTTGTGCGATTTTCTTTCTCTTAACTATTTCAATATTCCCAGTCTTGTATGTATACATGTGCGTGTGTGTATCAATAAAATATTGTATGAAGATCACAGGATGTAAATAGACAATGTGATTTGATATGTTTTACACTAGATTTCTATATTTGATCATAGTCAGGATAATGGTGTGTTATATTTTTGTTCATTTTTACAAGTTTACAGTGATAAGAAATTGAGTAAATTTTATAACTTTATAGGATTGACATCAAAATGTATGATCGGTCATGGATGTAACATAGGCTTAAAGATGGATATAAAAATTTATAGTTTGTCGATATCATTAACAAATTTATTTATTTTTCATTTCAATAAGTAGAGTCAGATGAACTATCAGAGCCTATGTTCTTTGTGCAAAAAAAATTCAAACAAAGAAGTCCTCATTTATTACAAAAATTTTGTTCCACTTTATTCTACTTGGATTTTTCATGGACTGAAAGAAGTTGATGAGCCAACTATGTTTGAATCACAAGCTAGTGATTTGAATGATGAGAATCCATATACAGATATGGTTTAGATGCGATGGATGTTGATCACAATATGGAAGAGTAGCAACATATTATCGAAGCTTGGAAGTTTTTAGACGTACTAAAAGTGGTGGATGGACCTTCATGGGATGGATTCAAAAAAGAGACAAATTATCTGCACGTGTAAAGATGACGATCCTTAAATTAAAAAAGGTTGACTGTTGTAAGTTTTAAGGATATGAGTACATTGATCGGTAGTATGGTAGCAAAGGGGCATAACCTATTTAACAATTTTTACAAAGCCGAAAAATGATGAAATCTCTTGAACTAGGTTGTGAAAAAAATGATGTTTGTCCCAATTTTTGCATGTTGTATTATAAAGAAAATATTGTAAAGGTTTTTTTTGAGATTTGTAAAAGTCTTGGTTATAAACCTAGAGATACTCAAAATAACTTCAAAAATACTTATGGAAAACAAGTTCGTCACTTTTTAATCATCCCAAGATTTAAAAGGTTATTTATATTGTCAAATCATGCTAAAGACATGAATTGGAACTATTATAATCAATCAAGCGATGGTACATTGGTTTATCTAGTTGATGGAGAGGCGTGAAAGAATTTTGATCATCGACATCCAGACATTGCATCTTTTGGATGAAATATCCAATTAGGTTTACGTATCGATGGTTTTAGCCCGTTTAGAGTTCTACAAAAGCTTATTCATGTTGGCTAATAATTTGACAGTTTATAATTTACCACCTTGGAAGTGCATGAAACAACCATTTTTAATTTTTAAACAAGGTTATTCCAAGATATAAAAGTCCTAAAAAAAATTAGATGTATTCTTACTACCTTTGATTGATGAACTACTAGAGTTTTGGAAGGGTGTTATAGTTTATGACGTGCATAAAAAAGATAATAAGAGCAGCTTTGATATGAACTATTAATGATTATCATGCATATAGTATGTTGTCCGGTTGAAATACCCATATAAGATAAGCATGTCCTTACATATGAAGAAAATAATGTCATTCACTCTTGAACATGGTGGAAAAGCATGTTTTTTACTGTTGTCGACAATTCCTACAATTGAATCATCGAGTTAGAAGGAAAAGGGACAAGTTTAGAACAAATAACATCGGAAAGGACATATCACCATTCTGACATTCTGCTGCTGAGATGAAAAATATAGTGTCAAGCTTTCCTAATATTGTATTTGGATTTAAGTCGTGAAATCATAAAATATCCGAATTCGGGGAGTCACACAATTGGGTACATATGAGTATTTTTGGGATCTTACTCATTGGGTCTCAAATTTTATTCATCATTAGATGTTATGCATGTTAAAAAGTTTTTTTCGATAATATATTCCACACATTAATAGACATCGATAAGATAAAAGAAAATTTAAAAGCTATACTTGATCATGAATTTTTTTTGCAGCAAACCGCGATGGGTGAGCTTGATTTAACATTCAAATGGAAATTATTACAAGCCAAAAGGTTCTTATTGAGTTTCCAAAAAGAAATAAAAAATTGTTCATAAACGGGTAAAATGTATAGGCTTTCCTTATGGTTATGCGTTCAACATTCAATAAAGGGTCAACAATTCTGAAACTAAAATCAATGGGTATAAAATTCATGATGGTCATGTGTCCCTACAAAGATTTGTTCTTATTGCATTTTCACTTATTTTTTCCAAAAATATGTGGGAAACACTAGTTGAACTTAATAACTTCTTTCGTAGTCTTTGTGCAAAAAGTTTGAATGTGGAAAATATGAATTCACTAGAAAAAACATTGTTGAAATATTTTGTAAACTCGAAAATAATATTTTCTACTTCTTTTTTCAATCCTTTGAAGCATTCGTCCATTCAACTTCCTTATGAAGCTAAAGTAGGGGACTGCGTTTAGTACCGATGGATGTATCCTTTTGAAAGGTATGTTCATTGATTTTTTTCTATGTTTTATCTATCAATTTCTAACCTTTCAATATAATGTTTCTACTTTTTTTATTTGAAAAAGACAATAGGTAACAAGGAATGTTGAAAGCTCCATAGCCCAAGCATATCTTATTGATGAGATTTCAAACTTTACATCATGTTATTTTGAACAAAATGTTGAAAAATATGGAATTAAGCACCAAGAAAATATGATGGAGGTGAAGTTATGTTTGATGAATGTTGTCATTTTTCGGCATCTAGGTAGTGTATTATCGAATGCATTCATCAAGAGGAAACTCACCCCCAAAATGACACCTTGCTACAGATAAATATGTGTTATTCAATTGCCTTAAATTTAAGGATTTAATGATGTAAGCAACATTGAATTTTATTATAACTAAATATACAATCACATAATTTTGTCAACAAAATTATTTTTCTGGATAGCAAATGCAAAGAAGAACCATGAGGACAGCATCCCTATGAATATGAGAATTTCACCGATACGTTGTTGGAAACACCATTTCTTAATTGGTTAAAATCAAATCTAAGTTTTTTGTCTAGATTGAAAATTAAATTATTTCCTATAGTTTATGAAATATTAATCGCTAAAGTTAAATGGATTTTTAAATTTTGTTTGATAGGTTCCATTTCATCTTGATGGTATTGAGCCTCAATTTTATTCACTTGCACAAGGAAATTTTTCATAGTTGAGTGTCATAATGAGTTTTTCGCAAATGTTTATAAATTTCATACAATGAAATATACAAAGAACAAAAAAATGAATAGTGGTGTATGCGTGATAGGAAGCTGTTATGATCTAAAGTCATTATTATGGGATGATTAAAGAAGTTATTATGTTGACATATCTTGAAGACAAAAATGAAATATTTTTATTCAATTATGGCTGGTTTGACAAATTAACAAGAAATGGAATAAAAGTGCACTAAAATGGGTTAATTAAACAAAGGAAAAACTTTAGACTTCGCATAGATGATGTGTTTACTCAACAATGGTTCCAAGTTTATTTCATTTTCCACTTGAGCATCAAGTGAATGGTTAATAGTTATTAAAAATGCCTCAAGAAGTCATTTTGCACCTAGTGTACTCAACTTAGAGGAGGATGTCGATGTTGATTAAGTAGATGATATATATTAACCCTCTGTTGTTCACCTTAATAATATACTTGATCATTCGGTAATATTCTAATATTATGACATTGTTGATAATGAAGAACTAGGGCTTGTAACGGAAATTAACGATGAAAAAGAAGATGAGTCAGAAGAGGTCATAGAAGTTGAGGATGATGTCGGTGAATTTGAAGAGGGTGATTATGATTTGGTAGAAAGGAATGATGAAGTTGCTACAGAAGAAGAATATTCTCCTTATCTGTTCAAGAATAATATTGGATGATGTCATGAGTATTACTTTGTAATTTGGTTGAATCCATTAAAAACCCTATCAAATATTGCAGTTTTATTTTTGAATGCAATAATAATTCATGTAGTCAGCTTAATGCAACATTTTATTTCACACATTATATGGCCATGTGCATTTTTAGAATTTAACCTTATCGTGTATGTATTTATTTATCTCTATGTGATCTATCCATAATTATAAGGTTATATAATACATTTTTGTGAAGAATACAATAAAGACTTTAGTGCCAACTTTTATCAACAAACCCACCAAGGGTATCCAATATGAGTGAGTTATTATGTGCTCACTTCCTTGCTTAGGGACTATCGACCTCGACCATCAAGGATTTGGTGAGTCCTGCTCCCCTTCTTGATTTTCGACTATCCAATGAGGGTTAATTATCATGCATTCGCTTCCTTGTTCAGGAACAACCATTTAATAAGCTATCTAATGAGGATGAGTTATTATGTTCTCATACCTTGTTTTGGGACTGACGACCTAAGCCGCAAAGGACCGCATGAGCCCTGCCACAATCCTTACCCACCAACTTCCCAACGAAGGTGAATTATTGTGCATTCATTTCCTTATTCAAGGTTTGCCAGTCTATGTAATGAGGGTGAGTCATAATGCATTCCCTTCCTTGTTTAGGGATTTCCAAACCACACTATGAGTTTGGGTAAGACGTATCTCTCCTTCATGCTGGCATTCACCAATGACTTGATCGCATGACTACAACGGTTTAATTACCTCTCCCATAACCCTGATCATTTCTCTTGTAGGACGGGGCACTTTTTTCGGGACCAGCGTTGCTCCCACGATTGATGCAAAAGATCGGTATCCATGTTGCAACTGCATAAAAATAAGCCAAGCTCAGTATAACCAGCTGCATGTCGCCCAAAAAAAATCCTCGAGCCACTCAATGCCTAAGTTCATCTCGAGACAGTTCGTTGTTCAGTCTTGCTATGTGTGACCGATGAGAACCATGAGCTACCTAGTGCTCAATTTCATACCCGAACCTCTTGCCACTCAATCTTGTCGGGTTTCACCTAGAAGTACCTTCAAGTAACTAAATGCTCCAATTTAATCTAGGACCATCCAACAACAAAACGACATAGAGGGGTCTGGCTATCATACATTGGCCTCGATGTTTGACATCGACAGGTTTAAATGGACAAGGATCACATCCGAGTCCAGTCGCTCGCCCATCCTATCGAATAAGTTTACTTAGCCAATTTTATACATAATTTTCATGAATGAGCCATACTCGTCTCTCATCCCTTACCCTGCTTTACTATTCTATTGTGGATATATTCAAGTATAAATATATGGAAACCATTTTGATCACATAAAGTATACTACCCTAAAAACTATGCATAAACAAAACAGAACAGATAAACAAAGAAAGAAAACAATGGTTTATGTAACAAAAGGAACTATTCATTCCATCCAAAAATTGGGGAACAATGCCTGCCTCGCTGGGCTTACAGAAAGAAGATGGAAATATTTACAAAGCTGGGTCATTGGATGATTGGGCCAAGAAGTCATTCCGCTCCCTTATCAAAATGTCTGGCATGACCATCTTGATCACCTCCATCTTGATAACCACCTAAACCCAAAGCTTATCGAGGATCTCACCCTTTATATTACTAAAGGAGATCGATAGGTGATAATTTGCTCTTCATAGGGCCTTTACCATGTTTGTTAACTGGTTTGTCCATGGCTTCTCCTTGCTAATCAAGCAACCTCTACATTAGCAGTCAACTGACACTAAGTGGCATACTGGGTTAGGTCTTTCCGCAATGCATCGACCTCCTTCTCGGCCTTATCTAGCTTCGCACCGAGATCCCTAGCCTCCTTCTCTGCTCGATCCTTTGCCATAACTTCCTCCTTTGCCACTTTCTCTGTCGCCACTACCAACACCACAGCCTCCTTTTGAAGTAGCCTATTATTATAGGTCTCCACCTTATCCTCTACAATGTTATCTCGGACACCGACATAGCAGTGGGAGGCATAACAAAAAAGATCAGTGTTAGAAGAAATTCCATAAATTATGCAAGGAAAATCAAATTTGGAAGCTTACGAAAAGGGCTTCCTGTGTATATGATTCAATCAAGGCTTCCTTGGTGTGGCGGCTCCGTCCAAACTGGGGTCGGTAGATGGATAACAAGATATCCATAGACATAAGTGGAATGACATCAGTAGCTTTGCTTGGTTGTTAGGGTCCAAGGCCTGTCTTCCTCAAAATATACATGCACCATTGTCACGCCTTTGTACCTTTAGTCGAATCCCTCTTTGTCAAAAATGGGCGCCTTCTTGGACAAAGAAGTGCGGACCTCAACTCACGGCTTTCCTAGGCTCCTTCCTACTCTTGCTTCCAGTGGAGTGCTTAGCGTCGGGCATTGCACGATGTTCTCTTTCTCTACCATGGGTACCTTGGGCATGGGAGTCAGAGTGGTCTGTAAATTGGTGTCATTGTCGTTAAAAGCATCAAAAACAAGCTTTCCAGCCACTATAATGACAATAGAAGAGTTAATCAAAATGAAAGGAAATAAAAGTTAAAGTGTATGTATACTATCATTTTTATCGACCTGGCTTTGATTTTTGACAAGGGCGGGCATGATAAGGCAAACTACCTACACTAGTTCAATCTGTCCCAACATAAGGCTCACTCGAAGGCATAACATTGTATCCAAGATACAAAGGGTCAAATATAGGAATTGGCTCGAAAGATGGACATGCATCTCAACTAATGCCTAATTCTTGTAACCCCCTATACTACTTTCCTCATAGCTCACTTTAGCATCCAATTTAATGGGCGACGTCTTATGCTAGAGGATAAAGACATCAACCAACTATTGCAGATCATATTCTTTCCAATATGGCCTCGGTACTACATCACTTAGCTTGTAAAAATCAAATTGTTGTACTCTGCTGGCTCCTCACCCTGCATAGCATAATCATATCCTCATTCCTCGTCTATAATCAGCCTAACCATAGGGTCATGGAATTTGATCTTTTTGTAACCATGCTTTGTCTTGACCGTCTTTATTGAGGAAGAATCTCACTCGATAACTATGATATGGGTCCCCCTCATTTTGCTGAACAGGTTAAGGCTTGCATTAGTCACCAAGACCTTAAGATCTTATGCATTAGTAGTGGCCATCTTCAACCATTGGACTTGTTCAATCAACATTCCAATGGTAAAGCCGGTAAGCTTAAAGGAAGCATTTGTCAAAGGATAAGATAACTAAAGGAAAAGGGAAAAAGATGGAAGAAACTAAGAGATCGGCAAAGAAAAGTTACTAGGGACTTGGAGCACTGTGTTACTTGGCTTGGGGTTGACTACGGGAGGGACAAAGAAATATTTCCTTTCTCCGCCCGGTTCGGTCTTTCTTAGAATGTCCTAGAAGGAAACATGCTTAATGTTTGCCTAGAAGTGGAAACAAGTGTTGATTAGAGACTCGGCTTCCTTCTATACTCAAAAGGCTATGTTAACCAATTGAGCAGTCGGCTCGAGAAGATTGATTTCGATGCAGGCAGCAAAGAGGCCCTATAGAAATAAAAAGCTATTTGGATCAGCTGACCGGGACCACCCTAAAAGCGTTGAGGATGGAGAAGAAGTAGGGGTAGAGCTGCAGAATGAATCCTACCTTGAAGTAGCCTGGTTAGAATGCGAAGAAGATGAGGGAAGGTGGTTAGGACGGACAATAGCCATAGGATATCTAACCATCTCATATATCGCATCCATGAGCAACGATATCCTTGGAAAAGTTTACTTTACCATTTTCAAATTCAAAAGTTTTTAGGCCAAATAATTGAGCCAAGTAGAAATAGAGGTTGCTATCTAAAATATAAGTGGCCTAAGTTAAAAAAGTCCTCAACTTCTAAGCTCTGTAGGCCTAGGGGAAACATCCTAGGATAGAAGTTGGACAATCATCTTAATGATGCGCCCAAACTGAGTACACCATGAAGGCCAGTTCATGGCATAACTACTAAGCTAAGTAATAAGCCTCACGGCCCATTTCTATTTTTCTACATTTTGCTTAAAGCCCATGGTTGTTAACTTGAGCCTAAATCTATAGCCCAAACACTAATATGTTTTCTAAAAGCTATAGGTCATTGGAGAAGATCATCAACATTGATCGACTACTACAATAATGATGATCGATCAATGTCCAAATGATGGCCAAAAGGCATAGATTTCGGCCATGCAATGATGGGAATCAAAATACAAAAGTAGCGCTTCAAACAACAGCTACATAAAACAATACAACAGCGAAAACTACTTTTTCTTCCATGCAAAAAAGCTCTAAAACTAGAAGAAGCAGCGAAGGAGAAGCAAGGGGAAGCACTTACTATTTTTGAAGAAGAATGCTCGAAACATCAAAGTGTTTTGAAGGTTCTTGGCCATTACAATGGAGAAAATTCTTTAGCTTCAGTAAAAGATAGAGGAGGAGAAGCTAGGTTCTACAACCTTGCTTTCTATGTCACAATAGTAAATAGATTTAATTAAAATAAAATTATTCGAATCCGATCTTTGATAGTTATTATTTTTAGATATAATATTTTTCTTAAAGGAATTATATTTAATAAAATATTTTGTTTTAATAAGTAAATTAATTAATAAATTATTTTTAGAATTCACCAAAATATAAAATATTTTTAAATTGTGCATAATTTTATTAGTTGAAAATTAATTTCATTTACATTGATACAGTAATTAACTGAATAAAAAAAAACAAGAATTAAATTGAAAGAAGTTGTGTTGTTAGAGAAATACATATTGTAGAATAAAGTGTAAATCAAATTAAACAATATTGAAATTTATTTAAAAAAATAAAAAGAATTATTAAAAGAAAAGAAAAGAATAAGATATTAACAAGAAGCAATGCAAAGAAACTAAAATTAATATTTAAATAAACAAGGACTAGCCTATTCAAACCCCGTTACCTTTTCTATTTCCAAACCACAACATGCACTCCTTTTTCCTTATTATTTTCCCTAGATCCAAATCGAAAGTCGAATAAAAGGAAAAACATTGCATGGATAAAAAAGGTTGACGCATGGTCTCATGTTCATCAATAGCGGTACATGCGACGTCGATGAATGGTTGTGCAAGGCAACTAAAGCTGAAGGAGAAATATGGTTGCACTTGGAGCTTGGCATCGACTAAGGATGGCTTCGCGATGGAGATGGTTGGCCATCGAGGGAGGAAGGCGAATGATGACATGAGTAGTGGGTCAGGTGAGGTGATTTTAGGGCAGAGCATGATAGGTTTTAGGTGTAGGCTAAGGCAAAAGAAAGGAAGTTTCGAAAAGCAATGAATTTAGTGAATTTATTAACTCACATATATATATATTTAATTTAAATTGCATGCTTTAGTTCGGTCTTCTTTAGGTATGGATGAATGACTATGATTTCATTTGGTTTAGTGCATGAGTAGGTTGAACTTTGTGTTTGAAATATTGGATTTGATTCTATGGTTGATTATGAAATTGCATAAATGTTGTAAACTATCAAAATGAAAATGAAATTCATCCAAATGCACTTTTTTCTTTTACCTTCATTGTCTGACGTTTGTGCATTATTTGTGTGACCTGAGTTTGCTAAAATGCAACTAAGATCGTTAAAATAATTCTCTAATTGATGGTTGATATATTGTGGAGCAAATTTATTCTAATATTTGTATTATTTGCTAATTTATCATTTGAACTCATTTTTTAATATCGACGGATGATTATGATGGATGGTTTAAAAAATTTAAATTTCTTAAAAGGGATTTTTATATATTTTTAACTCCTATTAAAATTATGTTCTAAAAGTATTATTGTATCATGTTAAATTTTTAACTCATTTCCTTGTTCAAATTCTATTTCAAGCTTTTAAATAATTTTGTTTATTTGCAAAATCCTCTAAATCACTATTATAGTTATATTTTCAATCCGAGGATGTTTTGTAGGAAACAAATGATTCTCTTTTATAAAGTATATTATAAAAGTAATTATTTTATTTCAAGCGATTTTGATTATAAAAGTTCTTGAAATATTTTTGGAAGAGTTGTCAAAATTTTGAAAATAAAATACTCATTTCCAAAAGTAATTATAATGTTTTCAAAATGTTTCTGATAAATAATATTCCCTTTCTATACGATGACGAGTACAAAAATATGTTTTATAAAAGAAAATATCCCATTTCGAGTATAAAATGCTATACAAGAAATTTTAAACGTGTTATTATATCTTTGAAAATGAATAACTCTTTATTTAAAATGAATTTAAGCATTTTGAAATGGTTTTTGAAAATTTATTTCTTTGTTTATATATATGTATGTATGTATGTATGTATGTATGTATGTAAGGTAGTTATTTTTTAAAGGTTCGAGAGTGAGAATTATTTAGTGAAGTGTATTTAAGTAGAAAGGCATTACAAGTAGTTTTAAATTGGTTTTGAACCTTTTCAATAAAGTGTAAACTTATTTTATAAAATTATAATTGAGATTCCCTTAAATGATTTCCAATAAATAATAATATTTCTATGTGATGAGGAGTTTAAATAAATGATCTTGCAGTACCATGTGGTATGGGATGCACGAGCATATCTCAAGTAATTACTATTTGGAAGTACATATAACTTTTTTGGGATGGCATGCTTATAGGCTCATCTTTAGTGGAATTTTCTAACTTGTAGTAAATACTCAAATGACATCGAGTGGTATGGGACACTTGTGCCTTTCTCGAGTGATTACTATTTGGAAGTATACAACAATTTTTTTGAGGTAAAATGCTTTCACTCTCGTTTTTGAGTTGGCTTGCTTTCATGCTCATATTCTAAGGTGACGTACTTTAAAGCATGTCTTTGAGTTGGTGTGCTTTCATGCTTGTCTTTTGAGGTGACAAGCTTCCATGCTCATCTTTTAGTTTGTGTGCTTTCGTGCTTGTCATTTGGGGTAGGGTGCTTTCATGCTCATCTTTTAGGGTGGCATGCTTTATGCTCGCCTATGAGTTGATGCGCTTTCATGCTCATCTTAGAGGTGGCGCCATTTTGGTTTACTCTCTTGCTACAACCTTTATGATTTGATTAAATATGTTTAAGCACCGTATTTTCTATGTTAGCCTATGAAGGGCATGATATTATTTTATGCCAAGGTGATTTTATTGATGATTATGCCATTTGTTTCATTTTTCTTTTATCATATTTTATGGTTGCAACTATTTCATTTTGGATTATTCCATTTTGCTATATTGGATCCCGACATGAATTAGGCCAAGAAATATGAGTTATTAGGATTTTGAAAAACATTACACAGCATAAGTAAAAGGGTGGAGTTCTAAGACGTTTTACACTTTCAGATCTTACATCGGGAGGAATTGAGTATACCAAAATAGACATTTTGGAAAAACTGTTTCCAAAATACTTGTTTTACATATACACCTTTCTCCAAATACAAAATAAGCTTTATGGATATCTAATACAATAGATGCCTACTAAAGAAATAATGAATAATATGAGAATTCCAACATGAAGCTCCTTCCACCATGTACCATGTCGCATCATCTGCTAATTTATCATCATGTGGTGGTGGAAAATGGAAAGAAGGGGGTGGTTTGGACAAAAGTCTGGTGAATGAGTACAATACTAATGAGATGATTATGTGAAACTGACTTCAAGTCCACTCTAATCGATGTATAGTGTAATGCAGTGTCTATGAATTCCAATGGTCCAATACATAAAGTTTCTTATCTAACACAATGAGCCAAACCTCGTAATCAAACGTCACACTAATGATCAGCCAAATTAGAAACTACTCTCCCACTATAACTACCATCTCACTATGCCTCAAAAAGGATAACACTATAATGAGAACTCGCATAGTGACTCATCGCATGCACCTATGTTCACCTCTCAGTCGTAATGGAAAAATACCTCTTATTGTACTGCGTCGGTGTCCACCATATGTGACCACCGTTAGTATCGGGCCCAACTTTCCTATACTCGATATATGTAGACACTTATTGTACTATGCCAGCATCCTCCAATACTACATCACAAAACCATGCGTAAGTAACGTGCAATGCCTAGATCTCCCATTAGTTTCGGTCTCTCAGATAGTGTTCCTGCAACACTACTAATTTTATTGACATTACTCAAGAGATCTAATTAGAATAAATTAAGTATAATAACGCAGATAAGGAGATTGAGGTTGATTAATAAAATTTAGTGACCGCGCATATTTAACTAAATGAACTTATAAATGGTTAAGTAATTAAACATAAGGGCATTAGGGTAAATAGCCACCCATATTTTCGACCCTTATACTATTTTCCTTAGTCATATACATTCATTTTATCTCCAACAAAATTTATAAACATAAAAAGAAAGCAAGGCCAACCATTAGGAACAAGAGAGGAGAAAAATCAAAGAAAAACTTAGGATTCAAGCTTGAGGAAATCAATCTCAATCAAACTTCAATTTCTTTATCCAATCTAAGGTGATTAATAATTTATACATCTCTTTTTTTGGTTTTATATTCATATGGTTTCAGATTTAATGCTAAATCTGTTTTTATGATATATTGAATAATGATATGCTTGATTTATGATTTATATATGTTTAAACATGGTTGTTTAAAGAAGATATATATAGTTTTAGGGTAAAACTGATATTTAATGATTTTGAAATGTCATGAGACAATTATATGCTATGTAAAACATGATTTTGGAGTGGAGATTAAATTTTTATAATTTTCCAAGTTGTAGATAATTAATTATGAATTTTCAAAGGAAAATATAGTTATTTGGGTTTATTAATTTATTTTGGAAAAAATATTAAGAATTTGGGCCGGAAATTTTAATAGGTTAGATAACAAAATTAAACCGAATTTCAGGAATTTTGGGGATTTTTACTAAGTGATTTAATATGAAAATTAAATTATTTTGAAAGGGGGATTTAAATGATTTTATTATTTTGATAATAGGCAGGGCTTATTTATTAAAGGTTAACTTGATATTAGATCTGAGAAAATGCTGCATATATTGTCTAAATTATTTAAAAGTTTGTGAAAGCCAATTAAATGTTTACAAGTAGGCAGATTAATTACACAAAGTTTACCTTATTTGATAAAAATGACTTTTGTTCAAAAAAGGGTGACCTTTCGACCTTGACCTTTCTACTTCACTGAAACCAACACGATCGAAGCCAATGAACATGATATCATTTATGTGGTATTTAGTGAATTGAAAAAAGGTGGAAGGTAGGTTGTCAAAGGGGTGCTTTCGAAGAAGTTGGTTCCTTAGTTATTTTTGGTTTGAAAAGAAAAACCAGTTGCCTATTTTTAAAGCAGTTTTCGATAAGGTCGAAAGCTATGGTTTTGAAAGGTTTGGTTTTAAAAGGGCTTTCAACAAGGTTAGAAGCTATGATTTTAAAAAGAGAAGGTCGAAAGCTATGCTTTCGACAAGGTTGGAAGTTATGTTTTCAAATGATAATTTATAAAGGGCTTTCGACACAGTCGAAATCTATGTTCTTAAAAGGGTATTTCAAAGAGGCTTTCGCAGGAGAGTTGCCGCCTTTGATGTAAAGAAATAGCTACCGAAGAGGATACTTAGTTTTTATTTAAAGCTTTCAAAGGGGTAGCTGTCGACTAAGTCGAAATCCTTTTAAGATTATGTGATCTTCGGATTACATCGAAGTCATCGACGCTGTTGAAAGGTTTAATTGTCTTTATAAGTACAAGCCGCTTCCTAAAGCCTTCGAAGAGGTTGAAAGAAAAGCTTTCGACGTTGTCGAAAGGATCAATTGTTTTCCAGATATTTCAATGCTTTCGAAAGGATGGTTTCGACACCATCAGACTTCTCCCAATCTTTTTAGAATAAAGAGGGTTTTCGAAAGGGATACTTTCACCTATTTTCACTTTGACCTAAACCAATGTTTTAAATACCAACCCAAGGCTTTCGACGGGGTCGAAAACAAACCTTTCGAAGAGGTCGAGGGTTGAAGCCTTCGCGTTATCGAAAGGATTTAAAAGCCTAACTCAAATGTTTAAAGGAAAACCCATGGCTCGTATAAAGGAGTTTTGTCATGACTTTAAGTATGTAATTTTGAAGAAGTATCGCCTTGATAAAAATATAAGTTACATGAATTAATTATGTTTTATATGAAAAGTATTTCACGGACCTTAAACCTAAAGGAGTGGTATTGTTAAATTGTTTTTGTCCTTCTTTAAATATGAATATATTCACATGATCACCCATAACTGTATTTTGGGAAAAAGAGAGTAGAAGAACCTGCTAGATTAACTCTGTAGTGAATATAAAATGTTTAAACTCCTAAATAGTTGAATTGCATCCAAGGAGTCAGGGTGATCAAAAATAGGATGCTTAAACTTGATAGTTATTGGAGGTAACCAACAGGTTTATAGTAAACCCATGAAAACTATGATTATGTAGTATTGGAGGTAACAAACAGGTTCATAGTTAACCCATGAAAACTATGTATTAAGAATAGCTAGCAGGGGCTAATTGGTTTGTAGTGAACCCTTGATAACTATATCTGGATGAAGAATTGACATCAGTCAATAGGTTCCTAGTCAACCTATGAAAACTAGGATAAGAAAGTCACTAATGGAAGTATTGATAGGTTCCTAGTTAACCCATGAAAACTAAGATGTGAAGTGAGTTGCTGGATAAATCCATAGGCTCCTAGTTAACCCATGAAAAATAGGATAAGGAGTTTAGTTATTGGAATAAATAATAGGTTTAGTGGGACCCATGAATTGATTAAGTTAACTGGAAGGAGCCTATAGGTTCTTAGTGATCCCATGAAAACTATGAAAAGAGCAGGAGTTTACTAGTTATATAAAGGTTATTAGTTGACCCACGGAAACTAAAAGGTTAATAATGACCCTAAAAACTATAATTATAATGACCCGCCATTCATCTCCACAGAATGACGCATCATTAATAAGAAAGAAAGGGATAGAAAAGAGAAAGAAAGTGAAGAAAGAAGAAACAACACATCAGAATCTAAACAGCGGAACGAATAAATTATATTAATAACATAAGATATTACATAGTATCATATACAACATTTATCGAAGATACATAGCTTATACATCACAAACTAGACAGTTATAAACACCTGTCTAGTTATACAACTCAATACAACTAAGAGAAAATATAGAGATACCAAACTCAACAGAACACTATACATATCTACACGCAGAAGCCTCCTTCTCCATTGCTCCTCCACAATTCGTCAAAGCTAACCTGAATCCCTTAGCTACTCGTAAAAATTTGAGTGCCCAAGAGTTTAAGAAAATAGAAGATAAACTCCGGGTCAGACATGGGTCTGGTGTGAGTAACAGGTTAAGGTTGCTTAACTTTTGAAAAACCTTTGAAAGAAAGGGTATCACGTAAGACTTCCCACACATAAACATGGAAAAGTTTTTACTTTACACTAACTAAAACATTTGATAGGAAATCCAGTGATATTATAATAGGTCTAGAGTTTTCAAGTAAATATGAAATAACCGAAATTGTTACATTTATTAAATTCCAGCTACTAGCCACAAAAGTGGGTAATACAATCAAAACCGTTGGCACTTATTGGATTTTGGATTTCATACAATGGCAGGGCTACTAGGGTACCGCCCGTCACAGTATGTGGCCTAGATCACCGTACCGAGGATTACTCCCAATCCTCAGCAACGCAAAGCTGGAACCATCCCACTGGACAGTCCCGAACAAGACAACCCCGCAGTTGGTGCGCAATTCCAACTGCCTACTAAGCCGAAATAAAAAGGGACCTCTAGACAGGGGAAAATCTCGTCCTACTTGGGCATGACCCACTTAGCCTTGCTGCACCTCCCCTTTTTAGCCATTCCCGGTTGATGTGGCTTGAGGCTATAATTCCCTTTATAGGACACATTTATCTTAGAATGCTCATCGTCCACCTGATGATGTTCTGAAAGCATTCAATCCATACAAGTTCATTCCGGCTTCAAATGAAACCAAGGCATCATCTCGTTACCCTAATTTTGGAATCACCCTCAGAGTTAACGACAATAACCCTGGCACTCTACATCTTCATCTCAAATCTGAAAGTACTATCTCGTTAAACTCGTATTGGAATCACCCTCAGAGTCTTTAATGATGAATAATCCTTACACCTCGAGTCTTCACTCTTTATTTTGAGATTTACAATCTATCGTTAATTTGGATCGATGTGGTTTTCGGATATCCAAATCTGGAAACCCGATCCTGGTCTCATCGAAATCCAAAGCGTATCTTTTAAGGCCAAGTTGCTTTAAAGTTTTAAAACAATTTAATTTGATTATCTATATACACACAGATAGATAACTCATAGATTCACAATAGATAACCATCATTATCATCACAACAGATAATCCATATTATCATTATCAAAAGATAATCCATATTATTATCACAATGTAACCAATGCATCCAAATCACACAACACTACTTATCTCATATCTGAGATTTCAAACCATTCAAGGCAAACAATATCATCCATCCATACATAGCAATGATCTATAATCACACCATCTATAATTAATTTAAAATGAATTAAATTAATTACCTCCATCTTTAATTAATTTAAAGTGAATTAAATTAATTACTTACATCAATATAAATCTTGCTTACATATCCATTAATTAATTATAATCAATTAATTAATTAATTATCCTTTAATTAATCACTCTTGATTAATTATCCTTTAATTACATTCAAGTAATTATCTTTTAATTAATTTCACAAATTAATTATTCTTAACCAAAAATAGTAATTAACCTTTAATTACTTCATTAATTAATTAAATATAATTAATTACATTGATCCTTAATTAATTACATTAATTAATTACCGTTAATCACTTATTATTGATTAATTAATCTTAATTGCATCATTAATTATATTAATTAATGATCCTTAATTACATTTAATTAATTATCTTATTTAAATTAATTACATTAAGCAATTAATCTCAGTTAAACCATAATTATTAATCACCTTGATTAATCACATTCAGTAATTAACTATCCTTAATTACTTATTAATTACTCCTTTATTAATTATCTTTAACTAATCCCCTGATTTATTATACAAAGTAATTCAATCTAAATTACTTTCACAATTAAACCATCTTTTACTAATTACATCCATTAATTGTCAATAATTACTTCACTAGGCAATTACACTTCATTAGTTACATTAAGTAATTATTATCAAATCATTCAGTGTTTAAATTAATTAAACTTAATTAATTATCTTTAAAAACCTACATTTAAACTTAATTAATTACATTAAGTAATTAATTCCTTAATTACTTCCATCAAGTAATTAATCTTAAAACAATTTTACAAATGATTACCATTAATTAATGAATTTAATTAATTATTAAAATTAATCGTATTAATTAATTTTTAAATAACCCTTAGTTAATGACCTTCATTATCTATTAATCATTCTTTAATTACTTTTCTTAATTTAATTCTTAATTAATCTCAAATTATAAATTAATCTAAATTATTAATTTATAAACTAAATAAATAAGTCATTCCTTAATTATCTTATTCATTTAATCATTTTAATACCTTAATAATCACTAAGATAATCCATTTCTTTATTAATGACTTCATAAATATTAAAGTGTATTTAGAACATTGCATTTTTAAATTCAAATTCAAATTCCATTTTGAATTTAAGATTCAGAATGATTATTTATTTAAACATTAACCAAATTTAAATTCAATTTATAAACCTTTAAATAAATGTAAATAACATTTATTACTTACATATAAAACTTATATAAGAAAAGCCTTTAAACTAATTTACTTAAATTTATTTAAAAATTAAGCTTTTAAATACGTTACTATTTAACTTGCAAATTCAAGTTAACAAATCATTTAACTTCCATTTAAAAACCTTTTATAAAAGTACTTTATCAAAAATCAAGTTTAAATATTGGTTTGAAAACAAATTTACTTTCTAAAAAGCTATTTTTATTTAAACTTGTTTTAAAAACATTCAAAATTTAAAAACTTATTCAAATACCCAGATCTGAATTCAAGAAACTTGAATCCACAATTTATTTAAAACTTTTGATTTCAAACCTTGATTGAAACTTGTTTTAAACCTTGATTTAAAACTCATTATTAAAAATCCAAATTTCATTTTAAAACCTTAAGATTCAAAAGTTATTTGAAAACTGAACTTAACCTTTGAATTTAAAACACTGTTCAAATTATGTTTTCAGATTTTAAAATAAAATTCAAAATTTAGAAAACTGTCAGGTTTTTAAAAACCTGAAAACCCCTTTAAATATTTTAAAACTATCAAGATTCAAAGCCATTTGAATCTATACTTCATGCTAGATTTAAACTTGTTTAAATTTATCATCACAACTTTTAAATTCATTTAAATTTGGTTTAAATTTAAATTACAGACAAGTTTCTAAAAAAAACTGTAACAACAACATTAACCCGAGCCAACCAAAATTTGCTTCGAGTCAACAAGCTAAAAACTTTGAGCAAATCATCGGACTACCCGAGGAAAAACTCGAGACAACTTCTCTGCTTCCACCCAGAGTACATCAAAAACTAAAAGTGCACGGTGCACATGCACCGTGCCTCCGATCAACTCCAGCCACCTTCGGTGGTCTTCCCACATCGGCGACCAACCCCACGCCCCAACACGACCAACAGATCACCCTTCCACAGCTCGAAATTGAATTCGAGTCTTCTTCCCAAACCTGGAAACAACGGAACGCACCAACCCTATAACCTGTCGTCGCCTCGATCACGTCCCTCCGACCACCTGTAATTCTGCAACACTGGCCATAGTCTCGTCTACGACCACCCTACCTTCTCCCAAAATTCCACTACACTCGATCCACTGTAGAAGACGTGGATGATCGATCAACCAAACCTAGTTAAACTAGGGTTCCAGAAGGAATTTCACCATCGCTGCCTCCTCGATGAAATGCATCACCATCCAATATTTTTCCAAGCTTCACTAATCACTCCTCTATCCACTAGAAGAAACCCGACCCTTCAATCCACAGAGAACATCAGAAAACCCTCAATTCCCATTTTCAGTTCATCACAGAACTGCACCCACCTCCTCAACTATAAATTATGATTTTAGCTTCAAAAATCATGTTTTAGGATAAGAATACAATTTACATTCTTGAATTTATAAATTAAGATGTTTGAATTTTACTTATATTAAGTTTGCTCAGTTTTCTCCTTGATTCCCAGTGATGTTTCCAATTTATTTAACTTAAATGAATTTTTAACTAATCTTTGATGAAACACACAAGTTTCTTTTGAAACTTAAGTTTTTAACAGTGACTAAACTAAGAGGTTTGAATTTAAATCAAAAACCAGAATTTAAATATGGGAACAGAGATGTCCCAGATATTCAGATGCATACTTCATACAACAGAAATTCATCAATATATCTACACACACATACATATAAATATACACAATTGCAATATTTCCCACAACAATAACATGCAACCATTATTTACTTTTAAGTTTAAAAGCTACTCACCTGTTTTGAATTGAAAGAGAGCCTTCATTTAGAAAACAGTTTTGAATTTTAAAAACTGGAAAATTGCTTTGCCTAGATCTTGAATTGCTTGATGAAACTGAGTTGCTTTATCAACTAGAAGTGCTCTTAGATTGACAATACATTTGCATGCAGACAACTCCAAATTGAAGAAAAATGCAGTTGCCTTGATTTGAAGATGCAGGCTTTTGATTTTTGAGATGGTGAGTTGATTACAGTTTTAGAAATTGCTTTGCATGCTATTTGAAATTTGCAGAAATGACTCAGATGAAAAAATGAACTATTTTCATAACAGTTTGTTTGTTTTTGAAGTAGAAAATGAATTTCAGGCCTTTGTTTAAGATGCAGATTTGAGTTTGTACAGGCTAAAGATTTCGATATTTGAAAATGAGATTTAGGATATGATTTCTGTTTTTATGAAGTATTGATCCATATTTGCTTTTGAAAAATGAAAATAGAAAAAAAAAGATAAGAAACATATGTATTTATAAGGGTGAAATTTGATTTATTAAAATAAAATTAAAATTAAAATAAATGACACTTGTCCCTAATTTTAACATTTGTCATTATCCTTACTTTATTAACAAACACATGTTAAATTAAGTTCTTAGATGTTTACATTTGTCCTTTAAGATTGATTAGTTAAAATTAGATGTTAATTAGTATTTAGTTAATATGTTAACATAGGTTCTGCTTAATTAATTTGTTATATGTAATTAAAGTTTAGTATAAGAATATGCTTAAGTAATTAGTATATAAGGATATATATGTATAAATAAATTTAAAAGGAATAAAACAACTATTTATATAAATAAAAATTATACAAATATTATAAATTCCAAGACAATTTTAAAATATTTATACTTTAAATCTCAAAGCTTTAAATTCAATATTCAAATCAAATTCTAAAATACAATTTGAAACAACAAACTATATTTTTTTATTAAAATCCATTTGTTAAAACAATACATTATTAAACAAATTTGATAACTTTAAATAATTTATAAAATAAATTACTTCTTTATTAATAAATTATTTATTTTATCCAACTATATTTAACAAGGAAATCAAAATAAACTTTAATATTAGTTTATTTAAATTTAAACTCAAAAACAATTTAAATAAATTAAATTTTTATCTTAACAATTTAAAACCATATATTATTTATTAAATAGTTTTAAAAGTTTAACTTTAAATGAATCATAATTTCCAATTTACCAAAGATATATGTATTTAGAAAACAAGATTTATTTATTTATTAAATTTAAAACAAGGCTTATCTATTTACAATATATACATTTTCTATATACATTATAAATAGAAAACAATTTATTAGCTTTTAACAGATAAAATCTATTAATTAAATATTTACACTTGGATTATTACATTAATTCCAATCTTATTAACAAAGACCATCAATCAATTAAATTCTTCAATTCAGATTATTAAATCGATATTGCCTAAAATTCCGGGTCATCACAATAATTATGACAGAGAGTCAGATTAAATTGGGTATGGAAAATCCTAATTTTTTTAAGTATGCATATCATCATAATATTTTGAAAATGTATGTTTTAACCATTGTGGGTGCAGGAGCACAGAATATGGTTTTATAAAGGTTTTAGGATACTAGTGAGGGGAAAACCCGTTCTACTAAGCGGCGTGATGTCGCTAGATATCTAAAAGGATTGAGTGTTAGATTATTATTCATATGAGGCTTTATGTCTGACTCGAATTTTTTGTTTTCCCCTTGAATTCTTCGGCACTTAATTGATTTTGAGTAGTTTGAGATTTAAGGTTTTCAGGTTCTCTTCTTAAACGAATAAAGCTTTCGGAGGCATGCAGGAGGTAGTTAGTTATTTAAAGTTATATTTTTCTACTGTGTATTTGGACGAAAAGGCTGAATTATTAGTCTTATTGTATACTCTGATCAACCAAAGGGGCATCTTCATATGTCGCTCTTGGGGTATGTGTACACTACACCAAAAAGGTGTATTTGTAACGAATATAGTTGTTACAAATGAAATTTATAATAGATATAGTCGTGAGCGGTACAGGCGTGAGGAATGTCGTTACAAATATTTATAACGGTCTATACCCGTTATTAGATATATCACTTACCAACGGACTTTGTCATTAGAAATCTAAATTTTTGTAATGAAAATGTTTGTTATTAATTGCATCGGTTTGTAACGGGTATTTTCCGTTACTTAGTATCCCCTTATATGGTAGAAGAAGGGGTTGTCATTCTAAATTATCATGACCTTGTCCGTTACAAATTTCATCATTAGTAATGCACTTGTTCGTTACAAATTTCATCAATAGTAACGACTATGCTCGTTATAAATTTCGTCTTTAGTAACGAATATGTTCGTTACAGCTACCAAACCATGTAGAGCTGCATTTTTGCTAGCATTTACACTACAGAATTATCTATTATAATACAGTAGGTACATACATATCAAAAATTACAGAATTTCAATAACAATAAGCAATTACGCACCCAACCATACAACTTAAATTGCACAAATATTTGACAACAAATTAAAGGAAGATTCGAAATTTCACAAGTTCATCATACATAATTAAAGAGTATGAAATCAAATTTCACAAGTTCATCATAAATAATTAAAGGCATCATCACACCGTTTATCAGCAGCATCACACCGTTCTCTCACTTGTTGCTACTTCTTGTGCTCTGTTTTCACATACTATTTTTTCATGTCAAATTAAGCCAACTAGTCTTCCTCAAAGTTGCTCCACCATGCTCTCGGCCTTGAACTTCATCAGGCTTCTTCTGCATGCCTAGCTTCTGCCAAATGGCTTGTACATTCATCGGTGCAGCATTTCACTACTTGTCTGCTTTAGCTCCTTCCTGCACGCACTTCAATTACATGCTCCAGTTACATAGATGCAGCCTTTAGCCTGCTCGCAGCTACTCAATGCATTGTTCCTGCTCATGCATCAGTTGCACACTTAATTTGTTTGTCAGTTGTCACACTACTTTTTCATCGGATAGCCATTTGAAGTTCAACAACCGAACCAATCACATCTATTTCCAAGCCATAATCACTAACTCACAATAGCAAAGGAGTTCCCCAAAATCTACTACGAAAAATAGCCCAATCTCTAGCATTATTAAGCCAACTGTAAATAGCTTTCCCTGTTAAAAACCAATAATCCAAACTGAAAAAATAAAATCATCAAGCTCGAAAGATAAATAAAGAAGAACATATGTTCAATGGAAGAAGAAGTTTTCGCTCCTAGATTCTGATGCAAATGTTAAGAAATGTTTCTTGTAGCTCAGTTTTACCATTTTGGCTAGTCCAAACGCTGTAAAATGATAAACCTTCATTTATCTTCTTTAAAGGAAACCAAACATGCTGCAAAAAGAACGAGGAAGATAGGAATGAATTTTTAGATTGAATATCTTTCTATACCAACAAACCGTTATATCACCACATCAGATTCATAATGTACATAAATTTTTATATATTATGCAATTAGAAACCATTCATACCAAATATTGAATAGAAAATATAAAATGAAATGTCTACTTCCTAAGCAAGAGAAGGATCAGCAAATTGGATTTCAAATACTATATGATGACACAATCCATTGAGTCTATATACCGAAATCCTTGCTTGAAACCTGTCTGATGTAATATTGATATGGAGCGTTGATAGGATTGGTTGCTCATGATGTCCCTTCATTTGATACTATGGGTGACTTTCATGCAAAAAATGACAATTCTGAATCAAGGTTTATACGAAAATCATGCACTCAACTAACACGCCTGGCAGTAAACTTCCACTACATTTTTCCTCGAACAATGCATTTAGGTTGTTGTTTTCATCTTTATTGAAATGGTGATCGCAGGCCATGTTGTTGACGATTTTGATTCCTATTTCAGTGGTAACATAGAGCAACATTTCTGCTACATAAACAGAACAATCACAACTAGTCATGTCTTATATACAAAAGCTTTGTAGTTGTGGATATACCTGAAACTTCTCTGCCAAATTATGTGATATCCATGATGACTATCTCAGCTGCAAAAGGAAAAAAAGAATTACTATCAAAAAGACAATAATTAATATTAAAAGCATTTATGATTGTAATTTTTATAATATAATTTAATAATCATAAAACAAAGGTAACTTAGTTAAATTTAATAAACTTGATTATTTTTATAAACTTGTTTAATTTGATAAACTTGATTATTTTTATAAACTTATATAGGAGCATACATGTTGTAGTTGAAATCTGTTCATGATCAACAGATACATATGCTCCCAGTCTAGTTCATTTCCAAGTCTCTTGGTATGCATACATGCACTAACAGACACAAATATAATGGATCTGTAATTTAAGGAGTAATTGAGTGGATAATAACTATTGTATATGGTCCGCAACCATAATTAATTTGCAATTTATTGCACCTTTATTTTATTAGCAAAACATTCAGGGCCAAACTCAATTTATGTAGCAAATTTCCCCTTGAAACCCTTTTTCTTCTTTTTATGTGGAATTTTTTTTTGAGGTTAGTTATTGTAGATATATTATGTTCATTAGTAGAATCATACATGTGAAATTTGAAATCGTTCAAAAACTTATATTCCATGCAATTACACTTCAAATGGACCGTAAAAAATAAAATTCATGATTCGTATTGTAGGTTAGTACAGCGTGTATCCCCCAAGTACCCATTTGAGACAGTCACCAAAAAAGGATTAACTAGTAAATTAAATGAATATGGTAGGATTTGTTGCTAATCACAGTAGGTAGTTAAGAATACTTATCATGCTATTAGAGCAAAATATTTCTAGCTTTAGTTAGCGCATAGAAGTTGTAATATACCCAAAAGCACTGATGCTTCACTTTGGATAAAGAGGATGCTTCCACAACTCTATATGTTCCTTCTTCACAAAATTGTAAAGTGTGTAGAGAGTGATAGATCGTATCCTTGATTCGTGTTGACTTGTAAATTCCATTTTCTTTTCTCTTCAGACTGCACGTGAGAAAATGATTGGCGTATCAAATACTAAAATAACATATACAAGCATAGGTTATTTCTAGACATTGGTTGACTGGGGAAAGGTACAAAAGGAGAATATTAATGAGGGATTGGACCGATGCTGATGGAATTCATTTTAAGACCATAATGTCTTGGCTCAAAAATACTACCAAGCGGTATAATCGGTAAATTTGGTGCATGGGTAAGCCAATAAATAAGTTCATTCATATTTGTCTTACTATAATGTAATGAAATTGTATAAGTTTTCCAGAAACACTATGCAAATCCTTCTAGCACGTAACTATCACTTTCTTTATTTGACCACTTACAAGACACTCCTTTAAATAATGGTCTAATCGATTCCAAAAAGAAAGCAGTAAAAAAAAGACCATCGCACTAACGATAGCAATTAGCTCATCACAATGTACTGGTATCTTTTAGACACTAATATTGACGTGCATATAAAAATAAATTTACGAACCTAAGCTGCTGCCATCTTTGAGCTGGGAAGAATGTTTAAGCCATGCATGACAACAGAAAAATGGCAAGAACTACCTCTATGCGAACTAGTGTAATGACAACTGATATTATAGTTGTCTGTGAGCAATGGTAGTTCATGCTACACCCATGTATTATCAAGGCAATTTAAGTAATGTAAGGTAACTACCAGTAAACAACCGGAGATCAATAAATCACTAGTTATATGAGTTTTCATTGCCCTTCCGGTAAGCATTCATTTTTCTAGCTGAGGTAAATCGAATAGGTGTTGACAACAATAAAGTAGCATAAATATCATCTTAATCTGAGGTATGTCCAATCACAGTATTAAATTAGCGTATATGACCTGTTAATACAGTTAAACAGCAATAATATGTGCTATAAAGCTGAGTACTAAATAAGTGACCTGTTTCAAACAATCTAGCCAACAACAAAAATGTGTTTATTGCATTTAATAATAACATATAAATCTATTAACGAAACTAGAACAACTAATTCTTCTAACCAATTGCAAAACAAAAACATCCTTATTCTGCACGAACAGAAATGCACAAATCACAAAAGCAATAACCTGACAATGTTAGCATGCTGCATTTCCTTCAACAGTGATATTTCTCTAATGGCAGTACTAGGAACTCCCTCATCTTCCTTCTCCAACCTAATCTTCTTCAAAGCAATCGTCTCATTAGTCAGCCGATCACGTGCTTTGTAAACAACTCCATAGGTTCCTTCTCCAATCTTCTCCACTTTCTCATACTAATAATGCACAAAAATCACTTGCATTACTTTCAAAACATAAAATCACTACTTCACAATTCAAGCGCACACAAAATTCAGTAAAATCATTTAAGTACCCACTTGATCCATTCAATCCAAACTCAACTGCCTGCAATCAAAAAATAAATAAAAACAAATCACATTCCCTGAAGTTGTAAATCGAGCTGATCTGTTCACTACATCTAAATCAGCATTATAATCTTCCAAAACGTAAAAAAAAATCAAAATCATTCTCTGGGTTGAGGATTCAACAACTACATCCGCCTAAATGGATCCAAACCAAACAAAAGAATTATAAAATTACTACCAACTGAAATCGAATAAGAGAAACAGGATCGGATCAGTACACCGACAATAAATCAATCTAATCCATATAAGAAATCAAACAATTATACATAGAAATGCGGCTAGGAGAATAAAAAGTTTACGTTGTAGCTAGGGTTTTACATTTTTTTTTCGGTTTTGTTGCGTCTGCGTTATAATTCGTAGGAAATCAACAGATTTTAATGAAAACTAAAAGCGCGAATTTGGGGAGGAAATGGGGATTTGGCGGAAAGTGAAAATAATTTGGAGATTTGGCGGCCAAATTCCCGTTGGAAGCGTAATGAGTTAAGCGTTGTGAGTCCAAAGTTATTTTCCATCTTTTACCCTTTTGTTTTAAGTTTATTTTCATTTTTACCAAATTTTATAACGTTGTAAAGCAGTGATAAACTATTTACAGCTCCTTTTACAACGGCTTTGAAAGTTTTATAACGTGATTTAAGTGTTATTATTTTATAACGGCGTTTGATTGTTAGTAATTCAGAAATATTTTTGTTGGGAATTTCATGTTTTGGTGTAGTGGTAATGATTATATTTTGCCGAACGTGGTTAACGTTTTGGGATTTTGTAATGAACATGAATTGTTTTGAATGGAATGTGGAAACATGTTTTTGAATTATTAATTTTTTCCATATTCTTGTGATTTGTTTATCAATGAATCTAGCACAACCGTATTAGTTTCAGGCCTCTAAGTAAGCGGATGCTACAAGTTGGTATTAGAGCATAGGTTTAAAGAAAATTAAACCTAAAAGCTTTTTTGAAACATAATCCAATGAATTTAAGAATATGATCACGGTTTGGGTAAACGCTATAGTAACATACTTGTATTCGATATATGGGTATACACCTAAGCATGTGTTCCCCTCTCTCTTAGACCATTCTTCTATATCTTACTATGGTTCGTATGAAAATTTATGAGAAAGAGGATGTGGAGGCAGGAAATGGAAGAGAAAATCCAGGTGGAGGAAGCACCACAACCAACGAAAATGCTCGACCTAATACTCGAAGAAACCAAGGTCGACAGGCTAATGCTAGCCAAAATGCGGAGGCCAATGTTGGTCCTGGAAATCTGAGGTAGATGTGGGGATAGTGTATTAGTTGATGAATAATCTTATGAAAGCAGGATCTTCTGGTAATGTTGGAGGAGATAATCCTGTAGTTCCAGCAAGTTATAACTATGCCAAGCTGAGCAAAGACTATACCAGTCTAGGTGGGAAGCCGTTTATTAGAACAGGTGATGTAGTTGAAGTTGAGAACTGGCTGTTGAAATGTGAAAGGATCTTTATAGATTTTGGCTTGGAGGATGGAGAGAAGAGAAGGCTATCCTTTAGATAGTTGCAAGGGTTAGCGCTTCACCGGTGAATAGTGTGACAGCTAGAGTTCCGGAGGAAGAGCTAACATGGGCTGATTTTAGAAGGACGTTCAAGCAAAGGTTCTAGTTTGAGGTTGCCGAATCGGCATTGATGAGGAAGTTCATGGATCTTGTCAAAGGACGGATGTCTATGATTGAGTATGCTACCAAGTTTGATGAGCTATCTCGATATAGTTATGCTTTGTTTGACATTGATATAAGAAGAAATGAGAGATTCATTAGAGGATTGAGGCCAGAGCTAGGCAGAATAGCTATGACTCATATTAGAGAACCTTATCATGTAGTGGTGGAGATGGCCATCCGCCATGAGGAGATGCTTGCTGTGTCAGTTAGGAAGAAGCTAGTTGAGTCCCAAGGTCCTTAGAGAAAGAAAGGAAATTCTTAAGAAGAAATGAGCTTATAAAGGGGAGGCCACTAAGAAGGAAAAGGCTGATTTGGCATGCTATAAGTGTGATAAGACGGGCCACTATGTCTATGGGTACAAAATTGGTAAAGGAAAGAAGCCTGCAAAGAAGAAGAACGTGAAATTCTTCAATTTTAACCAAGTTGGGCATATAAGAACCAGTGTCCAGAGCCAGTGAAGGCGGACAGAGGGAAGGTGTTTTCTATTGGACCATTGTCTTTACCTTGACCTACTACAGTAGAGAAATGGAAGACTGTGATGGAAGGTACGCTTTAGATTTAGAGTATACTAGTTAGGGTACTTTTTGATACCGGTACATCACATTCATTTATACCACAATATTTAGTTGATAGGTTATGTATAAACCCACATAACTTGTTACTTCCCTAAGGGTTGCAAATCTAATAGGAGGGCATGCAACTCTTGGGATGAGATGTGACCAGTTAGAACATGAGTTCTTAGGTCATAAGTTTGCATGCAGATTGTATGCCTTTAATTTCGTAGATTTTGGGATCATTTTGGGTATGGATTGGTGGGGTGAGTATGAGGCTAGGATATTTTTCCAAGATCGAAAAATATAATTGACGCACCCAAATAGTCATAACTGTATCATTTTCTCTGTGGAGAATTCTAGCAAGAGTGTTTGTGCTTTGTTAAGTGTCATGGAAGTTGAAGGAGTCCTCAGTCATGTTCGTATAGTAAGAGTATTTACAGATGTAATTGAGCTGGTCATTTGATTCCACCGAAATAAGCTGTAGAATTTTGGATAGACCTTGTACCGAGAGCTGAATATGTCGGCAAACCATCTAGCAGAATGAAGCCGACAGAGATGAATGAATTGAAGGTGCAGCTAGCAGATCTTGAGGGAAGGAATTTTACTAGACCAAGCAGTATGCCTTGGAGAGTGGCTTCGGTGTTTGTAAAGAAACCAGATGGTTCGTTAAGGATGTGCATCGACTATCTAAGTTAAACGAAAGGACGATCAAGAATATGCACCCTCTATGGAGGATAGATGATCTGTTTAATCAGTTGAGTGGAGCCAGAGTATTTTTCCCAATTAGATTTGGAGACGGGGTTCCGTCAGTTGAGAGTGGTGGAGGATAACATTCCTTTGATGGTGTTTTAGACTAGATATGGTTCGTATGAGTGGTTGGTGATTCCATTTGGATTGAGGAATTCACATGTTGTCTTCGTTGATATGATGAACCGGGTTTTCCAAGAGCACCTGGAAAGGTTTATGTTGGTATTCATAGATGATATTTTAGTGCACTCAGAAGATGAAAGAGAGCATGAGATTCGTCTTAAAGTGGTGTTAGAGACGCTGAAGCAGAATCATCTGAAAACAAAGTTTTCCAAATGTCCTTTTTGGAAGAAAAAGGTTAAGTTTCTTGGTCATGTGGTTTCAAAGAAGGGATTATTAGTCGATCTAGATAAGATCAATGCTGTAAACGATTGGAAGAGACTAGAAACGGTGACGGAGATCGGAAGTTTTCTTTGACTTGCTGACTATTATTGGAGATTCATCAAGGATTTCTCTCGAATAGCAGGGCCTTTGACTAAGCTTACCAGAAAGGAAGTGAAGTTTGTTTGATCTAACAAATGTAGGGAAGCATTCTATAATTTAAAGCATTTATTAACCATTGCGCCAGCGTTAGTAGTTCCAGATGGTAACCAAAGGTTGGTAGTATACACGGATGCATGTGGGACTGGATTGGAGCACTATTGATGCAAAGGGGAAAGGTTATTGCTTACGCATCAAGGCAGCTTAGACCGTACGAAGTTACATATCCTACTTATGACTTAGAGTTAGCTGCGGTGATATTTGCTTTAAAAATTTGGAAGCATTATCTATTGGGGGGAGATTTGAGTTGTATACCGATCATAAGTCATTAAAGTATTTATTCTCTCAAAACGAGTTAAATATGAGGTAGTAGAGATGGCTGGAGTTTTTGGCTGCTTATGACTTCGGTATAGAGTATACTCTTGGAAAAGGAAATAAGGTAGCCGATGCTCTCTGTTGAAAACATCAGAATGTGGTGTTAGCAATGTTGGCAGAATGGAAGGATCTAGAAGTTTTAGCCAGTTGTGGTGTGTAGTTGAGATCTACTACTAGTTCTAGTTAGGGTACTGCCATGTTATCTTCTTTAGAAGTTCGACCAATGCTGATCGAGAGGATAGCTTCTAAGCAGAGGGAAGATCCTGTTTTAACCGAGAGGATTAAAAGATTTGAGAAAGGATCTGATGTTGATGACCTAAAAGATTTGTCTTGACCAAAGAGAATGTAACATCTAGCATTTTTAGATAATTAAATAATCAAATAAGGATGAATAGTGAGAATAAAGATTTTTAGAATTGTCATAGTATAACTTCGAAACTTATACTATTGTGTTCGTGGTGATTTTCTAATCAATTTTCATATATAATTGTCAAAATTCGAGTTAACATAAAGGAGCTATGAGAGAAAACAAAAATCAAAATTAATCGAAAAAAAGTAAGGCCCACAGGTCGACCCGCAAAACACACAGGCCAACCCTAGGGTCGACCCACAAACATCCATATCGACCCGCGTTTTGTCCTGGATGACAATTCGTCTAGGTATGTGCCGAACTTATTTGATTCAATTTTGTGCAAGCCAACTCCCCTATAAATAGAACCCTAGGCCCAACTATTTTCTCACAATCATATTTTCTCCCAGTTGGGTTCATAGCCAGAGCCTGAACCCTAAAAAGAAAATATTTCTAGGGAGAATATCTTTTTAATAAAAATATTAGACACCTTAGAAGGGGATCCAGGAAGGCCATGAAGCAAAGCTAAGGATGACAGGTGAGTGGATTTTAATTATATCTCTTTTATGTTTATGATATATAATATCGCTAGATTCCCGTTAAATATTTAATTCAGCATTTATTTCAGTAATTCGTTCTACTAATTAGTTATTCTGAAACTGTCAATTTTATAACAGAAGCGTACTTATATTTAAATATTATTTATCTAGAAAAAGAACGGAATCCAATTAAATATAAGTAATGTTAGGCTTAAAAATTGTATAAAGAGGCAAAAGCCTAAAAGAGTGAAATTTATAGTAAATTATGTTGAAATGAGAGAAATGAATTAAAAAGGAGAAAATATAATAAATTGATTTGGAAGTTAGTGATAGATTAGTTGGTTGGTTTAGAAAAAGATAATAAGTTTCCATAATTTAATATTGTAAGAGTAACGATAAACGTTACTGCAAGAATAAAAGAAGAAAAATTGAATTAGTGCAAAATATAGACATTACTGTATTTTTCAATATCCAACAATTAAAGAAATAATAAAAGAAATATATTGTAGTTACGAGTTATTGTTTATAGAATTATTTAGTATTAAAATATGGAAATGGATTAGTAGCATAATAAAAGTAACCAACCAAATAGAATAGAACTACTTCTTAGAATAAAAGAGAATAACATGAAGCGTTAAAGAAATTGAAGAAGAGGAAATAATCAAGTTAATTATTTGACAACGCTAGAAAAAATAAACATAATTTGTGACTAGATCAACATTTACTCCACAGATAGTAGAATAAAAAGTAAAGAGGTTATTATGATAAGTAATTTATGACAGTTGAACGTAGTCCCAAGATAAGACTGCCATGTAATATAAGAGAACTAAAAAAAATTTAGTATCATAATAAAAGAAGACAGACTAGAATAAAAAAGGGACACTTGCAATTACATTTGTAACATGTAGGTTATAAAAGAAAGAAAGAAAGAGTATAGAAGTAACAACTGCAAGTATAATTGTAACATAAAGGTTATAATTAAAAAGAAAGAAATAAAAGAGGCTTATTTTATCGAACTTAGATCTTGGATTAAGTTAATAAGCTAAATAATAGAAGTAGCCAATACCTGCAGCATTTCCCTTTAGGTCTAGGACTGATCTCTCACACATTGGTGGGGCTGTGCGTGTTGATTGAGGTAAATAAGTAGCCAATAGAATAAGAAAATTAAACTAAATGCATAATGAAATATTATACGTAGGGTCTAATCAAATGGTAAGACGTATTTGGAGCAGCCCAAAGGATGAAGAGCCTAACGAAGCAGTTCATCATGGATTTTTCAGCACAGAAAGAGCATGTCCAACTTAGTTAGTTTGGGCTAGAAGGAAGTACGAGACTTCAACGGCACATGAGGGTACTCTAGGATGGACCACTAGGGTAGTCCTAATAAATCTGCTCCCTTGGAGGTAGGTCTGTAGGTATTCCTTCAAGAGAGTATGCCTTGTCTGCTTTTCAATTGTAGGCCTAACGAAGCAGACCTTTGTAGGCAGTCAAAAGGTTGATGATGGAGTAGTATATTCGTATGACATCATACTTTGACTTGCGAGTACGTTTTAGTGGGCAGGACCCAAAAGGATAGTCGCATGCGGAGATCAAGCCTTCATCAATCAGAGCGGGTTCGAAAAAGACTAGTGTTAAACCAACAGGCCAATGATTCTTTCAATATCGAGACATTGGATGAGGGGCACATGCCAATTGGATGTTTAGATTGTTTGTAGTAGGGCACACCCACTTAGCTCTTGAGAGGTCTTTCGATTAGTTGAGGGGATTGCGTGGGGCCATAGTCAAAATGAGAAAAGAGACAGACCAAATAGAATATCTATATTGTAAGCCTAGTGAAGTTGACCTTGAAAGATATAGAAAATCCTCGACTAAATTCCATACAAGGTAGAACTTGTTGGCGGAACTCAGAGAGTAATGTTCGAGCACTAGTATAAGCTAGTGCGGAAGCGGTTTTACGTTTTCATAGCAGACAATGGAACATTTGTATTGTAAACCTCACGAAGTTGTCATTTACAGGTGCAGTTTTAGTACGCTCTAGTAGCGAGACGATGGTGGCCTTTTTGAGGAGGATACAGAAGGTACTATGGGTAGTACCTAGGATCGATGCGGTCTTTGGGCATGTAGCTATATATATATTAGTTATTATATCTTAATCTCTTAGGGAGTAGATGGGTTTGATTCATGCACAGAGGTAAGAGCCCAATAAACCTAATGTAACAGAAAATGAAAATAGAACGGTATATGTAGAATCATGCTTAGAAGTGTATAGTTTCTCCATTCAGCAGAACTTTAGTTCTAACCGCCTCTTCATAACATCCCACAGGATAAATAGAAGGCATAGATTTTCCAGCTTTGTGACACTTGTTTAGAAAGTGTTACTACCTGGAGAGCATTTACTTACTATTATATTTTAGTCAATTCCGCTGTGAGATATTTATTTGAGCTCTAATATATTTATCTTTGCCTATTTGTAGGATACCAGATACCTTACTCGGGCTTTTTTGGCCTTGGATTTTAGCATTTTTGTGTAAATCCAGACCTATTGAAATTCGGGTCATTACAAGGAAGGTTGAGAAAGAAGGAACGATTGTGTATTTCGAATGTTGATAACTTAAGGAGGGATGTTCTGGAGGAATGTTAATGATCGAAATTTATGATTCATCATAGAGGAACTAAGATGTATTAAGATTTGAAGAGGAGCTTTTATTGGGAAGGCATGAAGAGGGACATTGGCTTATGGATTAGGCAGTGTGTTACCTGTCAACAAGTGAAGGCCAAACATCAAAAGCCAAGTCGGTTACTTCAGCCTTTAGATATTCCAGTCAGGAAATAGGATTCGATATCGATGGATTTAAAGACGTGTGCCAAAGTCAGATAGAGGAAATGAAAGCATATGGGTCATTATGGACAGGTTGACCAATAGTTCCCATTTCATTCCGGTAAAATCAACCAGAATGGCACCTGTTTTGGCTCAATTATTCATGAAGAGCATAGTTAGCCTTCATGTGATTCCTAATAGCATAGTCAACAACAAAGATGCATTATTTACTCACGAATTTTGGACTACAAGAGATATTAGGTACCAAGCCCAAGATGAGTACACCATATCACCCACAGCCTGATGACTAGATAGAGAGAGTCGATAAGGTACTCAAAGATTTATTAAGAGCTTGGGTATTAGAATATGGGGGATCTTGGGAAGATTACCTACATCTGATTGAGTTTTCCTATAATGATAGTTATCAAACTAGTATAGGAATGGTGCCATTTGAAGCTTTGGATGGAAGGCCATGCAAATCGCCAGCTTGTTGGTTGGAGACTGGAGACAGATTAATCTTAGGTCCGGATTTGGTTAGTGAGGCATCAGAAAAGATTGAGTTAATCTGAGAACTGATGAAGGAAGCTCAATCTAGGTAGAAGATTTACATAAATAAAAGGCGTAAAGACCTAGATTTCATAGTGGGAGACAGAGTTTTCATTAAAGTAACACCTACAAAGGGTGTGGTATGATTTGAAAAGTCGAAAAAATTAGCCTGGGGATATGTTGGTCCATTCTAGATTATAGAAAGGATTGGAAAGCTCGCGTAAAGAGTAGAGTTACCGAGCAGTATGGGAGGTGTCCATAATCCAGAGGCTACTATTCTTCAAATAGAGTAGGAGGACCTAGTGATGGAGCCTGATTTGACATTTTTTGGAGAACTAGTTCGGGTTGTGGAGAGAGATGAGAAGAGATTAAGATCGAAGACAGTCAAGTTGGTGAAAGTTTAGTGGAGTAACAATGAGAAGGACTGTATTTGGGACACCGAGGATAGGATTTAAGAGAATTATCCTAATTTTCTTTGATCGTATGCCCATTAGATCTACATAGATTGGTGCAAGTCGAATAGGCTAGTATGATTGTTAGGAGATGTTGCAGAAGATTGCTATGTTTACTAGTTAGACCTTACTGAATTTCGAGGACGAAATTCTTTAAGGAGGGGAGCATGCAACACCCCTAATTTTATTGGCATTATTTAGGAAAATTAATTAGAATATATTAAATAGAATAATGTAGATAGGGAGATTGAGGTTGATTAATAAAATTTAGATGCCAGGCTTATTTAATTAAATGAACTTATAAATGGTTAAGTAATTAAACAAAAGGGCATTAGGGTAAATAGAAGCCTATATTTCCCATCCTTATATTATTTTCTTAGTCATACACGTTCATTTTACCTCAAACAAAATTTATAAAAATAAGAAGAAAGCAAGGCCGACCATTAGGAAGAAGAGAGGAGAAAAATCAAAGTAAAGCTTAGGAATCAAGCTAGAAGAAATCAGTCTCAATCAAACTTCAATTTCTTTATCCAATCTAAGGTGAATAATAATTTCTACATCTCTACTTTGGTTTTATATTCATATGGTTTTGAATTTAACGGTATCTATTTTTATGATATATTTAATGATGATATGCTTGATTTATGATTTATATATGTTTAAATATGGCTGTTTAAAGGAGATATATACGGTTTTAGGGTAAAATCAAAATTTGATGATTTTGAAATGCGATGGGAAAATTATATGTTATGGGGTTTAAATTTTCATAATTTTCCACGCTGTGGAGAATTAGTTGTGAATTTTCAAAGGAAAATATAGTTATTTGGGTTTATAAATTTATTTTGAAAAAAATGTTAAGAATTTGGGTCTGAAATTTTAATAGGTTGGAAAACATGATTATAGTGATTTTTTGGAATTTTTAATGATTTTTACTAAGTGCTTTAGTATGGAAATTAAATTATTTTGATAGGGGGATTTAAATGATTTTATTGTTGTGATAATAGGAAGGGCTTATTTGTTAAAGGTTAACTTGATGTTAGATCTGAGAAAATGTTGCTAATATTGTCCAAATTATTTAAAAGTTTGTGAAAGCCAATCAAATGTTTACAAGTAAGCAAGTTAGTTAAAAAAAAGTTTACCTTATTTGATAAAAATAGCTTTTGTTCAAAAAAAGGGTGCTCCGCCTTCTTAGGTTCACCTTTCAAATTAGACCTTTCGACCTTGATATTTCGACTTCATTGAAACCAAGAAGGGCGAACCCAATGCACATGATATCATTCAGGTGGTATGTAGTGAATTGGACAAAGGTGGGAGGTAGGTTGTCGAAGGGGTGCTTTCAAAGGAGTTGGTTCCTTAGTTATTTTTGGTTTGAACAGAAAAATCACTTGCCTGCTTTTAAAGGAGCTTTCAACATGGTCGAAAGCTATGCTTTCGACAAGGTCGAAAGTTACGGTTTTGAAAGGTTTAGTTTTATGAGAGCGTTCAACAAGGTCGGAAGCTATGGTTTTAAAAAGGGCTTCCGACAAGTTCTAAAGCTATGCTTTCGACAGGGTCGAAAGCTATGGTTTTGAAAGGACAATTTATAAAGGGCTTTGACATTGTCGAAAGCTATGATTTTGAAAGGGTATTTCAAAGAGGATGTTGAAGGAGAGTTGTCGCCTTTTTTTTAAAGAAGTAGCTTCCGAAGAGGTTACTTAGTTTTTGTTTAAAGCTTTCAAATGGGTAGTTGTTGACCAAGTGGAAAACCTTTTGAGATTATGCGACCGTCCGATGGCATCGAAGGCATCGATGTTGTCGAAAGGTTCGATTGTCTTTATGAGTACAAGCCGCTTCCTAAAGCTTTCGAAGTGGTCGAAAGGAAAGCTTTCAAAATTGTCGAATGGATCAATTGTTTTCCAGATATTTTAATGCTTTTGAAAGGATGGCTTCGATACCATCAAACTTCCCCAATCTTTTATAAAACAAAGAGTGGTTTCGAAAAGGATACTTTCACCATTTTCACTTTGACCCAAAGTAATGTTTAAGTATCAACTAAAGGCTTTCGAAGCTTTCGAAAGGGTCAAAGGCCGAAGCCTTCGATGTTGTCTAAAGGTTTTAAAACCCTAACTCAATTATTTAAAAGAAAACTCATGGCTTATATAAAGGAGTTTGTAATGACTTTAAGTATGTAACTTTGAAGAAGTATTGCCTTGATACAAATATAAGTTAAAGGAGTTAACAATGTTTTATATGAAAAGCATTTCAAGGACCTTAAACTCACAAGAATGGTATTGTTAAATTGTTGTTCTACTTCTTCAAATATGAATATATCCACATGATCACCCATAACTGTAATTTGGGGAAAAGGGGGTAGAGGAACCAGCTAGGTTAACTCTGTAGTGAATATAAATTTCTTAAACTCCTGAATGATTAAAATTGCATCCAAGGAGTTGGGATGATCAAAAATATAGGATGCTTAAACTAGGTAGTTATTGCAGGTAACCAACAAGTTCATAGGAAACCCATGAAATCTATGATTATGTAATTATTGGGGGCAACCAATAGGTTCATAGTAAGCCCCATGAAAACTATGTATTAAGAATAGTTAGCAAGGGCTAACTGGTTTGTAGTGAACCCATGATAACTATAATTGACACCAGATAATAGATTCCTAGTCAACTCATGAAAACTAGGATAAGAAAGTGGCTAGTGGAAGTATCAGTAGGTTCCTAATCAACCCATGAAAACTAGGATATGAATTGAATTATTGGATAAATCCATAGGTTCCTAGTCAACCCATCAAAACTAGGATAAGGTGTTTAGTTATTGGGATAACTAATAGGTTCAGAGGGACTCATGTATTAATTAAGTTAACTGGCACGAGCCTATAGGTTCTTATTGATCCCATGAAAACTATGAAAAGAACAGGATGTTCATTAACTATATAAAATTATTAGTTAACCCATGAAAACTAAAATGTTAATAGTGACCCTAGAAACTATAATTACGATAGAGAGTCAGATTAAACTGGGGATGGGAAATCCTAGTTTTTTTAAGTATGCATATCATTACATTATTTTGAAAAGTATGTTTTAACCATTGTGGATGTAGGAGCATAGAATATGGTTTTAAAACGGTTTAGGATACTAGTAAGGGAAAAACCCGTAGCTAAGCGGCGTAGTCTCACTAGATATCTAAAAGGATTGAGACTTTAGATTATTATTCATATCAAACTTTATGTCCGACTTGTAGTTTTTATTTTCCCCTTAAACTCTCTAATACTCAACTGATTTTGTTTTGTTTGAAATTTAAGGTTTTCAGGTTCTCTTCTTAGATGAATAAAGTTTTCGGAGGCAGTTAGTTATTTAGGGTTATCTTTTTCGACCATATATTTGGGTGAAAATGCTGAATTATTAGCCTTATTTTATACTCTGATCAACCAATGGGGCATCTTGATATGTCTCTCTTGGCGTATGTGTAATGATTATATTTTTTTGAACGTGGTTAACGTTTTGGGATTTTGTAGTGAACATTAATTCTTTTGAATGGAATGTGGAAATATTTTTTGAATTATTAAATTTTTCCACATTCTTGTGATCTGTGCATTAATGAATCTAGGACCACCGTATTTGGTCGTCAAAGATTAATAACTATGGATGACTGCAACATCTGTAGCTGTTAGTTTTGAACCTCGAAGCAGGGGGATGCTACAGTTCCCATCAGTTGTATGCCCACCCGATCGTAACACTACTGAGCATATTGTGAAATACATCGCCCTAAATCTATTTCCAATGATGCAAAAAACATCGCCCAAATTAACTCTATAATGCAAAATACATCACCCAAACTAATACCTATAATTCTAAGTAAATCGCCTCAATCTAGTACCAAAATGCAAAATACATCGTCCCAATCTAGTAGCAATAATGCAGAATACATCCCCCTAACCATCTTAATAGAGAACCACATTTCCTTATCACTTTATGCATGTAAGTTAGCCCAAATTAGCTCAACATATCAGTTCACTAATTATATAATTTTCAGTTAAATTAAATACTTTTTATCCATTAAATTTGGGCCTTAGGCCAAGGTTCGAATTGCCAATATTTTAACTGAACAGTCGAACCAAGACGTATCCAGGTTGACCGTGGCTATCTAGAACGACCGTTCACGTTGGTTTTACTAGGGTTCCGTTGATTTTTATTTATCGATTAATTACTATTTAAAATCATTAATTTGATGCAATTAATTATTGTAGTTAGCCCTAATTTCTAATTAATCCTAATCTATATTTCACAAATATTAATTTCTAATTAAATTATGGTTTTCAACTTAGGGTTCTCAATGTAACATGTCCAATTTACCCAATTTTATGATATAATTTCAATTTAAATTATGGGATTTAGGGTTTAGCAAATACAATATCAAATTAACAAGTTAATTAAGGGTTTGAACAATTCTAATCACTTACAACAGTTTGAAATCAATTGCAGTAAACAAACTATTGAATTTGTGCCCACTCACATTTAGCCTAAGCTCTAGATCTGATAAAACCGACCTTCAATTAATAGCTCTCCTCCAGCTCTCCTTAGTCTCCCTTCTGATTGTTGGCCTTTCTCCTTAATTTGTATTAGCATACATCATCCATCACATGTCCTATTGACACATCGCAACCAATCCTATCATCTAATAGTCTCTACCTAACCTAGAACCAAAATACAAAGGTAATGTATGCTTTTATAACCAAAAATGGCTTGACTACTACAGCTACACCACAAAGACGCTTCCACAAGTACCTAGTGACGGCTTCCCTATAATTAAGCCGCATTTTGTCTTTCCTTAGAGATTTTCTAGTTGTCTATTCTCTACCGTGGACTCACCTCCATGGAATCTATATGGGATCAGCTCCATGGACTAACCCGTGCATCTTCTTTTAATTCTTTCTTCCTGCCTGTCTAGTGCAGTCGTTGCCCTTTTACCCATTGAATCATGACTCAGCAACCAACTTTCACCAATAGCATGATTTCCAATCCAATTATATCTGCATTGGTAACCTTCAAGAATTCTTGCTACTAACTCATGTTGTTTTACACCATTCTAAATAACTTGAGCATTAGCATGCTCTTGCTAATCGTAGCTCCATAAAACCGCCAGTGCATGACATACTATCTTAACTCTTTTAGTAATGTGCCTAATCACCCCAATGCTTAGAACTATGTGGGTAACTCAACTGTGGGTTGTATTTCCTTTTTCCTATGGTACTTCCTACTTAGCCCTTTGCTATACTTCTGTTTCTCTCAAGGTTATCTAAAAACTAGTAATTTCCTAAATATAAAGAATAACACATGTTCTTTTGTAGCTCAACCCAACTCAAGTCATTTCTCTTTACTCTTGAATTGCTTTCCAAACTTTCAAAAGTCATGGTACCTACGTATCATCTTTATGGTTACATGGATCTATTCCAAGTTCTATAAATGGAAGTTTGGTATATCTTTTCATTTAGTCTAAAAAGCAAAAGTCCTCAAATTCATCAGAGTTATAATATAAGATCATTCTAACCAAAATAATATCCACTTAAGAGTTACTTCATTTGTGTGCGATTGCTATGCACATGACCATGTATTGTATTTTAGTTTTCCATAAAATTTTCTTAAGAAAATAATCTTTCTCCAATCCGAGTGCTAATCAAGAACAATCCCTTATTTTCATTCAAATCTTACCAAAATTTCCTCGATCTTCTTCTAAAAGAAAATCGCTTTTGCATTCTCAATACATGTTTATAACAATATCATTTTTCTTGACTAAGACTTATATCCTCGAATTTACCATCCATTACAAAATCTTGACTAAATTATTATCTCGAATATCCTTTTTGCATTTTGAATTTTCAATATATATTTTTACGTATTCCCTAGTGTCATCTCACTAATGGGGCCTTTACCAAATATAGCAACTTATCACTCCATTCCAATCATCCTATTGTTGAGACAGCAAAATATGAAATGATCCCATGCCATTTTAATCCAATTGACATAATAATTAATACTTTGGTTTATACTTAGGTTTTTCTTTGCATTTTAATGCATTGGAACTACAATTTTTTCCTGAAAGGAAACATGAACACTATAACTTTTTGTAAATTATCTATAAGATGACTTGTGCTATGTTTGGAATTACATCAAATTATCTCTTCTATTTATTATTGAAATAGACAGTACAAAATACGGTAAATCTTCCTATTTTGTACGTTTCTTTCATTTGGGTATGTTCCTTGTTATCCCCAATGATACACTTTTGTATCAAAACAGAATAATTTATAGAAATTTACATTACTACACATTTAATTCTAATGAATTAAAATGCTACTTAAATCCCATTCCCATTTTTTAACAACTTCCAGTTTACTATTTACCTGTCCATATCAATTACCCAACAATTTAATGCAATGATCAATTTCATAATTTTACTTACTCAAATTGTGTAAGTCTACAAAGCTGGAACTTATCATACAATTTCTTTTATGAAGGTTCTAATTCATTCAGGGACTACTTTTCCCTTATTTTCTACATTGCAGAATATGTTATACTTAACCTTACCATTCTACGATTCACATATGGGCATCCGTGGAATGCAACTACTGTAATGTAAATTCAATAACATGTGTAAAATACATATTTTCTCATTCTTGTCCACCTGGACTATCCATAGCCTATAGGGAACAACACTATACTTGGACTACCCATAGCCTGCAAGTGTCCTGTTCCCACATAAACGGTACCAATCAATATAATGCTGCTATAACAACGAACCTTTACCTACTATCCAATTTCAGACCGCCTTACGTAATCAAGGAAAAGACTATTTGTTACATAACATTCTTAATAAGGATTGAAGCACATCCTACTTGTCTGTTTTACACTTCAAACCAAATGACTTCTTGCATTCGCAGTATTCTTAGTATAACAATAACATCTTGACTTGTTCCTTTCTTATTCTGAAATAGCTTTACCCAAATCATACTTTTAAACCTTCCAACTCAACCATTACTTAAAAAAGGTTACTAAGTTCCCATGTTACTTTTTATCTCCGTCTCAACCATTTCAAAGTTGAAAATCCAAATTTAACTCTTTTTCTTTTAAGTTTAAGTGATAATTATAACACTCTTACTTTACCCTTTTTAATCAAATCTTTCTTTTATTTAAACATACTTAACGCAAAGCTAACAAGTCCTTAAAACTGTAAAGTCCACATTTCATTTTTATCATTAAAATCGAAATTTTGATTTTAGATTTCCACAAATCTAGTAAGTTGCCTGAAACTTTAAAATCTGCCATCTATATTTAAAATGCATTTCTTTCTTAGGACCATGACATTCTTTTATATTATCAAAAATGATTGAACTTAACTTAATAAAGATGTAGATAAAAACCCACCTTTCTAAAATCTTCTTTTGTAAATAAGAGATTTTCACAAAACATATTTTCAAAATATTATAGTAGTTTTAACTTATTATTATTATAGTGTATAATAGAAGTAGAACCATTAATAAAACGTTCTTGAATACATAACCATTTCTTATCTCTATTGTTTATAAAGAGAATTCAATGAGTAGATTTCCACGGCGTCTTTTTGAAATTTTGAAAATACGCTACATCCATCAACGCAATCACACAATCAGTTTGCAACCATCACCACCATCCACTTGTCAAACATCCATCAACCGGATTCACTATAAATTTTTTTGAAATAAATGCGACATGACCACCAAAGCTTTTGAACTAGCACACATCCGCCTATAAATTTTTATTAAAAAGGTAAATATTTCTACATATTATATGTGCATACGTGCAATAAGTTTACAGAAGGATTTCAAAAGTTAGGCTTCACATAATCTTCAAAAAAAAAATTATTCTTTTTAAAGTTCTATTATTAAAATCCAAATACACATTGAGGTAATGTAAAAATATCGTATCTGGAGGCCAAAAGCTAAAAGCTACAGATGCTGCAGTCATCCATAGTATTAACTTTCGGTGACAAAACATGGTGATGATAATGGTATCTATAATATGAGAAGCACATTAACATGAAAAAAATTTCAGATTTAAAAAAAAACACTTTGCTGATTGCATTTCAAAACAATAATTCATTTCCCTGGCAATGATTAAATATATCATTAAAAAATATGCCAAGAGCAACATATGACTAAAACCTAATTAGCTATCCATCAGCCACCTACTCGTCTATGAATGCTTTATTTGCCAAAAGACTAAAACCTGATATTAGGTGAGACTATGCCACTTAGCAGACCGGGTTTTCCCTTACTTATATCCTCTTTGAAACATATATTTCGCAAATCCTTTCCTGCAATCAAACCGATTATACCAAAATAACAATACTCTTTATGCCAATAAATGGCCATATGTCCATGAAACAGCTAATATGTGAACTATCTGCCCACACATAATAGCAAGGTCCGTTATGCTATAAATGGACTATCTGTCCATACAACTGGGCTGACCACCCGTAAACTGGACTAACTGTCTGAAATCTAGGCTGACTGCCAGTAAAATGGACAAACCGCCTGAAATCATTTCTTAAGGTTAACTACCATTTAAATTTTCGTTGAAAACATTTTCAAAAATCATTTGGTACTTCAGACCATATATATATATATATATATATATATATATATATATATATATATATATATATATATATACAAGGAAAATATATCTTTAGCTTTACTCTAAGCCGTTTTGCCATATTATGTATGCTTTACTCAAAATAATGTTAATGGGATTTAATAAGTATTAACTATTCTTCTAAAACAAGTCTAGACCCTTTTTAACTTGAAAATACTTAGGCTACACTGCCTATTTCTTACATTCGAAACCTTTATTTGAAACCATTTAAACAACCCTTCGAAACCCATAAAGGTAACCCCTTCGAAACCATTGGAAATACCTTGAAGGTAACCCCTTCGAAACCACTAAATATAGCCTTTCAAAAACATTAGAAAAACCGTTCCTTTCTTTTCTCCAAAATCTTTAAAATAGCAGACATCCCCTTTTTTTAAAATCTCTCAAATATTTCATTTCGAAAAACATAGGAAAAACCTTCCTTTCAATCCTTTCAAAATCATGGGGAACCACCCCTTTTGAAACCGTTCATTAAAACCTTTGAAAATAGTCAAAACTCAATCCTTTCGAAAGCACTTTGGGCTCAATTTAAAACATATGGAAACCTTTTGAAACCATTCAAAAATGTCTTGGTCGAAAGCACATGGATTCTGTGACGACCCGACATTTTTAACAACTTAAAATTGGAATAATTAATTGATTTTAAAATATTTAAAAGTTAATCTTAACTTGAATTTAAGATATCAATATTTACTTGGTAATTAAATCATTGAATTGTACAGTTTAAATATTGAATTTAATAATTGAAATTGGGTAAATTTTTGAATCTGTGATTCTAAGCCTGTTTAAAATAATTTGAAGGCTTATAAAATTTATAATGATAATACTGGAGATAATAGAATGGTTTGAATCTAATTTAAAGATAAATTGTTCGGTTTTAATAATATATCGTTTAAATTGAATTTAAAAATAGCCTTCCGAGGGGCAGTCTCGGAATTCGACGAAACCAGTTTCATTGGATCCGTTATAGTTAATTATTACCGGATTTCAATTTTCGTAGCAATTGAGGTTGTCGTTTGACCCTGGCAGCCCAAAACGCTTAGAACTATTTTAATCGATTTAATTTAAAATCGATCGTTTTCTTCTTTAACTCGTACATATGATCGAATTAGGCTCCGAAACACGTTCCATCGTGTTCGGAACGCGGGTAAAACCTTACAATTGCTTCGCAGCATTCTTAAAAGGAGTTTGAATTTTAATTGGCATTGAACGAGACGTTTATAATATAATTAAATTTAAAATAAATTAACAAGATATTTTCTTTTACAACACGAGATATTTTCTTTATCTCGTACGCAAGAAGCTTCTTCCCCCTATTTCTATTTCCTCGTCTCTCCCCTTTTCTTATTTCACGCATTTCATTCCTCACCTTCAATCACTCTCCAGGCCGAATGAAAAAGAAAAAAGAAAAAAAAAACGTTGAATCGAGACAAATTAAATCACGATGCCCTGGCGGCACGAGCAAGAGGTGGCGACGCGGCCCTTGGTAGCGCTCGAGGCTTTGTGAGGGGGTGGTGCGGTTTCTGATTTAGGGTTTCAGGGTGTCGTTCGCGCCGCACGTGGGTTGATGGTGGCGGCGCTAGGATGGAGCGGCGGAGGGGGGGTTGCGAGTTGGAGACGAGTAGGTGACGTTGCAGTGCAGATGGGGGAATATTGCGCGCATATGTGGGTTCTCGATTTTTGGTGAGAAACTCCTTGTTTCCCTTTTACATTCTGTTTGAAATTTGTTGAAGCACTCTGATGAATTATTTACTACAATAATAGTAAAATTTTCGATTAAACTGGTAATAGTAGGAAGAAAAATTTATTTCGGTACAGTAACACTCTACTTCAAATATGTATTGTTGAGAAAAAGATAATAACAACGATATATATATATATATATATATATGAAACAGTAGCTTATGGGTTGATTAGCATGTTTATTTGAGAAATGAGGATATTTATATAACATGTCTTGAAACGTTAATTAAATTAATTAAAGAGTAATAAGTTGTTCGGTTAATTCAAATTTTAATGACACTAAGGTGGACTTTAATTTGAACAAATTGGTTTAAACAAAATTTATTAATAGTTTATGTAAATCATTGGTCGATTTAAATTATCACATGAAGAAATTAATTTAGGTTAAATTTTTAGTTTAATAAAAATTGTTAAAAAAGATAGTTGACTGTTCGATTATGTAAAATATTAATAAATCGTATAACTGTTATACAAGGTTTAAATCTGAAGGAAACAAATCGAGATCGGATTTGGATTGCAAAAGCAAAGGTGAGTAAATCTCACTCTGTTGGACTTTTATTTAAATTTAAGTTGTTAATTTACATAATTGGATGAATGATTGAATTGTTTGTGTATGGATGATCTGGTAATTTAGTTAGTTGGATTTCGGGTCAATTGTGGATTGACTCGAAGCATTTGTTTTTTTTTTTAAATGGTTTTAAACTTAAATTGTAAATAAGAGGATGGTTCAGACTAAAATCAACAAAGGTTTAATGAATGGCGATTCATTAAATAGATAGGGTAATTTAAATGAATAATTAATTAATTAAATTTATAAATGGTTTGGGTTAATTAATTAAGTTTAAATTAATTAGAATGATCATTGGGTGTTTAATAAGTAATTATTTAATGCAATTAATAAAATATAATTACTTTGTGTAATTAATCGAGAGATAAATTAAGATAATAAATAAATGGGTGGAGACAAATCAAGTGTAATTAATACTGTGGTTTAATTAATATAATTAATTTAGATTATGATGAATTGAACTATAATTGGAAATCAATAATTTATATAATTAATGAAGTAACTAAAGAAGGGATTAATCAAGATTTATTTAGTCCATAATAAGTGACTTATGAGAAATTAATTAATTAATATAAGTAATCAAGGATTAATGTGATTAATATAGTTAATTAATTTATGAAGTAATTAAGATCACTTATTTATTTGGAGATTAAGGATAATTAATCTTGTGGAATTTGTTAGTTAAGATGGATAATTAAGGGGATGATTAATAAATTGTATTGGAAGTAATTAATGTCAAGTGAAGGAATCTAGTGATTGAGGTTAGTAATTCAATTTGAATTAATTAAATAAATTGAAAGCGATCAAGTTGCTTATAGATGATTGAATAGTATTGGATACCTGGAATGAGACACGAAGAGATCGGGGTCGGCTATTAGAGGATACCCGAAACCCCTTCGAATTTTTATAAATTGATTTGTGAAATCAATAAGCTGGAATGAAATGATTTAAGTAAATTGGATTATTTATTGAGTTTGGTACTTAGAAATTTATATGTGGAATAAACATTGCCTATGGCAAATAGCGAATTGGATAATTTGATACATATTACCCGGGCTTATATAAGTTGATTGCTTTGGTATTTCATGTTAGTTGAGTTTACTCACGCTGGTTTCCAGCCTGACCCGGGTGTTACTTTGGTGTAATGCTCGGGTCAGACCGAGTATTACAGATTTTCAGGTAGATACGTTCTGGAGCTCAGGAGGCGAGCTGGATGGCTAACGTATGGGGTATTTCCACTGTAATATATTATTGTGTATCTGAAACATGATAATAGTGTATATTCTGTGACTGTGTATAATGTGAAACTCTGATGTATATCAAATGTAATTAACAGATATAGTATTCTTCTGTAAACTGTTATTTATTATTATATTTTATCCGCTGCGAATGTGAGTTGTTGATGTTTCTTTTCTTCTTCTTCTATCTCTTTCTTCTTTTTCATAACTATCTGGAATTTTTGGGTTCGAAAATTTCGGGTCGTTACATTTGGTATCAGAGCTGAAAGGTTAAGCGAGAACCTTGGCTCTGGTGGGAATTACTCATTGTACAGAGTCCATAGTACTCTAGAATGAGTTGAGTGTGTCTATATATATATATATATATATATATATATATATATATATATATATGAGCGCGTACTTGTTATTTGCTTATAAAGATGTTAAATGGTTTTATACAAAGGTATATTTTGATATATATAGCAATATTTCCTTTTAATAAATATTAGGTGATTGGTTGTAAATTATTGGAATTAAGTTAAGAAGGACTATAATACAACCAAATTAAAATTAAATTAATTAAAAATGAAATTCTAGAATTAGAACTCAGAAATTAGAATTGTTTTAAACTTTAAATGAACAAAGTTAAATTTGGTTTAAAAAGGTTAAACCAATCTTTGAGAATTTGGCTCGAATTATATAATTCGAGATGGTTTAAATGTGAAGTTGGAATTGAACTTATTCAAATTGAATCCGATTTGAATTAATTGGATTTGGATGGAAGATGTATAAGTTCAAGAATTTAATGGAAGGTGGGAATTGGTTTAACATCGAAAAGGAATTTGAAATATAGATTGTAAATGTAATTTATAAATTGAAATAAACTTCATAAATAAATGAGATTATAATTTGAAATAGAATTCCAGAGAATATTTGAAATAGAGTAAGATGAAAATTCCAGAGTAATGTTTAAATATGAATTTGATGGATTGGGAGTTTGGAATTTTGGGAAAAATTAAAATTCCTTTGGGTTTGAAAGTGGTTTCCAAGGGTTTTGAAGAAAGAATAGTATTATTTCAAAAATATCTTTGTGTTTGAAATCTGGGAGATTTGAAATAAAAAAAAATATTTGGAAATGTTTTAATGTGATAAAAGCATTGAACTCTTTCGGTCACTGGAAAATAACGTAGGTGATGACTGCAGCATTATCGATGTTTATTTTCGAGTTTCTAGAAGAGAAATTGCTACCAAATTGTTTTAAATTGGAATTGGTTGTGAATTGAGTTTGGTTTTGAAATTCAAAGGGATAATAGAATCTGTCAAAGAATTTGGATATAGATAAATTCTAAGGTGATGTTTAAGTTTTGGAAAATTGTTTAAACTCTGGAATCTGGATTCAAAATGTTTATGGAATAATAAAATATATGGGCTAAATAAAATATATAAACTCCAAGTTAAAAGCAAATGTGAATGCAATTGATTTGAAATAGAAGTTGAAAAATGTAAATTATAACTAAAGTTGTACAATTTTAATATTCAAATGGAAAATTTGTATTGGATTAACTGGAAAATGATATGGAACTTGAAGAGAGTTCGATTGATATTAGTCCAGATCTATCTGAATAATTTGGAATTGTAATTAAAGTGGAATTAGTTAAGACCAAATGAAATTTGATTTGAAGTTAGAAAGGAGTTGAGAATTAATAAAAATTGAGTTGGGAATGAATTAAGTCCAATGGAATTCGGAGTTATTAGTATTGAAATTGGGTCGATTTAAATGGAAATTTAAATCGAATTGTTGGAGAAGTGAACAGTTTTGACTCTGAACTATTTTTAATTTAATTGTTTTGATGTAAACTTATTTTTTCCAAGCTCTTAAATATATACTACTTTTCTTTCTTAAAGCCAAATTATTTTATACTTGTTTTACCATTATTTTGGAACTATTTGACTATCTTTCAACTGTTTTCTAAATTTATTACTATATTTCAACCATGTTACAAATTAATTACTATTTAACAACTATTTTGCAATTATCTAAAATTTCTATGACTATTTAACTATTTCTCGACTATTTTATAATTAGTTAACTATTTTACAATTATTTTGCAAATTATTGATTATTTTTCAACTACTTATCTATTTTCAAAATTTTCAAGCTATTTTTCTAAACTGGTCGGAGTTCAAATTGTTATTAATTAAAATACCCAACTGAGATAAGGATTGAAGTACTAATCCAATTGGGAATTAATGTAAAGGTGAATAAGGAATGTGAAATGGTTCTTTTGAACTGAAGAATATTTTGAGAAATATGAAATGAATAAAGATGGAAATTGGATATTTCTATGGTTTTTGAGAGTGTTTGAAGTATAAAAGGTGTTTTATACAAGAAAGTAAGGATCCAAAGTTTTAAAGAATCCTATGAGGATTTTGGAAAAAAATTTGGGAACCTTTGGATTTGGAAAAGGCTTTTGATTTTTGGGTAAAATCAATGTTGAATTTGGAAAGCCTAGTTTGAGAATTATCGATTTTGGAAATAATCGATTTTGTGTAAAAGAGCTTTGATAAAATTCATACTAGGTGTATGATTTGAAAGATACTATATGTGTATAGTATAAAGTGTTTTGATGATAGCTCTGGGGAAAAAGGCGCTCCCTTGGAATGGACTTCTCAGGAGTGCCACTGGGTGGCGCTGCCTTGAGCCCCAAAAGGGGGTTCTAAAGTTGATCCTGTGAGGAGTCCGGACAAAACTAGTTCCTGAGGATTATGAGTTGAGTTACCATAGCGTAAGTCGTGTGTGCCGTGGAGAGCCAACAGTTACATGGACTTTTGTTGTGACTGCAACGTAACCTAGGATGTAACTGCGACCTATGGTAACATTGCGAAAGTCGTGTGTGCCGCTGAGAGCCAACAGTCTGCGGTTGAGTTTATCTCGGTAGACTGCGACTTATGTAGGAGTGGAGAAGTTTCATTTCGTCAGCGAAAATCAGAGGCCGCTGAGAACCTGCAGTTACATGGACTTTTGCTGCGACGACAACGTAACCCTGGATGTAACTGTGATCTGTTGTGTGGGATCCATGGCGTAATCGAGAGGCCGCGGAGAGCCTGCAGTTGCATGGACTTTTGTTGTGACTGCAACGTAACCCTGGTATGTAACTGTGACCATGGATGGGGGCGATGATTTTCAGAGCATTGTCACCAAGGATATTTCCTCTATTTCAAAATGTTTTCAATATTTTCAATAAAATTATTTTCCAAATATTTTTACTGGATGTTGAAAACGGGTTTACCAAGTACTTATAGATTTTCGGTCCTACGCCTGATCAACGTATGACTGAATTTCTGTGAGAACAAGGATGGACTGGTTGAGACATCGAGTTATAAGAAATATTTTATAAAAGCTATTTTAATATTATTATGAGATTTTATAGGCATTTCTAAAATTTTAAAATAAAGGAGATGAAATTTTGGAAAATCAAGGGAAGTTCAAACTGAAATTGTAAAATAAAATTGAAACTCGGGAAATTTTAATGAAGTGACTCTTTGTAATTAAAAATCCAATGTTGAATTAAAAGTGGAAGTAAGCTAATTATCTAAATAAATTATTTAATAGAGAATGTTAATAAAATTTAACCTGGATAACTAAAATGGATTGTAAGTAGATAATGAAGTTTGGAAATGAATTCGAGTTATAAATAGAATTCGACTTGGGATTTGATAATGAATTAAATAAGAGGAGATATTGTAAAATAAAAATGAAATAGAGTTGGATTGAAAAATGTGATGGTTTGAATTGCAAATAAAATCCAAGTGTGATTTGAATAATATTTAATGAATTTGCAAGTAAATTTGATATGATGAAAATGTTGTAGAATGAAATGCAGTGAATTATAATAGACTGATTTGAGTTGCAAACAAAGCTCAAGTAAATAGAAATAAATTGAGAATGGCGTTGTATTAATAAAATAAATTCGATAATGAATTAAATGGTAAATTAAAGAGTTTAAATGAGTTAATTGAATTAGATAATAATGGATGAAATCTGATTTAATAAAGACTAAATCAAAGATGTGATTGGAATTGGATTATTAGACTGAATTTAAGTTCGGTGACATTAATTTGAGGTATAAATGAGTTAAGTATGTGTTGCATATTTTTTTTTGATAAGTTGAGTAGGTGAATTAAAATTAAAATTTAACTAGTTAACTTGAGTTTAAAATGCATGGAAGCTTGGCTTCGAATAAGAATGAAAGCCCATTAATAAAAGCTTGGATTGAAGTAATTTGGAAATGGTTAGTATATAAGAATGGAATGTGGCGAACTAAATGAATGAGTGTGAATAAGTTAAAATGGGATTGAAGAAAATAAAATTGAGTTGGAATCCATTTTAATAGGTTATAAAACTTAAGTAATTATTTTTTTCACATGGAGGTTATCAAATTGTGTAGAAATAATTGTTGTTTAACGTAAACTGGATTTAATTAAATTTTGTGGATTAGTGGAAGCAAATATAATTGATTTTTGAGTCAATTAAAGTGAATATGAGTTTGTTTTGCTTAAAAATGAATTAAATGTGAACAATTGCTTTGTAAACCATTAGAATTGAATGTAATGACATATAAATTTGGTTAAAAGCAATTGGATTAGCTTTAAATTATATAAATCGCTTGTGGTAAGCGTTTGGTGTTTGTTGTTTTTGGAAATGCTTGTGAAATGCTAATAAAACTTCATATATATGGCACTTACATATTTAAATTGAGATAGTACAGGTACCTGAAGGCTGTTTGGTGGTTTGGATTTGCGCTAACTGCTTAATTAAATAAGCTGCTTGCTTAAAATGCTAAATAAGGTACGCCTACGCAATAAAAATAGGAAATATGAACTGTTTTTGCTTTTTCCGACCGGGTGGGTCGATGTATACATATTTATATCTCTTGTCAAATTGCAAAAGCTCCTCCGTACAAAGGAGACTCTGCCAAAAAAATTTGAAAATTTTGGGAGTTAGAAAATTTTTGGAAAATTTTGGTTAACGGCAAAACAATTTCTAATGGGAAACTTAAAATAAACTAGTAAGTGAAACTAATATGAATCAGTTTAAATGAAAGATATAACTCCATATTAGAAATCGAAAATAAATTGAATTCATATGAAACGGTGGAAACTAAGTTGAATAGAAGTAATGTGAAGGCTTCTGTAAGAAAATGTATACAATGATTTGAAAGATTACAATTGGATATTGTTGTTAAATAGAATATGCAGGTGTTATAAAGGAAAAAGGAAATTGGATTTGGTTCTAAAAGATAAATTTGTATTGCCCGACAAAAAGGTATGTATTTTAATTTCTGGATGAAATTGGATTGGGTTTTTGATGTAGCCACTTGGCTTTTGTTTTCTTTTGGTATTTGGGAGCCCGTAGAGGCCTTTTGTAGTTGTACCGAGCTAACCGCGCAAAGGAAACGCTGGCAAAATTTTTCGGAAATTTAGGGAGTTAGAAAAATTTCGAGAAAATTTTGATAATTCAAATTTTGAATTTAAATTGAAATTTAAAAGTATTGAGCAAAAGGGTGTTGCGTGAAAACTATAGAAGGTTTTGGCAAGTAGTTAAGGATTGTGGGTCTTTAATAAAAGATTGTTGATAAGATGTTGAACTGTTGGTTTTGGGAGAAAATGTAAACGGGTATTGGACCATTCTTCCTAACTAGTAATTTCGGGGACGAAATTCTTTTAAGGGGGGAGGAATGTGACGACCCGACATTTTTAACAACTTAAAATTGGAATAATTAATTGATTTTAAAATATTTAAAAGTTAATCTTAACTTGAATTTAAGATATCAATATTTACTTGGTAATTAAATCATTGAATTGTACAGTTTAAATATTGAATTTAATAATTGAAATTGGGTAAATTTTTGAATCTGTGATTCTAAGCCTGTTTAAAATAATTTGAAGGCTTATAAAATTTATAATGATAATACTGGAGATAATAGAATGGTTTGAATCTAATTTAAAGATAAATTGTTCGGTTTTAATAATATATCGTTTAAATTGAATTTAAAAATAGCCTTCCGAGGGGCAGTCTCGGAATTCGACGAAACCAGTTTCATTGGATCCGTTATAGTTAATTATTACCGGATTTCAATTTTCGTAGCAATTGAGGTTGTCGTTTGACCCTGGCAGCCCAAAACGCTTAGAACTATTTTAATCGATTTAATTTAAAATCGATCGTTTTCTTCTTTAACTCGTACATATGATCGAATTAGGCTCCGAAACACGTTCCATCGTGTTCGGAACGCGGGTAAAACCTTACAATTGCTTCGCAGCATTCTTAAAAGGAGTTTGAATTTTAATTGGCATTGAACGAGACGTTTATAATATAATTAAATTTAAAATAAATTAACAAGATATTTTCTTTTACAACACGAGATATTTTCTTTATCTCGTACGCAAGAAGCTTCTTCCCCCTATTTCTATTTCCTCGTCTCTCCCCTTTTCTTATTTCACGCATTTCATTCCTCACCTTCAATCACTCTCCAGGCCGAATGAAAAAGAAAAAAAAAACGTTGAATCGAGACAAATTAAATCATGATGCCCTGGCGGCACGAGCAAGAGGTGGCGACGCGGCCCTTGGTAGCGCTCGAGGCTTTGTGAGGGGGTGGTGCGGTTTCTGATTTAGGGTTTCAGGGTGTCGTTCGCGCCGCACGTGGGTTGATGGTGGCGGCGCTAGGATGGAGCGGCGGAGGGGGGGTTGCGAGTTGGAGACGAGTAGGTGACGTTGCAGTGCAGATGGGGGAATATTGCGCGCATATGTGGGTTCTCGATTTTTGGTGAGAAACTCCTTGTTTCCCTTTTACATTCTGTTTGAAGTTTGTTGAAGCACTCTGATGAATTATTTACTACAATAATAGTAAAATTTTCGATTAAACTGGTAATAGTAGGAAGAAAAATTTATTTCGGTACAGTAACACTCTACTTCAAATATGTATTGTTGAGAAAAAGATAATAACAACGATATATATATATATGAAACAGTAGCTTATGGGTTGATTAGCATGTTTATTTGAGAAATGAGGATATTTATATAACATGTCTTGAAACGTTAATTAAATTAATTAAAGAGTAATAAGTTGTTCGGTTAATTCAAATTTTAATAACACTAAGGTGGACTTTAATTTGAACAAATTGGTTTAAACAAAATTTATTAATAGTTTATGTAAATCATTAGTTGATTTAAATTATCACATGAAGAAATTAATTTAGGTTAAATTTTTAGTTTAATAAAAATTGTTAAAAGAGATAGTTGACTGTTCGATTATGTAAAATATTAATAAATCGTATAACTGTTATACAAGGTTTAAATCTGAAGGAAACAAATCGAGATCGGATTTGGATTGCAAAAGCAAAGGTGAGTAAATCTCACTCTGTTGGACTTTTATTTAAATTTAAGTTGTTAATTTACATAATTGGATGAATGATTGAATTGTTTGTGTATGGATGATCTGGTAATTTAGTTGGTTGGATTTCGGGTTAATTGTGGATTGACCCGAAGCATTTGTTTTTTTTTTAAATGGTTTTAAACTTAAATTGTAAATAAGAGGATGGTTCAGACTAAAATCAACAAAGGTTTAATGAATGGCGATTCATTAAATAGATAGGGTAATTTAAATGAATAATTAATTAATTAAATTTATAAATGGTTTGGGTTAATTAATTAAGTTTAAATTAATTAGAATGATCATTGGGTGTTTAATAAGTAATTATTTAATGCAATTAATAAAATATAATTACTTTGTGTAATTAATCGAGAGATAAATTAAGATAATAAATAAATGGGTGGAGACAAATCAAGTGTAATTAATACTGTGGTTTAATTAATATAATTAATTTAGATTATGATGAATTGAACTATAATTGGAAATCAATAATTTATATAATTAATGAAGTAACTAAAGAAGGGATTAATCAAGATTTATTTAGTCCATAATAAGTGACTTATGAGAAATTAATTAATTAATATAAGTAATCAAGGATTAATGTGATTAATATAGTTAATTAATTTATGAAGTAATTAAGATCACTTATTTATTTGGAGATTAAGGATAATTAATCTTGTGGAATTTGTTAGTTAAGATGGATAACTAAGGGGATGATTAATAAATTGTATTGGAAGTAATTAATGTCAAGTGAAGGAATCTAGTGATTGAGGTTAGTAATTCAATTTGAATTAATTAAATAAATTGAAAGCGATCAAGTTGCTTATAGATGATTGAATAGTATTGGATACCTGGAATGAGACACGAAGAGATCGGGGTCGGGTATTAGAGGATACCCGAAACCCCTTCGAATTTTTATAAATTGATTTGTGAAATCAATAAGCTGGAATGAAATGATTTAAGTAAATTGGATTATTTATTGAGTTTGGTACTTAGAAATTTATATGTGGAATAAGCATTCCCTATGGCAAATAGCGAATTGGATAATTTGATACATATTACCCGGGCTTATATAAGTTGATTGCTTTGGTATTTCATGTTAGTTGAGTTTACTCACGCTGGTTTCCAGCCTGACCCGGGTGTTACTTTGGTGTAATGCTCGGGTCAGACCGAGTATTACAGATTTTCAGGTAGATACGTTCTGGCGCTCAGGAGGCGAGCTGGATGGCTAATGTATGGGGTATTTCCACTGTAATATATTATTGTGTATCTGAAACATGATAATAGTGTATATTCTGTGACTGTGTATAATGTGAAACTCTGATGTATATCAAATGTAATTAACAGATATAGTATTCTTCTGTAAACTGTTATTTATTATTATATTTTATCCGCTGCGAATGTGAGTTGTTGATGTTTCTTTTCTTCTTCTTCTATCTCTTTCTTCTTTTTCATAACTATCTGAAATTTTCGGGTTCGAAAATTTCGGGTCGTTACAGATTCTGCCTTCAAATAAAGCAAAAGGAGCAGAAACTCATTAAAGTCGAAAGCATCTGCTTCAAAATCATTTAAAACTATCTCTTTCAAAACCATTTGTGTTTTACTTTTCAAAAAGGGTCCTTAAAACATTTAAGTCGAAGCTACTACTTCAAAACCATTTTCTAAGTAATGAAGTGATGGTGTTGAAACCATCCCTTCAAAAGCATTGGAGAGGTGGCCAGGTCTTAGAAAACAAAACAACCTTTTCGAAACCATCTGGGTCCAAAAGTAGAAAGGCGGTAACGAAAAGATTTCGACTTAGTTGAAACAAATTACTTAAAAATAGAGGCAAACCCAATCGAAACCATTTCCTTTAAATTATCGACATGGTCAAAAGCTACTTTGTTGAAAGCCATTTGGTCGAAAGCAAGCATGTTTATTTCTTTAATTGAAAACAAAGAACTGCCTCAACTATTTCAAAACCCACGGTTTTGACTTCATACCTTCCGCCCTCATCCAATTCCCATACCACTTTCCTGATACCATATGCGTTGGTTTCGACTATGTCGGAGGCGATTGTACGGAGGCGGAACTTGGTGCTGAAAGAGGTGAAATAGTGAAATATTTGTAGCAAATAGTTCTTTTCACCAAACTTACTTAATGTGTCTGATTGTGATTAGTTGTCTCTTCCTTTACCAATAAAAAGTAATGCACTTTGTCAAAAGGGTTGCCGAGTTGTAAGATTTAATAATTTAAATTATTTTACAAAAATCCCCTTCTTCTTTTTAGTTATGTAAAACCTTTGAGTCTCATATCTTAAATAATTTTATATAACCATTCAAATGCTTAGGAAAAATTTAGAAAAATTCTAGAAAATTACATTATATATGTTTTCTAGCACATAAAAATTTCAGACTCAAATAATGAATTATTCATCCGTAATTAATTTATAACCCAAAATACCATTTTCTTTACTAGAAAATTCATATTAATTGCATGAAAATTCAAAAAAAACTAAAAATTGAAACCCATCTCCAAAATAATATTTATGCTCTTCATAAAAATTCGCAAGGCAAATGGACGTCATTTTATAAGGTTTTCATCTTAAAATATATCATAAATTAAATATGAATAACCATAATTGATCAATATGTATATATATTCATTCCATCATTAAAAAACATGGCAGATCATTGCAAAATATTCATAATTCATATTAAATCGAAAACACAATCAAAATTTTGATGTAAACATTATTCACTTTAGCATTTAGAGATTATGGAGATTGGGATGTGAATAAATTTGAATTGAATTAGCTTCTTCCTAGCTTTTCTTCTTGTCTTCCTTATTATTGGTGGCCGACCTCTTTTTAAAATTTTGAAAATGAAACGAACGTGTAAAATTTTACATGCCAAGTTTTGGAGAATATAGGAATGGCCTCTTACCTATTTTACCCCTCCTCTATTTTATGTTAACTTTTATTTTAATTCATAGTTAAATGGCACGACTGCACCTTAATTAAAATCAAATCTCAATCAACTAATCAATACATTATTTTATTTAAATCATCTAAATATCCAAATGATATTGCCAAAAATCCAGGGTGTTACAGACTTCCCTCCTTAAAGATTTTCGTCCTCGAAATTACGATATGGTACACAACAAATCAAACAAGAAGGTAAAACATACAATCAAACAAGTCAGGATACATATCTCTAATCCTGCTTTCAATCTCTCAAGTAAAGTCCCTATCGTCGTTGCTCCACTGGACTTTGACTAATCTGTCTGTCTTGGTTCTAAGCCTCTTCTCATCTACCGCAACTATGCGAACTGGCATTCTTACTATGATTAGTCTGACTTTACTACTAAATGCTCTAGCATAGTCGGCGCAATAGTAGTCTCTGGGTCTCTAACATACTTCCTGAGATGAGAAACATAAAAAACATCATGGGCTCCTGCTAAACTACTCCGTAACTCCACTCTATATGCGAGCTTCCCGATCCTCTTAACAATAGGAAAAGGTCCAAAGAATCTCGAAGCTAACTTCCCCGATTTCCCAAATCTTATCACACCCTTCGTCGATGACACTTTGACGAAAACCTGGTCTCCAAATGAGAACTCTAGAACTTTCCATCTCTTATTTGCATAATCTTTTTTCCTAGATCGTACCTCCTTCATTCTAGTCCGAATGACCTCAATCTTGTATGCATCTCCTCTAACTAAAACTGGACCAAGAGGTAACCTATCCCCAGTCTCTAGCCAACAAATGGGAGATTTACATTGCCTTTCATACAAAGATTCAAATAGTGCCACCCCAATACTAGTCTGATAACTGTTGTTATACGAAAACTCGACTAAATGCATATGGTTTTCCAATGATCCCTTGAAATCTAGAACACAATCCTTAACAAGTCTTCTAAGATCATGTTAACTCTTTCTGTTTGCCCATCTTTCTACGGATGGTAAGCAGTACTCATCTTAAGCTTGGTTCCTAAAACTTTCTATATATTCTTGCAGAACTCGCTAGTGAATAAAGGATCTCTATCACTAACTATGCTACTAGGAATTTCATGCGGTATAACCCCATTCTTCATAAATAACCTTGCTAAAACAGGCACCGTTCTGGTTGACCAAATAGTAATGAAATGGACACTCTTGGTCAGTCTGTCCACTATAACCCATATGCTATCATTTCCTCTATTCGACCTAGGAAACCCGTCAATAAAATCAATGGAGATAGAATCCCACTTCCATACTTGAATATCTAATGGCTGAAGCAACCCCATGATTTTTGATGTTCGTCTTTTGCCTTTTGAAAAATCATGCACTGCTTCACATACAACATAATATCCCGCTGCGTTCCTTCCCTGAAGAAACTCCTTTTCGTATCCTGATAAATCTTGGTACCTCCTTGGTGAATAGGGAACTTTGAACAATAGCATTCCTCTAAGATTTCCTTCCTTATGTTTCCTATAATCAAAAAACATAATCTTCCTTTCTTTCTCAACCTCTCATTTTGGGCAACACTGAAATCTTTCAAGTCATCGCTCTTAGTTCTATCTCTAAGTTTCTTGATCCGTTTGGCTCACACTGGACCCTCTTCCTGCTTAGAAGCAATCCTCTCGATTATCACAATTTGAACCTCCAAATAAGATAATATAATTGTATCTCCACTAGACCCAACTTTGGATCTCCATTGCACTTTGCATTCTCCTAATGGTTCAAAGTACTTTCACTCACTAATCATTGCTAAAACGGCAATATGATGTTTCTGCTAAGTGCATCAGCCACCTTATTGCATTTTCCTGGTGTGTACTCAATCCCAAAATCATAAGCAACGATAAACTCTAACCACCTCTACTGCCTCATGTTCAACTCCATCTGAGAGAACAAATACTTCAACGACTTATGATCTATGCATAGCTCAAATATTTCTCCCAAAAGATAATGTCTCCACACCTTCAAAGCAAAAATAACTACAGCTAATTCCAAATCATGTGTTAGATATATGATCTTATGCAGTCTAAGTTGTCTAGAAGCGTAGGAAATCACTTTACCCCTCTCCATCAGCACAGCTCCTAATCCAATTCCACACGCATCAGTGTAAACCACCAAATCTTGATTCCCTTCTAGGACAACCAATACAGGTGCATGGCTCATTAAGTGTTTCAAACTCTGGAATGCTTCCTCACACTTATCGGTCTGTACAAACTTAACATCTTTACTCGTCAGCTTGGTCATCGGTACCGCTATCCATGAAAAAACCCTTAATAAACCTCCTGTAATAACCAGCCAACCCAAGAAAACTCTTTATTTCGATAACTGTCTCGGGTCTCTTCCAATTATTTACTACCTCAATCTTAGGCGGATCTACTAACAACCCTTCCTTTGAGACTACATACTTCACTTCTTTCTTTTAGAAATGACACTTTGAAAACTTCACCTTCAATTGATGTTGCCTAGTGTGTCAAGTACCACTCTAAGATGAATTTCATGCTCTCTTTCATTGATCCTTAGAGTAAATCAAGATATCATCTATGAAAACCAATACGAACCTATCCAAGTTCTCTCGAAAAACTCGGTTCATCAAATCCACAAAGAAAGCTGACGCATTAGTCAATTCGAATGGCACAACTAACCATTCGTACGATCCATATCTGGTTTAAAATATTGTCAAAAATATACTATCCACTTCTACCCTGAGCTGATGGAAACCTGTCGTTAAGTCCAAATGCAAGAATACCATGGCCCCACTCAACTGGTCGAACAAACCGTCAATCCATGGCCATGGATATCGATTCTTTATCGTTTTCTCATTCAACTTACGATAATTGATAAATAGCCTTAAACAATCCATTCAGCTTCTTAGCAAACACTGCTGTTGCTCCCTATGGCGAACTAATTGGCTTGATAAAATTCTTGCTATCTAAATCCACCAACTACACCATCAACTCCCTCATCTCTATTGGGGTCATCCTGCTTGGCGGTAATCACTGGTTCGGTCCACGGAACCAAATCTATCTTAAAATCAATGGCTTATTTCGGTGGCAATCCTATTATGGGCTCAAAAAAAATCTACGAATTGTCTAACCATGAAAACTCAACCCATCATCCGACTCCATATCACCCAACAAAGCATACATCTTACTGAAGGACCCTTCTACGGTATAAACTATCTGATCACAACAATCTAGGTATCTAATTGATATTTTCATATCCTAGCATTGTACTCACTTAACTTATCTATCCCAAGAATAATCCCAGACACCATAGTGTAGGATCTAGATTAACCCTAGAGGGAGGGGGGTGAATAGGGTTATAGCAAATTTTCTCAATTCAAACACAGAAACAAACTGCAGAAATAAATATGCTGAAAAGTAAATCACACACAAAATTTACCCAGCTTCGGCAACCCCTGCCTACTGCTGCATTCCCATATTTCTATTAGAATTAAACAATATCCCGCTTACAAACACTCTACTAGACTCGCAAACCCTTTTGCTCCCTCTCACAAACACTCTCATAGACTCGCACACCCTTCTCCGCCTATAGAGTTTCGCTTACTCGCAAACTCTGCTCCGCCTATAGAGTTTTGCAAACTCGCACACCCTGCTCACTGAACTAATTCTAACTAGACAATCTGACACTACCTACAACCTAGGTGGTGATTTACAAATTCTTTGACTTGAAAGGTAAAAACAACTTCAAAAATAAAAGCAGGAGCAAAAATTAAAATATAAACTTGAATCCCTAATTTTTGCTCAAAATAAAACTTAAAAAACCCCTTTTTTTTAAAAATTAAACCCTAATAAAAACTTAATCCCCTTTTGATAATAAAGCCCCCGTTTTATAAATCACGGCCGGCCCTTTTATTCTTTAACCCGATCTTTTCTTTTGCTATGTGAAGAAAGTGACGGCCGTTCCTCTTTGTCAAATTAGGGCTTCGGCTTCTTTCTTGAATTAGGGCTTCGGCTCTGGTTTGTTTGCTCTCGTTCTCTGATGATTTGGTTGACTTCGAGATTGCGTTGCTCCTCTGTTGATCGATTCTCGTTGCTTGGCTTGCTCGTTTTTTAGCAGCTGCTCTTTTGATCTAGTGCGTCGTTGATTCGGTATGTAATTTCTTTTCGTTGCTGTTTTATCGTTTGCCATTTTCACTCGATGCCTATGATGATTCTTTGGGTTCTGTATTTATATGAATTCGAATCACTTTATTTTGCTCGTATCAATTTGGTACTTTCCTAAATTTTGTTTTCCTGATGCGCACGGCTTTCCTGATATATTTTTGGACTTGATGCTTACGTCTTTGATTTTGATGCGTTCGATATTTACTTGATTGATACAGCAACAACTTTCCCTTTTACTTTGTGACTTTTTCAAGATACGTACTTGATTTTCTTGACTTGGTCATCTCTAATCTTTTGTTAACTCTGACTTCGGCTTTTACTGTGAATTACGACTTCACTATTGATTGCCACTGCTTCGGCCATCTTTATGTTCATCCCTGTGAGCTTTGTCACTGGCCATTTTCTCTGTTGGTATTGACCTAAATTTGAGCATTTCACAGTTTCATCTCCACTTGTTTGTAGCTGCATTGCTGTTGTCTGGTTGCACTTTGATGTTATATATGTGATGCATTTGTCATTGACACTGTTGTTCAATTTTCTTCCATTAACTTGACCATTTGTATACATACATTGTACGTTTCTCTATTGCACTTTGATCATTTGAATTTGCACTGCTTCATGTTGTCACTTGATCTGTTTCACTATGGTTTCATGCCTTGTAGTTACATTCCAATTCATGTTTGTATTGTTGCATACATTCCTTACTGTCACTGCCTGCTGTTTGTGGTCAATTGCTTCGAGTTGTTAATCATCCTATTTTGCATTTTGATACTCCATTGCTTGACCTATCTCATTTCCATACTGAAGTTCACTGTTGCATTCCATTTGTGTTTGCTGTCACATTGGGCTTGTAGTTGATGTAGCTCTCTGCATTTACTACTTCATGTATGGCTGTTCTAATTTGTTGAAGCTTTGAACTGTTTGTAACTTGACACTGTTGTACACTTGTTGTCTGCATTTCATATGCTTGCAACCTTGTTTCATACCTCTGGCTTGTTTCACTGTCTTGATACACTACATATATGCGTGTGTTCATATTTTAATTTTCATCTTACTTGGTATCATTCTTGAGCTCGAGTTGCTCCATTATGACATGAACCTTGTTTGCTGTGGCACTGAACTTGATCTTCTGATGTTGTTTATGTCTGTATCCATTACTGCAATACTTGTTGCTTGCTATTGTGTTGCATTGAGTTGCTGTCGTCTGCACTTGCACACTCCATACTTTGGTATTGTTCCATGCTGTTACCTGGTCAAGCTGTGGTCTTCAAGCATATTGTCGTGATTGTAGTTTGCATTATGTTGCTTGTATCACTGGTTGATCTGAATTTTTGCTGCAATCTTCACTGAGCTTGTATTGTCCACTGCCCTTGTGTATATGTTGATGAACTGTGTACATTTGCCTGAGTTTATTTACTTGGTGGCATTTCTTTGTAATCTGCCTTATTGAACCCAGTCTTAAAAACTCGGGTTTGACCTTGTGCTCGTGTCGTGATTTTCAATATATTGCACGTGAGTTGAACCCGGCTTTTCATTTGGGTTTGACCTGTGCTCACCTGTCCCTGTAGCATTATCAAGTGTATACCGATGTGCACGGCCTTGTGGCATTTACAGTGATACACTGTGCATGTCACATTGTTCGTGTATGATGAATTCAAGTATGAATGATGACGAACGACCCAAATAACTGAGGCAAATCATATTTTCAAAAATCATATTTTATTTTATATTGCAAAAACATTTCTTTTTCAATTTTACTGCGTTAGTAAATATTTTTGCAGATTGCTCAGATGCTGGATTCAAACTGGAATGCAGTTGAAGATAAAATACGAGTGTGAGTGATATGTAGTGAGGTTATCAATGTAAATTAAATTGTGATGTATTCAAAGATGTATATGAATAGTGAGAGCTTGAATTTGTACTATTCAAGATTGTAATAAATATTTGTTTGAATAAAATTTCTGTTTGAGTTCAAATTCCATTCAAATTCCGTGTAATTTATTTTATTCAACAAATATTTATTTAATCTATGAAAAATAAAATAGTACATTAACAAATACATTTAAATGAATATATATGTTTATTATCATCAAACAAAAACATATAAGCGCATATTCATACAATCTCCCCCTTTTGATGATAACAAACATATATTTAAGATTTTGACCGTGTTAAATGTATTTGATCAATGATATACTCTAATTGCTCCCCCTATTTAAATGCTTCCTCTCTACATGATGATCCCCCTACATATATGCATCTAAATAGAAATATATAAATGAGCCTAGATGCAAATGGAAAATTATTTGACCTTTACTTGATTCTATTTGACAAAATATTTACTTTTCTCTCCCCCTTTTGTTATCAGCAAAAGAATAGTAGTGTTAGGGAAAAATAGAGATTAAGTGATCAATATTAATCCAACATTAAAACTCAAATTGAATATAAATATTAAACTCCAATAAGAATCAAACAAAAACCATAACTACCCTTGTTAGGAGCATATTCCACTTTTAGAAATGATGGTAATGATGTTCTCATATAAAATCATTCAGTTGTATCTACTTGTGGTACATTTATATCAGGAATTTGAATATCTACTAATCATGCATAACCGTTAGGACTTTTAAATGAGATTAGTAGCATTCCAATTTAATTTTAAAAATGAAATCAAGTATCTTCTAACCATGCATGACCGTGAGGACTTTTAAATGGGATTAGAATCAACTTGTCTTTTTAATCGATTAATTTTGATATGTGTTCCATACATGCATAACCGTAAGGACTTTTAAATGAGCATGGAAGCACATAATCAAAATTCCAAGTAATTCACCCATGCATAACCGTGAGGATTTTTAAATGAGAGTAAATACTTTGGATATTTATTTATTTTTACAAAAAAAATGTGAAATGAAAAACAAACAATCCCTCAATATAGTACCACATATCGACAAACTATATTGAATATTTGATAAACCATGGTCGATAGAAATAATGATAGATATAGAAATGGTCATGGAATCTTTACCCAACAAAAAGTTTTATAACCCTTGTTTAAATTCCTAAAGAAATTTTCCAAATATATTCTCTTGAGTAATGTATGTTAAATATCAACACTTATCATCTTTTCAATCACTATTTATCTTTCTGATAATTAGGAGGGTGTCGGATTAGTCAAAATTTGTCATTTAAAAATCAAATAAAATGACTAATCTAAAAATATGGTCAAACAATTATTTTCTTGAGGGGGTTATATAAAATAATTTTCTGCTATTTGAAAATTATTTGAAATGAAAAATATGTAGATATTTTCTATGAAAAACGATGCAGTTACTAAATGTCTCAAAAATCACGTTCAACTAGTAATTTTTCTATCAACTAGATTACCAATGTAATCTGCATCTGAATTTCTTTTTCACTCCAAAATATCACTATTGATAAACCAGACCATGAAGTGTGCATCAAAAATTTCAAACTCAATTTTAACAACAATTTAAATGACATTCTTTGAATTTGAATTGAAGCCATGTAAACAATCAGAAATTGAGAATATAGAGTTAGCCGAATTATGACCAAATGTATCCACCAAAATACAATGTTTAATCCAAACAAATATGTATGAAGTAATTCGAAGAATAGTGATTTTGGCATAAATGTAATTGGCCAACTATGTTGAACAAGTCAGAATCAAAATCATCATCACATCATTATCACAATTTTGGCTGATTTAATTCAGAATATGGTGCAGATTATCACATTTAATTTATCGATCAAATATACCTTCACCAGTTTTACCTTTACGATAATTTCTCGTGATTGCCCATTGTGATTCTGTCACCTTTGTACTAGGCTAAGGAACTTTGCTTTGTTGCCCGTTGTGTTTCTGGAACAGCCAAAATCCAGAGAACACTGTTGTTGTTCCTTAGCCTGCCACCACACCTACACCGAAAAAGATTTATGTGACCTATTTGTTTTTATAGGTCCATGATTGTTAGTGGCAGAATATTTTGAACAATAATTTTGTGGAGACCCAAAATTATTTATAATTGCTCCCTTCGGCACCCAAACCTGTTTAACTTTGAGAGATTTTATATTCGTGCCTTTTGGAACCCAAATTGGTATGGTTTTCACATGTTTGGGTCTATACCAACAATTATCGTGATCGTGTCCATATCTTCTACAAATTGTGCACATGGAATTTTCTTGATTAATATCGCTTTCAACATTTTCAGATTGATTATATCCAAGTCCTTGTCTAGCTGTATTAACAGTTTGCTTCCCTAATAGCATATTCAATGATTTTTCACTTTTTGAGAATTTATCTAAAGTCATTGACAATTGTTGGACTTGTGTTTTGAGAGATTCATTTTCATTTATCAATTGTGTGCACTTTTTAATAGAATTCTCTCTCCTAGTATTTTCATTCTCTTTTAAAATCAGAATTTCATTTTCAAGTGATTTTATATTAATCTCTGATTTTTTAATTTCTTCTTCGAATGTTGGACACTTATCACACTTAGGGATCCTACTTTGATAGGTTTTAACTAATTGGTCAAGGTGTTCATTTAATTCTATCAAAGTGTCTTTTTGTGATTCAAGTTTGGCATACTTCTCCCAAAGTCATTCAAAACAGCCATTCACTTCGTGGAAATAAATAAGTAATTCAGAGTGAGTGAGTTTTGATATTTCGCTTGGCTTCGTATTGTGCTCTCTGTTTTTTAATTTTTGATTTAGAGCTGGATTTGCGTATTTGCGGTTTCTCCTTTTGAATTTCGTCATTGGTAATGCCAGCTCGACTGCTCCATCTTAATCATCCTCACCACAACTGCTATTTACCAATCCTGTTAAGCACATTTCTTTAACTGAGTCGGTTGTGGAGGACATCTGATTACTGTTGACATTTACACCATATATTGCATCGAGAGTATTCCATATTTTCTATGCATTTTCACAATGAGAGACGAAATAAAAATAATCACGATTAATATGAGAACATATGCATAGCAAGAGCATTAATCGAGGAAATTTCCTTACTTGTTATATCACACCCATTTTCAATAATATCCCAACATTTAATATTAACAGATTTTAAATAAAATTCCATTTTCAATTTCCAGTTCAAAAAATCTGTTCCATCGAAAATAGAAGGAATAATATTGGAACGACCCTCAACAAAAGTATTATTTGGTGGATTCATGACTCTAGAGTTAAAGAAAAATACCGCGCTCAGATGCCACTTGTAGGATCTAGATTAACCCTAGAGGGGGGTGAATACGGTTAAAGCAAATTTTCTCGATTCAAACACAGAAACAAACTGCAGAAATAAATATGCTGAAAAGTAAATCACATACAAAATTTACCCAGCTTCGGCAACCCCTGCCTACTGCTGCATTCCCAGATTTCTATTAGAATTAAACAGTATCCCGCTTACAAACACTCTGCTAGACTCGAAAACCCTTTTGCTCCCGCTCACAAACACTCTCACAGACTCGCACACCCTGCTCCGCCTATAGAGTTTCGCTTACTCGCAAACTCTGCTCCGCCAATAGAGTTTTGCAAACTCGCACACCCTGCTCACTGAACTAATTCTAACTAGACAATCTGACACTACCTACAACCTAGGTGGTGATTTACAAATTCTTTGACTTGAAAAGTAAAAACAACTTCAAAAATAAAAGCAGGAGCAAAAATCAAAATATAAACTTGAATCCCTAATTTTTGCTCAAAATAAAACTTAAAAAACCCCTTTTTAAAAAAATTAAACCCTAATAAAAACTTAATCCCCTTTTGATAATAAAGCCCCCTTTTTATAAATCACGGCCGGCCCTTTTATTCTTTAACCCGATCTTTTCTTTTGCTATGTGAAGAAAGTGACGGCCGTTCCTCTTTGTCAAATTAGGGCTTCGGCTTCTTTCTCGAATTAGGGCTTCGGCTCTGGTTTGTTTGCTCTCGTTCTCTGATGATTTGGTTGACTTCGAGATTGCGTTGCTCCTCTGTTGATCGATTCTCGTTGCTTGGCTTGCTCGTTGTTTAGCAGCTGCTCTTTTGATCGAGTGCGTCGTTGATTCGGTATGTAATTTCTTTTCGTTGCTGTTTTATTGTTTGCCTTTTTCACTCGATGCCTATGATGATTCTTTGGGTTCTGTATTTATATGAATTCGAATCACTTGATTTTGCTCGTATCAATTTGGTACTTTCCTAAATTTTGTTTTCCTGATGCGCACGGCTTTCCTGATATATTTTTGGACTTGATGCTTACGTCTTTGATTTTGATGCGTTCGATATTTGCTTGATTGATACGGCAACAACTTTCCCTTTTACTTTGTGACTTTTTCAAGATACGTATTTGATTTTCTTGACTTGGTCATCTCTAATCTTTTGTCAACTCTGACTTCGGCTTTTACTGTGAATTATGACTTCGCTGTTGATTGCCAATGCTTCGGCCATCTTTATGTTCATCCCTGTGAGCTTTGTCTCCGGCCATTTTCTCTTTTGGTATTGACCTAAATTTGAGCATTTCACATTTTCATCTCTACTTGTTTGTAGCTGCATTGCTGTTGTCTGGTTGCACTTTGATGTTGTATATGTGATGCATTTGTCATTGACACCGTTGTTCAATTTTCTTCCATTAACTTGACCATTTGTATACATACATTGTACGTTTCTCTATTGCACTTTGATCATTTGAATTTGCACTGCTTCATGTTGTCACTTGATCTGTTTCACTATGGTTTCATGCCTTGTAGTTGCATTCCATTTCATGTTTGTATTGTTGCATACATTCCTTACTGTCACTGCCTGCTGTTTGTGGTCAATTGCTTCGAGTTGTTAATCATCCTATTTTGCATTTTGATATTCCATTGCTTGACCTGTCTCATTTCCATACTGAAGTTCACTGTTGCATTCCATTTGTGTTTGCTGTCACATTGGGCTTGCAGTTGATGTAGCTCTCTGCATTTACTACTTCATGTATGGCTGTTCTGATTTGTTGAAGCTTTGAACTGTTTGTAACTTGACACCATTGTACCCTTGTTGTCTGCATTTCATATGCTTGCAACCTTGTTTCATACCTCTGGCTTGTTTCACTGTCTTGATACACTACATATATGTGTGTGTTCATATTTTGATTTCATCTTACTTTGTATCATTCTTGAGCTCGAGTTGTTCCATTATGACCTGAACCTTGTTTGCTGTGGCACTGAACTTGATCTTCTGATGTTGTTTATGTCTGTATCCATTACTGCAATACTTATTGCTTGCTATGGTGTTGCATTGAGTTGCTGTCGTTTGCACTTGCACACTCCATACTTTGGTAGTGTTCCATGCTGTTACCTGGTCGAGCTGTGGTCTTCAAGCATATTGCCGTGATTGTAGTTTGCATTATGTTGCTTGTATCACTGGTTGATCTGAATTTTTGCTGCAATCTTCATTGAGCTTGTATTGTCCACTGCCCTTATGTACATGTTGATGAACTGTGTACAGTTGCCCGAGTTTGTTTACTTGGTGGCATTTCTTTGTGATCTGCCTTGTGTTGAATCCAGTTTTAAAAACTCGGGTTTGACCTTGTGCTCGTGTCGTGATTTTCAATATATTGCACGTGAGTTGAACCCGGCTTTTCATTTGGGTTTGACCTATGCTCACCTGTCCCTGTAGCATTATCAAGTGTATACCGATGTGCACGGCCTTGTGGCATGTACAGTGATACACTGTGCATGTCAGATTGTTCGTGTATGATGAATTTAAGTATGAATGATGACGAACGACCAAAATAACTGAGGCAAATCATATTTTCAAAAATCATATTTTATTTTATATTGCAAAAACATTTCTTTTTCAATTTTACTGCGTTAGTAAATATTTTTGCAGATTGCTCAGATGCTGGATTCAAACTGGAATGCAGTTGAAGACAAAATACGAGTGTGAGTGATATGTAGTGAGGTTATTAATGTAAATTAAATTGTGATGTATTCAAAGATGTATATGAATAGTGAGAGCTTGAATTTGTACTATTCAATATTGTAATAAATATTTGTTTGAATAAAATTTCTGTTTGAGTTCAAATTCCATTCAAATTCTGTGTAATTTATTTTATTCAACAAATATTTATGTAATCTATGAAAAATAAAATAGTACATTAACAAATACATTTAAATGAATATATATGTTTATTATCATCAAACAAAAACATATAAGCGCATATTCATACACATAGAATCAAACATATGCAAACTACAAACAAAAGTATGACCTAACAGGTGAAACTCTAACTGGTCGCATCTTAACCCTAGAGTTACATACCCTCCTACAGGATTCACAACCCATAAGGAATTTATTAAATAAGTGGGTTATAGGTTAAGTTTATCTATCAAACAAGATATAAAAGAATGTGATGCACTAGTATCAAATAGAACGCTAACAGTCAAACCATAAATCTGAAGCGTACCACCCAAGACTGACTTTCCTTTTCCCTGACCTGTAGGCTTTAGAAGCAGTAAGCTCCAATGCATACACCGTGCCCTTTCCATTGTTTGCGGGCTCCTTGCGCAGGCTTGTATAATGGCCAATCCGGTCACAGTTGCAGCACCTGACATTCTTCCTTCCAGTCACTTCCTTAGCTTTCTCAACACGACACTCATTAGCAAAGTGCCCCTTCTTGTCGCACTTGAAACAGACAATCTCAGACTTCCCCTTCTTAGCTGCTCCACCCTTTTGGGTACCTATCTTAGGAAAGAACTTCCTCTTATGATTCTGCCCTACCTAGACTTCTTTGGCTTTACTCTTCCCTAGAAAATAAAGCAACTCCTCATGCCTTAAGGCCATCTCCACAACAAAGTCGGAAGAATCTATAATATGAGGTAATGTGGCCCTAGCTAACTTAGGCTTCAACCTCTTAATAAACTTCTTGTTCCTCTTCATGACTGTATCTATTGAGGCATACCTATACCGGGACAACTCCTCGAACTTCCTTGCATACTCTAGAACTGACATCCCCCCTGCTCTAACTAAGCAAATTTCCCGATTAGAGCTGACTGTGCCGTTTCTGACATAAACCTCTCCTAGAACCGTCCTTTGAAATCTTCCCAGGTTATAGTTTCCTCATCCACTGCTGCAGTCACACTATTCCACTAGAACAAAGCTGCTTTCTAAAGTTGTCTAGATGCCAACCTCCTCTCCTACTTATCTGTGAGCCCCAAATCTGCAAAAATCCTTTTGTGGTGCAATAGCCAATTATCTACCTCAATGGCTCCTCCATTCCAACAAACGGCTTTCCTCTAAGCTTGACGTAATCTCCACTCAACTTAGCATAATGATTAACTACCGTAGCTTCTAGAACCTTGCTGCATCTCTTGCTTGCATCATATTCACAAAAAACTAATACGTGGCCCTCATGTCCACTTGCGGACTCCAACACCTATATTCTCTGCTTGTGCCAAACTTTGACCTCTTCTCACATTAGGCATGGCATTTCCTTCGCTGCCCATCCCTCCTTGGTTAACTCTTCCTCTTCTTCCGTCCATATCTATATTCAAACCTTATGGATACAGGAAAATAACCTAACAAGGATAGGAGACTAGAGAAAAAGCATATACTTATATATAAAAAATAAAACTACGTTATTATAGCTTTATCCCATGCCCCCAATCTTACTCTAATTCCTTAGGATTATGTTTTAAAAACAATTTTTAGTTTGAAGTTTCTCATAAACTATGCTCTAATATTAAGTTGTAAAATCCCATATCTGGAGGCCAAAAGCTAAGCGCTACAGATGTTGCAGTCTTCCATAGTATTAACTTTCAATAACAAAATACGGTATTGATAATGGTATTCATAATATCAGAAGTACATGAATATGAAAAAAAATCTCATATTTAAAAAACAACGCTTTCTGATTGTATTTCAGAATAATTATTCATATCCATGTTACGTAATCCCTTAACGTTTCCTAGGCAATGAATATATCGTTACAAAAATATGCCAAGAGCGAGATATGACGATACCCCCTTGGTTGATCAAAGTAATATAGTCATGTGTGACTTCTACACATAGCGGAATCAAAATAGAATGAAACGGGAAATCCAAATTAGTTATCCGTCAGCCACCTACTCGTCTTCGGATGCTTTATTCGCCAAAAGACTAAAAATTGAAAACCTCAACCCTCCGCCTGCTAAAATCATTTTTGAGTAGCCGAGAGTTTAAGGGGATACAAAAACATCAAGTCAAACATAAAGCCTAGTGTGAATAATTCCTTTACATCTCGGTTTACTGATATTAGGTGAGCGAAACAGGTTTCCCATTAATATCTACTTTACAACATTTATTTTGCAAATCCTTTCCTACAATCAAACTGGCTGATCAAACTGGTTATATCAAAATAGCAACATCCTTTATGCTAATAAATGGACTATCCGTAAAACAGCTAATATGTGAACTATCTGCCCACACATAATAGCAAGGTCCGTTATGCTACAAGTGGACTATCTGTCCATACAGCTGGGCTGACTGCCCACAAAGTGGACTAACTATCCAAAATCTAGGTCGACTACCTACAAAATGGACTAATTGTCCAAAATCTTTTCTTAGGGTTACCTACCCTTTAAATTTTCCTTGAAAACCTTTCCAAATTTATTTAGTCCTTCAAATCATATATATATATATATAGACACACACACACACACACACACACAAGGAAATTATATCTTTAGCTTTACTCTAAGCCATTTTGCCATGTTATATATGCTTTACTCAAAATAATGTTAATGGGATTTGATAAGGATTAGCTATCCCTCCAAAATAAGTCTAAACAATTTTTAACTTGTAACTACTTCGGCTACACTGCTTATTTATTATATTCGAAATCTTTGTTTAAAACCATTTAAGAAATCCTTTCGAAATCCTTGAAGGTAACCCCTTCAAAACCATTGGAAGAGCCTTTCAAAACCATAAAATATAGCCTTTCAAAAACATTGGAAAACCTTTCCATTCTTGTCTCTAAAAGCTTCGAAATAGTAGACATCCCCTTTTTTTAAAAAAATTAAAAATTGTCTTTCGAAAAACATAGGAAAAACCTTCCTTTCAATCCTTTCAAAACCTTGGAGAATCGCCCCTTTTGAAACTATTCATTAAAACCATTCGAAATAGTCAAAACTCAATCCTTTCGAAAGCACTTTGGGTTCAATATAAAACATGTGGAAACTTTTCGAAACCATTCAAAAACGTCTCGGTCAAAACCATTCGGATTCTGCCTTTAAGTAGAGAAAAAGGATCAAAAACACATTAAAGTCGAAAGCATCTGTTTCAAAACCATTTAAAATTATCTTTTTCAAAACCATTTGGGTTTACTTTACTTAAAGAAAAAGGGTCCTTAAAAGATTTAAGTTGAAGCTACTACTTTGAAACCATTTCCTAAGTAATGAAGTGATGGTATCGAAACCATCCCTTCGAAAGCATTGAAGAGGTGGCCAGGTTTTAGAAAACAAAACAACCCTTTCAAAACCATCTGGGTCGAAAGGTAGAATGGCGACAACAAAGGGTCAACTTAGTCGAAAGCAATTATTTAAAAACAGAGGTGCAACCCAATCGAAACCATTTCCTTTAAATCGTTGACTTGGTCGAAAGCTACTTTGTCGAAAGTCATTTAGCCGAAAGCATGCAGGCATATTTCTTTAATTTAAAAAAAAAGGACTTCCTCAACACTTTCAAAACCCATTACGTCCTCATCCAATTCATTACTTACCAGTTAATACCATATGTATTGGTTTCGACTGTGTCGGAGGCGTTAGTATGGAGGTGCTCAGAAGGGTAGGGCAGCTAAGAAAGGGAAGTCTAAAATTATTTGCTTCAAATGCGATAAGAAGGAGAACTTTGCTAATGAGTGTCATGCTAGAAAGGCAAAGGAGGAGGCCAGAAAGAAGAATGTCGGGTGCTTCAACTGCGACCAGATTGGCCACTATAAGAACCAGTGCAAGGAGCCGCTAAGGATGAAAAGGGCAAGGTGTATGCATTGCAGCCTGCTATTTTGAAGCCAACAACTCAGGAGAAGGGAAAGGCAGTTTTGGGAGGTACGCTTTAGATTCATAGTATGTCTGTTAGCGTTCGATTTAATACTGGTGCATCGCATTCTTTTATATCTAGATGTTTGTTAGATAATCTTAACCTAAAACTCACATACTTAGTTATTTTCTTACGGGTTGCGAATCCAATAGGAGGGTATGCAACTTTAGAGTTAAGATGTAACCAGTTAGAGTTTGACTTGTTTGGTCATGCATTTTTTTGCGGTTTGCATGTGTTTGGTTTTTTGGGGTTCGGGATTATTCTTGTTATGGATTGGTTAAGTGAGTAAGATGCTAGGATATTTTGCAAGGATAGGAAAATATCACTTAGACACCCTGATTGTAGTGATCAGATAGTTTATACAATAGAAGGTTCTAACGGTGAGGTGAACGCTTTGATGGGTGTTATGGAGTTGGAAGAAGAGCTGAATCGAGTTTTTGTGGTTAGAGAATTCGCGGATGTTTTTGAGCCTGTAGTAGGATTGCCATCGAAACGAGCCATTGAGTTTAGGATAGATTTGGTTCTAGAACGGAACTAGTGAGTAGGCACTAAGTAGGATGACCCCTATAGGGATGAGGGAGTTGAAGGTGCAGTTGGTGGATTTGGAAGGCAAAATCTTTATCAGGTTGAGTAGATCGCCTTAGGGAGTAGCGACAGTGTCTGCTAAGAAGCTTGACGAATTGTTAAGGCTATGTATCGATTATTGTAAGTTGAATGAGAAGGCGATAAGAAACGATATCCATTGCAGCGGATTGACGATTTGTTCGATCAATTAATTGGAGCCAAGATATCTTTCCAGTTGGATTTGGCAACAAGTTTCCATCAGCTCAGAGTAGCAGAGGGTAGTATACATTTGATGGTGTGTAGGGCTAGATATGGGTCGTACGAATGGTTAGTTATGTCGTTTGGACTAACTAATGCGCTAGCTTTCTTTTTGGATTTAATGAACCAAGTTTTCTGAGAGCGCTTGGATAGATTCGTATTAGTTTTCATAGATGATATCTTGATATACTCTAAGGATGAAAGAGATCATGAAGTTCAAATGGTGCTTGAAATGGTGAGGCAGCATCAGCTGAAGGTAAAGTTTTCGATATGTCATTTTTGGAAGAAGGAAGTGAAGTTTCTAGGTTATGCAGTCTCATAGAAATTCATGTCGGTAGATCCGACTAAGATTGAAGTGGTGAATATTTGAAAGAGACCCGAGACAGTGACAGAGACAAAGATTTTCCTTGGTTTGGCTGGTTATTATCGGAGGTTCATCAAGGATTTTTCCTTGGTAAGGTACTAATGATCAAGCTAACGAGAAATGATATGAAGTTTGTGTGGGCCGATAAGTGTGAGGAACCATTCCAGAGTTTGAAACAATCATTGACCCATGCACCAGTTTTGGTTGTTTCGGAAGGGAATCAGGATTTGGTGGTTTATGCAGATGTGTGTGGAATGTGATTAGGAGCTATGCTGATGCAGAGAGGTAAAGTGATTGCCTATGCTTCTCAAAAATTTAGACCGCATTAGGTTAGATATCCGACTCATGATTTTGAATTGGCTGTAGTGATTTTTTCATTGAAGGTGTGGAGACATTACCTTTTGGAAGAGAGGTTTGAGTTATTTGTAAATCATAAGTCACTGAAGTATTTGTTCTCTTAGAAGGAGGTGAACATGAGACAACAAAGGTGGTTAGAGTTTATTGCCACTGATGATTTTAGGATTGAGTGCACATCAAGGAAAGGCAACAAGGTTGCTGATGCACTTAGTAGGAAACATTAGAATCAAGTGTTGGCGATAATTGCTGTGAGAAAGATCTGGAAGCATGAGCAGATTGCAGAGTGCAGTGGAGATCTGAGGCTGGGTCTAACGGAGAAACCATAGTGTTAGCTTGTTTGGAAGTTCGACCAGTGATGATCGAAAAGATTACTTCTAAAAAGTAAGAAGATCTGATATTAGCTGAACGGATCTGGAAGTCAAGAGAAGGAACCGAGAGAAATGACTTAAAATATTTTAGTTTTGACCAGAATGGGAGGTTGAGAAAGAAAGGAAGATTATGTGTTTTGAGTGTAGGAAACATAAGGAAAGAAGTTTTGGAGGAATGTCATCGTTCGAAGTTTTCCAATCATCCGGGAGGAATTAAGATGTATCAGGATATGAAGAGGAATTTCTTCTGGGAAGTTATGCAACGAGATGTTAACTTATGGGTAAAGCAGTGCTTGAATTGCCAACAAGCAAAGGCTAAACACCAGAAGGCAAGTGGACTGCTTCAGCCATTGGATATTCCGGTATAGAAGTGGGATTCTATTTCCATGGATTTTTTTGACGGTTTGCCAATAAAGGAAATAAAAGTATATGGGTTATAGTGGACAGATTGACCAAGAGTGCCCATTTCATTCTAGTTAAGTCAATCTGAACGACACTTGTATTAGCGAAGCTTTTCATGAAGAATGTGGTTAGAGTGCATGGAATTCTTAGTAGTATAGTTAGTAACAGAGATTCCTTATTCACTAGCAAGTCTGGTAGAGTCTACAGGAAGTTTTGGGAACCATGCTCAAAATGAGTACCGCTTACCATCTGTAGACAAATAGGCAAACGGAAATACTTAACAAAGTCTTAGAAGATTTGTTAAGAGCTTGTGTTCAATGGGAAGACCATCTGCATTTAGTCGAGTTTTCATATAACAACAGTTATAGACTAGTATTGTGATGGCATTGTTTGAATCTTTGTATGGAAGGCCATGAAAATTTACCTTATGTTGGTTAGAGATCCATGATTGGTTGGTTATTGGTCTAGATTTGGTTAGGGAGCTGTAGAAAAGATTGAGGTCATTCGGGATAGAATGAAGGAGGCTCGGTCTAGGCAGAAGAGTATGCAGATAAAAGACGGAAAGATTTATAGTTCTCAATTGGAGATCATGTTTTCATTAAGGTGTCACCGAAGAAGGGTGTGATCAAATTCATAAGATCAGGAAAGTTGGCACCAAGATTTGTTGGACCTTTCCATATTGTTGAGAGGATCGAGAAACTCTCATATAGAGTCGAGTTACCGAGTAGTTTGGCAAGATTCCATGATGTTTTTCGTATTTCTCATCTCAAAAAGTGTGTTAGAGACCCAGAGACTTAGTAGTTGAACCAGACTTGACTATAGTGAGAAAGCCGATTCGTATTGTTGCGAGAGATGAGAAGAGGCTTAGAACCTAGACGATCAAATTAGTCAAAGTCTAATGGTGTGATGATGTCATGATTGTACTTAGGAGACTGAAAACAGGATTAGGGATACATATCCTGATTGTTTGACGGTATGTTCTACCTCTTTGATTGATTTGTTGTGTGCTTATCGTCATTTCAGGACAAATTTCTTTAAGGGGGGAGTTTGTAACACCCCTTATTTTTGGTAACATTATTTAAGATATTTAATGAGTTAAATTAAATTAAATAATGTGTTTATCAGGGGATTGAGATTTGATTTTTTTCAAGGGATAGTCGTGTCATTTAACGAATGATTTAAAACAAGATTTCAAATAAATAGAGGAGGGGTAAAATAGGAAAGAGGCCACTCCTATATCCCTAAAACTCGGCCGTGTATCCTATACACGTTCATTTTCATTTGCTCAATATTTTAAAAGCTTAAGGACGATTGCCATTAACAGGAGAATGAGGAAGTGATTAAGAAAAGCTAAGGAAGAAGCTTAATCAAATCAAATCCATTCACATCTCAATCTCTTTAATCTTTAAAGCTAAGGCGTAATGTTTACATCCCATATTTCTTTTGTTTTCGGTTTTAAGATGAAATCTGAAATATTTGCATTGATTTGCCTTGTTTTTGAATAATGGAATGATTTTACATACTTGTTGATGATTTATGGTTTTTCATACGGATTTTACAACATGTTTTGATACGAAAGCCCTACTAAATGACATCCAAATGCCTTACAAATTTTTATATAGACCAAAAATAATATTTCGGAGATAGGTTTCAATTTTTCGATTTTTCTGAGTTTTTGTGGAATTTATATCAATTTTCTAGTGAAGAAAATGTTATACTGAGTTATAAATTATTTTCGGTTAAATAATTAATGGTTTGGATATGAAATTAATATATGTTAGAAAGCATATAAAAGGTGATTTTCAGAAATTTTTGTAGAATTTTCCTAAGTATTTTAATGGATATATAAAATTATTTAACGTATGGGACTTAGATATTTTATATATTTATAAAAAGGAGAAGGAGCTTTTCGTAAATAAATTCAAATTGTTATTTCTGGAAAGTCAGCAGTAATTTTGAAAAGGGAAACTTTCAACCAATCACAATTTGGCAAATAAGGCAGATAGGTACAAAGAAATAGTTTAAAAGAACAAATAAACATGTTTTTCACTATTTCAATGCTTTCGGCACCAGATTCCGCCTCCTTGCCTTCGCCGCCGACACCGTCGAAACTAATGCACATGGTATGAGGGAACTAGTATGTAGTAAATTGGATGTGGATGGAAGGTATAGAGTCGAAACCAAGGGTTGAGGCATTACTTTACTTTTTAAAGAAAACATGTCTGCTTGCTTTCGAATGAGTAGCTTTCGGTTAGGTTGGCTTTCGATTAGGCTATCTTTCGACCAGGTCAAATGGTTTTAAAGGAAGTGGTTTTGATTGGGTTTCACTTTTGTTTTAAAGGACTGCTTTCAACTAAGTCGAAGCCTTTTGCTGCCGCTTTCTTCCTTTAGTAACAGAAGGTTTCGAAGGGGTTACTTTGTTTTCTAAAACTTGGCCACTTCTCCGACACTTTCGAAGGGATGGTTTTGACACCATCACTTCTTTTCTTAGGAATGATTTTGAAAGGAATACTATCGACTTTAATGGGTTTTTGATCCTTTTTCTCTACTCGAAGGCATAATCCAAATGGTTTCGATCGAAATTATTTTCAAAGGTATCAAATGGGTAAATTTTTGAATGGTTTCTAAAAGTTTCCATATGTTTTAAATTGAACCCAAAGGATTTCAAAAGGTTTAGTATTTCAATTCTTTGGATAGGGTTTTAATGATGGTTCCGAAGGGGTGGTTTCCAAAGGTTTCAAAAGGGTTGAAAGGAAAGGTTTCTCCTATGTTTTCGAAAGGCAATATTTAAATGTTTTAAATAAGGATGTCTAATGTTTTGAAGCATTCAAAGAAAAGGCTTGTAATTGTTTTCGAAGTGGGTACTTTCAATGGTTTCGAAAGGGTTACTTTCAAGGGTTTGGAAAGGGTTGTTTAAAGGTTTTAAACAAAAGGTTTCGAATGTATTAACTAGGAAATATATCCTAAGTGTTTTCAAGTTAAAAGGGTTTTAACTTGTTTTGAAAGGATATATAATCCTCATTAAATTCATCAACATTATTTTTAGTAAAGTATATATAACATGGAAAAATAGCTTAGAGTAAAGCTAAGAATATATTTTCTTTGTTTGAGTATGATTTAAAAGGTTAAATCATTTTGAAAAGATTTTCAAGGAAAAGGATAAAGGGTAATTAATCCTCAGAGAGTGACTCAGATTAGAAACCAGATAGGAATTATGTAGGGTCACGCCGTATACTCATTAGCTATTAACCCCTAGCTAATTTAGTTAAAAATTACAGTGTGTAGGTCTTAGTCGCAGGTAAGACTACAATAATGGTTACATACAGTAATGAATAATCATGTACAATGATAACCTAGCTCACAAAACCATTATGATCAGTTGACCCTTGGAGAAGTAAGTTAAGGATAGACCGTCCAGAAGTTTTGTCTAACAGATGTTTAGATCATTTGATATTTTATCTGGTAGGCCCGAGTCAGCTAAAGGGACAGTTAGTCGAGTTTGCGGGTAGTTAGCCCAAATTTCATACAGATAGTCCATTTATTACCTCTTCTAGCATAACGAATATTGCTATTATTACTGTTATTTTTATTATGATCATTTTGATTAACAATGTTTGGTAGCAGGAAAAGATTTGCAAAATATATGTTTTGAAAAGGATATTAGGTAGTGGAAAATTGTTCCGTTAAGCGACGCGATCTCACTTAATATCAGTAAACAGAGATGTAACAGTATTATTCACACCAGGCTTTATGTATGACTTGAAATTTTTGTTTTCCCTTAAATTCTCGAGTGCTCAAAATTGATTGGAGTAGGCTAAGGGTTAAGTTTTACAAATTTTATAAATTTCGACAAATAAAGCTTCCGGAGATGAGTAGGTGGCTGATGGATAGCTAATTAGGAGTTATAGTTTTATTTTGTTTCGATTCCGCTATGTATATTAAATCAGATATGACTATATTGACTCTGGCCAACCAAAAGGGCATCGTCATATATCGCTCATGGCGTATTTTTGTAATGATTATAATTGATCTTTACCTAGGAAATGTTAAGGGATTATGTAACTTGGATATGAATTTGTTTTGAAATATAATTAGTAAAACATTTTTTTTAAATCTGTCATTTTTTTCATATCCAAGTGCTTCTGATATTATGGATACCATTAGCATTACTGTATTTTATCACCAGAAGTTAATATTATAGATGACTGCAGCATTTTTAGCGCTTAACTTTTGGCCTCTAGGTACAGGATGTTGCATAATGTCACATGAACTTTAATCATATGAGCAAATTATGATTGAAGGGGAGATTGGATTTCCTTCTCTTTCTCCTACATCTTCCTCTAAGAAGGCAGTAACCTCAACCATCTAATGTGAAGTACTATTCATTTTTCTACTTGGTAGTCTCTTCCTTTTCCTATACCATTACAGAAGAATAAGTCGGGAGAGTTGGCAAGACGGAGTAGGGCAAATCAAAAGTTAAAGAACTATTAGAATAAGAAGTTCCTAGACAAATTCTCCATTCTTCGATTCTAGATCGAAAGCCTTGAATGCGAAAGTATACACTTGCCCCAAAGGTTAAGGACTTGGAGAATGACAATAAGAAATTTTATTGAGACATTCACAATTAAAAGGCGCCGATAAAACCATTAAGCTAGTAATGTGCAGTCGGATCGATTCTATTGACTTGCAAAACATAGTGTACAAGAAGAAAAAAAAACTTTAAGCAATGTACGGTGGTTGCAATTAAACATATTACAGATTCTTCTGAGACTGTAAATAAATTAAAAAAAGTGAAAAAGCTTGTAGCACGGTTGAAATCGATGCACTATTTTAATTCAAGTCCTTCGTATCAAATTTGGTCTTTGGTTACCATTGGTTCTCTAGAATTTCTCTTCAAACACTACGCAGAAAACAATTATTGCGGCGGGGCAATCAGACTGCCGTCGATGGCTCCGTCGAATTATTTCTGATGCTGCTTTATTTTATTTATTAATTTTTTTACTTTATTATAATATTTTAGTTATATAAGTTTGAAATTTCAATGAATGTATAACAATTCAAATCTTAAGAATTTGTTAAGATATTTCTAGTCAATCATTTAAATTTATAAATGTATCCGATTAATTAATGATTCTAACACGGCCATAATCTATGTTAAAAAAAATTGTTCGTAAAAGGTGTTGGGTTGAAATAATTGAAATTTCATTGTGGCAAATAGCTGTAAATGTATACACATGTATGTTTTACGCAGAAGCTATATGCATTGAAGAAGCTGACCCATGCATCGAAGTCAAATAATAAACAGAGTTTTAATTAGAGTTCAAGTTTCAGTAACATGCTTCCAAACTCAATACAAACGAAGCAGCATCTAGAAGATACTACGGACCAAGTTTAATAATTTAGAAATGCAGATAACATATACTTAATTGTTCATGCGAATAAAAGGTAAACGAAAAGAGAGCAGATACGATAATAAATCAACATGCAGTCAATAAACACAAAAACAAATGCGCCAGATTTCGTCAAATGAACAAGAAGCCAACACTAACAAGTAGACGAGAAGAACCCTTCAAAGTTGTCAAATCGATTACGTTAACACGAAGCTTACTGTTTGGACTCCAAGGATGTTTCTTTATATAGACACATACAACATCTACATATCATTTCATACGATCCCAACGCAATTGATACCCATAATCACATATTCAAACAAAAAGATGGCAATGATGAGAATCTTGGTCATAGCAATGGCGACCATCTTTCTTATAGAAGCAACAATGGGGGTGAATAATGTAGTTGGAGCACCACGTGGTGGCTAGGGTTATACCGCCTTTTGGTAAGGCCGCGATTCCAAAAGATTAACCGAAAACCAAAGACGATTCTTCCCGAAGATTGGTTGTACGCAGGCTCATTATGGATATCGATGAATTTTGAACAAGTCCGGATCGAGCTACAATTAACAAGACACAACAATCGAAGCTATGAAAGCTAGAATTCCGAATTTCAAGTCAATCCGAGTTCGTGTGCTCAAGTTATGATCGATGCAAGTTGGAGGAGATAACCCTGTTTTCGCATCCATCGCTGAACCGCAATTCGATCGATCGTGTTCGCCTAGATCAGATCACACTACTTCACATCAGTCAGTTAACCTTGATTCGAATCTGTCCAGACTATGCAATTCATATCCATCAGGAAGTTATACCTTGTTCGAATCGATCAACCAAACTCCCTTGTTCGTATACATCGAATCACATTTGTTCGAATCCATTGGCTAGCCTAGTTCGTATCCATCAGGTGACCTTAGTTCATATCCATCAAGTAGTCACTATTTCGTATCCATCACAGCATTGCTTGTTCGTATCCATCAAGTTTGAGCGACTTTGATCGACACGAACTACGCCACGTCCATTGATATGAACTAAACCCACTTAATCGATTCGAACTGGGCATCCTACAGATCGATGCGAATAAGGCAAAGTTCAAGGAGAGACTCGGTCAACACGGCATAGAAAGTGGATCGATCCGAGAAGTGCACGTCATGTCATCACCTGGATACATGCACTGATCGATTGGAAACGATCGATACGAAGAGATCGATTCGAATGTGACAGCCTTCATGGAATGGCAAGTTTGCATCGATCATATCTCACAATCCACAAGTCCAAATGCTATGAAATTTTTACAGGAGCTTAGTACAAGCTAAAGAATGTTCCTTCCAAGTTTCGACTCCTTTGGATGAATTCTTGATCGACACGAAATTAGATCGTACCGACCACGTAACGAATCGAAGCTTTGTGGGATCGATCGCGTGGGCCCCCTCATGTGCCAGAAGAAGTCTGCCGAAGTTTGAGCGAGATATCAGCCTCCTACACCTATAAATAGGGTCCCAGGAACTAAATAAGAAGGATATTTTCGACTCTTAAATGTCCAGACTCTGCCGGATTCAACTTTGTACTTCTTCACTGCTGTTGTGCTCGAATTTCAAAGCTAATTCGTCGTTATCCGCTGTAATCGATTGTAATCATCAAGTGAATATCAATAAAGTCATCAAATTCAAAGTGGACGTAGGCTAGATCGTCGAACCACTATAAATTATGTGTTGTTTACTGCTTTCTTTCGAACTTTCTGGGTGTTCTTCATCTTTATTTCTCTACAAACTCGTTATCTGTGATCTGTGAATGCGAACTGGTGCTTTCTTTGACTATTGGGTGTTTGTGACCATTTTTGGCGCAAACATTTTGGTGCTTTCACCGAGAAGGCTAATTCAGGGATTCTATCATTCTTTGAATTTGAAAGTTTAAGGATACAGATCTGAAACGTTATGACAAGGCAATCAAGTAGAAGGCAAAGACCAGAGAGGTCGGCATGAAGGAAGTCAAGAGGATTCCTCAGGAGCAATTCAGGCATCGATCTTCGTCACCAGGGACGAGATAGAAACAATGTTCAACAGACAAGTGGAGATGATGAAGAATCTACTTCGACAAGTTGGACAAGTTGGAGTGCAGAATCAGTGGAACGTAACTGCAGGAAATGTTGGAGACAAAAGTCGGAAGCGTGGAGCAACCAGAATTCAGAACGGAGTAGGACCATCTGGGCGGCACCAGAACTAGGGGATACTCACCTAGAGCATGTTGACCCAATCTCGGGAAGAGCATCAGGTGGACCCGAGCAGCACGGCGTTGGTAGAGAAACGGATGCTCAGCTAGGAGAACGGATTCCAGGATACCCTCGTGAACTCAGAGGGCAGGTCGAAGGCAGCTGGCGAGGACTGCAACTCGGAGATAGTGATAGATTGGTGGAGATGGTTAGACGGGCTATGAGAGGTGGATTGGTAAATAAAGACTCGAAGGATGTGAATAGGAGTCCTTTTACTCCAAATATCAGGCGAGCTAGGAACCCACCGGATTTTAAGCTACCATCATTAGAGATGTATAATGGGAGGACAGACCCTACGGTTCATCTGACAAAGTATATGAGGCATATGGAAGTGTCGGGGGCATATGGAAGCACTGAAGCAAAGAGCTGGGGAATCTTTGAGGAGCTTTTTGATGCGATTCAATGCAGCAGCAGCATCGGTGGATCGACCAGATACATCCACGGTTTTGATGGCAGCTGTATCAGGCATAGTTGATAGCACAGAATTCAAGAATTCATTGACAAGAGATCTCCTTATGGATCTAAGAGAATTTTATCACGAGGCTGAAGGATTTTTACGGTTAGAAGATGCACATGCTGAAAGAGAGGAAGGAGAAGGAAGCGATGTTTATGCAGTCAAGGGTGGAAATCCTCCTAAAAAAGGTGTAGAAATTGGAAAAGGAAAACGAAAGGCTAAGGATAACGATGATGGATCAACACGACCATAAAAGGAACCAAGATTCACCTCGTATAAGAGGCTAAACAAAACTTTGGAGCGGATCTACCAGGACACCAAGGGACAGGTTCCATATCGAAGGTCGATGAGGAGAGATCCGACCGACAACGAAAGAAGGTCAGACAAGTATTGCCTATTGCACGAGCTGAATTGTCATAGCATAAACGACTGCAGACACTTAAAAGATGAAGTCAAGGGGCATATCCGAAATTGTTTGCTATTGCAATACGTGAGAAGGAGGGACACGACAGTGAAACAAGAACAACCACCGCCTGCACCAACTGAAGATGGCTTAGGATCGAGGCGCCAGCTTGTTATCAATTGATTGAGATAATGATGAACGAGTGGCAAACTCCACACCGAAGCGATTAGGTTGTTTACACGTGTACAGGACCACGAACGATCCTCGGGCATGCTCTGATACAACTATAAATCACATCGATGTAGGTGTTTGCGCTCACTGTTTTGCTTCTCATGATTGGATTTGATTTTGTCGAACATTTCTATTGAAAAACTCAGTTGAATGGATATCTGATTTTGATAATTCTGAAATGGCTAAGCTACTTACACATGTGCGGGGTCGTGAACGGTCCTTAGGCATGCTCTGAGATGGTGATAAACTGCCCTAACAAACGATCCAGAAACTCACTCAAATGCAAAATCTGGTATTGATGATACTAAGTCCCCCCTGGGCACATACAATTCGTCACGAACGGCACCCGACCGCGAACAGTCACAATTCACCTCGAACGGCACCCGACTGCAAACGGTCATAATTCGCCGCGAACGGCACCCGATCGCGAACGATCACAAATCTCCACGAACGGCACCCCGACCGCGAAAGGTCACCATTCGCCGCGAACGGCATCCGACCACGAATGGTCACATATCACCTCAAATGACATACAATCTCGAATGATCGTCATTCGTAGTCAGATAAGACTATCAATTTCTTTGTAGGTCATTAATAGGATATGAATGTCCAGCTTATGGCATTACAAAATACATCTTCCTACGCAAGACATGTTTTTGGGGGTAAGTGTTATCCCGCCTTTTGGAAAGGCCGTGATTCCAAAAGATTAACCAAAAACCAAAGACGATTCGTCCCGAAGATTGGTTGTACGTAGGCTCAATATAGATATCGATGAATTTTGAACGAGTCCGGATCGAGCTACAATTAACAAGACACAACAAGCGAAGATATGAAAGCCAACATTCTGAATTTCAAGTCAATCAGAGTTCGTATGCTCAAGTTATGATTGATGCAAGTTGGAGGAGATAACCCTGTTTTTGCATCCATCGCTGAACCGCAGTTAGAATCGATCTTGTTTTCCTCGATCATATCACACTACTTCGCATCCGTCAGTTAACCTTGGTTCGAATCCATCCGGACTATGCAATTCATATCCATCAGGGAGATATACCTTGTTCGAATCGATCAACCAAAATCCCTTGTTCGTATCCATCGAATCACATTTGTCCGAATCCATCAGATAGCCTTGGTTCGTGTCCATCGGGTGACCTTAGTTCGTATCCATCAAGCAGTCACTATTTTATATCCATCACAACATTGCTTGTTCGTATCCATCAAGTTTGAGTGACTTTGATTGATATGAACTACGCCACCTCCTTCGATACGAACTAAACCCTCTTCATCGATTCGAACTGGGCATACTACAGATCGATACGAATAAGGTGAAGTTCAAGGAGCGACTCGGTCAACATGATATAGAAAGTGGATCGATCCGAGGGTGCGTGCCACATCATCACCTGGACACGTGCGCCGATCGATTCGAAACGATCGATACAAAGAAATCGACTCAAACGTGACAGCCTTCATGGAATCGCAAGTTTGCATCTTTCATACTCATAATCCACAAGTCCAAATGCTATGAAATTTTCACAGGAGCTTACGTACAAGCTAGAGAATGTTTCTGCCAAGTTTCGACTCCCTTGGACGAATTCTTGATCGATACGAAATTGGCTCGTATCAACCACGGAACGAGTCGAAACTTTGTGGGATCGATCGCGTGGGCCCCCTCACGTGCCAGAAGAAGTCTTCCGAAGTTTGAGCGAGATGTCAGCCTCTTACGCCTATAAATAGGACCCCAGGCCCTACAGAAGAAGGATCTTTTCGACTCTCAAACGTCCAAACTCTTCCGGATTCAACTTTATACTTCTGCACTGCTATTGTACTCGAATTTCAGAGCTATAATTCGTCGTTATCCGCTGTAATCGATTGTTTTCATCAAGTGAATATCAATAAAGTCATCAACTTCAGAGTGGATGTAGGCCAGGTCGCTGAACCACTATAAATTCTATGTTGTTTACTACTTTCGTTTGAATTTTTTGGGTGTTCTTCATCTTTATTTCTCTACATACTCGTTATCTGTGATATGTGGTTGCGAGCTGGTGCTTTCTTTGACTATCGGGTGTTTGTGACCATTTTTCACGCAAACAGCTGGGACCTTTCTGCAAATCTTAATGCCTAGGCTTCTATCCAAACATTTACAAAAGGAGACAATTTGGGTATGATTTCATTGCTCCTTTGTTTTTCTTTTTGATATCTAAAGTTACATTTTCATTACTATTTTTCATGTTACAGGTAAAACGGTGTTGAATTTGTTGTGGAAATTCTAACTCGTGACCACTCAAATCAAAACCCCAAAGCACAGCAAAAACGAAATCATGATAAAAAGTGCAAAAACAAACAATCAATATCTCAATCCAATCCAAAACCAAATACAATCATCAAAATAGCAATATAAATTCAAAGCAATAATGATAAAATAAATCACATACCGATTTATAGTGGTTCCACTAACGTCTTGTTAGTGTACATCTACTTTGAAAGAGAGCCTTTATTAATATCAATGAGTAGCATACAATAGATTGGTTACAATGATCAAAATTCTAATAGAATTGATTTGTGGAGAAGATAATTAAAGAAAATTAAGTTTTGATAAACCCTAATTAATGGTGGATAAACCCTTAATTAAACTCTTGTAATCGTTCCTTCTCCGAATTCTGAAAATAGCTTATATATGAGAATTGAAAACCTAGGAAAAATTCTAGAACTGCCTCTCTGAATGTCACAAATCATCACACCAAGCGCAAGCTAAAATAATAGGTTGAAAAACGTCACAGAAGTTTGTCATATGTTTTGGAAAAAAATTCCCGAAACCACAGACATCTGCCCCAAAGTGACTGACGTTTGACCCAAGTCTCGGGTTTCAAAATCCTAAAGAAACATACGTTTGACCCAAGTCTTAGGTTTCAAAATCCTAAAGAAACAGAAATTTGTCACTCCACGACAAACCTTTATGCTGCTACTAGAAGTAGCACTTCCTTTCTTTTACCTTAACTTTTATCTTCGAGCTCCGATTTGCGAACCGTCTTCTCCGTCAGCAAACTATTTCCAACCACTTTAATTGAATATAGTGTCGCCAAAATTCAACACTCCACCTCGGCACTATATCCTTCTCCAACTCCGGTGGTACCATACCATCACCAACAACCGATATCACCAAATATCACCACTTCCACCTTCAACTAAAAAAGCTTGAATGCTTTCCCAATGAGCACCTCAAAGCCACCTCCCAGTGCACTCCATCAACGAGCTCAGGAAAAGCCTCCACCCGCTAACGAAGTATTGAAAGCACCCAAATCCAAAACCGTCTCACCAAAAGACAAAAGCACTACGAAGTGTGAACTAGTACTCATTAAGAAGATAGAGCCACAATCTCTCGCTGGTACTCTTCATCATCCATCACCAAGCTCCTCCCTCAACCATGTCACGTGCCACCCATTGCACCTAGCGCTTCAACAAGCGAATCAATTTCGAGCAATGCTCGAACTTTCCTACTAGCAATGCTTTAGTGAACATATCTGCCGCGTTATCCTTTGTGTCACTTTCCGAAGATATACTTGCTTATCTTCATCCATGGCTGCTAGAAATTACTCTTCCACTTCAATATGCTTAGTCCATTAGTTAAATGCCAAATTCTCTGCCAAGTGAATAGTACTTTGGCTATCTCATTGAACATTAATGCTATCATGCTCGAATCCAAAGTAACACAACAATTGTCTCAAATAAAGTGCCTCCTTTGCCGCCTTCACCACGACTATCAACTCCACCTCCCTAGTGGATAAAGAAACTACGATCTACAATCTCGATCTTAAACTTATAGTCGTACCACCAAGTATGAAGACATACCTAAAAGTTGATTTTCTTCGAGCCCTATCACCGGCGTAGTTCAAATCACAATAACCAACCAACTTGCAATCCATCCCCTCACTACCGCAAAAAACATGACCATGAGATGATGTACCTAAGGTATTTCAATATAAGCTTCACTGCTTTCCAGTGCAATTTTCCCGGATTAGCCATATATCGACTAATCATCCCGACGACATTTTCAATATCAGGCATTGTACACACTATAGCATACATTAAACTTCGAACCGCACTAGCATATGGGACCTCTACCATATAAGCCTTGTCTTTCTCCAAAATAGATGATCCTCTACTCGAAAGCTTCATATGCAAAGGTAAAGGTGAATTTGATGTCTTTGCATTCTCAATGCTGAATAGGTAAAGCACTTTCTCTACATACTTCTTTTGAGTCAATTTCAACACAAAACGCTTTCGATACCTCTTTATTTTCATGCCCAATATCCTCTTTGCTTCTCCAAGATTCTTCATTTCGAACTCCGATTTCAAACACAGTTTAACTTGTTGATTTTGTTCTTATCTTTTGAAGCAATGAGCACCACGAATAACCGTAGCAATGCAGCCGAAGGTTTAAGTTCTTTTAGAGAAACAAACACTATAATATTTATGAATAATATTTATAAATGGTTATTGCTCTGTCGTATCCTAGACACCAAAAAATTAAATCGTTCAAAGAAAACAACTTGCCAATATACAATTAAGTGTTATCGATGTCTAACCGTTATTATTAATCAAAAGTCTAGGATGAAATGCAAAGCGGAAATTAAACATGTATTAACAATGCAACTATGAATGGATTTTTGTTTTTTGTTTTTGAATTTTTTTTAAAAATGCAAGCAACTAACAACGCAAATAAAATAAACTAGAGATGAAAGCACGTACCAGAGCGTGCAGAATTATTAGCAATTTTATTTTAAATAGTAATTTATATATATAAGAAAGCTAAGCAGTTATTTTTTATCAAGCAAATCTTATCCTCGTGATTTCTGCTTTGGCAACCTAAAAATGAAACAAGATATATACAATTTTTTTTTATATCAAGGAAGAAACTAAGAAAAATACGAACCAAAACAACTTTTTTTCTCTTTTCTTTTCTTTTTAAAAAAAAAACTGAAAACAAATGAATCTAAAACCAAACTATCATAAACTAAAACAAACGAAATCAAAATAACCCACCTTTTTTTTGTTTTTGTTTTTTTTATACAAAGGTAGAAAAAAATTAAAATTAAAGAAAGATTAATAGATAAAAAGACAAAATAAAAAATAGCAACAGAACTCTAAACATAGGTTAAAACTATCTTGCGCGACCCATAGTTACTAGCACTTCAACATATAATTCGCAAGTCCACTTCTATACATACACACACACATATATACATATATACATACATATATATACATATATATACATAAATATATATATATATATATATATTCCCTCAATCCAAACTCCTGTCTTTATCAAAATCAAATTCGATAATCAAATTTGGAAAATACCGTGCACTGGGTTGACTTCGATTCGCAGGCGATTTCATATGAAGGAACGATTTTGGTTCTGGTTCGAGTTGTGGTTTGGTTATTGCGAGGTTCGAGAAGGAGGAGGAGTTGTCAACAAGTCGCATTGTTGAATTGTGGAAGAGGTGGGTTGTTCGGCGCTTTTGTTCATGGTTTCAGATTGCATTTCTTGATGAGGAGATGAATATTTTGAGGAACAAGATGAAGATACGGTGGCCTGTAGTTACAGGAAAATAAAGTGAGGAAATTTGTTGAGAAAGAAGGAAGTTATATAACAGTTTGAGAGGAAGAAGAAGAATTAATACCAGACATGCACGCTTATACAAGAAAATGTGCACACTTTTCATGTACACATCAAGAAAATGATAATTCGTCAAAGAATTATGTCTTAGATGTAATAGTGTATCAAGAAGTGTCAATTTGGATTTGTACTTTGAAAAGAGAAAGAACAATGTACTATTATGAATCAATAATTTGTATTAAATTTGCAGTTCATTCAAAGAAGACAAAAGATGAAGAAATACGTGCTGATAATTGCAATTACCCAGATAAATTGCAAAAGAAACATATGCAAGAACAACAATTTTTACCTTAAAGTCTTATACAACAAAGGATTATATATTGAATTTAGCAAAGGTATTTGAATTGACAAAATTACTTACAGGATTTTGTAACAGGAAATGCTAATGTCCAAACCGTTGAATAAAAAACAAAGAATTATTGATCAAGATATATCAATGGCAGATTCAAGAACAAGTATTATTTATCAAATGAATATCTAAGACAGGTAATAGCAATAGGAAGAACAAAATTATAAGAGAACTGAAGCAATATAACAGAAAATCAAACCAGACAAATCAATAAGAATTAAGCATATGGGTAAGGACAAAGGAATTGAACATGGTGAATATAGAAGAAGACAAGTAGCAATCAGCAGGTAATCAAAACACAATGAACAAGAATACAATTTTCTTTTTGATTTCTTCACACCCTTCCAGTTATGAAAACACCACTATATATATACGCATCACGGTATTACCACAAACACCTTGCCTACACAACCCATGCAAGCACAAATACCACATATGACCCATTACAATATCTATCTACGTATACAACATATCAGATTTACATATTACTCCTACTGTCACATGTACAACTCATCACAACCCAGAATTATGAGTGTATTGGTTGTGCACGTGCATACAAGCACAAACTGATACGCTCCTTTATCATACTGCTCCAGCCTCAATATCAACAATACTCATCTCTAGCACCTTACTAGCAACCTCTAGTGGCTTCCCTGATGAAGCAGTGATCAGCAGTGGCAGACCTAACATTTCTTCCTTCATTTTAGCACTTTCCCGAGGCAACTGACAGCCTCCCTTCTCCAAAATCATGGCCATCATCCCCTTGCTGTTACAAATTGGTGCTTCTGGTGATTCGGGTGTCGATTTCAGGAGGAGGTGGTTCGGCGATGTGTCTGGTTAGTTCGAGTGTTGGCAATTGGTTGAGGTTGTGATTGTTGGAAGTTTGTGACTGTAGCTTTATGGTGTGATTTGTGGTTGGTGGAGGTGATTTGGGAGGTGTTGATGTGTTTGCTATGGGTCGCAGTATTGTAGGAAGGCTTGGTGATGGCAGTTGTACAAGCGATTGGGTGGTCGATTGCGTTTTGCTTTGGGTCGTATGTTGAAGCTTGGTGCAGGTAACGTGAATGAGGGGGAGCAGAGATAGGATGGTGGCTGGCTGGCTGGTGGTCAGGTCAGTGTAGTATGGTGAATGTGGTATTTTGCACAATAGAATGTAATGGTGTTTTTTTTGTACAACAGAATGTGATATGGGGAGTGGTGAGTAGGTAGGTCAGTGGATGACAATAGTGGTGATTGTTGAAAATTTTCAAAGAGAGTCTTTGGGGTTTGGGTTTTTTGTATTTAAAGAGTAGAAGAAAAGAAAGAAAAAGAAAGAAGAGTTTAGTCCCACATTCTAAAGCTTTATACAAGAATCTTGTATAAGTATAGCTCTCTCGAGTGGATGTTGGGCCATAGGGCTCCCACATGTTTTCTTTGTTATGAGGAGAGAAGTCATGCAACACCACACGCGCCCCGCCGCTGTCCGTCCAACCGAACCGAGTCGGGTACGGGTAACGGGCCAGATTTAACGGTCGCGACGTTTCGCGAATGGATACCTCTTCAACACTATAAATAGCAACGTACAGAATTCATTTCGCAACAGTTTTAATTCTTCTTCTTCTTCCCAAACGGTTATGCGACGCCATTAATCAGTTGCTCTGTTTTGTGACGCCTCCAAGGTGTTGCAAATTCAGAAACCGTTGCAGAATTGTTCTCTTCTTCCTCTTCATTCTTTTTCTACAAGTTGCATCATCAGAAACCGTTCTAAAGTGTTCTTGGTCGGATCGTTGTATAAACTTTGAATTCGATTACGCTGTTATAGGGCTTCATTGAATCCTGAAAGTCGTTAGTTCGATAACCCGTTTGTACCTGGTGGGTTGAACTATTGTCTGAAAGAATCTATTCCACAGATCCTTGAAGTTGGAAGTACAGCATTGTCTTCATCACTATCGCCATCAAATCCGTCTCGGATCACAAAATTCCCAACAAAATTTTCAGACAATAGACTTCAACCATGGAAGGTTTGAGCGCTCTACAAGTTATGAATCAGCATCTAACTCGATTGGAGCGTTTTGATGGCGACAATTTCACTCGTTGGCAAGAGACGATGAAATTTTTCCTGATCACCGTCAAGTTGTTCTACATCTTGGAAGATGACTTGGAAGAAATCCCGGAGGAAACTGATAAGGATGATGCTGCTCTAAAGGCTAAACGTGCAAAGCGCAAAGAGGACGATTTCCTATGCAGAGGACATATTTTGAATGTGCTATCTACCACAGTCTACAATGCTCATAGGACCTTGGAAACAGCGAAGGCACTCTGGACTGCTCTGGAGATTAAGTACCGCATATCCGAGGCAAGTAATAAAAAAAAATTTATTTCTAATTTTATGGATTTCAAAATGGCCACCAATAAGTCCATAATTAGACAAGTAAGCGAAATCTTACTGTTGGTGAATCAACTTAAAGATGCTGGAATTGATCTCCCTGAATCTTTTGTTGTTGGTGTTATAATTTCGAGACTTTCGCATAGTTGGAATAATTATAAGAAAAAGATGAAGCATGCGGAAACGGATTATAATTTAGACGGTTTACAGTGTCAACTTCGTATTGAAGAAGACTCTCGCAAACGCGATCTAGATGATAATCCGCGAGCTGAGTCCCATTCTAAGGCAAATATACTGATAAATTAAAGCCAAAGAATGAGACACAGTTTAAGAAAAATCATTCCATAACTAACAACAGAAAGAAAGGTGCTTGTTATTTTCGTAACAAGCCCGGCCACTATGCCCGAGACTGCCATCTGCGGAAGAAACAACAAAAAGTGAATGTGGTCGAAGACTCGCTTGTGGCTGTAGTGCAAGAGGCAAATTCCGTTAGTGGCAATGATAATGATTGGTGGTTTGATACCGGAGCAACCATTCACATTTGCAAAGACCGTAATCTGTTCAAGAGTTACGAAGAAAATAAAGGAGAAGCCGACGAAGTTACTGGAGCAAATAAGGTTCCAAGCAAAGTTCTGGGAAAAGGCACTATAAAACTTCTTGTCACCTCTGGAAAAGTTCTTACATTAGTCAATGTATTCTATGTACCCGATATGTGTCAGAATTTGGTCTCTAGATACCTTCTTAACAAAGGAGGATTCAAGATGGTGTATGAGTCTGATAAGCTAGTGTTGTCTAAGAATGGTAAATTCATTGGACAGGGATACTCTTGTAACGGCATGATTAAGTTGAATCTAATAAAGAAATTTTCTGTTTATATTGTTGATTCTATTAATTTATGGCATGGTAGATTAGGACATGTTAATTATAATTCCATTAGGAATATTAATAAATTAGGATTAATTTCTGATTGTGATTTCGATATCATCTCTAAATGTGAAATATGCGTTCAAGCAAAAATACACCGGAAATCCTTTAAATCCGTAGAAAGGAAAACTGGTTTGCTTGATTTGGTATATAGTGATGTAGGTGACCTAAAAAGTCATATCACCTATGGTGGTAACCAATACTATATAACATCCATTGATGATTATACTAAATATGCATATGTATATCTAATGAAAACTAAAGATGAGGCTTTTGATAAATTCAAATTTACAAAGCAGAGGTCGAAACACAATTAGAAATTAAAATTAAAATATTACATTCAGATCGTGGTGGTGAATATTTCTAAAATGAATTCACCTTGTTTTGTAAACAACAAGGTATAATTCACCAATGTACTGCCCTATATACACCACAACAAAATGGTGTTGCTGAAAGGAGGAATAGAACTTTAGTAGAAATGGTTAATTCCATGCTCATAAGTTCTAATTTACCTTATAACCTATGGGGTGATGCTATGTTATCTGCATGTTATATTTTAAATAGAGTACCATTTAAAAAAGAATAATATTTCCTCTTATGAATTATGGTTTAATAGGAAACCTAACCTAACTAGACTTAAAGTTTGGGGTTGCTTAGCTTATGTTAGAAAACCAGACCCTAAACAACCAAAGTTAGGAAATAGAGCATTTAAATGTGTTTTCATAGGATATTCACTTAATAGTATAACTTGTAGATTTCTTATTCTTGACACCCTAGAAGTTATAGAATCTGTAAATGTAGAATTTTTTGAAAATCAAACTGTTGAGATCCCATTGAGATCATCTAGTCCAGAACGTAGTATGGCTAATGATATCAATGACGACGATTATGTTCCTGCTCAAAACAGCAAAGAAGAGTCAGTACCAGGTAATAGTACTGAACAATGGAGAAGTAAAAGAGCGAGAATAGAGAAGGACTATGGTCCTGAATTCATTACATATCTTGTAGAAGGCAGTAAGGACGAAGTCCTTAATGTGAATAAATATGTAATGAACGTTGATGATGATCCCAAAACTTATTCTGAAGCTATGAGTTCTAGAGATTCAAATTTCTGGAAAGAAGCTATCAATGATGAAATGAATTCCATAATGTTAAACCAAACTTGGGTTTTAACTGATTTACCTCCTAGTGCTAAACCTATAGGGTGTAAATGGATATTCAAAAAAAAGTTGAACACAAATGGATCCATTGATAAGTTTAAAGCCAGATTAGCTGCTAAGGGATATAAGCAAAGACATGGAGTAGACTATTTTGATACATATGCTCCAGTTGCTCGCATATCTTCTATACGCTGTTTAATTGCACTTGCATCAATTCATAAATTAGTCATACATCAAATGGATGTAAAGACTGCTTTTCTAAATGGAAATTTAGAAGAAGAGATATATATGGAACAACATGAAAGTTTCAAAACCCCAGGCCAAGAAAAGAAAGTTTGCAAATTAGTAAAATCTCTTTATGGCCTGAAGCAAGCTCCCATGTAATGGCATGAGAAGTTTGATAAAGTTGCACTATCATATGGATTCATTGTTAATGATGCTGATAAATGTATTTATAGCAAATCAGATAACAACGGTATTGTTATAATATGTTTATACGTTGATGACATGCTAATATTTGGTTCCAATACATCCTGTGTGAATGAAACTAAAATTTTCTGTCTTCTAAATTCGATATGAAAGATCTAGGAGAGGCTGATGTAATTCTGGGAATTAAAATTGTTAGGAAAGAGGGGGAGTTATTACTAACTCAATCCTATTACATAGAGAAATTCCTACAAAAGTATGGTCATTACGATGACAAACCAGCACCAACTCCTTTAGATCCTAGTATTAAATTAGAAAAGAACACTGGACGTACTATCTCTCAACTAGAGTATTCCAGTGTTATTGGGAGTCTTATGTATGTTAATGCATTGCACTAGACCAGACATCGTGCATGCTATAAGTATATTGTGTCGATTTACGAGTAATTCAGGTTTCGAACATTGGAAAGCCATTTCCAGAGTTTTAGCTTATTTGAAAGGAACCATTGGATATGGTTTATCTTATAAAGGATGTCCTCCTATTATAGAAGGATATAGTGATGCAACCTGGAACAATGTAGAATCCAAATCCAAGTCTACGACTGGATGGATCTTTACACTAGGAGGCGTTGCTGTATCTTGGGCTTCCAAGAAGCAGACCTGTATTTCTGACTCAACAATATTGTCAGAATTGATTGCATTAGCATATGCATGTAAAGAAGCGGAATGGCTTAGGAATTTATTATTGGAAATCCCTTTGTGGAAGAAGCCATCTCCAGCAGTCTTGATTAACTGTGACAATCAAGCAACAATATACAATGTGTCTAATAAGACATATAATGGAAAGTCTAGACATGTGAGTCTAAGACATCAAATGGTAAGACAGTTACTCAAAAGAGGAGTTATAACTGTTGACTACATAGAAACGAAAAAAAACTTGGCTGACCCACTTACAAAAGGTCTTCCAAAGGCATTGGTTTCTATAAAGTCATAAGAAATGGGACTAAGGTCTGTGAATGAAGGTTGATAATCCTTAACAGAAACCCAACTTATGTCTTGAAAAGGATAGACAAAGTTCAATGGGTACCAACAAGTTAAGAGAATGATTATGGAACACTAAATTGATAATCCCATAATATTTAGTGTTGGATTCTGCAAGAACAAAGGATGGATATATATCCTTAATAAGTCTAGAAACCTTAAAAGGTGTATCGCAGAAACACCTTAAGAGACTTACCTATATGAGTATGGAAATCAGGCCGTTTTCTAGAAAAGTAAGACCGCTTTCTAAGTAGACTCATGAAACAGGATTTAAGCACATGGCCATTAACATGCTGAGCAATACAGAACACTTTACCTAAGGAAATCAACATGTGTGATTGTTCCGGTTTTATCATTAGGGATACTTGGTTTAAGATTCGTTCACCATAGAATCTCGATAAGGCTTTGAATGGTTTACACTAAGTAAAGGTTCAAATCCAAAAGATACCTTTTATCTATGTGTTGGTTTTCACGATGATGCAAAACTTGATCTTAGAACTACATAGGCTTGATCCCACTTGGGTATGTAGGAAGTCACTCTAGTGATTCAGCCGTCCTATTTATTTATTTTCTTATTTTGAAAATTAGGGGAGATTGTTGAAAATTTTCAAAGAGAGTCTTTGGGGTTTGGGTTTTTTGTATTTAAAGAGTAAAAGAAAAGAAAGAAGAAGAAAGAAGAGTTTATCCCACATTCTAGAGCTTTATACAAGAATCTTGTATAAGTATAGCTCTCTCAAGTGGATGTTGGGGCCTTGGGGCTCCCACATGTTTTCTTTGTTGTGAGGATAGAAGTCATGCAACACCACACGCGCGCCGCCGCCGTCCGTTCGACCGACCGAACCGAACCGGGTCGGGTACGGTTACGGGTTTCGAGTTCGGATCCAAAAATATTTTTGGATCAAAATATGAACAGTAACGGAACAGATTTCAGCCCATTAAGGACCCAGAACCGGAATTCAGAATTTGAATGATGGCGGGAATTTGTAACGTTTTCTGAACGTTACAAATACGAATGGACGCGACGTTTGGTTTTGAATCCATTCGTAACGGTTGCGAACCGTTGCTAACGGTCGCGACGTTTCGCGAATGGACACCTCTTCACACTATAAATAGCAACGCCCAGAATTCATTTCGCAATAGTTTTAATTCTTCTTCTTCCCAAACAGTTCTACGACGCCATTAATCCGCTGCACTGTTTTGTGACGCCTCCAAGGTGTTGCAAATTCAGAAACCGTTGCAGAATTGTTCTCTTCTTCCTCTTCATTCTTTTTATACAAATTGCATCATCAGAAACCGTTCTAAAGTTTTCTTGGTTGGATCAAAGTTGTACAAACTTTGAATTCGATTACGCTGTTATAGGGCTTCATTGAATCCTGAAAGTCGATAGTTCGATAACCTGTTTGTACCTGGAACTATTGTCTGAAAGAATCTATTCCATAGATCATTGAAGTCAGAAGTACAACATTGTCTTCATCACTATCGCCATCAAATCCATCTCGAATCGCAAAATTCCCAACAGTGATAAACAGAAGTGATGACTGGTTTGGGAAGATTGTACAGTGATGTGGCAGATCTTTGCTGTGGTGTGGAGACTGCTGTGTATGACAGTTTCTGGCGGAAGTGTTGCTTTGTGGGGAGGGTAAGCTGAAGTATATGAATGCAGGGGAAGGTTCAGGTGATTGAAGTGGTTATGAAGTTGATGTTGTGTAATTGACGATGATGATTATTGTGGAGGATGTAGTGATGAAGTCAGAAGGCAATCAGATTGGAAGTGATGTATGTTGAAGTGCACTATTTGGATATGCACAGTGTGTTGAGAAGAAGTGGCAGGAAAGCAGGCTACTGGCATTTGTTTGTGGAGGATGTGAAGGCAGTTGCTTGCTGCAGTTATACATTTTGAGGAGTTCAGAAGTGATGGTTGTTGTAGCTGTCAGATTGATCGGGGAGAAGAAGTATGATATGTATTGAGGGGTGAATGGCGTAAGTAGTTGTTGTATGGTGAAGTTGAAGTTTGTTGCTTGGTGGATGGTATATGGTAAGGAAGGTTGTTTATATGCAATGAAACTGGTGATGTTGTAGTTTTTGGAAAATGAGATGATCTCTATTGATGATGGGAAGTAGATGAGTACTGCAGTTGTATGGAGAATGATCATAGGCAGAAGTATGATGAAGGGGTAAGTATGCAAGAGGATGCAATGGTGTATGTGTATGAAGTAAGGCAGTAGAAGTATGATGCTGTTGAAGTGCTCAGTCAGGGTGGTGGTGATAAGGAGTTGCTGGTGAGGTTGGATTATGCAAAGAGTAGTTGTGGGTAATTTGTGATGTTTTGCAAGGAAGAAATTGTTTTGGTGGATGAAGTGACAAGGATGTGGTGTGTATCGGTGGCAGAAATGAGGGAGTGAAGCGGTTAGTGGTTTTGAAGTTGTGAATGATGAAACAAGGTTGTTTGATATGTAAGGAACAGTGTATATGGTATGGAACAGGGAGGAACAGAGAGGTGACAGGCAGGACAATGGGTTGAGTTTGTGGTTAGTAGCAGATGAAGATGGAGTCGAGGCAGTGCAGTGTGTTGTAGCAGATGAGATGGTTGTAGTGTGGTGATGATAGTAGATGGCTGCAGCAATGAACTGTGGTATATGGTGGAAGTGGATGGAAAGTAGTTAGGTTGTGAAGCGGTGAAGTATGTATGAAGTATGATATTGTATGAAGGGAGGCAGTTGGATATGTAAGTGGAAGTTGTATGCATAGAAGTCTAAGTGGAGTTCCAACAAAGGGCAAAGAAGTTTAAGTGGAGTTCCAACAAGGGGTGGATGTACAGATGTATTAGGCTGAGAACAGTGAATATTTTTGTAATAAGGCAGTTTTGAAAATGTACACTGAAAATTGGCAATGTAAATTGAAAATTTGTAAATAAAATTGACAACGAAATGAATTATTTTTTCCTTTTTCAAATGAAATTGTGTATTTTATATATATATATATATATATATATATATGGAAACGTACACAAACCAAACAGCTAGAAAACAACAGCAAACACACAAAAAAATAAAAGCATAAATCAAACAACGAGCACACAACACAATAATTTTTTTAATGTAATTAACACACAAAAATATTAATTAACAATAACTCGAAGAATAGAAAATCAAATCAAATCAATTCTCCAGCAACGATGTCAAAAACTTGTTTAACGAACAAATTTTTTATCGGTTTAGAAAATCGATGAAAAATTAATAATAAAAACAACCGCAAGCGCACGGCGTACAAATGTCAGTACGTGGCGAGTACGGGTCGATCCGTAGGGAATTGTTAGATTTTAGAAATGTATTCAATCAAATTAATCAAAGTTAAGAGTTGTTTAAGTTAGAAAATGAGAAGATTAACAAACTAGCAAATTAAACGTGATAACAAAATGACAGTAAAAAGATAATTTAGAGATAAATCCACTCTCTAGATCACATAGTTCAACAAAATATGAAATTATGATCTTCTTTTTTATCATTACTGAGTTTAATTGATGTGTTTATCACAAGTATGACATATTTGTGTTATTAATTAGCTCAAAATAGCCATCAAACTATAACACAATCTTTATATCACTTTTAACTTTCATAAAAAATGATAATAAAGATGAAAATAAAATCTATTTTAAGTATGGCCTATTAACTATTGATTAGAAATATAGACCATCACATTTTGATTTCAACATTCATTTCATTACCATAATCATATGTAGATGAAGATATAATTTTTGTTTGTGATTGTTTAAGCATAGTCTATTTGTTATGAACAACATGGCCTATCAAATTCAACATGAAACAAGAAATCACATCAACATTCATTTCCTCATTAAGCACAGAAAAGATCAATAATTATTAAATTATGTTGAAGCTACATGATTAGAGAGTTTCATTACCCCTAAATTGAAGGGGTTTAGCTTCTCATATTTATTACCATATCAACAATTGTAGCATTCAACATAAAACAAAAAGAAAAGAAAATTTCAAGCTAATGAAAAAGAGAATTAATCTAATTGCATAAAATAAAATCTATACTACTAGCATGAAAGAAAAGAAGCACGTAAATAGAAGAAAATGAACTAAAATTGCATATAAAGATTACATGAAAGAAATAGTTAAGTAGCCATGAAAAGATGGAGGAGCTTTGATTTATTTTTGAGTCTAAGTTAAACTAAAGAGGCTAAGAGGAAGATAAAAGTTACATGAACATATGAGGTATCTATACATGTTTTAAAAGCCTAATTCATTTTTTTGGGAACTTCTCAAACTATCCCTTAGGAAGTGTGACCATTAAATTATCATTTGCATGTGTTAATCTTCTTTTAAATGTGCATGAAGCTTTAATGGCCTTTTAGCATGTGCATTACCTCCTAATGGTGGATCATGGTAAGTGGGTAGGTAGAGTCCGCCTTGTTCATGAGTTTGAATTATTCCATCTTTATTTGCTTTTCTTCTCTTGTGTATGCATATTTCTTCATGAAACCACTTGTATTTAAAGCCAAATGCCACAAAATAATATAGAAATTTTCAAGTAAATTTTTTCAAATTAATATATGCATAAAAATGACCATTTTTCCCCTATATAAAGATGAATATGTGATAATTTGAAAAAAAAAAATTGGATTTTGGTTTAAACATGTTAAAACACCCAATACGATCACTTATTTAATTTAACTTGATTAAATATGGAAGTAAAAATATGCACATTTACGTGCACATCACATTGATAGTCAATGCTCATAAATAGGCCGAGCATAGCTAAATAAATTAATGAGGGGAACGAACAAACATCATTAATCCCTACATTAATTAAACTCACTTTAACGATTCACATTTATATAACCTAGCCTATATAACATCTTTAATTTTCGTAGTTTTAATTATCTTTAAGGTATGCACTTATAACAATTATAAATATGCTCTCATATGTGTAATACACTCAACTCATTCTAGGGTATTACTTACCCTATTTCTAATGACTCATACCCCACCAAAACCAAGGTTCTCACTTAACCTTCATACCAAGTACAACAGTTACCCCCTTTTCAGGGTGTGACTACTTATGGTACCTCATTGCTTCTTCTAAGGTGAGCCTCTCGACTACACATAAAATCATAAATGGGACATGCATGAGTTAGAGATAAAGCTTCGTCACACGTTCACCAATGTGAGAACCCCCTTCCACACATCACCAAGCACTTGTAGGAATGATAATATATAATATCAAAACAACAGTACAAAGGTATAACGACCCCACCACGATACACATGCTATTAAAGAACATTATAAGTAATGTCGCCAAATAATACAGAGAATACGGCTTGTACGGTCTAAGTTCAAACTGATAAACACATCAGTTTCTCATAATCAGAACAGTATATCATATAAAATAGTAGTCACAGATCACAATGAAGTAATAGATCTCATATACAATGCATGTTGTGAGTCTACAAAATAAAACACTAAACTCGCATAACATAAAACTAGTACAAATCTCTAACTCAAATATACATTTCATATAAATGCGCAAAAATACTACAAGAGATAAACTAAAATTCAAAATGTTTAATCTCCCTTCTAGCCTAACCATCCATAAGTCTACCTATCCTGTAACCTGAAAAGTCTCGGCCTGACCCGAGCATTAAAATAACACTCAAGTCAGACCATACCTCTAAATATCCAATAGTGTGAGAACAAGATATAACATTGGGTATATGATACTATAAATGTAAACTAGTTACAAAAATAGTTTAACGCGGAATATATCAAAAAACCTAAGAACATTTAAATCATGAAACATAAAAAAATTCCTAAAAACCAAAACAATCCTTATTGATCGCCTAGATCGTTCATGCTGATCATAATAATCATTCATACTATGGAAACAAACTAGTATCAGTCATACCGATCTGATATTAAGGATCGTCCATACCATGAAGCAACCCTAGCCAATCACCAAAGGTTGTCCATACCGATCCGAATGATCGTAGAATACATTGCACGACATACAAGAATTTAAAGATATCCATAAGTATATCTTTCAAGGATTGATTGGCCCTCGACCGAACCCTAAAAGGAAATATACTCTAAAATGTCAAATATTATCGCTTTTAGTAATCACATAAACTTAACCAAAACAACCATACCACTTGATGGAATCCAAGTATTTACTAAAAGATAGTAAATCGCACTCGTTTCGGATACTACTTGAAAACCTGAGTCATATTCTTCTAAAAATCTAGCAACCCCATGCCTTACACCGAACGAAAATACAACTATAAAGGGTTAAATACTTCCTAATAGTAACCACATAAGTTTAACCAAGGCAACCCATACTATCCAATGAAATTCGAATATTCGCTAAAAGGCTAGTAAGTACCACTCAAATACTTTATTTAATAAGTTGTATTGCGTTACTCGAGAGCATTTAAACCACTCTGTAACGCTAAGTCGAATATTAGTATTCCCCAAATTATAGAATTAAGGTTCTCAAAACATTTTTATTTAAAAAATAAAAGTCGCACGGGATTGCCAAATGACAGAAAATATTATAAGAGTTTAAGGTTTGAAAGTAATTAAATATAATTTAAATATATATTAATATATATATATATATATTGGTTTTCTTAAATTACTTTATACAAAATATTACTTTCAAGCTCCTTTATTTAATATCCATAATTTAACTATTACTCAATATTATCTAAATATTCACTATTTGATAAAATGTTACATAAATCCGAATTATTCCAAAAATGCACCTATACATGTATATTTATCTCAAAATTCCATATAGAATATTTATTTAATAAACCATGTTTCGAAAATTTATATAAGTCCTTATATTTTATAAAATCAATATTTACTCTTATCCAAAACCATATAAATATTTAAAGCTCTAATTAAAAATAACTTTATTCGCATTTCAAAATCATTCTTATTATATAAATAATTAATAAGTATATTTACACTTTCAAATGTCTTTTATAAATAACATAACTTTCTTCTTACATGATTAAATAGAAATGGCTCCACTTGAAAATCGATTCTCTTTGAAAATCCTTATTGAAAACATGTGACGTAGATTTGATGTTGTGCTATGGACTCTATAGCGTAACCATTCCAAAGTGAATTCACAATTCCAAATCCAGAAATAACATTGAATTGAAATGTAAAACGGCATCAAAACAAGTAATTACATTCAAGCGATCAACTGAACAAACAAGAGCAAACTGAGCACCAAAAATGGCGTTACCTAGGTCTCAGCCCAGGTCATGACCGGTGGACTGGTCATCATAACTGGTGGACCGGTTAGTATGCCTAAGCTGAGCCCCAGGTGTCGTAAAAGGTGCTCCTATCGCCGTTCGCTGAAGTAAGCCTAGACTTCTACTACACTGAATTAGCTATCATGCAAGCAACTAAACAACTTCAAATTAATGATTTAGGAGAATAAACAACTATGGTTTCAACAAACAAAAGAATTGAATATCAAAAGATGCAACCAACCAAGAATTTGAGAGTAATTCAATCATAGATTCAACCAATTTACTAAAAAATGAATAAACTTGCATTTAGAGATAGTTGTGTGAGGTAAACTCACCTTTCTAAGCTTGAATTGATGATTAAAACCTGGATTCTCCTAGGCTAGCCTCACTCATCAATTAGACCTAGATTAAACTCAGAAATTTGCAAAACAAAATTACTAACAAAGATGATATCTGAAACAAAAACCATAATAAATGAACTATAGGATGGAAGAGAATACCTTATTTTGATTTCTACAAGTATTAGCTAGAAGCCCTTTATTTATACATGAATTTGGGGATTATTGGAACTTGGATTTAGAGAGTATATGAGAGTTTACTCTCTGCTTCGAAAATAATAAAAATGACAATAAGAAAGTAATGTACAGCTTATTTTCTCATTCCTTATTACTCACTATTGGGGCCAAAAGGGTTCTATATTGATCCGATAAAAGAATTGTTGCTCTTTACTACGTGTTACCAATTCCTATTTTCATTATCACTTCTAAAACACTATTTTATACTTAAGAAAGTTCTACAAAAATATTGATTGATTTCTCACTTTTTCAAAGACAATTAACAAGTTAAAATCCTTATTTCTAATCATATTAAGGTATTTTACAAAATTAAATTTAACTTTTGAAATATAAGTTATTCTCATTATTTTTAACAAAAAATAAGCTATAAATTATAATATATCAATTTAAACGATAAATCTCTACATTAATATTTTTCTCTAAAATGCTAAATTTAAAATTGATTTAATAATATTTCAAATTTAAATTTAAATTCTCTTTAAGAGATGAAATTCATTTCTTAGTCAAATTAAATCAACTATTCTCAAAAATAGATTTAATTTCACAATCAAATTTCATAAATAACAAATTAGAATCTATTATCCATAATTAAATTTAATTAATTAGGTAACTAACAACAGGATTGTTAAGGACTCACCCCTTAAGAAAATTGCTTCTCTGCAATTTCGGTAATGAGAGAAATCCATAACATAAATTTCCTAATACTTATCAACTTAAAACCCAAGATTTTCCAAAATGTAAAAGATGATATTTTTTATCTTAAAACTTTCATACATAAAAACTATCATTTTTAACTCTAGTTTATTTTATTTAAATTTTACCGAATCAAGAAATTATTCTAAATTCTAATTCCTTTAAATTTCTGAATTTTTTTTAATTTCTAAAATTTTCATTATCTATCTAAATCATGAATGATATACACAATAAAGCAAAAATTATCACAAACTATTTTTTTCTTAACATTTATCTTACAATAAGACATACAATTTTACAAACATCAATTAATAAAATAACGCTGCATAGCCATCTGTTTGTAGCAAATCACTTTGCCAATTGGCTGCGATGTTGACCGTGAAGTCAACATGGCCTCACCACTGATCTCTTTTACTGCTAAGGTACAGTGGCTACACATTAATACTAATAAATAAATTTTCCTCATACAATGCACTTTAATAACTTCCATTATAATTTTCTAATACCACCAAAACTTTAAAACACATACATACTAACAGATAAATTTTTCAAAAAATTTTATTTCCCTAAATATTTTTCCCGAAAAGTTTTGCCTTCACAATAATAATTTAAGTTACAAAACATTTTCTAACTACAATTTTCAAACTCTAGTTAAGAAATGTTTTTCCAAATTAACTATATATGTAACTCAAAATAATTCCTTCCCAAATATTATTTTGAATTCAAAATGCATAATTTTAATATTTATCCCATTTGTGCACGTGTGTGTATATATACACATAATCTTTCACAAAAATCTCTTTATTTCCAAACTTTATTACATATGCATGAAAATATAATTTCCAATATTTATCTCTTTTTAAAATAACAATTTAAATGTTATAACTCAAAATTTCTAAACCATTCTCTTTTTAACATTTTCCAATTAACTTCTATTTTATTTTTATATAGACCAATTCCAAAATTTAAAAAATTGTCCTTAAACTTATTTCACTATATAAAATAATACTAAGCCACAAAATTTTAATGATTCATTTCGTCACTTGGTTGCAAAGTTGATTATACAGAATATCAACATTACCTCACCATGCTCTCCACTTCTCACAATTTATTCGATAGCCAAAATATTATTTTAAATCATCTTTAACCTAAAATATTTTTCAAATTTCAAAATTAATTATTTCTTATGTCAAAATGTCTTGTTCAATGTTTAGTAAACCCTGTTGATGACATGGTGTAATGACCCGCAAATTATCACTTTGATAAATTATATTTATTTTTAAATTTATTCAAATAAAAGGTTGATAATACAAATAATATTTTTTGAGTGATAAAAGTAACAGTAATCTTATTTTGAATAGATATTTATAAAAATATTTTTCATGAAATTTAAATAAATAAAATAGCCGAAAACAGTTTTATCGATAAATTGTTCTATAATGGTAAAACGTCGCGCATGGGGATAGATACATACAATTATTTTTATAATTGAAAAAAAATATAAAATAAAATTAATTATTTTATTTTTGGAAGTAAAGTGTATTTAAGACATCATTAGTGATGCCCTTATATTTAATAATTGATTTATTTAAATTAAATCGAGATTTAATGATTTAATAATTAAATGATGAAAATTAATTTTTAAATTTTTTGAAGTGATAATAGACCATTTATAATAGTTATATAATTGATTTGAAAATATATGGAAAAATTAATACCGCTTTATCGGTATAATAACACTTTTTGCAAATAGCGGTTTAATATTTATTTATATGGTTTTATAATTCAAATGTGATCGTTTTAGTTCATTCAAAATGACAATAAATTTTATTTCAAATTTTGCTTACAGATATATGTAATTTAATGTATAAGTGAAAATGTGACCGGGAACCGGTTCTCCGATTGGCAACGGTTAATCGAACGTAAGTTGTTTGGAGTCAATGCAACATTGTTTATATGTCATGTACACATATATAACACATAAATACACACCTTATTAGCACCAAAATTGGTCACTAACACCCTTGAGTAGTGTTATGTAGAGAGATTAATGAAGAGTAAATTAGAACAGAAGAATGGTGTAACTCAATGCAAAAAGAACAACAAAAACGAGAACACCAAATTTATAGTGGGTCGGCATAATTGCCTATGTCCACTTTGAGTTTAATCTTGATTGCTTTCTCAGTCACTTGAATATAGATAAAATCCGTAAATCAATCACTTGCATACAAGTTTGAATTAACAAGAGGAGAGTATCAAAAATGGCAGGGTCTCCCAGTATTCTCGAAAAAAAGGTCCCTTTCACTATGCCCCTGCCCTTCTATTTATAGACGAAGATAGGTTGGACTTCCCTCATGGGCTTAGGAATAAGGTACCTCGGCCCACAGTAGATGACTTGGCTCATATAGGGCGATCTCAAGCTGGTTGGTCCATTCTTTTCGAACCATACCTGAATGCCAAAACATGTCGACTGCATCAAACACGTATATCTTCAGGCTCTTCTTGGCCAAATCTTGTCTAGTGCTAACGATCATATCTTCAACTGTCGTTTTGTAACTGGGCCAAGGTGCCGTGTAACACTTGCCTTCCAAAGTTTGTCGTGTGAAGTAACACGACAACTTTGAATCAGCGAGTATTCCTTGTCTCTAGAAATAAATCCATCACGTTTCTTGAATGTTCATTATCCTTCAATTTTATCCTCCTACTTATTCGATTCCTAATATTATAAATCCAGGGTTGTAGTTCATCAATGGCCATCCGTGTCCGATTCTACAGAGCTTCGGCTATCTGATCCAGTCTTTTCTTAATAACCCTAAGTAAGAATTCAATTTCTATTAATTTCAAGAGGTCGAACTTTTCTAAATGTACACATGCTTGTTCGGGTACATGTTCTTTCCATTGGCTCTCGGATGCATTTTATATGCTCATAAGTCGTCACCAGTTCCATCTATTTTAATTGCAATTCAATTGTGATTCCTTATTTGTATTTTCTGTGAAATATGGGTTGTAATCAGTCACTTAATGAGAGCGGATTTGAAGCTCTACATGGATGACGACCTCAGAGCAGCAAGCAAGGGCGAACGAAGTACGGCCAGTCATGGACTTATGGGTAGTTCTATAAGCCCATAATGATGTTGGGAGTTCATCCACCCATTTGTCTCTAGCCTTTTCCAAACCTCTCTTCAGTATAGACTTTACGATTTTGCTCACAGCTTCAACCTGTCCATTTGAAGTTATAATAGATCATGGAAGGTCTTAAGGATAGATGACGTTACGAACAATAAAGTTGATTATTTTCTTCATCTTGGTCGTGGTTAAAAGTTCATCATTTGCCCATTTGGTGAAGTAATCAACTGCTATGATGGTGTATTTCGTACCACCTTTAGGATCGACAAGAAGATGATTTCAATGCCCCCAAGTGGCAAACGGTTATGGACTAGCCATTTGAGTAATTTCCATCGGCGCGGTTCCTAGATTTTTTGCAAACATCTTGCACTCGTCGCATTGTCTAGCATGATCTGGATTTGTAGTTGGCCAGTAATACCTATAGTAGAGTATTTTCTTTATCATGGTTTTCCCCCTGATGTTATCACCGCATTCTTCTCATAGACTTCTCTCAAAATATCATCATGGGCGATACACCGAAGCATGGGGATGGATAAATACCTTTCTACACACGACTTCTTCTTAAATGACTTGGCATGAAGATTTGAGGAGGATCTGTCGTTTTCCATTCCTCCGTTTAGTAAGAATTCCTCATTGTAGATAGTCTTTGATAGGAGTCAACCATGACATCTTTTCTGGCTCTGTCTCTAAGACCTAGCCGATCTCCATCCTTCAATGCTTGGAATATTAAATATTTCAACCGAAACAATGTATGTCTGTTGCATGTCCCTAAAATAGGCCAGCTTGGCCAGTGACTGGACTTTTTCATTTTGTTCGCTGAGTGTGTGTGTAATGATGTAATATGTGAAGTCGGTTAGTAGCTCTTGGACCTGGCCGAGATAAGGAACAAGACAATTCCCCGTAGCATGATCAACTTCCTTAACTTTGCTTACTACCAATCAAGAAACACAAAAGATATGTAAAGTTTCCACTCCAAATCCTCTAGAAAGTTTGAGGTTGGCGGTTAAGGCTTCAAACTAAGCATCGTTGTTTGTTATAGGAAATCGAGTTTCATGACGCAGCAGATCGATCATTCCTCAGGAGTCATTAACATGACTCCTGCGCCATAATACTAATTACTGGAAGCTCCATCCACGTACATTTTGCATCTACTGGTTGGTTCTCCACTACTCTTCAATTAGTCATCTGATGCAATGAATTCGGGTGTGAGGTTTGCTAATTTCCATCCTTTGATAGCCCTTCGAGGGAAATAAGTGATATCGAATTGGCTTAGTTTGATATTCTATTTAAGTAGTCTTTCAGACGTCTTAGGTCGTTTTATGCCCCGTCGCAACGTCTGGTAGGCATAGACGTTGATGTGGTGAGCCTAAAAGTAAGAGTGGAGCTTTCATGATGAAGTCAGTAAGCATTGCGCTAGCTTCTGCAGCTTCAGGTCGATATCCAACGCATGGCTCGCGATAGTTGGTAAAATCACACATGCATGTAAAAATGGGTCCAAAGGAACATATCATCATTTATTCAGAAAAATCCAACTAATTCTTTTATCATCATTGCACTGAGCTGTGATATGATATTCGGCACCCGAAAAGGGTCGCCATGGCTGGCTGTAATGTCGACTGTCAGCTTAGCAGGTGCCATCCTGGATTCTTTGAGTTCAGATGTCACTATTTTGCATAACATTCAATGTGAAATATGGTTGGGACGGTCAATGTTGATGGTTACTCTGGTCGAATTCCAGAGTCTTGTCATGAGTTATTAAGTTTAATAGTGAAGGGCTCTGATTGCTCTAATCGATTATCAGCGAATGGCTAAAGATCAGGCTTAAAATCATGTTAAAGAAAATGTCAAGTAAGGGTCAGCCTCGAGTTGTGTGCAGTTGTATAACTGGATCATGCTATGAGTTTGAATTTGCTTGAATATTACAGTAACACACTTTCTATTCAATGCATTCATGATCCTTTACCCGTCCTTCGGGTTGGAGTGACAGTCGGTTGCCGACAAGCTTAGGTATCGATTTAATGATTCTATCTTTAGATATTCTTTCGGTCGTAGCCTTGAGTAGCTATAAGTACTACATATAAGTTTCAGTACTAAGCTATCGCAGCCAATCTTTGAATGACCATGCGTCTGCTCCCAGTCTCGGGTTGATAAATGTACTGCATGGATGGTTAAGTCTCGTCCGAGCTATGTTTATATTCTCACCTAAACTCCAAAGACATAGAGTTGATCGGTGAATAGTCGGTTCACATTCATCTTGCTTCTCGCTCGTGCCTCCAGGTCTGGGGCATATACTGATAAGTAGAAAGGCCAGCCATACCCACTTTAGCTTTACTCTCTTTCCCGTTGAATCGTGGGATCAGGTCAGTCGATGGGAGGCTAAGTCTTGTCTATCCTGGATTGTATTGTGTGTTTTCATTTCAAGAGGAATACTTTGATGCCTCGTCAGTTTTAGGGTGTAATTTGGACACTGGACATCATCCAGGTCCACTTTGGTTCATGCTCTGTAATCAAATCTCGGAGTAAAGTTGGCCACAAATGCAGCCGGGACATGCTCATCCAGTTTCATACTCCTCCTGACGGATCGAAGGAGGATGTTGGAGAATTTTTGACCAATCTTCGTGGTTTACTCTCCTTTCCACACTCTGGAGGTCATAGTTTTTCAAGGAACATCTGAGTCACATTCGTATGTGCTTGTAGTGGATCGGTAGTGACCCTCGATCTGAGGTATGATATAGTCGGTTGCCAGTAGCTTTAGACGTCATTTCAATTGGTTCTGTATTGAGGCCTTATTGTAGTCATTGCCTTAAGTTATAAAGAATGCCAAGCTAGAGCTATAGTAAGCTGTCGTATTCAGCTTTTAGAGATTTGTACTCCTTCTCCTAACATTGATTTGGCCAGGCCACTAGTTGGATGGTCGAACTCCATCCTTAGCGAGTTAATAATCCTCCTGTCGATTTCAGGCCGAAGTTTGTGGAATAGTGAACGGTCAGAATCCACTCGTCTATTTATCGATGTTTATACACCACTCTGCATTCTGGTGACTTAGTGTTATTCTCCCCCCGCTCGACTCGTGCCCAATTTGTGTTCATGCTTCGGTCCACGCTCCGAGGACTTAGAGATTCGTCGAACGGTTTATGCTTTAGTACATAGTTCGGGACGCAGAGATTTTCGTTAGTTCGTTTATACTCTAGTCCGCATTCAGGGGACTCAGAGTACTCCAATCCACACTCAGGGGACTTGGAGATTTTAAGTTGTTTATACTCTTGTTCGCACTCTGGGGACTCAGAGTTCCCTAGTCCGCACTCAAGGGACATAGAGCACTTTAGTCCGCTTCAGGGACTTAGAGGTTTTTAAGTCATTTATATTCTAGTCCGCACTCAGGGAGAGTACTCTAGTCTGCTTCAGGGACTTTTAAGTCGTTTATGCTCTAGTCCACGCTCAGGGGACTGAGAGTACTCTAGTCCGCTTCAAGTGCTTAGAGGTTTTTAAGTCATTTATACTATAGTCCGCACTCAGGGGAGTAAGAGTACTATAGTCCGCACTCTTGGGACGTAGAGGTTTTTAAGTCATTTATACTCTAGTCCGCACTCAAGGGACTAAGAGTACTCTAGTCCGCACTCTAGGGACGTAGAGGTTTTTAAGTCATTTATACTCTATTCCGCACTCAGGGGACTAAGAGTACTCTAGTCCGCACTCTGGGACGTAGAGGTCTTTAAGTCGTTTATACTCTAGTCCGCACTCAGGGGACTTAGAGTACTCTAGTCCGCACTCTGGGGACATAAAGGTTTTTAAGTCATTTATACTCTAGTGCGCACTCAGGGGACTAAGAGTACTCTAGTCCGCACTCTGGGGACGTAGAGGTTTTAAAGTCATTTATACTCTAGTCCGCACTCAGGGGACTAAGAGTACTCTGGTCTGCACTCTGGGGATGTAGAGGTTTTTAAGTCATTTATACTCTAGTCCGCACTTTGGGGACTTAGAGTACTCTAGTCCGCACTCTGGGAACGTAGAGGTTTTTAAGTCATTTATACTCTAGTCCACGCTCTGGGGACTCATAGTACTCTAGTCCACACTCTGGGGACTTAGAGCTTTTTAAGTCATTTATACTCTAGTCTACACTCAGGGGACTTAGAGTACTCTAGTCCGCTGTAGGGACATAGAGGTTTTTAAGTCATTTATACTCTACTCAGCACTCAGGGGACCGAGAGTACTCTAGTCCGCTTCGGGGAATTAGTGGTTTTTAAGTCATTTATACTCTAATCCGCACTCAAGGGACTAAGAGTACTCTAGTCCGCACTCTAGGGACGTAGAGGTTTTTAAGTCATTTATACTCTAGTCTGCACTCAGAGGACTAAGAGTACTCTAGCCGCACTCTGGGGACGTAGAGGTCTTTAAGTCGTTTAGACTCTGGTCTGCACTCAGGGGACTTAGAGTACTCTAGTCCGCACTATGGGGACGTAAAGGTTTTTAAGTCATTTATACTCTAGTCGACGCTCTGGGGACTCAGAGTACTCTAGTCTGCACTCTGGGGACTTAGAGGTTTTTAAGTCATTTATACTCTAGTCCGCACTCAGGGGACTGAGAGTACTCTAGTTCGCTTCAGGGACTTAGAGGTTTTTAAGTCGTTTATACTCTAGTCCACGCTCAGGGGAATGAGAGTACTCTAGTCCGCTTCAGGCACTTAGAGGTTTTTAAGTACTTTATACTCTAGTCCGCACTCAGGGGACTGAAAGTACTCTAGTCCGCACTCTGGAGACGTAGAGGTTTTAAGTCGTTTATACTCTAGTTCGCACTCAGGGGACTTAGAGTACTCTAGTCCGCACTCTGGGGACGTAGAGGTTTTTAAGTCGTTTATACTATAGTCCGCACTCAGGGGACTTAGAGGTTTTTAAGTCGTTTATGCTCTAGTCCATACTCAGGGGACTTAGAGTACTCTTGTTCGCACTCTAGGGACTTAAAGGTTTTTAAGTCGTTTATACTCTAGTCTGCACTCAGGGGACTTAGAGTACTCTAGTCCGCACTCTGGGGACTTAGAGATTTCTATTGAGAGTAGTCGTATTTCCACTCTTTAATTTGTATTTCATCTACCTTTCGAGGCTAATGTTGTTGAATGAACGATCGGACCATGTTTGCTTATGGAATGGGACTCTGCCCTCCGCATTAATGACAAAACTTGAAGAATGGACGGTCGATTCTCGTATGCTTGGTGATTACAGCCCTTCGAATCAAGTCAAGGAAGAAGGTACATGACAAATGGTTGGATCACATCCATGATGGGCTAGATAATCAAGTCTCGCACAATTTGCTTCGTATCTCTTTCTAGAAAATGAGGATAATAGATTATTGAGTAGACAAAGCAAGTTGCATATGTTTGAAGGTGCAGTCGTGTCCAAGTATTGAGAGCGATGGTTGGCGAGTAGGTAGTCCATCACAACTACTCCAAGTCAGGCTTTTAAACAACCTTTTGTTTTCAGGGTAGGATATGATGTGTAGATGATCAAATCACGTCTACAGTAGATAGATCGCGATGTCACTGAGCTTCAGGAGAGGCATTTGTATTTTGTCGAACTTTGTTTTATGACTCGATTTGAGTGGATGATAGGGCCATATTCATTTCAAGCCTTGCTTAGGCCTTCAAATCAAATGTGGAGGTCGACGAATGAACGATCAGTCGTGTTCACTTTGTATTGGGCTCTGATCGTGATGAGCTTTCCAATCTCTAGTCCATAGCCCCAAATCGAAGGCATATGGTGGATGGTGAGCGGTCGAATCATGCTCGTCTTGATTAAACTCCACAGGCCTGAACATGGTCTGCTTGGATTGGTTGGTGGCCAAATCTGAGTACCTGGTCATCTGCATCATTTTGAAAGTAGTTTAGTTCAAGTTAGTCGTAGTTTATAGAACAATTGAAATAGAAATAGAAACGGAAATAATTAAAAGAAGATTGGGATAAATCTCATTGATAAGTAAAGCAGCATCGTGTGCTCGCTATTCGACTTTGCCCCTGGCTCCTTTCAAAGGGATGTCGGCCGTCAGCAGTCCAATTGATAATCATTGCCCTTTATTAATATGCATCGGTTGTTCGCAGCCCGCCATTCTGCAGGATGTTTGTAACCACCCGTGTTAGGATCCGTGAGCATCTAGGAATATACAACATTCCCCTGATTTTCTTCAGACTTTGGTGTACTCTCTCGAGGTTGGTTTCCAATACCACTCTGAGTAGCGAGTCTTCAAGTAGAGGTTGTCAATTGAATCTTTCAAAGAGCATATGAGTCGAATTTTGAGGTCTTGTTTTGTCTACTGGATCAGCGTCCTTAGCCAATGGGCCTTCATTGTTATTTTTCCTAGTATATTCCACTCCTCCACACTTTGGTTTAGATTCATTTTTGTCATAGAAATGATCCATGGTCGTAGGGGGCTCTCTAGCTAACTAGCTGCCAAAATATATTTGGAGGTCGACTCTCCACAAACGCGATCAGTATGACATCCTTTATGCCCTGGTCGATCATGAGATGTAAGGGAAGTGGATAGAATGTTCCTTTATTAAGTTGAGTTTTGAATTCACTATCCGGAAATGTTCCTTTTAGCCCCTTTTTCGAAAATTTGGGTCGTACCTGAAAATATATTTTTAAAAAAAATAGGGGTCGCATAATAGGCCGGTGTAACTTAAGTTTGGATCAGCTTGGATGTCGCTCGGCATAGAAACGCGGCTCGGCCTGGATGCCGCTCGACATAGGCATGCGGCTCAGCCTGAATGCCGCTCAGCATAGGCTTGCGGCTCAGCTTGGATGCCGCTCCGCATAGGAATGCGGCACGGCCTGGATGTCGTTCGGCACACTCTCGCTCGGCATGGGGTCGCTCGGCTTACTCTCGCTCGGTATGCACTGCGTCGCTCGGCATACTCTCGCTCGGCATACTCTCGCTCGGCATGCACTGGGTCGCTCGGCATAGGGTCGCTTGGCATACTCTTGCTTTGCATGCACAGGGTCGCTCGGCATACTCTCGCTCAACATGAACTGGGTCGCTCCGCATAATCTCGCTCGGCATGCATTGGGTCGCTCGGCATACTCTAACTCGACATGCAGTGGGTCGCTCGACATAGGGTTGCTAGACATACTCTCGCTCGGCATGCACTGGGTCGCTCGGCATACTCTCGCTCAGCTTACACTGGGTCGCTCGGCATAGGGTCGCTCGACATAATCCCGCTCGGCATGCACTGGGTCGCTCGGCATAGGGTCGCTCGGCATACTCTCGCTCGGCATGCACTAGGTCGTTCGGCATGCACTGGGTTGCTCGGCATAGGGTCGCTCAACATACTCTCGCTCGGCATGCACTGGGTCACTCGGCATAGTCTCGCTCAGCATGAATTGGGTCGCTCAGCATAGGGTCGCTCGGCATGCACAGGGTTGCTTGGCATACTCTCGATCGGCATGCACTATGTCACTCGGCATAGGGTCACTCGGCATACTTTCGCTTAGCATACACTGGGTCGCTCGGCATGCACTGGGTCGCTTGGCATAGGGTCTCTCGGCATACTCTCGCTCGACATGCACTGGGTCACTCGGCATACTCTCGCTCGGCATGGATGTTGCTCGGCATATGCCTTTTCAAGGGCGATCGGTTGAATTGCCTTTAGAGGAGGGTCGGCCTTCATTCAACTTGAGTGCAAACTTCAACATCAAATCTTTTGATCTTGCGTACATCAGTCAATCCAAACTACGGCTATCAGCTTCCTTTAGATTTCTTTCAAATCTGAGTAGAATAGGAAGACTTCTATTGAACAACTAGATCTATCTCATGAATATGAAAATCCACTAGTGGACAATGAGATCCAATCAAGCTGAGAATTCAACTCTCAATGAAAGCACCAAAATGTTAGCACCAAAATTGGTCACTAACACCCTTGAGTAGAGTTATGTAGAGGGATTAATGAAGAGAGTAAATTAGAACAGAAGAATAGTGTAACTCAATGCAAAAAGAAAAAGAAAAACGAGAATATCAGATTTATAGTGGTTCGGCGTAATTGCCTACGTCCACTTTGAGTTTAATCTTTATTGCTTTCTCAATCACTTGAATACATATACAATCCGTAAATCAATCACTTGCATACAAGTTTGAATTAACAAGAGGAGGGTATCGAAAATGGTAGGATCTCCCTAGTGTTCTCGGAAAAAAGGTCCCTTTCATTGTGCCCCTGCCCTTCTATTTATAGACGAAGATGGGTTGGACTTCCCTCATGGGCTTAGGAACAAGGTACCTCGGCCCACAGTAGGTGACTTGGCCCATATAAGGCAATCTCAAGCTGGTTGGTCCATTCTTTCCGGACCATTCCTAAATGCCAAAACATGTCGACTGCATCAAACTCATATATCTTCAGGCTCTTCTTGGTCAGAATCTTATCTAGTGCTAACGATAATATCTCCAACTGTCATTTTGTAACCGGCCAAGGTGTCGGGTAACACATCTAAAATTCATATGAACATATATAAACATACAAATATACATATAAACATATATAAGAAAAAACTAAGATATTTTATAAAAAACTTAACCCTTAAGCTTCCTAAAGTCAACTATCTTGTGTATTAAGGACATACACATGGCATAGAAGTTAATGAAGTGATGGAAGCATATGGAGGAGTAGGGCAATGTGTAGAATATGTGTAACATCCCCTCTCTAGAGGCTCAAAACTAAGCGCTACAAATGCTGCAGTCATTTATAGTATTAGCTTCTGGCGACTAAATATAGCTATGTTAATTATATCAATAATATCAGAAGCACTTGAATATGAAACAAAACATGGATTTCAAAAAACTTTTACTTAATTACATTTCAAAACTATTTGTTTCACATTCATAACACATAATCCCAAATTATTCCCAAGTACAGATAAAATATAATTATTACAAATTAAACCAAGAGCAGTATATGAAAATATCCTCTTGGATGATCAGAGTCATATGGTCATAATAGACCTATACAATCACAGCGGAAATACATCAAAACATAACAAGAACTGCAATCCTAAATAGCTATCCGCTTGCCTCCTGCATGCCTCTGGTACCTTATTCGCCATCATAATAAAACCTAATGAAGACTTTAATCTCTTAGCCTACTCAAATTAATTTTGAGCACCCGAGAGTTTAAGAGGAAAACATAAGCTTCGAGTCAAGCATAAAGCCTGGTATGACTAATACTATACATCTTGGTTAAACATGTTAAGTGAGACCACGCCGCTTAGCGAAACGGCTTTCCTCTCACTAACATCCTTTAAAGCATATCTTTTACAAAACCTTTCATAAAACCATACTATGTGCTTCTGCATCCACAACTGTTAAAACATTATAGTGATTTGCATACTTGAAACAATTAGGATTTCCCCATCACCAATTATAGTACAATTATATCAAAAAGGGGCTACATATTCCACATTCATTTTGCTTAAGTTGGTGTAGTCTATCCATCTCACATCACATAGTTTTCCCAGGATAACTATGAACCATCCATGTTGCCACTTGATTCATACTAGCCCCATTAATCTAATTATTTCATGTTAGCCCCATGAATTTAATTGTCTCATGTTAGCCCCATGAGTTTATTAACATCATGTTAGCCCCATAATTCTATTTGTATCATGATATCCCCATGATTCTATTTGAATTTTCCATCCGATTCATGCTAGCCCTATGAATCTATTTGTATCATGTCAGCCCCATGATTCTATTTGAATTTTTCATTTGACTCATGTCAGCCCCATGAATCTATTTGTATCATATTAGCCCCAGGTTTCTACTTATATTATTAACCCCATGATTAACCTATTTCCATCAGTATCGTTCAATTATTATTTCCATTGGTGCCCTAAAAACCCATAGAAATCAAAACCGTACAAAACCATTGAAACTCAACCCTTCGAAACCATTAAAACTTAAACCTTTCAAACCGATTGAACTTCAAACCTTTCGAAAGCAATAAAACCTTAGACAGCCTATTTTGAAACGAATTGAAACGTTGACTTAGAAAATCTTGGGAAGTCCTTCCATTTAAAACCTTTCGAGTTCATTTAGAAACAAAATCCTTTCAACCCCGTCGAAATGTTTCCTTTCGACTCCATCGAAAGCTTGGCTTTCGACCCCTTCAAAAGCTTTGCATTTGACCCCTTTTAAGACCTTTCAGTAAACCAAACTTTTCAAAAAAAAATTTGGGTTCAATTTAAAACAAGTGAAAATCCTTCTTTAAAAACCCTTCAACTTCATTAGAAACAAACTTTTGGCTAAATCAAAAGTGTTGCTTCGAAAGCTTTAAAGCATCTTTTTAAAACAACTCTTTCGAAAGCTATGGGTTATACTTCAATTTATAAAACAATGGTAAGTAACCTAAGTCGAAAGCTTCCTTTCGAAAGCATTGGAAGAAGCAGCTGGTTTTAAAACAAATAGACCATTCAAAATCAACCAAAGTAAACCCTTCGACTTTGTAGGAAGGTTCAAAATAAAACTTTCTTATATAAAGCAGCAGTGGCCTTTCGATTGTGCCGGAAAATTTCAAAAAAAAGTAGCAACTATAACCTTTCGACTGTGTTGAAAGGTTTAAAACCTTTCTTTTAAACATTTTAACCTAATCGAAAGCAGCCAGGTCGAAAGCTCAATTTCAAAAGTAAAGCAGGCGAAAGCTTTTGGTTTATAAAATAAACATACTCAATTTCTTTGGCCGTCAAACTTTTGCCCATAAACCCTTCGACTCTGTCCGATTCATTTCATAACACATAGCTTGATACCATATGCATTGGTTTGGCCTTGTCGAAAGCTTAGAATCTTTGGAACTTATTGGAAGGTCTGGGTCGGTAGGTTTACTGTTGTAATAGTTTGAAATATGCTAAAAGTAAATTTCTTTGTTTTTAACTTAAAAGGGATAACTTTTCAACTAACCTGCCTTTATTTGTCAAATTCTCATTGGTTAAAAAATTCTTTTCAAAAATATGCTACTATAATTTTCAAAATTAATAATCCTTTTTTTTTACAAAATGCCACTTCTCCTTAATTAAATTTATAAAATATTTAAGTCTCGTACCTTAAATAATATTATATATTCATCAAAACACTTAGGAAAAATCTAGAAAAACTCTAGAAAATCAATTTTAATATGTTGCCTAACATATAAAAAATTTAACACCAAATAATTATTATTTTAGCCGAAAATAATTTATAAGCCAATAAATAATTTCCTTCACTAGAAAATTAATATAAAATCACATCGTAATTCAAAAAATTACGAAAATTGAAACCCATCTCCAAAATATCATTTCTGACACATATTTAAATTTTCAAGGCATTTCGATGTTATCAAATATGGTTTTCATATCAAACATATCATAAAACAAGTACGAACATGCATATTTAACCAACCAATAAATATATTTACCTTTAATCATCAAAACATGACATAAACTTGCCAAAAAAAATTCGGATCTTAGTCTCAAAACCGAAAACCGAAAACCGAAAGAAAGTGGAATGTAGTAATTATTCACCTTAGCTTTGAGATTATAGATGTAAGATTCGATGTTGATTTAGTAGGTTATCCTCCTTCTCTTAAATCCTAGCTTTAATCTTCTTCTTGAGAGTGAAAATGGTTGCCGACCTTAGTGTTTTTAGTTTGAGTAAAATGTAATGAATGTGAGTTTTTATCTCCCAAGGGGTTAGGGTATAAGCTCCACCTATTTCTCATATTGCCCTTGTTGTTTCCTAACACATTTGTTTTAGGTTATTTTAAATTAGTTAACACCCTATTATGGCGCGACTACCCATAGCTATGACAAATCTCAACCCATTAATCTCCATATTATTTTATTTAATTTAACCAATTAAATATCTTAATGTCATGAAAATATGGGTGTTACAATATGGTGGGAAAAAATGGAGTTGGATGCGCATGATGATGGTGATGGATAATGACGATGTTTTAGATATTTTTTTACGACTTCAAACCAATAAATACATGCACATACTTCTCACAGTTCCTCAAATTCCTTTCTTCTTCTTCTTATTCTTCCTTCTTCTTCTTATTTAAAGCTCTTTCTAATGGCTTCTTACCATAGGGAGATTATGGAAAAATATCCGAAATAAAAGAGGAAAATATATACACTAGTTTGCAATGTCAATCCACTTCGAAAACAAGTCAAAACACCTCCTTTCACCCCTCTAACTCACGTCCTTCCAATATCATCACTATGGCCGAGCCTTTGACCCTCTTCTCATTAAGGCCATGAGCATTATAAGATGGGTCAAGCCCATTCAAGGTCAAAGAGTTTGATTTCGTAGAGTTTAAAGCCATTGTAGCGATGCTATAGCCGATTTTAGACTAGCCTATGGGAAAAATGAAGGTGAGAACTCCTAAACTATAGTATTATGTGCTATTTGATGTTATATATGCTTTGATCATCAAGTTTGGTTGTTTAATACTGTTTTTGTATATATATGCAAATCAAGGAAATACACGTCGATAAGCACAAAGGAAATCGGTTCCCTTTATTTAATGAATAGGTGTATATGGAATGTTAAACCTCTTTAAAAAGGTTTAAAAATGAGTTTGAAATGTTTTATAAACATATGAATACGTTTTGCTGAAGTTTTAAAAAGTAATTGAAATTTTTTTCAAAAATAGGTGCTTCGCGTATCGGTAGTTCGCGATTTCACACCATAAAAGTCAGATGAGTTTATAGAATGGAATATAGCTTAGAACTCTTCAAGGTAAGAATTTTCTGAACAACTATATCCATAATTTTCCAACAAAGAAATAAAATCAAGATTTCCATAAGTAGATTTTGAAATATGAGTAAAACAATCATTTTGGAAAATCATGGTTTTGCAGTTCGGAATCCATAAAAGGATTTCTTTGAAAATGATATTTCAAAATTATTTAAAAATGAAATAAATTCTAAAAATCCTTTTAAATGTTTTAAAAGTGATTTGATTTGTAAAAATGAATTCTCAAATGATAAAAGGTCATTTTGATCAATATAGCTAAAAAAGCACTTTCCGCAACACTTTTATGTAACTTTTGAAATAAAGTTTTAAACGCAACTATTCTTTTTCAAATCTTTTTTAAATCTTTTTTAATGATAATAGGTTTTTATAAAGATGATTTTGAAAGATTTAGAATGGTTAAATGTTAAGTAATTCAGAGTCGATCAAGTTACTTGACCACCTTATGTGTGTCAGAGAGACAGTGTCTAGGCTTAGGTTTCGAAAACCGATTTCTTACTCTCCCTGGCTATATGGGCTAGCCGATGAAGGGAATAGTAAATTTTGATTTACTTGGTTCTTAAGTATAAAGAATATAATTTATATTCCCCATATATAAATAACTTGGATTTTATAGAGATAACCTTCTTGTACTTGGTGGTAAAGCCCGAAGAGGGAACTCGTACTATTCATGGAATTTAAAAGGTGGTTTCGCCGTTATTCAACCCATAGTATTTATTGAATATGGGAATTGATATTGAGTAGAATTAGATGATTTCTATAGATTCTTCTCACTTAATATTTACTGGTTTTAGATTAACATCCTAGATAATACGGTTTTAACTCAATTAAAATTATTAGTTTTGAATTAAGAAATCTTTGTTAAGATTTAAATGAAATGATTTGAAAATATTTTGCCAAGTAAAAAAAATGAAATGATTCCGAATTATTCCAAGTTTAAAAGGGTTTTAAGGAATCAAAGAATATGAAAAGAGAGGTTTAATGATTCCATATGTACCGGAAAGAATTTTTTTAAAGTTATATATCTCTAAAAGATATTTTTAGTAAAAGGAATGAAATAATCAAATATTATTCACCTATCTACTTGACATCTTTTATCGATGATTGGATTCGATGGACCCAGAGTCGAATTTGGGTAATTCCTAACTGATGACCACTTCGAACCTATTTACTTATTAGAAGTGAAGAAATGGATATAATTTGGAAGATGGAACATAGGACTGCTTGTTACTGACCCTCGGGGGAAATTCCCCATATCATATTATGTGGCAGTAGTTCTATCATCTAAGATCTTCGATGCAAGGATTTCTCGCTACTAATCCTAGGGGTAACTTTCGATAGGATGTGGTAGGAGAGTGCCTTCGGTTTGTCTCATTCCTAGACAACTTGTATAGACAAATGTCAGACGTTGCATTTTAAGTTACATAAATTGATCTCTATGAACGTATCATTTGTATGGTGGCAGAGAAGGAAACTTCTCTTAGCTTAACACCCTTTCCTGAGACATATGAGATCACGAATTATACGTTTATAGAAATCATTTGTGTGATTATGGAATGACAATGTGGCATTCAAAGAGGAAAGACGATGTGCTATGTGAAAGGTAATTGTTACCTCAGGCCTCACACCCGGAAATGACCAAAACAGAGTAGATGTGGAAAGGCTATGTCGGTAACCATTAGGGTATGATCATCCCCTTCTAGATATATTTATTCCCATTATGATGTCGAGTATTAAATTTATGTTGTGTATGCAAAGAGAGCTTTTGGATAGGTCAGTAACGGCTAGGGTGATGACATATTTGGTACTATCTAGGAAGAGATAGGTCAATCTTATGTTGATAGAGGACAATCAGTTGGGCCTCAATACATTCCTTTAGAGATGTATTGTCAAAAGATAGTCCTTTCACCTGGTCATTTGCATGGAAATACATTCTCCAATAAGTGCTTGCCATTTTTTTTATAGAGCTTATTATGCTGGAATCTAATGATGGTAACAATTTCGACTGAGATTAATAAGTTTATTTGTAAATATTTTCAAAGGAAAGTCATTAAAAGTAATATCAAATGTTTATTTTTGCATAGCAAATGTTGGTTATCATAAGGTAAAAACCCATTCCATGTTAATGTGCGGCATGGTCTTATGAGATGCCTTTTCTTTTCAAAACGCCTATTTTGAGTTTTACACCAGTACCAAGACTGATTCGGAGTTTTTTTTCCTTGTCCTTAAACACTAGGTGCCCTAATTTTCTCGGGTTTCCAAGCAGTCAGGTTTAGTTTAGAAGAAATCTGCATGGAGCTTGAATCATGGAGATTAGAACAACTTTCTGAAGATTTTTATCTATTTCCACCACTCTCTCATGCTATTGTATTCCGCATTTGTAAGGATAGAAATTTATTACTTTCCATGTTTTAAACTCTGATATTTAAATTTTCACTGTAAAGTTTATGTTGAAATAATTTGTGAGATTCTGTTTTGTCTTTATTTTCTTTCTTAACCTTGAGAATATGCTTCTCCAGCACTTGGATCTGTGGCACGTGAACGCCGAGGATATAGTAGTGTCGATTTATGAGAGTCAAAGAAATGGGTCCTTATACATGGCGTCCCACATATCGACCGAAATCCTTAAATGTTTCCTAGCAAGTCAACACAATAAATAATCATAAGTTTTCCTTAGTTATAGTTTATTTATTATCACTAGCATCCTTGCATCCACTTTAATTAAATATAACCAAACAATCAATTCCTAACAACTAAACATCCAAAATTAAATAGTCACTTATAGTCAAACAATTGTATTCTTAAAATTCCATTGTGCAAATCTAATTAATCTTGAATTATTTGAATCTTAAAATTATTTACTCAAATTTCCTAAATTTTATTTTAATAGGAAATTATTTACTTAAGTTAATTCATTCCAATTTATCTCTTCAAAGTTTATTTCCCAATAACCCAAAAAATTCCAAACTCTAAAAGATTTTAATGCATTATTTACAAAAGCTTTAATATTACAATTTCCAACTTAGCTAATTAAAATTTTAAATTAAAATATGTCTCGATTGATTATCCCAATAATCAATTCATATTCCTAATCCTAATTAGATAACTACTGAAACTATCTACCACATACCCTAGGGGACAGGACTCTAAGTCTCAATAGGTCTCAAATCTGTAATATTATAATTTATAACGTTTTGACTCAGCTTTGATACCAAACTATAATGACCTTACCGCGATACCCATATTATTAAAGAACAATATAAATAATTTTATCTAATAATATGAAGAATACGGCTTGTTAAGGGCGACCAAATGTGAATATGACTTTAAACTAATACTAACACGCCATACTTACCTTTTACTGAATTTCTAAAATAAAATTTGATATGTACAATCTTAGTTCAAAGTGATAAACAGGTCGGTTTCTCAGAATCAGAGCAATATATCATGTAAAATAGTAATCACAGATCACAACATAACAATAGATCTCATATACAATACATGTTATCAGTCTACAAAATAAAAGACTACACTCACATAATATACAATTGGTACAAATATCTAACTCAAATATACGTTTCATATAAATACACAAAAATCCAGCAAGAGATAAACTAAATGTAAAAGTGGTTTATCTCCTTGCTAGCCTAACCATCCATAAGTCTACCTATCATATAACCTAAAAGTCTGGGCCTAACCGGAGCATTGAAATAAAACAAGGGTTGGACAGTCTCTAAATATCCAATAGGGTGAGAACAATATAAAGCACAAGGTATATGGTACTATAAATATAAACAAGTTACAAAAATATTTCAATTCGTAACATATTACAAAACTAAAGAACATTTAAATCATGAAACATTAGAAAATCCTGAAAACCAAAGCAATCCATATTGATCACCTAGATCCTTCATACCGATCATAACGAACATCCATACGTGGAAACAAGCAAGATCACTCATGCCGATTTGGTACTAAAGATCGTCCATACAATGAAGCAGCCCTTGCCAATCACCAAGGGTTGTCCATACCGATCCAAACGATCGTAGAATACATAGCACGACATAAAATAATTTAAAAGAAAAATCCATAAGTACATTTATAAAGGATTTATCGGCCCTCTACCGAACCTAAAAAGGAAATATACTCCAAAGTATCAAATACTACTGATTTTAGTAATCACTAGAACTTAACAAAAACGTCCCATACCGCCTAATGAAATTCAAGTATTTACTAGAAACTAGTAAATCTCACTCATTCCACGTACTATTGGAAAACATGAATTATATATTCTTTTAAAGATTTAGCAGCCCCAAGTTGCATACCAAAAGAGAATACAACTCTAAAGGGTTAAATACTTCCTAATAGCAATCACATGAATTTAACCATGGCATCCCATTGTAACGCCCCACCCCGAGACCCACCTTAGCAAAAAGAATTAACAAGTAATTCCGTCTACTAAAGCGGAGAATAGGGTTGGTTAAGGGAGACCATCTATAATTTTGTCTTAAACATCCATTGAATATGTCGATAAATGCATTATAATTTTTTTTCCAACTCAAGTGGATCGACATACCCAGTAAATGCTCAATCCAAAACTATAGGTGGCTAACGGATCTATCAGAACAAAATACAATAACTGAATGTAAATCACATCATAGAACAGTAACTAACATCATATATATACATATACAGTGATACACGTTCAGTACAATACAATATGAATACAATAAAGGTGGTACACGACCACACCATATACATCGAATCAAATGTATAAACATCAGAGTATGCGGAAGAAATAAAATACTCAAGAGAAAGAAGAGCTGATATCCAACATCAACTTCAACCTAAGCCCAATAGATGATACCTGAAACAACTCGGTCTGACCCGAGTGAAAACACACGGGTCAGGCTAGCTAGAACTTATCATTAGTAAAGGTGATGATAAGAGATAAGGGAAAACCATTCCATCATTACCATTGGAATGATATGGGTCATCAAGTTATCTCTGGAGTGATACACCAATGGTTCATCATGATTGCATAGCGGAATACAATATGTATATTAGATAGACATGGTTTATCTAATTATATATATAAACGAACGAAATGGGTGAGGATATGAACCATAAAGTCAATCTTCATAAGATAATTAAACTTCAAGAATCCATCATAAATAAAACCCATCTAATAGAAGCTTCTTAATTATTATACCTCATCTCATTGGTATAAATATATATAATGTCTCAAATCCATCTTGATAGAGCCCGGAAAGAATCCAAAACATCATATTCGAAATCATCATAAAACCATGTACATAAATAAGCCATTTTCTTACATAAGGCTATAAAGCATCATCATCAAAACAGTGAAAACGAAACATCTAAACTTCATGGAAAACAGCACGTGCTTTACATCTTGACTAGTACTAGTAATTTGGTACCATACATCGTGATGACTTGGGGTCACATAACATCGTGATTGACTAGTCGGAACATCTTGATGACACCCAGCCACAAATTCGAGTAAAAACATCGTGGTGATTGGAGTTGAGTAATAACATCGTGAACATCGTGGTGACTCCAATCGTACTCGGTCTAGTACTAGTAACATCTTGAATGTGTCTCAACTATTCGAATAGGAACCCAAAAGGCGAGAACGTATATCCCATGCTATACGTTCACCCCTAATGTTTTACTAATAGTTAGTTGGTTCCACATTAGAAAACATCATAAAACATCAGAACCATCATAAAACTCACTCTGCCTCATCTCTTCTCATCGACGAGTAATGGTTCCATCGTGACTTGTCTCATTTCATCGACAAGTAAAAATCATCATAACCATCTTAACTTCATAAATCATCATAAACATCTTAACTTCATGAATACTTCATACATAGACTTACCTCATCTCATCGGTAAGTAAAACAACATCATGACGGTTATTTCTAATCATAATTCTCCAAACGGAAAATTTTCGTCTTGGTCGCCTCATCTCATCAGCGATTGTAAAAAAAACATTTAGATTGGTTCGTCATCAAATGTACTCAAAAAGAGTAATTCCCCAACCAATAATGTTCGTTAAAATTTGGAAACTTTTAAATCATGTCAAAATAATAATTCAAATTAGTTTCGGTCGTAGAAGTCCGATAATAAGCGATAAAGCAAGAACATATGTCCCATACCATATATCCTTACTAAATCGTTTAATTCTCATTCTTATACGTCCGAAAGGAACAAAAATAGTTTATGATCTTTGCGCAATAATTTACTAAGGTAACGTGGTTTTAAAATAAATTTTTTGAAACCCAAAAAAATCCTTTTATTAAAATTCTACTTTTTATATAAAATAAATATGGTATATCTACTTTTATTATTTAGAAATACTCTAAATAATGTTTAAAATAAAATATTTAACACCATAATTACCTAGCCCGATCATGCATGTACATGTTCATGGATGCAAAACAATTTTCAAATGGTTTGAAAATAATAAGTGCACTAATAACATGGAACAAAACACAGGACAGCGGATAAAATCCGCTATTTTGAGCTAGCAAACATTGAATTTTATTTTAAAACACTCTAAATGAAAGTTGTTGAATATAATTCAAGCTTTCCAGAGTGGCCAAGATCATCGAATTCCGATCATTGGTTAAAAAGTTATGATCGTTTTACTAAAAGCATCAAACTTAGCCCGAACTTATGTATTTACAGGACAGTGACAAACAATTACAATAATAGCATAGATAACTTAAAAATCAGGCAAAATGAATAAAACTAAAGTTGTAGCGTGGTTTCTATGCTTTCCAAAATGATCAAGATCAACAAATTCCGATCATTGGTTCAAAAGATATGTTCATTTTACTAAAAACATCAAACTTAGCCTGAACTTATGCATTTACAGGACAGTGATAAACAATTGCAATAATAGCATAGATAACTTCAAAATCATGCAAAAAGAATAAAAATAAAGTTATAGCTTAGTTTCTTTGATTTCCAGAACATTAAAAGTTACCGAATTCCGATAAGATTTGTAAAAGTTATGGATAAAACAATTCTGAGATTTGAATTTCACAACTTCTGTCATTTTGTCTCAGGACAGCGACAAACAATCAAAATTTTGGAAAAGATAACTTCGAAATTTTTGAAAAACTCAAAACATAAAAGTTTTTGAACAAATTCTAAGCTTTCCGAAACATCTAAATTTATTAAAATTAGATCAAAATCGAAGAACTTATAGCCAATTTAGTTTCAGCCTTAAGCACAGCGCAAATATTGCTTTTGCTCTCGGGACAACAGTAGAAAAATTAGATTTTGACAAAGCAAACCTCTAAATTACAGAAAACTCAATACATGAAAATTGTTCCTTATAACTATACGTTCCAACTGAAAGAAATCTGACTCAATTTCGATTTATCGTTCAAAAGTTATGGTGATTTGAAGATCAAGTTTCAACAAAACAAATTGCATAGAGCAGAACAGTATACATTAGATCCAAACTAAATTTCGACCCTATAAACAATAAAATTTCAGAAAGTAATTAAAAGAGAAGTTGTAGTTAATGGAATTTCTTTCAACTGCAAAAAGTTTGAGTTAATTCGGGTAAACTTGAACTAAGATATTGCTGTTTTGCAGCAGCAATTTTTTTCCACAAACAATTTTCAGCAAAGCAATTCAATCATCATCTCATTCAATTAATTCAAATAGAAACTAACAATTATTCTCATAGATAAAAGCTAGTGGTGTGAGTGATTAACTCACCTTGGATTGGCAGCAAGATATTAGAAATTTTCAGCTAGAATACGGATCAAAATAAAGGCTTGGAGGCTCAAATTGTTGCTTCAGCATCTATAGAAGCCATTTGAGCTACACGCAAGGAGAAATCAACCTATAGTGATTCAATTTTCACAAAATTGAAAAGAACCTGAGACAAATTCATAGTTTTGAACTGATTACCAGAATTAATGGCTTTATTTTTGATTGTTACATCAAGAATTTGAATCAAATTAGGGGATTTAGGTTTTTGATTATGAAGAGGAGTTGGGTTTCTTCCTTTCTCTTTTACTGTAAAATGAGTTATGTACGTATAGGAAGAAGAAATCTTCCTTTCATATTTCTGGTTTAATCTAAGTGGGCTTTGGACCCAAAGTTATTTAATTAATTAGCTTAAAAAGCTAATTAACACTAAATTTACCCTAACACTCTCATATTTACATAATACAACATATGTGTATTTACATGATTTCATCTCTACAAATTGTACAAACATATTTTTATGTTTCACAAACATTTTTTTTCAACAATTAAAAAGATAATTTAGTTATAAAAATATTTTTCATTATTAAAAAGCCTTATTTTGCTTAAATGCACAATTTACACAATAACTCATATAAAACTCTATTTTTAACTCCAAAAATTACATAAAAATTATTTTCTTGTACAATAAAATAAAACAAACCATTTTTTCAACATTTTACAACCAAAATTTATTTTTAAACCAAATTTCCATTTTTAATTATAATATATCACTTATAATTGAAATGCTTCTTTTAAAAATATATAAAAGAAACGTTTGGCAATAATTATAAAAATTATTGCATTTCTTCAAATTAAATGAATATAATGTTATTATTATTATTTTACAAACTAACATAAAGTTTTTAAAACTTTATTTCAACATTTTATATTTATTTACAACAAATAATGTTGATTTAAATTATTTTATCTTTACTTACATCAATTAATCCCCAAACCAACATATTACCATTATTCACAATTTATTACCAGTCAAACTATCTTAATTCTATTTTATTTATTTCAAATCCATTGTTTATTTGAAATAAACAATTTTAACAAATTTTTATCTCTTCAATTTATTTTTAATTCACAATATTAAATTATAACTATTTATAGGTAATCGCCAAAACCAGGGTTGTTACGGACTCCCCCTTACAAAAATTGTATCCCCGCAATTTTCTAGAAAAGGAGACGTAAACAACACATAAAATTCAATCGACAAAGCATAAAAGACAAGCTCGAAACTCAAACCATTCATGCTCTCAACATAGAATGGTAGGGAGAAACAAGGAAAAACTCACTTGGTTAATCTAATGGCCCATCAAGTGCTAATATAGTGATTAGCAAACCATCGAATTTTCCAAGCAACTGAAAGAATTTCAAAGATGTCTCATCTTCGAATCAATACTCAATAAAAAGCCCAACAAGTAATCTATCAAATAAAATAAATTTCTCAAAACCCTACGAATAGTGCCGGGATCAAACTCATTCAAACCCGAACTCTAAGCCACAAAAATGATCATTAACACAATTTTCCGCATAACAATACGAAAAGAACATCCTTGCAAAAAGGATAGACTCAATAGACAAGATAGATAAATCACACAAAATGGCTTCTCACGAGGCCACCAAACTCGAACAACCGCGAAAATGCACGTCGTCATCAATAGCACAAGAATAGAGTGAACTCAAAAACAAGAATATAAGCTCAAATTACTTTCCAATCTAAGATATTTAGATTTTATTTTTTTCTCACCATCTTTTAAATTTTAGGTCTCAATTTTCAATATTTGAAAATTTTCAAACTCTTTACTATATTACTTAGTAAGTAATATAAAACTCAAATTAAAAGTCCAAATTTCTACTCTCACTTCAAAATTAATTTTCAAAGAATTTTGTAAATCCATAGTAATATTCCTCAAAATAAATTAAGCATTTAAATTTTGTTTACTCTTTTTATTAAACTACTTGAAAAGCTTAAAACAATCTTCAAATCTTCTTATAACTCTTCTCTTAAAACATCCAATGTATATAATATAAATTCTAAAATCTCGAAATATACTTTCAATAATGTACAGCTCAATAATTTTCTCACATATTCTCATCTTTATAATTTCAAAATAAATATATAAATAAATAGCATTGCCTCGCCACTGAATCTCTAATAAGTAGATATGTCTGTTGGCTGCAGAGTCGATCGAACGATCAAAACTGCCTCGCCACTCTGATACTCATCTCTAAAATCAATGGCTGCAATTACCATTAAAAAATAAATTTAATATTTAATCTCAAATATTATTTTCAAAACCTCGAGTTTTAAAACACAAACCATCGTGTCTGATTGTCTCATCATAGCATTTAGGAGATTCTTATCGATAACGTTGATCAGGCGTATCGACTAGAACTCTTAACTACTCGATGGACAACCCAACACTCTCAAATTATTTCTATAAAAGAAATACTACTCATGTAAATATATTCTCAAAATATTCTGTGATGTTTTTTTTATATCTCAAACTCAAATTTCTCTTTACAACTTATATTTATATAGCTTCAAAACTCAAACCAAAGAACATTAAGAGAATGCATCGAGATATTCCCAGAATACTCGATTCTCAAAATCAATAGAAGGAGATAGAGTGTTCGTCAATCTTACGATGTCACGATCCACTCCCAAAAATCATCAAGATATAGGATAAGCAAGATATTCTTCTCGAAGGAGAAGAAGAAACAATCCACGAATCACTACTTCAGTCGGAGTAATGCTAAAGGATAACACTGATTGAGTATATGAAAAGAACACTCAAAAGAAGCTGAATGATAAACTCAATAAAACTCGAACAATCTAGAAACTCACCTCATTCCTTAGTGGATATCCTCGTGGAAGGATAAACAAAGAGCCAGGAATAAGGTTATTTCAATATTTGATTGTCCGATTGGATGTCAAATCCAAACGAACTCACAAAACTCAACAAAGTCACCTTGACTGGAATTCGAGATATATCATCAACACCTCGATACTCAAGAGTGAATACAGAAACTTCGAAATCATCACTAACATTTCAAAGTGATAGAAATAATAACCTAATCAAATTAGGATGCCTAAATAAATATAGGATCCTATAACAACAAGGGGATCGGACTTAACATCAAATAAGTCAATCCATCTCAAATCAGATACATCTCAAGATGGTGAGTAATAAACAAATACTCACTAAAGCAACAACAAATAGAGAACTTGGAATGCTCACAACAAGCCAATCGTTGTGGATCCCTATAATAGGATCACAACTCTCAAAGGAATGCAACGAGAACGCTCAAAGAAATCAATCAGCTCCATCGATACGAACTCACTCGTATCGATAAAAATAAGAATAGAACAATCCAAAATTAGATTTTATATAAGACAAGATGACATCAAACTTTATTATCAAATACTACGGAATACAATATACTATATTTCTGGACATATTCCACCTCAACAATCCCAAAATTCGAAAAAGAATCAAGGCTCTATTCTAAAACAAGCTCGAATAAAGGACAACGATTCATTCGTATTGTACTTCAATGTATCATGATATACGTACTATTCTGTTTTTATTCTACTTTATTTTGACCACAGCTCTGATACCAAGCTGTAACGCCCCACCCCGAGACCCACCTTAGCAAAGAGAATTAACAAGTAATTCTGTCTACTAAAGCGGAGAATAGGGCCGGTTAAGGGCGACCATCTATAATTTTGCCTTAAACATCCATTGAATACGTCGATAAATGCATCATAATATTTTTTTTCAACTCAATTGGATCGACATGTCCAGTAAATTCTTAATCCAAAACTATAGGTGGCTAACGGATCTATCAGAAAAAAATACAATAATTGAATGTGGACCACATCACAGAACAGTAACCAACATCATATATATACATATACAGTGATACACGTTTAGTACAATACAATATGAATACAATAAAGGTGGTACACGACCACACCATATACATCGATTCAAATGTAAAAACATCAGAATATGCGGAAGAAATAAACTACTCAAGAGAAAGAAGAGCTGATATCCAACATCAACTTCAAGCTAAGCCCAATAGATGATACCTGAAACAACTCGGTCTGATCCGAGTGAAACCACACGGGTCAAGCTAGCTAGAACTTATCATTAGTAAAGGTGATGATAAGAGATAAGGGAAAACCATTCCATCATTAGCAATGAAATAATATAGGTCATCAAGTTATCTCTAGAGTGATACATCAGTGGTTCATCATGATTGCATAGAGGAATACAATATGTATATTAGATAGACATGGTTTATCTAATTATATATATAACCAAATGAAATGGGTGAGGATATGAACCATAAAGTAAATCTTCATAAGATAATTAAAGTTCAAGAATCCATCATAAATAAAACCCATCTAATAGAAACTTCTTAATTATTATACCTCATCTCATTGGTATAAATATATATAATGTCTCAAATCCATCTTGATAGAGCCCGGAAAGAATCCAAAACATCATATTCGAAATCACCATAAAACCATGTATATAAATAAGCCCTTTTCTTACATAAGGCTATAATAAAGCATCATCATCAAAATAGTGAAAACGAAACATCTAAACTTCATGGAAAACAGCACGTGCTTTACATCTTGACTAGTACTAGTAATTTGTACCATACATCATGATGACTTGGGGTCACATAACATCGTGATTGACTAGTCGGAACATCTTGGTGACACCCAGCCACAAATCCGAGTAAAAACATCGTGGTGATTGGAGTTGAGTAATAACATCGTGAACATCGTGGTGACTACAATCGTACTCGGTCTAGTACTAGTAACATCTTGATTGTGTCTCAACTATTCGAATAGGAACCCAAAAGGCGAGAACTTATATCCCATACTATACGTTCTCCCCTAATGTTTTACTAATCGTTAATTGGTTCCACATTAGAAAACATCATAAAACATCAGAACCATCATAAAACTCACTTTGCGTCATCTCATCGGCGAGTGAATATAGTACCATACTCATCTCTTCTCATTGACGAGTAATGGTTCCATCGTGACTTGTCTCATTTCATCGATAAGTAAAAATCATCATAACCATCTTAACTTCATAAATCATCATAAACATCTTAACTTCATGAATACTTCATAAATAGACTTACCTCGTCTCATCGGTAAGTAAAACAACATCATGACAGTTATTTCTAATCATAATTCTTCAAACGGAAAATTTTCGTCTTGGTCACCTCATCTCATCAGCGATTGCAAAAAAAACATTTAGATGGTTCATCATCAAACGTACTCAAAAAGAGTAATTCTCCAACCAATAATGTTCGTTAAAATTTGGCAACTTCTAAATCATCTCAAAATAATAATTCAAATTAGCTTCGGTCGTAGAAGTTCGATATTAAGCGATAAAGCAAGAACACATGTCCCATACCGTATATCCTTACTAAATCGTTTAATTCTCATTCTTATACGTCCGAAAGGAAAAAAAATAGTTTATGATCTTTGCGCAATAATTTACTAAGGTAACCGGATTTTAAAATAAATTTTTCGAAACCCAAAAAAAAAATCCTTTTATTAAAATTCTACTTTTTACATAAAATAAATATAGTGTATCTAATTTTATTATTTAGAAATACTCTAAAAAATATTTAAAATAAAATATTTAACACCATATTTACCAAGCCAAATCATGCATGTACATGTTCATGGATGCAAAACAATTTCAAATGGTTTGAAAATAATAAGTGCACTAATAACATGGAACAAAACACAGGACAACGGATAAAATCTGCTATTTTGAGCTAGCAAATTTAAAATTTTCTAAAACACTCTAAATGAAATTTGTTGAATATAATTCAAGATTTCCAGAATGGCCAAGATTATCGAATTTCGATCATTGGTTAAAAAGTTATGATCGTTTTGCTAAAAGCATCAAACTTAGCCTGAACTCATGTATTTACATGACAGTGACAAACAATTACAATAATAGCATAGATAGCTTCAAAATAAGGCAAAATGAATAAAAAGAAAGTTGTAGCTTGATTTCTAAGCTTTCCAGAATGACCAAGATCATCAAATTCCGATCATTGGTTCAAAAGTTATGTTCATTTTACTAAAAACATCAAACTTAGCCTGAACTTATGCATTTACATGATAGTGATAAACAATTGCAATAATAGCATAGATAACTTCAAAATCATGTAAAATGAATAAAATGAAAGTTATAGCTTAGTTTCTAAGATTTCCAGAACATTAAAAATTACCAAATTCCGATAAGAATTGTAAAAGTTATGGGTAAAACAACTCTGAGATTTGAATTTCACTGTCATTTTGCCTCGAGACAGCGACAAACAATCAAAATTTTGGAAAAGATAACTTCCAAATTTTTGGAAAACTCAAAACATAAAAGTTTTAGAACAAAGTCTAAACTTTCCAAAACATCTAAATTTACTAAAATTAGATCAAAATCGAAGAAGTTATGGCCAATTTAGTTTCAGCCTTAAGCAGAGAGCATATATTGCTTTTGCTCTCGGGACAACAGTAGAAAATTTGGATTTTGACATAGCAAACCTCTAAATTACAGAAAACTCAATACACGAAAGTTTCTCTTTATAAATATATGTTCCAACTGAAAAAAAATCTCACTCAATTTCAATTTATCGTTCAAAAGTTATGGTGATTTGAAGATCAGGTTTCAACAAAACAAATTGCACAGAGCAGAACTGTATACATTAGATCCAAACTAAATTTCGACCTTATAAACAATAAAATTTCAGAAAGTAATTAAAAGATAAGTTGTAGCTAATGGAATGTTCTTTCAACTGCAAAAAGCTTGAGTTAATTTGGGTAAACTTGAACTAAGATATTGATGTTTTACAGCAGCAATTTTTTTCCACAAACAATTTTCAACAAAGCAATTCAATCAACATCTCATTCAATTAATTCAAATAGAAACTAACAATTGTTCTCATAGATAAAAGCTAGTGGTGTGAGTGATTAACTCACCATGGATTGGCAGCAAGATATTCGAAATTTTCAGCTAGAATCCGGATCAAAATAAAGGCTTGGAGGCTCAAATTATTGCTTCAGCATCTATAGAAGCCATTTGAGCTACATGCAAGGAGAAATCAACCTATAGTGATTCAATTTTCACAAAATAGAAAAGAACCTGAGATAAATTCATAGTTTTGAACTGATTACCTGAATTAATGGCTTTATTTTTTATTGTTACATTAAGAATTTGAATCAAATTAGGGGATTTAGGTTTTTGATTATGAAGAGGAGTTGGGTTTCTTCCTTTCTCTTTTACCGTAAAATGAGTTATGTACGTATAGGAAGAAGAAAGCTTCCTTTCATATTTCTGGTTTGATCTAAGTGGACTTTGGACCCAAAGTTATTTAATTAATTAGCCTAAAAATCTAATTAACACTAAATTTACCCTAACACTCTCATATTTACATAATATAACATATGTGTATTTACATGATATCATCTCTACAAATTGTACAAACATATTTTTATGTTTCACAAACAATTTTTTTCAACAATTAAAAAGATAATTTAGTTATCAAAATATTTTTCATTATTAAAAAGCCTTATTTTGCTTATATACACAATTTACACTATAACTCATATAAAACTCTATTTTTAACTCCAAAAATTACATAAAAATTATTTTCTTGTACAATAAAATATAACAAAGCATTTTTTCAACATTTTACAACCAAAATTTATTTTTAAACCAAATTTCCATTTTTAATTATAATATATCACTTATAAATGAAATGCTTCTTTTAAAATATATAAAAGAAACGTTTGGCAATAATTATCAAAATTATTGCATTTCTTCAAATTAAATGCATATAATGCTATTATTATTTTTTACAAACTAACATAATAAAGTTTTTAAAACTTTATTTCAACATTTTATATTTATTTACAACAAATAATGTTGATTTAAATTATTTTATCTTTACTTACATCAATTAATCCCCAAACCAACATATTACCATTATTCACAATTTATTACCAGTCAAACTATCTTAATTCTATTTTATTTATTCCAAATCCATTGTTTATTTGAAATAAACAATTTTAACAAATTTTTATCTCTTCAATTTATTTTTAATTCACAATATTAAATTATAACTACCGTTATAATTTAATATTTACAGGTAATCGCCAAAATCAGGGTTGTTACGGACTCCCCCTTACAAAAATTGCGTCCCCGCAATTTTCTAGAAAAGGAGACGTAAACAACACATAAAATTCTATCGACAAAGGATAAAAGACAAGCTCTAAACTCAAATTCATACTCTCAACATAGAATGGTAGAGAGAAACAAGGAAAAACTCACTTGGTTAATCTAATGGCCCATCAAGTGCTAATATAGTGATTAGCAAACCATCGAATTTTCCAAGCAACTGAAAGAATTTCAAAGATGTCTCATCTTCGAATCAATACTCGATAAAAAGCCCAACAAATAATCTATCAAATAAAATAGATTTCTCAAAACCCTACGAATAGTGCCGGGATCAAACTCATTCAAACCCGAACTCTAAGCCACAAAAATGATCATCAACACAATTTTCCGCCTAACAATACGAAAAGAACATCCTCACAAAAAGGATAGACTCAATAGACAAGATAGATAAATCACACAAAATGGCTTCTCACGAGGCCACCAAACTCGAACAACCGCGAAAGTGCACGTCGTCATCAATAGCACAAGAATAGAGTGAACTCAAAAACAAGAATATAAGCTCAAATTACTTTCCAATCTAAGATATTTAGATTTTATTTTTTTCTCACCATCTTTTAAATTTTAGGTCTCAATTTTCAATATTTGAAAATTTTCAAACTCTTTACTATATTACTTAGTAAGTAATATAAAACTCAAATTAAAAGTCCAAATTTCTTCTCTCACTTCAAAATTAATTTTCAAAGAATTTTGTAAATCCATAATAATATTCCTCAAAATAAATTAAGCGTTTAAATTCTGTTTACTCTTTTTATTAAACTACTTGAAAAGCTTAAAACAATCTTCAAATCTTCTTATAAGTCTTCTCTTAAAACATCCAATGTATATAATATAAATTCTAAAATCTCGAAATATACTTTCAATAAAGTATAGCTCAATAATTTTCTCAACATATTCTCATCTTTATAATTTCAAAATAAATATATAAATAAATGGCATTGCCTCGCCACTGAATCTCTAGTAAGTAGATATGTTCGTTGGCTGCAGAGTCGATCGAACGATCAAAACTGCCTCGCCACTCTGATACTCGTCTCTAAAATCAATGGCTGCAATTACCATTAAAAAATAAATTTAATATTTAATCTCAAATATTATTTTCAAAACCTCGATTTTTAAAACACAAACCATCGTGTCTGATTGTCTCATCATAGCATTTAAGAGATTCTTATCGATAACGTTGATCAGGCGTATCGACTAGAACTCTTAACTACTCGATGGACAACCCAACACTCTCAAATTATTTCTATAAAAGAAATACTACTCATGTAAATATATTCTCAAAATATTCTGTGATGTTTTTTTTTATATCTCAAACTCAAATTTCTCTTTAAAACTTATATTTATATAGCTTCAAAACTCAAACCAAAGAACAATAAGAGAATGCATCGAGATATTCCCAGAATACTCGATTCTCAAAATCAATAGAAGGAGATAGAGTGTTCGTCAATCTTACGATGTCACGATCCACTCCCAAAAATCATCAAGATATAGGATAAGCAAGATATTCTTCTCGAAGGAGAAGAAGAAACAATCCACGAATCACTACTTCAGTCGGAGTAATGCTAAAGGATAACACTGATTGAGTATATGAAAAGAACACTCAAACGAAGCTGAATGATAAACTCAATAAAACTCGAACAATCTAGAAACTCACCTCATTCCTTAGTGGATATCCTCGTGGAAGGATAACCAAAGAGCCAGGAATAAGGTTATCTCAATATTTGATTGCCCGATTAGATGTCGAATCCAAACGAACTCACAAAACTCAACAAAGTCACTTTGACTGGAATTCGAGATATAACATCAACATCGCGATACTTAAGAGTGAATTTAGAAACTTCGAAATCATCACTAACATTTCAAAGTGATAGAAATAATAACCTAATCAAATTAGGATGCCTAAATAAATATAGGATCCTATAACAACAAGAGGATCGAACTTAACATCAAATAAGTCAATCCATCTCAAATCAGATACATCTCAAGATGGTGAGTAATAAACAAATACTCACTAAAGCAACAACAAACAGAGAACTTGGAATGCTCACAACAAGCCAATCGTTGTGGATCCCTATAATAGGATCACAACTCTCAAAGGAATGCAACGAGAATGCTCAAAGAAATCAATCAGCTCCATCGATAAGAACTCACTCGTATCGATAAAAATAAGAATAGAACAATCCCAAATAAGATTTTATATAAGACAAGATGACATCAAACTTTATCATGAAATACTACGGAATACAATATATCTATATTTCTAGACATATTCCACCTCAACAATCCCAAAACTCGAAAAAGAATCGAGGCTCGATTCTAAAACAAGCTCGAATAAAGGACAATGATTCATTTGTATTGTACTTCGATGTATCATGATATACGTACTATTCTGTGTTTATTCTACTTTATTCTGACCACGGCTCTGATACCAAGCTGTAACGCCCCACCCCGAGACCCACCTTAGAAAAGAGAATTAACAAGTAATTCTGTCTACTAAAGCAGAGAATAGGGCTGGTTAAGGGCGACCATCTATAATTTTGTCTTAAACATCCATTGAATACATCGATAAACGCATTATAATATTTTTTTTTCAACTCAAGTGGATCGACATACCCAGTAAATTCTTAATCCAAAACTATAGGTGGCTAACGGATCTATCAGAACAAAATACAATAACTGAACGTAAACCACATCACAGAACAGTAACCAACATCATATATATACATATACAGTGATACACGTTCAGTACAAATCAATATGAATACAATAAAGGTGGTACACGACCACACCATATACATCGAATCAAATGTAAAAACATCAGAGTACGCAGAAGAAATAAACTACTCAAGAGAAAGAAGAGCTGATATCCAACATCAACTTCAAGCTAAGCCCAATAGATGATACCTGAAACAACTCGGTCTGACCCGAGTGAAACCACACGGGTCGGGCTAGCTAGAACTTATCATTAGTAAAGATGATGATAAGAGATAAGGGAAAACCATTCCATCATTAGCAATGAAATAATAAAGGTCACAAGTTATCTCTAGAGTGATACATCAATGGTTCATCATGATTGCATAGAGTAATACAATATCTATATTAGATGACATGGTTTATCTAATTATATATATAACCGAATGAAATGGGTGAGGATATGAACCGTAAAGTAAATCTTCATAAGATAATTAAACTTCAAGAATCCATCATAAATAAAACCCATCTAATAGAAACTTCTTAATTATTATACCTCATCTCATTGGTATAAATATATATAATGTCTCAAATCCATCTTGATAGAGCCCGAAAAGAATCCAAAACATCATATTCGAAATCATCATAAAACCATGTACATAAATAAGCCCTTTTCTTACGTAAGGCTATAAAGCATCATCATCAAAACAGTGAAAACGAAACATCTAAACTTCATGGAAAACAGCACGTGCTTTATATCTTGACTAGTACTAGTAATTTGGTACCATACATCGTGATGACTTGGGGTCACATAGCATCGTGATTGACCAGTCGGAACATCTTGATGACACCCAGCCACAAATCTGAGTAAAAACATCGTGGTGATTGGAGTTGAGTAATAACATCGTGAACATCGTGGTGACTCCAATCGTACTCGGTCTAGTACTAGTAACATCTTGAATGTGTCTCAACTATTCGAATAGGAACCCAAAGGCGAGAACGTATATCCCATACTATACGTACTCCCCTAATGTTTTACTAATCGTTAGTTGGTTCCACATTAGAAAACATCAGAACCATCATAAAACTCACTCTGCCTCATCTCATCGGCGAGTATTAATATAATACCACACTCATCTCTTCTCATCGACGAGTAATGGTTCCATCGTGACTTGTCTCATTTCATCGACAAGTAAAAATCATCATAACCATCTTAACTTCATAAATCATCATAAACATCTTAACTTCATGAATACTTCATAAATAGACTTACCTCATCTCATCGGTAAGTAAAACAACATCATGACGGTTATTTCTAATCATAATTCTCCAAACGGAAAATTTTCGTCTTGGTCGCCTCATCTCATCAGCGATTGTAAAAAAAACATTTAGATTGGTTCGTCATCAAACGTACTCAAAAAGAGTAATTCCCCAACCAATAATGTTTGTTAAAATTTGGAAACTTTTAAATCATCTCAAAATAATAATTCAAATTAGTTTCGGTCGTAGAAGTCCGATATTAAGCGATAAAGCAAGAACACATGTCCCATACCACATATCCTTACTAAATCGTTTAATTCTCATTCTTATACGTTCGAAAGGAAAAAAAATAGTTTATGATCTTTGCGCAATAATTTACTAAGGTAACCTGGTTTTAAAATAATTTTTGGAAACCCAAAGAAATCCTTTTATTAAAATTCTACTTTTTATATAAAATAAATATAGTATATCTACTTTTATTATTTAGAAATACTCTAAAAAATATTTAAAATAAAATATTTAACACCATAATTACCAAGCCCGATCATGCATGTACATGTTCATTGATGCAAAACAATTTTCAAATGGTTTGAAAATAATAAGTGCACTAATAACATGGAACAAAACACAGGACAGCGGATAAAATCCGCTATTTTGAGCTAGCAAACATTGAATTTTGTTCTAAAACACTCTAAATGAAAGTTGTTGAATATAATTCAAGCTTTCTAGAGTGGCCTAGATCATCGAATTCCGATCATTGGTTAAAAAGTTATGATCGTTTTACTAAAATCATCAAACTTAGCCTGAACTTATGTATTTACAGGACAGTGACAAACAATTACAATAATAGCATAGATAACTTCAAAATCAGGCAAAATGAATAATATTAAATTTGTAGCTTGGTTTCTAAGCTTTCCAAAATGATCAATATCATCAAATTCCGATCATTGGTTCAAAAGATATGTTCATTTTACTAAAAACATCAAACTTAGCCTGAACTTATGCATTTACAGGATAGTGATAAACAATTGCAATAATAGCATAGATAACTTCAAAATCATGCAAAATAAATACAAAGAAAGTTATAGCTTAGTTTCTTTGATTTCCAGAACATTAAAACTTACCGAATTCCGATAAGAGTTGTAAAAGTTATGGATAAAACAATTCTGAGATTTGAATTTCACAACTTCTGTCATTTTGTCTCAGGACAGCGACAAAAAATAAAAATTTTGGGAAAGATAAATTCGAAATTTTTGGAAAACTCAAAACATAAAAGTTTTAGAACAAAGTCTACGCTTTCGGAAACATCTAAATTTATTAAAATTAGATCAAAATCGAAGAACTTATGGCCAATTTAGTTTCAGCCTTAAGCACAGCGCAAATATTGCTTTTGCTATCGGGACAACAGCAGAAAAATTGGATTTTGACACAGCAAACCTCTAAATTACAGAAAACTCAATACGTGAAAATTGTTCCTTATAAATATAAGTTCCAACTGAAAGAAATTTCACTCAAGTTCGATTTATCATTCAAAAGTTATAGTGATTTGAAGATCAGGTTTCAACAAAACAAATTGCATAGAGCAGAACTGTATACATTAGATCCAAACTAAATTTCGACCCTATAAACAATAAAATTTCATAAAGTAATTAAAAGAGAAGTTGTAGCTAATGGAATTTCTTTCAACTGCAAAAAGATTGAGTTAATTCGGGTAAACTTGAACTAAGATATTGCTGTTTTGCAGCTGCAATTTTTTTCCACAAACAATTTTCAGCAAAGCAATTCAATCAACATCTCATTCAATTAATTCAAATAGAAACTAACAATTATTCTCATAGATAAAAGCTAGTGGTGTGAGTGATTAACTCACCTTGGATTGGCAGCAAGATATTAGAAATTTTCAGCTAGAATCCGGATCAAAATAAAGGCTTGGAGGCTCAAATTGTTGCTTCAACATCTATAGAAGCCATTTGAGCTACATGCAAGGAGAAATCAACCTATAGTGATTCAATTTTCACAAAATTGAAAAGAATCTGAGACAAATTCATAGTTTTGAACTGATTACCTGAATTAATGGCTTTATTTTTGATTGTTACATCAAGAATTTGAATCAAATTAGGGGATTTAGGTTTTTGATTATGAAGAGGAGTTGGGTTTCTTCCTTTCTCTTTTACTGTAAAATGAGTTATGTACGTATAGGAAGAAGAAAGCTTCCTTTCATATTTCTAGTTTAATCTAAGTGGGCTTTGGACCCAAAGTTATTTAATTAATTAGCCTAAAAAGCTAATTAACACTAAATTTACCCTAACACTCTCATATTTACATAATACAACATATGTGTATTTACATGATTTCATCTCTACAAATTGTACAAACATATTTTTATGTTTCACAATCATTTTTTTTCAACAATTAAAAAGATAATTTAGTTATAAAAATATTTTTCATTATTAAAAAGCCTTATTTTGCTTAAATGCTCAATTTACACAATAACTCATATAAAACTCTATTTTTAACTCCAAAAATTACATAAAAATTATTTTCTTGTACAATAAAATATAACAAACCATTTTTTTCAATATTTTACAACCAAAATTATTTTTAAACCAAATTTCCATTTTTAATTATAATATGTCACTTATTAAATGAAATGCTTCTTTTAAAAATATATAAAAGAAACGTTTGGCAATAATTATCAAAATTATTGCATTTCTTCAAATTAAATGCATATAATGCTATTATTATTATTTTACAAACTAACATAAAGTTTTTAAAACTTTATTTCAACATTTTATATTTATTTACAACAAATAATGTTGATTTAAATTATTTTATCTTTACTTACATCAATTAATCCTCAAACCAACATATTACCATTATTCACAATTTATTACCAGTCAAACTATCTTAATTCTATTTTATTTATTCCAAATCCATTGTTTATTTGAGATAAACAATTTTAAAAAAAATTTATCTGTTCAATTTACTTTTAATTCACAATGTTAAATTATAACTACCGTTATAATTAAATATTTACAGGTAATCGCCAAAACCAGGGTTGTTACGGACTCCCCCTTACAAAAATTGCGTCCCCGCAATTTTCTAGAAAAGGAGACGTAAACAACACATAAAATTCAATCGACAAAGGATAAAAGACAAGCTCGAAACTCAAACCATTCATACTTTCAACATAGAATGGTAGGGAGAAATAAGGAAAAATTCACTTGGTTAATCTAATGGCACATCAAGTGCTAATATAGTGATTAGCAAACCATCGAATTTTCCAAGCAACTGAAAGAATTTCAAAGATGTCTCATCTTTGAATCAATACTCAATAAAAAGCCCAACAAATAATCTATCAAATAAAATAGATTTCTCAAAACATTACGAATAGTGCCGTGATCAAACTCATTCAAACTCGAGCTCTAAGCCACAAAAATGGGTGAGGATATGAACCATAAAGTCAATCTTCATAACATAATTAAACTTCAAGAATCCATCATAAATAAAACCCATCTAATAGAAACTTCTTAATTATTATACCTCATCTCATTGGTATAAATATATATAATGTCTCAAATCCATCTTGATAGAGCCCGGAAAGAATCCAAAACATCATATTCGAAATCACCATAAAACCATGTATATAAATAAGCCCTTTTCTTACCTAAGGCTATAATAAAGCATCATCATCAAAACAGTGAAAATGAAACATCTAAACTTCATGGAAAATAGCACGTGCTTTACATCTTGATTAGTACTAGTAATTTGGTACCATACATCGTGATGACTTGGGGTCACATAACATCATAACATCGTGATTGACTAGTCGGAACATCTTGGTGACACCCAGCCACAAATCCGAGTAAAAACATCATGGTGATTGGAGTTGAGTAATAATATCGTGAACATCGTGGTGACTCCAATCATACTCGGTCTAGTACTAGTAACATCTTCAATGTGTCTCAACTATTCGAATAGGAACCCAAAAGGCGAGAATGTATATCCCATACGATACGTTCTCCCCTAATGTTTTACTAATCGTTAGTTGGTTCCACATTAGAATACATCATAAAACATCAGAACCATCATAAAACTCACTCTGCCTCATCTCATCGGTGAGTGAATATAATACCATACTCATCTCTTCTCATTGACGAGTAATGGTTCCATCGTGACTTGTCTCATTTCATCGACAAGTAAAAATCACCATAACCATCTTAACTTCATAAATCATCATAAACATCTTTACTTCATGAATACTTCATAAATAGACTTACCTCGTCTCATCGGTAAGTAAAACAAAATCATGACGGTTATTTCTAATCATAATTCTCCAAACGGAAAATTTTCGTCTTGGTCGCCTCATCTCATCAGCGATTGTAAAAAAAAAACATTTAGATGGTTCGTCATCAAACGTACTCACAAAGAGTAATTCTCCAACCAATAATGTTCGTTAAAATTTGGCAACTTCTAAATCATCTCAAAATAATAATTCAAATTAGTTTCGGTCGTAGAAGTCCGATATTAAGCGATAAAGCAAGAACACATGTCCCATACCATATATCCTTACTAAATCGTTTAATTCTCATTCTTATACGTCCGAAAGGAAAAAAAATAGTTTATGATCTTTGCGCAATAATTTACTAAGGTAACCGGGTTTTAAAATAAATTTTTCGAAACCCAAAAAAAATCCTTTTATTAAAATTCTACTTTTTATATAAAATAAATGTAGTATATCTACTTTTATTATTTAGAAATACTCTAAAAAAATATTTAAAATAAAATATTTAACACCATATTTATCAAGCCAGATCATGCATGTACATGTTCATGGATGCAAAATAATTTTCAAATGGTTTGAAAATAATAAGTGCACTAATAACATGGAACAAAACACAGGACAGCGGATAAAATCCGCTATTTTGAGTTATAAAAATTGAAATTTTTTAAAAACACTCTAAATGAAAATTGTTGAATATAATTCAAGCTTTCCAGAATGGCCAAGATCATCGAATTTCGATCTTTGGTTAAAATGTTATGATCATTTTACTAAAAACATCAAACTTAGCCTGAACTTATGTATTTACAGGACAGTGACAAATAATTACAATAATAGCATAGATGACTTAAAAATCAGACAAAATGAATAGAATGAAAGTTGTAGCTTGATTTCTAGGCTTTCCAGAATGACCAAGATCATCAAATTCCGATCAATGGTTCAAAAGTTATGTTCATTTTACTAAAAACATCAAACTTAGCCTGAACTTATGCATTTACATGACAGTGATAAACAATTGCGATAATAGCATAGATAACTTCAAAAACATGCAAAATGAATAAAAAGAAAGTTATAGCTTAGTTTCTAAACTTTCCATAACATTAAAAATTACCAAATTCTGATAAGAGTTGTAAAAGTTATGGATAAAATAATTCTGACATTTGAATTTCACAACTACTGTCATTTTGTCTCGAGACGGCGACAAACAATCAAAATTTTGGAAAAGATAACTTCCAAATTTTTGGAAAACTCAAAACATAAAAGTTTTAGAACAAAGTCTAAACTTTCCGAAACATCTAAACTTATTAAAATCAGATCAAAATCGAAGAAGTTATGGCCAATTTAGTTTCAGCCTTAAGCACAGAGCAAATATTGCTTTTGCTCTCGGGACAACAGTAGAAAAATTAGATTTTGACACAGCAAACCTCTAAATTATAGAAAAATCAATACATGAAAGTTGTTCTTTATAAATATACGTTCCAATTGAAAAAAAATCTCACTCAATTTCAATTTATCGTTCAAAAGTTATGGCGATTTGAAGATCAGGTTTCAACAAAACAAATTGCACAGAGCAGAACTGTATACATTTGATCCAAACTAAATTTCAACTCTATAAACAATAAAATTTCAGAAAGTAATTAAAAGAGAAGTTGTAGCTGATGTGATGTTCTTTCAACTGCAAAAAGATTGAGTTAATTTGGGTAAAATTGAACTAAGATATTGCTGTTTTACAGCAGCAATTTTTTTCCACAAACAATTTTCAGCAAAGCAATTCAATCAACATCTCATTCAGTTAATTCAAATAGAAACTAACAATTATTCTCATAGATAAAAGCTAGTGGTGTGAGTGCTTAACTCACCTTGGATTGGCAGCAAGATATTGGAAATTTTCAGCTAGAATCCGGATCAAAATAAAGGCTTGGAGGCTCAAATTGTTGCTTCAGCATCTATAGAAGCCATTTGAGCTACATGCAAGGAGAAATCAACTTATAGTGATTCAATTTCACAAAATAGAAAAGAACCTGAGACAAATTCATAGTTTTGAACTGATTAACTGAATTAATGGCTTTATTTTTGATTGTTACATCAAGAATTTGAATCAAATTAGGGGATTTAGGTTTTTGATTATGAAGAGGAGTTGGGTTTCTTCCTTTCACTTTTACTGTAAAATGAGTTATGTACGTATAGGAAGAAGAAATCTTCCTTTCATATTTCTGGTTTAATCTAAGTGGGCTTTGGACCCAAATTTATTTAATTAATTAGCCTAAAAATCTAATTAACACTAAATTTACCCTAACACTCTCATATTTACATAATACAACATATGTGTATTTACATGATTTCATCTCTAAAAATTGTACAAACATATTTTTATGTTTCACAAACATTTTTTTTTCAACAATTAAAAAGCTAATTTGGTTATAAAAATATTTTTCATTATTAAAAAGCCTTATTTTGCTTAAATACACAATTTACACAATAACTCATATAAAACTCTATTTTTAACTCCAAAAATTACATAAAAATTATTTTCTTGTACAATAAAATATAACAAACCATTTTTTCAACATTTTACAACCAAAATTTATTTTTAAACCAAATTTCCATTTTTAATTATAATATATCACTTATAAATGAAATGCTTCTTTTAAAAATATATAAAAGAAACGTTTGGCAATAATTATCAAAATTATTGCATTTCTTCAAATTAAATGCATATAATGCTATTATTATTTTTTACAAACTAACATAATAAAGTTTTTAAAACTTTATTTCAACATTTTATATTTATTTACAACAAATAATGTTGATTTAAATTATTTTATCTTTACTTACATCAATTAATCCCCAAACCAACATATTACCATTATTCACAATTTATTACCAGTCAAACTATCTTAATTCTATTTTATTTATTCCAAATCCATTGTTTATTTGAAATAAACAATTTTAACAAATTTTTATCTCTTCAATTTATTTTTAATTCACAATATTAAAATATAACTACCGTTATAATTTAATATTTACAGGTAATCGCCAAAACCAGGGTTGTTAAACCCATACTATTCGGTGAAATTCGAATATTCGCTAAAGGTGTAGTAAGTACCACTCAAACATTATATTCAAAGAGTTATACAATATTTGATGAAACGTTACTCAAGAGCACCTAAATCAATCGGTAACACTTAGTCGAACATTAGTATTCCCCCAATTATAGAATTAAGGTTCTCAAAACATTTTTATTTAAAAAACAAAAGTCGCATGGGATTGCCAGATGATATAATATATTATAAGACTTTAAGATTTGAAAGTAATTAAACATAATTTATATATATATATATCTGTGTGTGTGCGCGCGCGCGCGTGTGTGTGTATGTATAATGGTTTTTTAAAATTACTTTACATAGAATACTACTTTCAAGCTCCTTTATTTAGAATCCATAATTTAATTATTATTCGACTTTATATAAATATTCACTATTTGATAAAATATTGCATATACCCAAATTATTTCAAAAATGCACCTATATATGTATATTTATCTCAAAATTTTACATATAACATTTATTTAAACCATGTTCCAAAAATGTATATAAGTCCTTGTGTTCTATAAATTCCATATTTACTCTTATCCAAAACCATATAAATATTTAAACCTCTAATTAGAAATAACTTTATTTGCATTTTAAAATCATTCTTATTATATAAATATAAGTATATCTATTTACACTTTCAAATATAATGAATAACATAATTTTATTCTTACAAGATTAAGTACAAATGGTTCGACTTGAAAATCCAATCTCTTTGAAAATCCTTGCAGAAAACATGCAACATAGATTTGATCTTGTGTTATGGACTCTATGGCATAACGATTACAAAATGAATTCATAATTCAAAATCATTAAATAACATTGAATTTGACATGAAAATAACCATCAAAACAAGTAAGTACATTCAAGCGATCAACCGCACGAATGGAGAAGCGAACAAGAGCAAACAGACCCCGAAATGGCATGACCAGGGTCTTAGCCCAGGACCTGACTAGTGAACCAGTCATCATGACCGGTGCACTGGTTGGTACTCCTGCACTGAGCCCTAGGCATTGTTGGAGGTGTTCCATTCTCCCATTGGCGGTGAATTTTTCGCTGAATTGAGCCTAGACTTCTACTACACTGAATTAGCTATCAAGAAGCAACAAAACAACTTCAAATTGATTATTTAATAGAACTAGGTTTTAGCTAATAGGGAATTTAATATCAAAAGAATCATTCAACAAAGGAATTTGAGAGTAATTAAATCATAGATTCAACTAATTTACTAAACAACGAATAAACTTGCACTTAGATATAGTATTTTGAGGTAAACTCACATTTCTATGCTTTACTTGATGATTATAACCCTGATTCTCGTATGCTAGCCTCTCTCATTAATTAGAGCTAGGTTAAACTCAAAAATTTGCAAAACAAAATTACTAACCAAGATGAAATCTGAAATTAAAGTGGAGTTTTGTTTGTAAATAGAGTTTTGTTTGTAAATCGATATACAAATAGATATTTGGCTAAACTAACAAACAAATAGAGTTTTGTTTGTAAATCGACACATCCAACTAACACACTTGACCAATTTCACAACATTATCCATATTAACCAAATTCATCCCAATACCAAACAAACAATTCAACCTAGCTATGCATTAACTATCAAGATGAATAAATATATCCTAGGCAATGATATAGATATAGTTATGAGTGAGAAAAACTCGCTTTGGTTTTAATTCTTATTTCAGCCCAAACTAAGCCTCCTTTTGTTGTCCAAACTCGAAAAGTTCAATTCTCCATCATCTAAACCAAACATAGCTCCTCCAGGTCGTACACAAATCGCTTCCCCCCCCCCCCCCACCCCCAAATTCCATACCACTCATACAGCCAGCATCTTCGCCACCATCACCCCCTTCATCTCTAGCTTCGCACCAAAATTTCTACATAACCAGACCGGCCTCCAAAATCATCCTCATCTCTAACCCATGCTATCCAGAATCATGTCACTCACCATCTAATTTGCTCGCTTGCCTCTCCTTATAACGCGTCGACAGCTACCAGCCTCCATCATTCGCATGCCTCCTCTTGCTTCCCCTTTCGTCGATCACTGAACATCCCACGTCTGGAAGTAATTAGGGCTAAGAAAAGAAAATAAGCACGGTAATTGGGTTTACAAAGTAGCGTGGGTTTGGGCTCAAGGGATTCTAGAATTAGAGAATATAAATTGGCTTTAATTTCAATTTAATAATTCTTTCTATTTCTCTTCTTTTAACAACCCTTTTTATTTATTTGCAAATTTATTTTGATCTATTCAAATTAATTTACAACATATTGTTTTGATAATTTTCCAAATTATTTCAATTTAACGCTTTTTTATTTTTATTTATTTATTACTTGTATTATAGCAAAATAAATTTGTTTTTCCACTATTCCAAATATATTTAAAATTATTTACACTTTAAAATATTTTATATTCATTAAAACACCTTATTCAATTTATTCAAACAAAGTCTCCCATTAAATATAATTTAACTAATAAATATGTACTTTTGAAATAAAAATGATCAAATAAAAAATCCAAAAAATTAGTCGAATTTACGTATATTTACGACATAAGATGTTACATATTCCCCTTAATTATGTCCACGCAAAATCAAATAGGGAAACGTCAAACACAACTCCTACCATAACTTTCCTCGTATTATACAACTTCTATCAAACTTACTACTCAATCCTCTATGTAGCTCACATACTTCAAATCCATTATTGTATGCTATAGTCTAAATAGATTCAATTCATGACATTCGATTTTTCACATATGATAAAAGGATTGAAAATTTTCTAATTGTTAGATTTTTTGAAATTTTTTGACAGATTCTCCTTTGTATGGAGTGCATTCCAAAAATTAAAAGTATAATATAATTGCGTAATATACATCTCTAAAGAGACATCCCAATGCGGAGCATCCTAAAACATGCGAAAATAATATAATCGCATTATACGACGATACATCATAAAAACATACCTTATATTTAGCGTTTAAACAAGTCAGCTTATTATTTTAGTGAACAAAAGCGAGCCAATATCACCAATTTATCCAAATACTCCACACGCACCTATACTTGAACCGCTTTAAACATTAGTCGTGTATCCAAAGAAGTAAGATAAACATGCCTTTATGCAAACAAAAACATGACATTTACGTTTTGTCCATTTCCGACTAGATTTCAAAGGTCGAAACCGCCAAATCAAACTATGCTTTCTAAAAGTAATTTATTTTATAGCGTGCCAGCTTTTCAAAACATCTTTCAAATTGGAAAAATACGGATTATAGCTCAACTTATGAGGAATATTCCTAAGTATAGTATAGCAGATTTTTAAATATGTTCATAGGTCCACTTTGAAATTTTGAATTTCTAGCCTATTAATCTACAAAATTTCATAAAACACCCATTATAAAAGTTATTCTACATTACCTTAGCTTTCTAACAAGTGTTGAATCATTAAAAACGGATAAGAACAATAAATGTTACGCTCAAAATACAATGATGGTTTAGCTCAGATAATAAACAAATATATAGGTCCAACATATTTGTTGATTTTTTTTGATCTAAAAATTATCAATATTCCATAAAACTCTATAAACAAAATTTGTAGCTTGGGTTATAAGCTTTTCGAAATTGGCAAAATTATTGAAATCAGAAAACGCGTTTAAAAGTTATAGTTGATTGAATTTCAGCCATGTTACATAAATTTTTAAATTTAAAAACATCAATGCAGTTTGTTTGTAATTTACATTTTATTCATTCTTATCTTTAAAATTCCATATTACATTTTGTAACGACCCAGAATTTACTGCTTTGATTTGTGAATATTTTATTAATTTTAAATAACCGGTTTTATCATCAAAATAAAGCTCTTTTTAATAATAAATGTTGATGGTGCAATACTCTTAAAAATTGGTCAAAAATATTTAGTTCGATGAAAAATACAAAATGTGACTAAAATTCTTTTTCTGAGTTTTCGGATTTTTATCGGCTAATTATTGTCGGAATTGTTGTAGACTTTTTTATACACATAACCACATTTATAAATTCTTTAGACATGTTTATATGTAAATGTACATATATGTACATTTAAGTATGTATGTATTTCTAAAGAAGATAAGTTTTTGTTTTAAAAAGTATATAATATATATAATACTAGTGTAAACCCGTGCCACGCACACGTGGTCGTACTATAAATCATGCGTTAAAGATTTGTTAGAAAAAATAGAAGTAATATATATTTGTTAACATTTGTAAAAATAACATTATAAGCCATTTTTCCTAGGTATAAAGATCTTATACAATCATGCTCTTAAGAGGCCATACAACCAATTAATAATCCGTGCGCACACTCGCATCATCGTGCGGTTTAATACATTCATAATAATTTTAGAAATATTATTTGTTGATGGATGTATTGATCGTTTTGAAATCAATTGCAGTTGAGCATCAAAGCACTACAAAGGCTAAATGCGTCAAATAAGTCATAAATGTACAGACTTTAAGAATGTCAACAAAAAGTAGAAATAATGAGTTTATATTTTGTTAGTGTCAAAAAACTTATTTAAAATTTATAATTATATTACACAACCAAATCTGTGATAAATTTTCGTAATTAATAACATCAATACTATCCATAAAATTTCACAGTTTATTTTCTTTGATAACCATGATTTTTAAATGTGTAAAACCTGAAATCAAACTATAAATTTCTCAGTATGCTTTTATGAGCAGTTTGGAAAGCAATTGCAATCAGCTTTTTCGTCTACTGGATTCATAAAGTGGATTCACATAGGAGTAAATTATATTTGCTGCTCTTTATTGGTTGCACTGTACTTGATTAAACGTTCTCACCATTGAAGCTTTTTGTACTTGTAAAAGGAAAGGTAGTAATTTGTGTTAATTACCTCATTTCAAAGAAAGTATTTATGAATATATACAGCAAATGTATAAACAGATGTGTGAGAATATGAAAGCAAAGTTAGCACTGTAAAATTAATGAAATGTAATTAGAAAAATAATATATAGTAAAATGACACCATACCAACCCCCAATCTTACCATATAAATTCACCTATTCTGAGCATATAACTCTTTTAATTTGCACTATCTTTAAAACTCTCATTTTACTTAATAAATATTAAATTTGAAGGTAAATAGTCATGATGTAAATTGATAATCAAACAAACAATTCAACAAATCACCGAGCGCATTTGTCAAAGATTAAATTCCATTTATTGTATCATCTGTTATAGTAAAGAAATACATAATACGAAAGTTGGAAAATATTTATACGTTATACATAAAATTTGCAAGGTAATTTTGTTTACTAAATAGACACATATTGTTCATCTCAAATATTAAAAAAATAAAAATAAAAAATCAATTTTTGGCATACAACGTAGATTTAGGTAGCACACCTTCTGTTATTATTCAATTTCATCGTATATCAATTTACAAAACTTGCTGTATTTATGTAACAGATGCAAACTTGTTGTATTTAGCTAACAGATGCAAACAGATGAAGTATTAAGGCATGTTGAAATGAGTATCAGGTATGCTCGCTTCACATACCATATACCTAGCACTATGATTATTAATTTTTATTAAATAGCTTGAAATAATCAGTTATACCTTGAGAGTTGGGACTTTGTTCCTATTAATTTTTGGTAAAAACATGTTAATGGGTTTAAGCTTTAATAAATCGACACATTTATCATAATTTAAGAATACCTAATAGTGTGCTACAGTGAATATATCACGGTGATCCTTTTATATCGTTTGTTGACCTGTATCTTTTACCAACTGCTTTTAATAGTTAATCTATGCCTAAAGTACCAAAAAGATTTCTGATAAGTTATTAGGTGTAACTAGTAATTCACACAATCAACTTCTTCATCCCTAGAAAAAAGACTGAAGAAATACTTTAATATATAAGGTTTCATAGAAACCACATCATGGGCAAAGTGTAATAAATAAAAATACAAAATAACAATATATAAGAATACAATGCCCACATAATTGTAAGTCTACCCGAAAAATTCAAAAATATCAAAGCAATAATTACAATTAAATTCATTTTAATATATTATAAGCATAACACTATTAAATTGGTTTAACTACAGAAACATTATCTTGGAACTAAAGCTAAAAATAAGGTAGAGTTGAAATTTTTTAGTGTTATATTACATCCAAAATTACATAGCTCAGGCCAGTAAACAAATCATCATAAACTTTCTTTTTTGGTCAATTGTATAAACTTCAAAATTAGTCAAGAAATTCACCAAGTGTCTCGTGTCAAATTTTTTCTATACTCCCTTAAAGCCATTCATTGCAACCGTAGATAATAAACGAACAATGAATTTTAAAAAATTTTAGCATCATTTTTGTTTATCACGAACATGTTTGACATGGTAAGCCAAAACAAAATTACCGATTGAAATTAATTTTAGAAATTATGAATAACATACAACTCGTAATGAAAGGCATATAATAAAAATTCAGATTGGCAAGGAAACTTAACATATTTCAAGCCAAAATCTTGCAAAAAGGCATCTATTAGGCCAAACAATGCTGTAGTTTAACATTGGTAGTTGATAAACATTTTGTACATCCACATCTACCACCCTTTAGCGATCTGAAACATATGAAGCAAAAAAAAAGTATAAATCCATGAGAAACATTACTCTAACCTCAATGTTCTGAATTTGTACATATCGAGCATAGGTCCCTTGTTTGTCTCATTTGTCAATTTGTTTTGAGTTTGGTTACAAACGTGTTCTGTGTTTTTATTTCCATTAAGCGGAGAATCAACATCAATACATTCACAGTTTGTTCAACATAGTTTATCTTTAAGAGGTGATAAAAAAAGAGGGAAGGGGAGGGGAGTATGAATGTGATTCAAATAGCACGGCCGCTACATCGGAATATCTTTCAGAATACTCACATTTTTTTATTTATGCATGCAATTTTGTTTTTGAACTATAAAATATTTTTACCCCTTATCATTCATTTTTCAATCTCTTTCTCTACTTATCTTCTGCAAATTCAACTAAAACCTGAAAAGCTAAGCTTTCAGCAAAATATTTACAGTTCATTAATTATGTTTTATTAATAGAATACCAAGCCATTGTTTAATAATTGCCACAAAATGTCATGTCACTTTTTATTAAAAAACAACAGACTTTTAACAGAAATTATGTATGTGAACAAAAGGAAAATATTTTAAAATAATTAATAGAAACAGGATCAATCAAGTTACTAAAGATATTTGTTTGCATGTTCATTATTTTATAACTTATATATAAGTTGGAGTAAAAGATCTAGTTTAAATGGCATACACTAAGTGGCGTACTTGCTACCATTGTGTGCGTTGATATGCTAGAATAAAAAACATAAGCAAGAAATGTAATTGGTTACAAAATGGATACACAAAGTAAAGGTGCATGCGCTTTGAGAAGGAAGAAAAGAAATACCATATATAGACTTTGCTGGAATATTGTATGGCAATCTTAAAATCTTGCCAACATCAGAATCATATCTCAAAACAGAAGGCATGCCATTATCATCCCCAATATAGCTAAAAGAGCAACAGTGTCATATTGAAAAGATAGATATTAAGCTATGAGGAGGGAAAAAAATTAGTTTCCAAACTGTACATCAAAGAAGTGCCATGGATTATTGCAAATGTGGTTACGTTGGTTTCACATTGGAGAGAATTAATCAACTGTCTGTGTTCAATATCCCAGACCAGGAAATACAAATGTGTGTACATGAACCAATATCTTAGCATGAAATGGCGACTTTAATTTAATCATTTTGACATTAAAAGGATAGTTTATAAAATATACTTTCAACGTTATTACCTAGCATGTTAAAAACCATTCGGAGTTCACAAAGAACATAAGATTGACACAAAAACATCAAGTGAGGAAATGATTATTTTGAAGCATGATGACAAAACATAAAACATGGCTAAAATAGTACACCTAGCAAATCTGAAAGCTCCTATGGCTAATATATTTAGAGAGATGTAAAATTGGCAACATATATAGAATATGAGGAGAAAATGTAAAATGGTACACATTAGAGAAATTGCTGCTAAACTTTTGTTTGAGAAATTTCTCTAACATGAATTAAGAGAATGAGAAGTACTTGTACATGTAAATATTTAATTGAACATTTTGTTTGTCTTAAGAACAAATAACAAAGAGTTGATATAAAATGTATCTGAACAGCTTTGCTTGCCTTAAGAAAAAACAATAAATTAAACATTTAACAGTGTATTCTATCGTAACACACTGCCACTGTTTGACCTTCAAAATCCACCTTTTGTATTTTCTTCTCCCGATCATTGCACCATATTTCTTGTTAAGGACATAAAAACTGTTGTTTCATGCGGAATCACAATGATGGATGATTGGTTTGTAACCGTTCACTTATTAGTCACATATATTTTTACAGTTTTGATAATAATAAAGTATACAGTAAGCATGTACACACACACAAAATTAGATATACACTTAATCAAAGAATGACCATCAACAAAATAAATAAAATGAATTTATAGCTATGTTCAACGTCACAATATTAACTACTATCTGCAAGTGCTTCCATGAAATATGATAATGAATTTTGAGAGGAACAATAGGTTGGATCTGAGAACAATTTTTGAAACTTATTTGTATGTCATTATCATTTGTTACACCAATGAGAAATCCTTGATTTTGTAGAAAGTGCAAAAAACATCATAAGCGCATGGAATTAGCCGCCGCTTCAAAGGAAAATGTACCATGGATTATAGTTGCCACTTTAAAAGCTTCTTCGATTTCATGTACTTGTCTCCAAAGGAAGAAAAAAAAGTGTAGAACTTAGCAATAATAGTAGCATATTACTATGTTACCCGAATTTGATTAACATAAAGTATCGTTCCAATGATCTATCTTCAAAATTCCCAGCAAGTGTGTAATTATGTATGACCATTGTTCTCTTATTTTACTTCTTGGACTTCAAATAATATGAATACAATAAAATAAATTTAGCTAATGACAACGTAGCTTGGATACAATGTGCAATCAAGAAATATAATAAATTGCTTAGAATATATTAGTTAGTAGCTCCTAATTTTTATTTATTAGGCCATGATTAATTCAGTACCAATCATGTAGAATAGAGGAGTCTTTGTTATCTATTATAATACGGGTGTATAAAAAAATTAATTATTTACTTATATTGGGATATTTATATAGAAAAAAATATAATTTAATTATAAAGATGATTCAAATGATATAAAATAAAATCATAAATACCTCAAGTTTCAAGATACAAAGTAGTAAATTCAGTGCCTCTATTTGTTCAATAATTTTGTTTGAAAAAGCAATGCTACAAAATATGATCAATCAAAGAATCTATTTTCACTGAAAATATTTTATAAAAATATTTGATTTATATTGGAAATTAACTTTGCAAATAGTGTAGTGAAAAAACCATGTACGTTTAATATTATTCTCTAACATGATAATAGCAGTGAAGAACTACCACCAATTCCTACTGGTTGTAGATCTGTGGAACTAACATAAAATATAGCACATGGATTGTAAGCCACTGTCCTATTATGTAGATAAAACTGCTACATGAACCCTCTAAACTCACACGTTTTGATAATATAGCCTAAGGTTTTATAAAATTTATAAATCCCTTGGATACTCCAAAAATGGTAAGATAATATTCTTTATTAAAATATGAGTTTAGACTGCATACAACTCCATTCAATACCGGTAAATTTTCAAATGTAGGTTTCAAAAAGAGGTAGCTTGACTATGTCATAGTCATTGATCGTGAAACAGAACTTAATTGGGAAATATTTTTAAATTAATTCATGTTTTATAGTAGAAGAGTTCAAGAAAAAAGAATAAGCTTTATTGTGTAGACTTTCTGATACGTCGCAATGTGCTCTATATTCAAAGGATGAGAAACACCGTACCTGCATGAACATTGAGGCTTAAGCAGATATGAAAATTATTTAAGATGCTATAAAGAAATACCATGGATAAAATTATAAGATAGTGGAGTAGTAGTAAAAATTTTACTTGCTTGCCATAGACTTGAGTTAAATAACTATAAGATAAAATAATACAAAATAGTGTAAAAAGGATACTTGATACCTTTTCGCTGAAATTGATCTAGATATTTATGGCACTTGGTTCTCATTTTAGGTGGGTGTATTGGCTGAAGTTTGCAAATTTCTACTTTATTTGTCCTGCTGAACAATTAGAATATATTAAAGCTCTCTTATGTTGACCATAAAAAGATGATCAAGAATGAGAATAGCTTAAATCTTGAATAAATGAAGAAAATATCTAAAAAACTCAAATCCTAGTTATCGCTTATTGAAATTTGTTAATTGTTTAAGTTTGTGATTCTTTACTAACTTGTAGTCATCAATGCAAGGATCAATCCCCTACTCATGTACAGCTATTAGAAGTCATATTCATTAACAATTGTAGTGTACTGGGAAAAATCACAAATAAAACGTAAATTAGCGAAATAAAAAATATCTTTACATTTTAATTTTTAGTAAGGCTTTGTATCTTTTTTCTATCAACATGATAATTGGTATGGAAATACTAATAACAAAGTAGAACTGAAGCAAGGCCAAAAATAAGAAAATATAGCAAATGACTGTTTGCAGAAAAAGCTAATATAAGAACATTACAGTGTGCTGATATTCTTTCTATGCCTGAATAAAAGGTATTGGAAAACTGGAAACTGGAGAAGATCATATATTTACATCAAAAGAATGTTGCTAAAAGGAAATATCAACATGAAAATGTTGTTATCAGCAAGCTTTAGAATCATCATATTGCCAAGTAGTTGCAAAACATGTATACATTCTTCACAAAAATTTATATATATTTACGAAAAACGTAACCTTTTCAAGTAATTACAATTAACTTTGCAAAAAAAAGGAAAAGTTGAAGTGCTCAATAATAGTTCAAACTTCTACTATAAAAGCTCTTGTCAACTGCGAAAAGAGTAAAAAAGTTATCAACCTATATTTAATATAGAAAATACTCAAATCAAAGACGGATATGCTACTATGTACATCATACCATACTTACAGAGCCAAGAACTTTTTTTGAGGCACTTTAATCAAAATGCACATGGCACCAAAATATTTACAATTTGATTGAAGCAACACTTTTCCTTATTTTTTGTGAATTCAAACTTAATATCCTTGAAACTATGGTGCTATCCTAAGTCATAAAAGAAACGGTTATTCAAAGAACCAAAACTACTATAAGTCTTCTGAATTTCACCTTAGTGAAGAATATGTTTATCACGACTATGTCCATCAAACTACATTGATGTGATAAAAACAAAGCAAGTCCTATAGTAATGAGTTATTATTAATTTTTTCTAATTATGTTATCATTCATTGCCTACTAAGATTACAATGTAAGCCAAGCATGACTGTAACGACCCGTATTTTACGTGTTGATATATTGTAGAATTTACAGGACGAAGGATTGGTTATGCTGTCTCTAGCCTGAGTCTTGTTCGAGCCATGGGATGAGTTGTGTACGAATTAAGGGTTAGCTCGTATGACCAACCTAAGGAAGTGGCCGAGCTATAGGAGTTAACAGGTTAAGGATTGGACCGACCTAAGGGGAGTGACCGACCTAAGAGCTAATGGTTTAGAGTTATGGCCGAGTTAAGGGGTTGACCGACTTAGTGGTGATCGGCTTAGTGGAGATGCCGAGCTAGCAAAATCACCGGGATAACACGTTAAGGGGGGATACCGGCTTAAGGAGCTACGAGTTATATTGATAGGTCGTTGGCTTGGTTTTGTGTTAGGTCGTAAGGTAATCGTTAGCTCGGTAGGATTTAGGTCGGTCGAGGGATAAGGTCGTATGCGACCTAAGTTGGTTCTGTGCTAAGAGTTAGGTCGGCATCTGGTTATAACGATAGGTCGGAGACCTGTTTAAGTCTTTAGGTCGGCACTAGGGATAAGCCGTTAGGTCGGTGGGATGGTTAAGGCACGTGTGTTTTAGGTCGAAGAAGAGCATAGGTCGGCAGCGACCTATGTTAGGTCGGAGTCTTTTTAGGTCGGTAACGACCTAATAGCGAACTCCGAGTTAAGACCTTGGGCGATCTAAGGTTGATTCAGCCTATAAATAGGGGGGCTTGGCTCACTTTTTGGCACCGGTTTTTGAAGCGACGAAGTGCTGCCATTTTGGGAACTCGACTACAACATTTCTTCATCTTCTTTTCTCCATTCCAATCTAGTTCTAACATCCATCCAAGATCGAAAATCAAGATCAAAGATTCAAGGGCAAAAGTTGAAGATCTTCATCCTTTGAGTGAGATTTCATCGATTGAAGCGAGATTTCGCCGGATCAAGCCTTGTTCTTCGCTGTCCAGATCTGAAGTGTTTAGTTTTTGAGGTGTTTGGGTGATTTGGTGAGTGGTAGTTCTCTCTCACGCGGACCCAAAGGAGTATATTGGATTGGTGGTTTGTTGGAGTGTTGTAGATAGTGATTTTGTGCATTTTTCTTAGATCCAAGTGTAGATCTATTGTTTGTGAAGATGTTTACCTATGCAAGTTCATTTATTAAGTTATAGAAACAAAACCCATGTTTTATATTTGCTAGATCTATGCTAAAAACCCATGATTCATGTATGTTAGTTCTATGCTCATTTATTTACGAAATTGCCATTGTAGTTATGAATGCCTAATTAGATCTTGATTGAATACTTATTTGTTTGGATTAATGGTTGCCTTGATTGATTGTTGTGAATGAGCTATCTAGTTGATAGATTTGGACAAGTATGGTCAAAGATGATTCAAAAGCTACAGAAGAGGCTCTTGAATGGTGAAAGCTGCTAAAGGCATATGTGGCGGATGTGGAAGCTCATATGTATGGATTGAATGATGTTGAGATGGAACTTTGCCATGATGCGATGAGGCAAACCATGTTGTTGAGTTGAGACTTTGCTATGGTGTAATAAAGCGAAGTATGATGTGATGTAGACTTGGCGTAATCCAGGCAGGGATCATTCCAAGCATGTTGATAACTCGAGGAATGGTTCGAGTTGGTTGATAATGGATTGCTCGAGAGGTAGCTTGAGCTAGTATGAGGATAGTCGTCAAGGAGGATGACTAGGAGGCTTGAATCTCATCGTTGTTGAAGGTTCTAGCATGCTCAAAAGCAAGAGTACATGGGGTGGCCATAACGACTACAGGTAGGTAGTCGGGACAACCAAAAGACTACAGGTAGGTAGTCGAGTACTCTGGGCAAAGTAGATAAGTCCTAGGCACAAGGCAGTGTGCGGAGTTATGTCTGAAACCGGGGTTACCATTAGCCCTTGACAGGTAGTCATTCAACTAACGGTGAAATCAAGGCAAAGATAACAGTGATAGCCAGAGTCATGGATGTTTGGTTGTATTCTCATTCAGTCTCAAGAGCGGTGTTTTCTAGGTGCTTATCTGATCTTGGTTTAGGCCTTGGGGGTTTGTATTTGGAAAACCTCGTCCTTGACTCGAGTGATTATTGCTTTACTTTAATTACCTGCTACGTTATGCCTGCTTCTCCTTAGTGTGTGTCTGGGGGCTATCACTGTAGAAAGAGGTGGAGTGGGATGGTTTGGTTCCTATTCCTTTTATCCTTTATGCTCTTTTGGTATGTTTGATAGTTGATTTACTGCTCACTAAGACTTTGTCTGACTCAAGGTTTTATGTCTCCTCTTATTACCTTGGGTTGTTCATCCATGTTGGGATGGGCAGACTAGGTAGCAGGTGACAGGTGCGGTTCTTAGAGATCTACGCTGATGATGACGAAGACGAGCAGGAGGCTTTGCATACTAGTTTTCTTACTATATGTACTGGGTGTTCCGCTGTTATATCTGATTGAGTGTTTGTAGTGAGGCTTTGATGTATGGATGATTCATGTTTGTATAAAACTACTACGATGCTTATATGATGATTTTTCTGTTATGGGGCTTCACTATATTTCTCTATTGTATTTTATCCATGCGCTGTGAGTTGTACGATAGAGTTTGCTGTTTTATTTTACCCTGACTATCGTCCATGGCTACCTGGCACGCCTTTCAGCGCACTATTCCATTGTTTTGATGCGGGAGTCATGAGCGGTCGTCACATTTGGTATCAGAGCTTTGGTTAATCGATTTTAGCCAACGCTCGCTGACGCAACTACGTATGAGAGACGTAATTGTATTTTGATGGATGATTACTATATATAATATAGTAGCTTAGAAAGATTTGAACTCCTTATGCAGTTGTTTCTTAAGGTGTTCTAATCATTCTTATTGCAGATATTAAGGATGAGTCGAAGAGGGAGACCAGCTGCAAGGGAAGGCCGTGCTGATGAAGGGGCTGTTGATTATGGAACTATGTTCGAAGCGATGATGACTTCGATCATGAGAAGGATACCAGCCTCGGGATCATCAGTGGATGTGGGAGTTCAAGTCCAAGCTCCAAGGCCGGTGGATTTTGCTAAGCTTTGTAAGGATTATACTGCTCTTGGAGGAAAAGCTTTCTTGGGGACGGAGTCGACCATTGAGGTGCAGAGATGGATTGATGCATGTCGAAGAATCTTTGGTGACTTAGGGATTGAGGATGCAACTAAGAGGAAGCTTGCATCGAGACAGCTTCAGGGAAAAGCTGCTGATTGGTGGAATTCTATCACCATCGATACTCCAGAAGAAGAGATCACTTGGGAGCAATTCCAAGTTAGATTTGAAGCCAAGTTCATCTCTACGGCTCAGAAGTCTGTTTTGTTCAAGAGGTTTGTAGAGCTCAAGCAAGGTGGGAGACCAGTTCTTGAGTATATTTCTGAGTTTGAAGCTTTGTCCAAGTATGCCAGATCGTACATTGATTCTCCCTATCAGAAGAATGAGAAGTTTGTGACTGGTCTGGATGCTTATCTTGGGAGGCAGTTAGTGGATCATTTGGACGATCCATTTGAGAAGCTGGTGGAGAAAGCTCTTAGGCATGAGAGTCTGTTTCCTAGGGAAAGTTCTGTTGTTTCTGTAACCAAGGAAGGATCTAAACCCCAGCAAAATGGAAACAAGAAGAGGAAGCAGCAGCAACAGAAGGGAAAGGATGGCCAGAAGAAGCCGAAGAGCGAAGTGACTTGCTATAACTGCCAGCAGAAGGGCCATCTTTACAAAGATTGTAAGAATCCCAAAGTGCCGGGAAAGTGTTATAACTGTGATAAGCTGGGACATATCAAGAAGGATTGCCCAGAGCCGAGGAAAGATAGGCAGATTGTGCAAGCTTATGCTTTGGGAGTTGTGCCGTCATCTTCAAAAGCTCCTACTGCTGAAGAAAAGGGGAAGAGTGTGGTGGTTCAAGGTACTCTTTCCATCTGTGGTGTTCCAGTTAGAGTGTTGTTTGATACTGGAGCGTCGCATTCTTTTGTTTGTAATGAATTGGTAGGCCGGTTAGGTTTGAAACCGGATATTGTTGATAGGCCATTGGTTGTGACTAATCCGGTTGGGGGTTCGTCATGTTTGCGTATGATATGCCGTGGTCTGGTTGTGTCGAGTCATGATTGCTCGTTTGATTGTGATTGCTTTGTTCTGAACTTTGCGGGGTTCGGAATTATTTTGGGTATGGACTGGCTCAAGAAGTATGCGGCAAAGATTGATTGTGAGAGGCTTGAGGTGACAGTCGGGAATGTGGAAGGGCGAAAGGTTGTGATACGATGTAAGCATGAGGAAGGCGTCTTCATGAGCTTCATGTATTCGCTGGTTGTTCCACGGGATGGACTGTCATCAGTGCCTATTGTGAATGGATTCGAGGATGTCTTTGACGAAGTCAAAGGGTTGCCGCCGCATAGGGAGATCGAGTTTCGTATCGATCTAGTTGAGGGAGCCAGACCTGTTGTGATGCCTCTTAGGCGGATGGCGCCTAGGGAGCAGCTAGAGTTGAGGGTGCAGGTTGAAGACCTTTTGCAGAAAGGATTCATTCGGAGAAGTGTGTCCGAATGGGGTGCACCAGTTGTGTTCGCAACCAAAGCGGATGGATCGTTGAGGTTGTGTGTGGATTATCGTGAGCTGAATAAGTTGACTAGGAAGAACAAGTATCCATTGCCGAGAATAGATGACTTGTTTGATCAGCTTCACGAGGCTAAGGTGTTTTCTCAGATGGATTTGGCAACGGGATTTCACCAGTTGAGAGTGGCAAAGGATAGTGTGCCAAAGACTGCTTTCAGGACACCATCCGGTTTTTATGAGTGGCTGGTAATGCCGTTTGGATTGACTAACGCGCCAGCATATTTTATGGATCTTATGAATAGGGTGTTCAGAGATCAGTTGAATAAGTTCGTGCTTGTGTTCGTGGATGATATTTTGGTTTACTCCAGAACTGAGGAAGAGCACAAGACGCACTTGAGAATTGTTTTGGAAATCTTGCGGAAACATCAGCTGAAGGCTAAGTTTTCGAAATGTCACTTCTGGGAGAGTGAAGTGAGGTTCTTAGGCCATGTTATCTCTGGAAATGGAATAGCGGTCGATCCCGCTAAGGTGGCAGCAATCCAGGATTGGGTTAGACCTAAGAATGCATCTGATGTGAGGAGTTTTCTTGGATTAGCAGGATATTATCGTCGGTTTATCAAAGACTTTTCCAAGATAGTTGCACCGTTGACAGGATTGGCGAAGAAGAACCACGTGTTCAGATGGGATGACAAGTGTGAGCAAGCTTTCGTAATCCTGAAAGAGCGACTGACAAGTGCTCCTGTTTTGACTATTCCAAGTGGGAATGAAGAGATGGTAGTTTACACCGATGCATGTGGCACTGGATTTGGAGCAGTGCTAATGCAGAAGGATAAAGTTGTTGCGTATGCTAGTCGACAACTGAAGCCGCATGAAAGGAATTATCCGACTCATGATTTGGAGTTAGCGGCGATTGTGTTTGCTTTGAAGATATGGAGACACTATCTATTGGGAGTTAGATTTGAGTTATTTACAGATCATAAGTCGTTGAAGTATCTGTTCTCCCAAAAGGATTTGAATCTTCGACAGCAAAGATGGCTAGAGTTCTTAGCATCTTATGATTTTGGTATAGCCTATACTCCGGGAAAAGGTAACGCGGTGGCTGATGCGTTAAGTCGAAGACATGCAGGTTTGGGAGCCATGTTTTCGGAATGGAAGAACCTTAAGTATTTGGCTGGATTTGATTTCAGGCCCAGATGTGAGTTGGAACCTGAAATGTTAGCAAACTTATCGATAAGACCTACTCTTGTGGAAAGGATTGGCGAGAACCAAAAGAGAGATGATAGGCTTGTTAAGATTATCCGAGATTTGGAATCCGGATTGGACCCAGAGAAGAATAAGGGATTTGAGGTCGATCGAGAGGGTTGGCTTCGGAAGCAAGGACGATTGGTTGTTCCCGACATTGATGGATTGAGAGATGAAGTTCTGAGGGAAGGTCATCACTCGAAGTTGACAATTCATCCAGGTGGAAATAAGATGTATCGGGATATGAAGAGAACTTACTACTGGGAAGGCATGAAGAAAGATGTTGGAAATTTTATTTCCAAGTGTATGAACTGTCAGTTAGTGAAAGCTGAGCAGAAGAAGCCCAGTGGATTACTTCAGCCATTAGAAGTTCCTACATGGAAGTGGGAGCAAGTGTCGATGGACTTTATCGATGGTCTACCTAGGACAAGAGCAGGAAATGAAGGAATTTGGGTCATAGTAGATCGTTTGACTAAGAGTGCAAGATTCATTCCTGTTCGATCGACTAGGACTGCATCGAAGCTGGCTGAGCTTTATGTTAAGTGGATAGTTCGATTCCATGGTGTTCCGAAGAGTATAGTGAGCGATCGAGACCCATTGTTCACTAGTAGATTCTGGAAGAGCTTCCAGGAAGTTTTGGGAACTGAGTTGTGTTTGAGTACAGCTTATCACCCTCAAACAGATGGTTAGACTGAGAGAGTTAACCGAGTTTTGGAAGATCTTCTCAGAGCTTGTGTTTTGGACTTCGGCGGATCATGGGAAGATCATCTTCATTTGGTGGAGTTTGCATATAATAACAGTTATCAGTCGAGTATTGGTATGGCACCATATGAGGCATTATATGGAAGACCGTGTAACTCTCCGACATGTTGGTTGGAAACTGGAGAAAAGCTGATACTTGGGCCAGAGATGATTCGACAGACTTCGGATTGTATAGAGATCATTCGGCAACGAATGAAGGCAGCCCAAGATCGTCAGAAGAGTTATGCCGATAATCGTCGAAAGGATTTGGAATTCGACGTAGGTGATATGGTTTTTGTGAAGATTTCTCCTTTGAAGAGTGTTATTAGATTCGGGAAGAAAGGGAAATTGACTCCGAGATTTGTTGGACCATTCCCGATTATCGAGCGGATTGGAGAGCTCGCTTATAGATTGGAGTTACCAGAAAAGATGGCAGGTGTGCACAATGTTTTTCATGTATCTTATCTACGGAAGTATGTGCATGACCCAACTACGGTGGTTTCTGCTGATAGCTGTAAAAACTTGAAGGTTGATCCAGTGGTTACGAGACCTCGTAAGCCGCTTCGTGTTGTTGAAACTGACACGAAACAGCTTAGGAGGAAGACGATTACGTTGCTCAAGGTACAATGGAGTGATGATGTTAACGACTGTACGTGGGAAGAGGAAGAGAGGATGAAGGCAGCTCATCCCGGACTCTTCGAGGTATGGCCCTAAAGTGTCGTGACATCTCACGAATTTGTAGCTTGTTCTAAACCTTAGAATTCTGCATGCTAGGCTAGAATTGGATGCATGGTTTGTTGATTGCTATGGATGGTAGGCATGCGGATTATCTTTGATTGCTGTTGTTTGCTTGGAATTTCGGGGGCGAAATTCCTAAGGGGGAGAGAATGTAACGACCCGTATTTTACGTGTTGATATATTGTAGAATTTACAGGACGAAGGATTGGTTATGCTGTCTCTAGCCTGAGTCTTGTTCGAGCCATGGGATGAGTTGTGTACGAATTAAGGGTTAGCTCGTATGACCAACCTAAGGAAGTGGCCGAGCTATAGGAGTTAACAGGTTAAGGATTGGACCGACCTAAGGGGAGTGACCGACCTAAGAGCTAATGGTTTAGAGTTATGGCCGAGTTAAGGGGTTGACCGACTTAGTGGTGATCGGTTTAGTGGAGATGCCGAGCTAGCAAAGTCACCGTGATAACACGTTAAGGGGGGATACCGGCTTAAGGAGCTACGAGTTATATTGATAGGTCGTTGGCTTGGTTTTGTGTTAGGTCGTAAGGTAATCGTTAGCTCGGTAGGATTTAGGTCGGTCGAGGGATAAGGTCGTATGCGACCTAAGTTGGTTCTGTGCTAAGAGTTAGGTCGGCATCTGGTTATAACGATAGGTCGGAGACCTGTTTAAGTCTTTAGGTCGGCACTAGGGATAAGCCGTTAGGTCGGTGGGATGGTTAAGGCACGTGTGTTTTAGGTCGAAGAAGAGCATAGGTCGGCAGCGACCTATGTTAGGTCGGAGTCTTTTTAGGTCGGTAACGACCTAATAGCGAACTCCGAGTTAAGACCTTGGGCGATCTAAGGTTGATTCAGCCTATAAATAGGGGGGCTTGGCTCACTTTTTGGCACCGGTTTTTGAAGCGACGAAGTGCTGCCATTTTGGGAACTCGACTACAACATTTCTTCATCTTCTTTTCTCCATTCCAATCTAGTTCTAACATCCATCCAAGATCGAAGATCAAGATCAAAGATTCAAGAGCAAAAGTTGAAGATCTTCATCCTTTGAGTGAAATTTCATCGATTGAAGCGAGATTTCGCCGGATCAAGCCTTGTTCTTCGCTGTCCAGATCTGAAGTGTTTAGTTTTTGAGGTGTTTGGGTGATTTGGTGAGTGGTAGTTCTCTCTCACGCGGACCCAAAGGAGTATATTGGATTGGTGGTTTGTTGGAGTGTTGTAGATAGTGATTTTGTGCATTTTTCTTAGATCCAAGTGTAGATCCATTGTTTGTGAAGATGTTTACCTATGCAAGTTCATTTATTAAGTTATAGAAACAAAACCCATGTTTTATATTTGCTAGATCTATGCTAAAAACCCATGATTCATGTATGTTAGTTCTATGCTCATTTATTTACGAAATTGCCATTGTAGTTATGAATGCCTAATTAGATCTTGATTGAATACTTATTTGATTGGATTAATGGTTGTCTTGATTGATTGTTGTGAATGAGCTATCTAGTTGATAGATTTGGACAAGTATGGTCAAAGATGATTCAAAAGCTACAGAAGAGGCTCTTGAATGGTGAAAGCTGCTAAAGGCATATGTGGCGGATGTGGAAGCTCATATGTATGGATTGAATGATGTTGAGATGGAACTTTGCCATGATGCGATGAGGCAAACCATGTTGTTGAGTTGAGATTTTGCTATGGTGTAATAAAGCGAAGTATGATGTGATGTAGACTTGGCGTAATCCAGGCAGGGATCATTCCAAGCATGTTGATAACTCGAGGGATGGTTCGAGTTGGTTGATAATGGATTGCTCGAGAGGTAGCTTGAGCTAGTATGAGGATAGTCGTCAAGGAGGATGACTAGGAGGCTTGAATCTCATCGTTGTTGAAGGTTCTAGCATGCTCAAAAGCAAGAGTACATGGGGTGGCCATAACGACTACAGGTAGGTAGTCGGGACAACCAAAAGACTACAGGTAGGTAGTCGAGTACTCTGGGCAAAGTAGATAAGTCCTAGGCACAAGGCAGTGTGCGGAGTTATGTCTGGAACCGGGGTTACCATTAGCCCTTGACAGGTAGTCATTCAACTAACGGTGAAATCAAGGCAAAGATAACAGTGATAGCCAGAGTCATGGATGTTTGGTTGTATTCTCATTCAGTCTCAAGAGCGGTGTTTTCTAGGTGCTTATCTGATCTTGGTTTAGGCCTTGAGGGTTTGTATTTGGAAAACCTCGTCCTTGACTCGAGTGATTATTGCTTTACTTTAATTACCTGCTACGTTATGCCTGCTTCTCCTTAGTGTGTGTCTGGGGGCTATCACTGTAGAAAGAGGTGGAGTGGGATGGTTTGGTTCCTATTCCTTCTATCATTTATGCTCTTTTGGTATGTTTGATAGTTGATTTACTGCTCACTAAGACTTTGTCTGACTCAAGGTTTTATGTCTCCTCTTATTACCTTGGGTTGTTCATCCATGTTGGGATGGGCAGACTAGGTAGCAGGTGACAGGTGCGGTTCTTAGAGATCTACGCTGATGATGACGAAGACGAGCAGGAGGCTTTGCATACTAGTTTTCTTACTATATGTACTGGATGTTCCGCTGTTATATCTGATTGAGTGTTTGTAGTGAGGCTTTGATGTATGGATGATTCATGTTTGTATAAAACTACTACGATGCTTATATGATGATTTTTCTGTTATGGGGCTTCACTATATTTCTCTATTGTATTTTATCCATGCGCTGTGAGTTGTACGATAGAGTTTGCTGTTTTATTTTACCCTGACTATCGTCCATGGCTACCTGGCACGCCTTTCAGCGCACTATTCCATTGTTTTGATGCGGGAGTCATGAGCGGTCGTCACAATGACATAGTCATAAACAAAAGAAATGTAATGTCAAGCGTGACAAAGTCAAAACAAATGATTACCATGTGCATTATCTAAATTCGTATTTTGGGTAAGCAAAGTCCAACCAAATTTGAAATTGAATTATGCAATTGAAAATTCAACATATGACAATAAATATCTTCTTTTCGCTTTGGATTTCTGCATCAGCATTATTAGTCTCCTTGCAGCTCTAGAGCCGGTGGTATGGAGGAGATTGGGAGAGAGGGATGGAAATAAATTACAAAATAAATGCAGATTGTTATATTCACATAATTACATGTACCCATCACGTGATATCAGTTTCATAACAATTAATTTATATCAATTCCTTATTTTTTGTGAATTCAAAGTTCAAACTTAATATCCTTGAAACTATGGTGCTATCCTAAGTCATAAAAGAAACGGTTATTCAAAGAACCAAAACTACTGTAAGTCTTCTGAATTTCACCTTAGTGAAGAATATATTTAAAATTCGTATTTTGGGTAAGCAAAGTCCAACCAAATTTGAAATTGAATTATGCAATTGAAAATTCAACATATGACAATAAATATCTTCTTTTCGCTTTGGATTTCTGCATCAGCATTATTAGTCTCCTTGCAGCTCTAGAGTCGGTGGTATGGAGGAGATTGGGAGAGAGGGATGGAAATAAATGCAGATTGTTATATTCACATAATTACATGTACCCATCACGTGATATCAGTTTCATAACAATTAATTTATAAAGAAAAGCCAACAAATTAAAGAAGACCGGTCATATTCACCTAAAAAGGATGGAACTAAAATAGAAATCGAAGATAACGGTTGATAGTAAAGGGGGGAAAGGTCACACCTGATACTGTAGTAGATCATCTACACCAGAAAGTATCCAAACATTGAATGGTGAATTGATTATATTAAATCCAAAAGCTGCAAGCTTAAATATCCAAATTAGAGTTTACATAACATATCTAATTATCTTAGGGGAAAATAAAACAACACTGAAGATACCTTCTTGGTTTCCGATCCCAATTTCGCTAAGCAGAGAACCATTTGTAACTGGAATATAAGATCATGTATTTGTATTAAATTTCACATACTAAAACATGAAACCGATGTAATTCTAAGTGGTATGGTTCATTTTGATAGCATTAATATGAATATAGTTTATAAATAATGATGCTTGAATATATTAATCCTTGAAGCGTAGGCTAAAAGGGACAAAGTAGGTCGATGTAGGAATTTGCTGCCATCCCTTTTTGCTCTTCGTTGGTATTGTAAACGTTTTTCCCTGCCGCCTGGATTGTAATAAAATTAAATTTCTTTAAGTAAACTGTTGATTCGACTATACAGTTGAAATCAACAGAAAAGATAGCACTGTATATAATGGAAACCTGTTTGCATGCATGATATGCTAAATGCATCTGACAAAAAGCAAATTTTGAAGAATAATCTTGTCATGTACCAAATACTATTTACCACGTCAAGGGAAAGGAAATAGTAAGTAGATTTAAGTACCAGTCAAAGCTATACATTCATTTTATTAAGCAATTATTCCAAGTATACATCAAAGCTATTAAATAAGAAATCGCCTTTTTTCCAATACAGTAACTTTAATGACAAATGTCCTATTCTTACATTCAAAATCAAAAATATCAAATGCACATAAGTTTAGACAATAGCTAATTATTCACTCCACACTATAGTGTCATGGAGTGGCAAAAGATGGATACTTTTTTGTCAAATAAGACTAAAATGATTTAGCTTGCTAAACGACCATAAACATGGCATTTTAAAAAAATGTAAGCAAAAGTTGCTCGTAGAATTTTAAGTGCTCAGTGGAGATAGAAAGTTTTCACCAGGGGTGAACCTCAAATAACAAATTACAGATAACAGGTAGTGTTCTTTTTATCTTAGTCACAACATATAGTGTTTTTTTTATCTATTTCCATCAACTAAATTGCTGTCGTTGTATCATAAAATGACCGGTGGTGATTAATGTTGCACTATTACTATGATAGGGAAGAAAGCATCAAGATTGTGCTTTAAATTTCGATGCAATGCACAATCCTCTACTGGTAAAAGCTGAATTGCAATCTTTTGCACTAAATTATCAAGTTAATTTATTATTTTCTATATCTATTCTCTTTAAATTCTTTTTTCATTTTTTTTATTCATTGTAAATGGCAAGGTTTTTTCGATTCAATCTCACATTGCAGTCCAACTTTTTGCTAGTGAAGTTAATATATTCAGCAGTTTTTTAGTTCAGAATGATGTTATAATCTTGGGCACAAAATTATTGAATATTTGGATTTATGTCTAATTCTGCGTAGAAATTCAATATGTTAAGTTATCATTAGTTGAGTAGCGTATAATTTGTTAGCGACTTAAACAGTCCCAATATGGCTCGATAAGCACACCTGATATAATAAGTAAAAGGATATTTTACACTTTTTTTCCAACAGTTTTCAACAAAAAACAATATTTTAAAAAAGTATTCACTTGCAGGCTAACCCAAAATATTTGAATGGTAGCTTTTTTGGAGACAGTAGAAGCCCTTCAATGTTATAACCCCCAACAATCTTGACCTTACCATCCCTACAAATGTGTGTAACACATATATCAGAAGTCAAGAAAATCATCTCATATTTTATATTGTTTAAAAATTAACAAAGCAGACTGTTTTTAACTATTTTTACAAAATTAAACGTGGACAAAAATCAGGAATAAACGGAATCACATGAAGCGATTAGATGTGGTATCAATAAATTTTAGGAACTAAAGAAAAGATTTGAGAACAATATCCTAAACAGTATATTTTTATAAGGTTTAAAAAGAGAGGTAGAAGTGGAGGACAATACAAAAAGAATTTATTTTTTAATGCAAGTATATTAAGTTATAATATGAGTACATGTACTCTGTTAGAATTTAGGAATGCAGCAGGAGATTTAAGGCTTTTCTTTTATACTTGGTAAGCAAGGACAAAAGTTCAAAATCTGAAATTTTCCTATAAATAACTATAATGGTTATGAAATAAGCTTAGAATTTGGTAAAAGTGACACTCACTGCAAATGAAGAGCCACTATGTTTGCATTCCTCAAATATCCGTATAAGCCATAAGAGTCGGAATATATGATAAAGAAGGCAATTGCAATGTTGTTGAAGCAAAACCCATATTTGTATTCTTGGATTTACTGTCAATTCATTAATAAATTTCAATTATACTCCATTATCATATAAGTAACCTTCTAATTTATAGACTGGGAAGAAAATGCAAAAATCTCAAAAGAGAATTGGGAACAAAACCATACAATAGCAGGCATGATTTGAAACAAAATACAACATCAAAGAAGGAAAGATTAGGACGGCTTATGACTTTTGATTGAGATGGTCGGCTTGACATTTAATGTCACATTATTGATTTCTACTCAAATTTGAAAATACCTGTTTACCTATAATTTAGTAATCAACAAAAATAATCGAGAGTAAGAAGTTTCAAGTGAATTTTCATTAGTTAAAAATTTTCTAATCATAATATATTTAATCATTAGTTAAAAAATGTATATGTTCATAATATATTTAATCATAATAGATACTCTTAATTTTTTTGTTCAATATATCTCAATTTAATTTGAAACAAAATACTTGAATTGTTAAACCGTGACTAAGAAACTATCAACTTCACACACAAGATTCTATATAAGGATGAGAACTTATATAGAATACTAAAGAGTAGAAAACCAAGATTTGAAGATTTGAAAACCAATGACCATATTACAATATTGATACCACCTAGATCTAATATGGAAATTAAAGAATATACCCAAGAATCGAGATACTTAAAAAGAATACAAATATTTGGAAGGAGTAAATTAACTCTAGATTTCTACTATCTTCAGCCTCAGAGATAACTCAGACCATGAGCTAACAACATTATACCAAATAGAATACGTTAACATAATCACAACAAAATTCTTGGTCCAATAAGCAAGTTAACAATGAACCTTCTTAGTAAGAAAAAGTTAATTCAATATCGACAACCAACAAACACCAGCCAAATACGTCAACTACACAATTAAGAGAGGAAAACAATATAGAAGATTACCTAAATGTGACTATCATTGCACACCATGGGAACATATCATTGGACGATGGGAATGAGTGGTAGCCGCCGCGTTTATGGTGAAAAATAAGTGTCGCAGAACCAAATTGTGATGGTCAGCTATGTGGGGGGCAACATTATTTGCCTCTGAAAATGGAATTTGACAGCAATGTTACCCTAAACAAAAATTAGTTACGTAGTGGTGTCGACAAATCAATATATCCCATACACCTCTCTTGAGCTATACTAAGGATTTAATTTACCTACAATGCAAAGTGTCGACAAATTATTTTATAGCTATCAAAAATGTTGTAGTACTACTATGCAAACATGGAGGTGATAGAGTGTCGACATTTCCATATTCATTGATTGATATGTAAAAAAATATTGTATATTACTTTCTCAATAATTTGGAATCCATCGACTGTAGTAATTTGTAATTAATAATTATATTAAGACTATTGTAATATTAAACGTCACTTTCAACAGCTTGGCCATTGAGCACTCAAGACCTAGAGCTATAAATGTTGCAACTGTTAAGTAAATCATAATAACAACTTCTATTCATACGGTTTAAAAAAAGAAGACAACACAACACAGTAGTTAGGAATTACACACGCTGATTTGAACACAACCCATATTAAAGAAAGAAATATGAAATTAGAACAAAAATGGCGGCTGTTAATCACAAAACGCATAAAAGAGAAACGTTATCTCATACTCAAGTAGGCAACTTAAAATGCATCTATTATAAACATGTCGTATGTTTAATATTTTTTATCAAATAAAGCATTAATGAATCAAAGTAAAACAAATAGAGTTGAATGAAGGAATGTAAATCTTGAGTTGTCCATTATCAGGACAGGTGAGATAAAATTTGGGAACAAAAATAGCATCAAATCCAAACTTTTCATTCAATTTGTTGCTTCATCTTGTTTCTGCAAATGATTTCAGGCAAAGATGTTAACAGTGGCAGTGTTATTAGATGCAGCAGGCTTAAATTTTTAAATATTATGTTAGAACCAAATGAAATACTATGCAGAGGATGCCACTTGTTATTGTAAACTGGAGAAAAATTACATGAGTTGTAACGATGGATAGCGTCTATAGGAACATGATTTACTATCTTAACTCATGAAAAATGCATATGAAACTTTATTTTAAATTGTTTTGAAGTTCTAAAAGAGTTACAATATTATGTATTGATATGCGCGTGTAAATCAAATGTATTCATATAAGCTTGAAGAAAGAACTGGGAATAATAAATTGGAGGTGATTTTGTGAAGTCAGCGTGTAGTGGGTAATCAGTGTGTTGTAATGTGAGACCGGTGATGTTCATACTAAGAATATATATTTCCAAGTGTAGAAGACTAATAAAGGTAGTATCAAGTGTTGACAAATGTGTGTTGTGTAAGGTACAAAATAGTCTCTTAGAATACATGATGATTGATGACTATAGCATCACACAGGAGAACCAAAAGTTCATGAGAGTGCATTGGCAATAAAGAAAATGATAAGTTATTAGCCCAAGGATAACACTACATTGATTGTCTCACAATATTCTAAACTATTCTCCTAAGCCAATGTCTATATTTATCCTTGAAAAATTGTGAAAAATCTTGGTCAGTGAGTATTAATCCACATAAACATTTTATACTCATCGATTTATATGGAATAAATAATTTCAAATCAAATTTACTTGCCTTTATAAAACATCAGCACCTGTAGTGGAAGAAGGTCCAACAATTGTATATTTATTTATTTATTAACAATATGGACTAATACAGTTGTGTAGGAGAGCAATGAACTTCAGACTCTTTGTTAATGCTGATTAAGTGGGAATCCGGCATGGACTACTTCATATTACATCAAACATCGAACCATAAGCGATTGACCAATCAACATATGAAATCAAGCAGTAAGCATATCAACAACTCAACAATATTAGTTTCAGAATTATGTTACTTAACTTCGTAATCAAATTGATTTCAGAAAACACATTACAGGAATCTAAATTGAATCTGTGAAAGGGCAATAATCGAGGATAAAATGAGGTACTTACAGTGGGGGAAGACGTTGAAATTGGGAAGACACCATGCCAGTCAACAACTGTCGACCACTTCTATGGCAGTGGAAGAAGACGAAGACTACAGCGAAATTATTAAGAAAGCCGGAAGGGATGGAGAGGAGTAGCCTATCATCGTTCGTATTGGAGGCGATGCCGAGTTGAATTGCCTGGCGGTGGTGGGTGGATGGGAGAGCAACACGGCGGATGTTAAATTGAAGATGACTTAAGTAGTTACGGGTGAAGGGAAAATAAGGGAAAAGAGATCAGCGGCAGAGGAAAAACAAATATCAGAAGGAAAAGGAGATTAGGAATGGGGAGAACGGAATTTTTAGATGGAGGAAAAGGATGAAGCGGAGAGCCGATAGAAGATGGAAATAATATGAAACGTGACGGTTCAGTTGACAAAAAAACCAAGGAGGCTTCTGCGGACTTCAAACCAAACTCACTAATAATATAATAGTATAGATAAAGATATCTTATCTTATGCAACATAAAGTACAAGTCATAAATAGATGTTGTCTTTGATGTGATGGGGAGGGGACATAAGGGTCGCATGAGGTACGTGTTGAAGTGGAGGGTGGGGACGTGGCATAAGGAGGGGGGTGGAGGCTAGTGTTGGAGGGATAGTTAGGTAATTTAGCATACTTTTTTCATATAAAACTAATTTTCACATTTTTTTTTCTTCATTCCATTTTCATTTCTTTTCTCTCAAACTTCTTAAAAGTTCATGCAACATTTTAGTGGTTTCTTCTTAGTAATCTTAAAATTTTAAAAATCAAAAGTTTTAAATTATTTAAAATGTTTTCAAACTAGTATTAGTATCTCCTTCCATTTCAGTACTCCACTTCCTCCATTTTTAGTCACAGTTCATCTAACGATAACTTTTTTAAACTATGCCAAATCAAGAAACTCCTTTTTCATATTTAAGAGAATTGAGATAGCTACAATTTTCGTTTACACTGCTTTTTCAAATTTTGATTATTTGTGGGTCAAAATTACATTTCTTTCCGACTCATTTTCGGACCTATTTTTTTAAGTCCAAAAATAGCAATCCTTTTAAGCATGTCTCCCCAAAAAACAAATCAAAATTGAGTGATTCTTCTTTTAAAATTGTAGAGAAAAGAATTTCCAAGAACTTGTGATTTTGCAGTAGATTTTGTATTGATACTTAAGAGACGTTAAATTTATGATCTTTGTTTTGTGTTTGGAAGCGGTATGGAAAGTTAGTTAGCAAACTAGTTAGCAAGTGGAAACTAATTAGTAAGTGAAAAGTAAATTAATTAGTAAGTTAGAAACTAAACTTGAGAAGTTAAGTTAGTAATTAAGCAACTAGTAAGCTAAAGGTTAGTGAACTAGTTAGTTAGTGTTGTGAGTGAACCAAACTAGTTAGTAAAGTTAGTGAAATAAACCAGTAAGTGAAGTTAGTGATGAACTTGAGTTATCAAGTTAGCAAGCTAAGCAAGTTTGAAATTTATGGTATCAATAACGATAGTCGCTATGGATGCAGTTTGATAAAAGTCCAATTTTAGAAAGTTAAGTTTTTATATTTTAAAGTGTTTTGAAATGTTTTGAAATTTTAATAATAGTGATTAAGGAAAGTTAGTTAAGAATTTAATAAATAGTTATTAATTAATTAGTCTTGATAATTTATAATTAACTAGGTATTAAACAAGATTTGTTAATTTTAATTAATTAAAGATTAGTACTAATTAATTATCTTTTAAAAGTAAGATTGATTTTAAATAAACTTTTGATTAAGCAAGATTACTCATTAACTAATCTGGGCTAAGTATATGACTTATTTTTAATTAATTATTAATTAACTATTGAATTAATTATTTTTAATTATTAATCAAGTATTTGATTTATTTTTAATTATAAATTAGTTAAGGGTGTAAACTTATAATTAATTATTTATTTAAGGTTTATTATTTCTTAATTATTAATTAAATTAAGATAAGATTTAGTTAAGTTTAATTATAGTTTAATAAAGGGTTGTAATTAGTTATTCTAAAAGGGAGTTTTAAGACTTAATCCTTATTTTCCAAGAATCTAATTGTTTTAAAGGTACTTTTTTTCAAAGATGGCTTTGAACACAAGGGATTCAAATATTGATACCATTAAGTAGAAAAACAATTGTGAACGAGTTATATAAATGGTTTGATTGTGTGGACATGTGTTGGCTGACTAAATCTCTGTTCTTCTATAAGTTGATTGTTTGATTGTTTGGACATCCGACAACAGAATAAATCTTCGTTGTGCTATAAGTTGTTTGTTTGATTGTTTGGACAACTGATAGTATAGTAAATCCTTGTTTTGTTATAATGTATTTGTTTGTTTGGACATATGTTTACTAGTAAATTCATTTTTCTATAAGTAGTGAATTGTTTGGACATCTATTTAGTAGGATAAATCACCATCCTGCTGTTATGTTACTTGGATATATATATATATATATATATATATATATATATATGCTACTCGGGCTGTATTGACATGTTATTCCCTAATCAAAATATGAATTGCATTTACATATATGTTGACTTATGTAAATAAATAGTTAAGTAACTTGAAAGTGAAATTGATGTCAAATGATAACTTAAATTACTACCATTAGGATTGATAAGCCTCATATTGAAATTATAAAGTTTTGTTTTGAATTAACTTCAATTCTTTAATCAATTTGGGGTTTAGGTTCAAAAATGATTTTTAAAATTATATTATTAACTTATAAAGGTATTTATAAATAAAAAATTGTTTATAAAATGGGTTTTACTAAGTAAAAAGGTTTATTTAAAGTGATGGTTGTAAAAGACATTTTCTAAAGGATTTTTCTTAAAGAAGATATATCAAAGAAAATTTAAATAAGGAAATGTTTTGTAAATGAATTTAGAGGTTTATAAAGAGGTTTTGTAAATTGACTTGTAAACCTATAAATGTGTTTTATAAACTGATTTTGGAAATTAATAAAGATATTTAAATGTGAAGTGAGCTTTTAAAAGGGAACTTTTTATAAAAAATAAGTGGATCGGTTTATAGTAAGTAATGTTTTCAAAAAGGAATTTGAAAGGAGGAATTTTCCAAATGTTTTGATAATATACTTATAATCCTAAGACAAGTATAAATATTTTCCAAGTAAAAAGGGGAAGTAAAGGTTTTAAAAAGAGTGTTGTTCAAAGATCTTTTGATCAAGTTTTATAAAGTGATTTTATTAGTTAAAGATAAATAAATGAAGGCTTATTGGATCCCATATGGAATTGAATCAATGTTTGAATGATTATTCATATGATAATTAAATAACTGACTATCAAAATCTTGACCTAAACTTGACTTTGGAAATATCTAGGAGAAATACATGAGTTATATAACACGAATATCCCCAAAAAAGTAGTATTGTGCGTATAAATCTCATTTCGTACTTCTAAGGTAAATGAAAAGGAAATCTGTCCACAACGATTAGGAGGTGAACTCCACCTTATCCTTTTTTTTTGCTTATTTCCTAAAGAACAGGATCGAGTTTATCGAAAATTATCGAAAGTTCTTTCAAAAAGACCGTGATAGGATATTTTATCTGAAAACCACTTCGATCCAACTCAAGCATTTCGAACTGAAGACATCTTAAAGAGTATGGAATCGAAGACGAAAACTTATAAGTGCAAGGACTACTTGCTACTAACCTTAAGGTGATTCCAAAATGGGTGTAGTGGAGGTAGTGTCTTTGGTTCATTCATCACCAGAACAACTTGTATGGATGAATGCTGATATGGCGTCAATGTTTGGATTCCAAGTGAACAGTGCTATATGAAAGGGAAAACGTAGCCTCGGGCCTCATCAACCAGGAATGACTAAAACAGAAAAGATGCAGCGGGGCCATGTGGATCGCACCCATTAGGGTATGTCATTACCAAATCTAGAATCAATATTTGACCCATTTTTGTATGCTTGGTACAGTTGTTGATCCCAACCGTGGTGGTGATATATTCAATACAATCCAGCAAGGGGTAGGCAGTCCTGTGTTGGCAGGGAATCAAGGCAAGGTTCTCGATGTGTTTATCTAGAGATGCACTATGGCAGGCGGTACCCCAGTAGCCCAGTTATTGAATGGAAACCCAAGTTCCAATAAGTGCCATCGATTTTAGCTGCATACCTATTATGCTGGAATTTAATAATGTAACAATTTCAACCATGTTATATATTTACTTAAAAACCCTAAAAACTATGATAATATCGCTAGATTTTCTATAAAAGTGGTTTGGTTATGATAACGTAAAAACCCATGCATATTTATATGTGGCACGGTCTTACGAGATATCTTTGATTTTAAAAGTGTTTTAAAAGAATAATTTAGTTGTCTGAGCTTACTCACACTAGACCAATGTCTGCCCTGAAGTTTTATTTTCTTTCCCTAAAACTCTTGGGTGCTCAAATTTTTATGAGCAGCTTGGTAGTTCAGGTTTCTACAGATGCATTATGGAGGAGCTTGGAGCAGGTGATTTCATCGATAGCTAGTTATTATCTTGTTTCCGTTCTATCATATATATTGTATATCTCTTATGTAGGGATGACCAGATAGAACTGTCTCAGGGTAGATTTGTATTAGTATGACTCTTAAGTATCATTTTGGAAATGACTTTATAAAGTATTATGTTGATTAATATATGTTATTCCGTTGCATTGTGAATCCTATGATTGTTTAGTTTTTTCTTATCTTCTATCTTCTTTCTTTCCCTTAACAATTTGTCTTTTCGGCAGTTAGTTGTTCAGCACTTGAATACCATAGATGCATTAGTGTCGAAATATGGAGTTCGAAATGGCGGGTCATTACACATTTCAAATGAAAAATTGCTCTCTAACGGCTTAGCTTTCTAACAAAATAAAAATCGTCGAAAACGAATCGCTAGCTTTAGTTCTATGGTCTAACAATGCATGATTTGCAACTTAAAATTGTCTTTCATCAAATATCTAAATGTTTACATAACCCAAGCCTAATATTGGTAAGATTTCATAGCTTGTCTTAAGAAAATACAGCTTGTTACCTTATTTATATGGTATGCATTTGCTTCTTTTGTTCTCCAGATCAAAACATGAGTTCTTTTACAAGATTTTTAACTGAAGGCATGAAAATAGTAACTAAATTTTAAATCTTCTTGATTTCTAATAAGAACAAGTGGCTAATGTTATGGAGTGCTAGCTAAAATGTCATAACAAAGCTAGTAACTGTGTTCAATAAATTAAGCTACTAGAGGTCAAAAGTCCTTAAAACTTGCATGATTTTTTCTCTCCTAAAAGGAAATACAATTATTGCAGAAGATAAAACAAGCACAAATCAAGATAATAACTAGAGTAAGCTACAAAAAATGTTGCAGTAAAGTTTTGATTCCTTTGAATCCCAAGGTGCATATAGAAAAATAACCATGTTGCATAGCTTTGTGAATATGCTATGTTGCTACCCTATCACGGTATATATGTTGCACTGTCAGAAGATTTTTCTTTTTCCTTTTCTTTTCAATATACAAGCCTGGCTCATTCAATGCTAAAAGAACTAACTAGATCAATTGAAAAGCAACATGTAATCAAGTAGGTCACCTACCACTAGTAAATTATAAAATTTTAATAAAATAGAATTATTATAATATAGATCGATTTGGTGAATACAACAACTAATTTCAGAAACATTGAACTTAACTATGAACAGCAAAACACTTATTACTTAGCTATATAAACACTATATATCATCCAAATTTCATCTTCATCAAGAATATACACCAAAGCATGCCGATGATAAGATACCGGCAAGACCTCTATAAAGGCACTAATTGCTAATGGCCTGGACTCATATAAACTAACTAATTGTTAGACTTTGAACTATACCACATAAAATGTGCACACTTCTTAAATGAAAAAAAACATGGAATAATCATCATAACAACAAAGAAAAATCCAAAGAAATATTTGCATGATATACCACTTGTGTCGTGCCAGATAGAAGCTATAACAGCAAACCCCCATGAATTCATACAAACTAAACAGTTCCTTTCATTCTTTTCTTTTTCTTCTTTTAACCATATATATATATATATATATATATATATATATATATATATATAACATAGTGAATCTTATTTCTTTTGAAATGATTTCAAAACATTTTTTCTTTAGGAAAATTTTATCTTCGACTAAAAACAAACATATTATATATTCATATAAATTTCATTAGTAAATTCTTTTAATTCAAACTTTAACAAATATTTATATTTACACACAATAAACCATAAATTGATTTCGTATAAGAACCCAACGTTGTTGTGCCATCAATTTTAGCAATCCATTTCATCAATTGGCTACAAAGTTGAATGTCTAGGATTATCAACATTGTCTTTCCAGTGACATCAACTTCACACTAACATCCGATGGCTACATACGTTGTTTAAAAATATTTATAATTGGAAAGTTAATATTTTCCATTTGTAAATAATATGTTGCTATACAAAATTCAGCACAATTCTAAATAAGATACTTCTTATATCATTTACAAAATATTGTTTCCAACTGCCATGTATAAACGTTCAGGAATCCCCATCGATAACGCTGATCAGACATATTGACCAAAATTCTTAGATCGCACTACGGACAAACTAACACCAAATACACTATTAAAACATTTTTCAATCCCTCGTAAAATCAAAATCATATTTTATCAAATTATTTGCTTGTTTGAATAAGACTAATTATTTTCAAAATTTTATATACATATTCCATTCATTAATTATTAATAACAACACAATTCGTCACACGTTCACAATATCAAACAACACCATTAGTTTACTTTAATTTTCCATCTCACATTTTTGCGCTAAGCCAAATCAGAAAAAAGAAAATTTAATCAAACATATACCAAAAAAATAAACGCCCTAAGTAGAAATCTATTTATCAGCATCCGCTGTGCTTTTAGATCTTTACTAAATTAGTTCAATCTTATCCAGGTCACACAGAGGTTTAATCATCATCCATGCAGACACTACTCGTTGGGCTGTCTACTCCTTACTTAACTATCACCCGCAACAATTTCCATTTTGCACAAAAATAAACACATACAAAAGTGGTAGAAATAAGGAATACATACATACATACATGCATACATACATACATACATACATACATACATACATACATATATATATATATAGTTGGAAAAATAGCAAATATGTCCTGTAACGACCCGTAAAATTTCGATAATTAAAAATGTTAATTTAATAAGATTTCATGGTTTAATGTTGGAAGAATTAAAAATTTGTAATTTATGTATGGTAATAATAACTAGAATGAAATGCAAGAAATTTTATCTAAGTTAATTATTTATGAATTGAACGAAATCTCAAATCAATTGAAATAATATGTAGTCAACGGTAATTGAATGAAGTTGTATTATATAGGAAATTGTGACACTTGTTTGTAAATAATAAACTTATAAGTGTAATTAAAAGTTAACGGTGATAATTATTTAAGATACCTATTCATTTAGTTAGTCGAATTGAATTTGTGAACAAATCGCAATTGAAATGAAAGTTTATATATTAGTTGATTGCATTATCTCTAACTGTAGTTAAATAATAATGTGGAATTCATTTGATGTAATAAAGTAATCGACTGATAATGAAATTTTATTTAAAAATCCAATATTGAAATCCGTCAAATATTGAACAATTAAATTGTTTAAATTTAATATTTGGAATTTATTGAATAATTGAATAACGGGAATTGAATAACTATTTTAATGGAAATGGTTGTTCTATAATTTGAATTTGTTAAATTTTATAAGTTCGTTTTTGAATATTTCAAAAGATAGTGATTTAAGAATAATCAAATTTGTTTAAATTTAATATTACAAATGTTTGAATAATTAAATTCTGAATTTGATATGATTAATTTCTTATTGAAATTTAATATATGAAAATAGAGTGAATAACTGAAATTCGATTTAATATGATTCAAATTGGTTTCCAAAGTGAATATAAGTTATATTTGGATTATAATAGAGTTATAAGATTTTAAAATTGGAATTTTAAGCAATTCTGTAAATTTTGAAAAGTCGTCGAGTTAATCGACGAGTTAAAATAGCCTTCCGGGGCAGTGTCTCGGAATTCGACGAAACCAGTTCCATTAGATCCGTAATAGTTTATTATTATCGGGTTTCAATTTCCATAGCAATCGGAATCGCCGTTTGACCGTGGCAGCTCAAAACGCTTAGAAATTAATTTAATCGATTTAATTTAAAATTGATCGTTTATTTCCGTAGCTCGCACATACGATCGAATTAGGGCTTGAAACCTTTTCCATTGCTTTCAGAATAGGGGTATAACATTATAAACGCCTAGCGGCACGCCTCGATAGGGGTTCAAGATTTTAAGTTGCATAAATTGGGATATTTTGAAATTAAAATTTATATATTGTCTAGTCAACTTTTCACATCAGCTTCTTTTCAAATCACTGTAGTAAGCCTCCCACACGCAAGAATCATGTCTCCTCCCTTTTAAATTTGCACGCAAGCTTCAGGCAGTAGGAAGATAATAAATCAAAACTTCAAAAATTTCTTTCTTTTCCAATACTCGATTAAAAATCACGAAACCGACTTTAAAAATCAGATTTCATCGTTTGCTCCGATCTGGTGGTAGTTTGTAAGGTGCGGCCGTGGGTTTGGTAGTGCGACAGTGAAGACGTGAGAGGTTTTGAAGCTAGGGTTAAGCTTCACTTCGCTTTCATTCATCGATTCGAGAAATTAAGCTCGTAATTGGATTCCCTTCGTCGAATAGCATCTGGACGCACGTTTTGGTGGAGCTCGGTGGTGTCTTGGGGGTTACGACCTGGTCTTGTGGTGAGGAGGATGCTACAGGTCGCGTTTTGATTGAGGGGTTCGAGCTTGTGGATTTTGGCATGGAGAGGTCGAGTTCGTTGAGGTGAAGCCGATGGCGAAGGCGGAATTTGATTTCGTCGTGCGTAGCTCCGTATCACTCGAAATGTTGCAAGCGGCCATGGGTTTGGGCATATACCATGTAAAGGCTTTTGCTTTGGGGAAGATGGAGTTAGTGGGCTGGGCTTCATTGCTTAGGGTATGGATAATTTAATTATAATATAAATTGTTTTATAAATTCAAATGTCGACATCTTATAAAATATATAACTCTCATATACGAGGTTCGATTGGAACGAAACTTTTTGCATTGTGACCATGATGACGAGAGCTTCGAAATGAAACTGGTTTGGATGAATTTGGAGACAGTTGAAATTTGGGCTAAAGCCAGGCGTCATTCGGTAAAATTCCAAACCGGAACGTCTCGGGGACAACAGGACATCAAGGTGAGTGTTTTATAACGCTGCACAACGTACTGAATATCTTTATGCTAGTTAAATTTGACATTATGAAGTGTTATGATTTTATTTGTCGTTGTTTGATGAAAATTTAATTGCCATATAGATTGTCATTTGAATTCCCCGTTGAAAATTAAATAAACAGTCAAATTGAAATTAAAATTGAATTGTGATTAAATTACCTGATATTGATAACTATGAAAACTATGAAATTGCCGTGGATTGTATTGTCTATTGGATGATGTATTTCGATTGATGCTATTGGTTGATATTTAAAATGTTTGGATGTTTATTTGCTTATATATATCATGTTATGCATACATATGACACTGTGATTGTTTTAAGTGATATATATTCATCCCTGACATTTAATTGAAATAAATAATCACTTGGCCATAGGTTAGAAAATTATATACGGACACCGGATTGGTTAAATTAATAAAATTTTAAAATCGTTGATTTGAAATTTATATAAAATGTTTTGATTTAAAAGTGATAAATAAAATCAATTTATAAGAATCGAATTTATGGCCAAAAAAAATTGAGTTTGGAATGTTGAAATAAATTTTGCTTAAAAGAAATTGTTAAATAATTTAAGTTGAGACTTTGAAATTTAAAAATTGGGATATGATTGAATTTCGAAAATTTATATGTCTTAAAGATTGAACATTATTTCGAGCTTTGAGTATAACTAAGTAAAAGTGACATAAAAATGATATTTTGAAATTGAGCTTGAAATTGAATCATATTTGAAATTTTGATTTAAATTTGAATATTGAAGGAAAATTTTGTTAAGTGTTATAAATTGATATTTTGAAAGTCAAGCTCCAAATCGATATAAATCGAAATTGAAGTAATTGAAGGTGAATGTAGAATTGAATTAATTGAAGTCAAAGTTGACAATGGTTTGAATTGAAATCGAAATTGAATCGGTAGAATGGAAATTGAAATTGTTTTGAATTGGGAAGTTATAATTGAAATGGTTTGGGTTTGAAGCTGTTTCATTTTGTTCTCCAAACTACTCTGTTATATAAACCATCTTCAAATACTTAAACCATTTAAACCTATACTAGCTATATTAAATTATTTTTACCCATCTCAAACCATGTTAACTTATTTTAATTATATTTCATCTATCTTAAATCCATTTGACTATATTATATTAATTTATCTATTTGAAATCCATTTAAAGAGTTTAAGTATCTTTAACTATTTTAATTATTTAAAACTACATTTAAACTACTTAAAACTATTTTCTAAAATTTCAAGTTGGTCAATAAGGTGAAATGTTTATGTTTAAATCTTGAATTTAAATACGAATTGGGTTAAATGAAGCTGCAACCTAAAAATTGAAATTCGAAATGATTTTGAAATCGAAATGAGATATTGAGGTGCAAATGATTTTTGAAACAAAATCTTACATTTTGAATAGATATAATGATGTTTGAAATGGATTTGATTTTTTTGAAGCGAATATGATATTTTGATATCAATTATGAATCGATTTGAAATGTAAAAGAGCCATCGGTGTAATAATACGTAGTTATTAAAGAGACCGGGTTTGGATATGGACATACTCTTTGTCGATACCGAAAACCACTTTAATAACTATTATACGCGGAGTGTTGATCCAGAATGAAGCGGATGGTTTGGTGAACGCGTTGACTGAAGAAAGAGAACGATATTGGACGACCCCTGACATGACTAAAACAGGAGCCGCGTCGGGCCATTGAGGTTCGCCACCTCTAGCGGACACACTTCTTCGATACCATATCTATTACCTTTTGTTATTCAATTTGGGTGCACCCCTCGATTTGGGAGTGTTGTTTCGCGGTGTTGAGGTAGCTGCTGGCTATGCTCCACATCAGTACGGATCACGCAACTACTAGTATCCTAGTTGGTATCGCCTCATGTACCTTGTCATACTGATTATCCTATTCGCGACCACTACGTTTTGTTTTGTGTTATACCTATGGGGTACCCTCTGATAACCACCGATTTTCGGTGGGGTTTACTATGCTTTATAGACTATGGCATTATAAAAATGTGTTAAGGGGAATTATGGTAACGCCTTAACGCTATTTTAATACTTTTACTTTACTGTATACATATTATAATAGCGTATTGTACTACATAGTAGATTGTTTAACGGATCCTTGAGAGTTGGAAAATCCCGTAACATCTCTTAAGTTATTGCACACATGTTGACACTGGATATGAGATGTCAAACCCGTCACACTCATATTTATTTACGATTGATTTAACTTGCATGAGGATATTTTAGTCCTGACTCGAGTGTTTTGTCTTTTCATTATGCTCTGGGTCAGACCTGAGTTTTTCAGCTTATTGAAGATCTTTTCTGGAGGACAAAGTCGAAGATTTTGTATACTATTCTATTATTATCTTTGCATCATGTTGTCTGCTGCATTAGTTTATTTGTTTTGTTGTATATGTAACTCTAATAAATGGTGTATAAATAATGATCCAAGTATTGTAAACAGCTTCATGAACTGTTTATTTTGACTATTATATTTTATTGTTCCGCTGCGAGATTTTGTGTTGTTTCATTTCCTTTATTTATCTTTCTTTTCTTATTTACCCCAATAACCATCTGCCCTTTTGAACGGTTTGGAATCGGCATGTGTATTTGATCGTCGGTTTAAACTGTCCAAAAAGGCGGGTCGTTACAGTTGGTATCAGAGCTTTGGTTTCGCGATAACCTTAGCTTTGTGGGGTCTGACTCTTTATAAATAGGGTAGCAATACCCTATGATGAGTCGCTGAGTGTATATATATGAGAGAGCGTATCTGTTAGTGATATAAAATGTTTTATATTGTGTCAGTTGATTTGTTGAGTGGCTTATGGATTCCGGTCAATATGATTAATTAACGTCATTGATAGGGATCTCTAAACACTCGAACAGAACAATTCGACATAGTATTGTTTTGAAATTGGGTAAATGAAATAATTTTGCCCTGGTTATATTTTGTATATAAAGAATTTATTTTTTTCAAAAATTATTGTGATCTATCTAGCTTATTTGGTTGTTGGAAACGATAATATTGATTGTTATCATTAATTGGATATTGTGTTTTAATAAATAAGGTTTATTGAAAAATAAACAATAATATAACACTAGTGGAATGTTTTAAGAAAGAAAATCTTATAAGAATATTTTAGAAAGGTGACTTATATATTAAAATAGATTTAAATTGAGAAATACTGAATTTAAGACCCGGGATTTTGAAAATGGTTCTCAAAGCTCTGAAGAAATATATAGTAATATTAGTTGGAAAATGTTTATGGAAATATTTTGAAAGGATTTTTAAGAAGGAATGAATTAAGTACTCCTCTCTTCTGTCGCTGAAAAATAATTTCGGTGATGACTGCGCAGCATCATCGACATTCATTTTCGAGTCTCAAAGTGGGGAAGACTTCAGAGAGGCTTTGCTTTTCTTTGAAATTATTTTGGGTAAATGGGTTTTGGTTTAAACTCCAAAGGTATGATTTGATATATTAAAGATATAAGCGCATATGTTTATTTCAAACGACTTGAAAAGAACCGGGCATTTAAATTTCTAAGTTCGGTTAATTAATAATTTTCAAATTATTTGAATGAAATGCGAATAACCAGAATTTATAAAATAAGAGAATTAAGATATCTAAGCTTATTGTTTTGGGAAAACTTTAGAGTTGAAGTGTACCTTTAAAGTTGAAAGGTAAAGAGGATTTAAATAAATTAAATTTGTGAGCATTCTAATTGAGTAAAATGAAATTCTATAAATTTGTATAATACAAAATTTTCATTCTAATAACATATAATATGACTTACCAAATATTAAGAAGTTGAAATGATGTTTTGGATTTGTAATGGGATATTGTACAAATAAACCGAACCTTAAAGTAATTAAAATATACAAGTAAGGAAAACTCAAAAGAAATTAAAATGTATATAAATGGAAAATTTGGTTGTGATAAAAATGTTATATACTTAAATATAACATGAAATGATGAATGGATAAATGGAACAAGTAAGTGAACTTAAGAAAGAGGATAAATGAATCGTATTATATCTTTGTAAATTGGTTATAGAAAATAATATAAATTGCAAAGGGATTGAAAAAAATTTAATTTGTAACCTTTAAGATAACTGTAAACTAAGAAAAGTCATTTATGAGAGGTTAGACTTTTATAGGATGATTAATAAACTAAAGTGCGCGTTAATAAAATGTTCCATAAATAAATTTGTTATTAACTAAAATTATAAAATTGAAGTAAATGCAAACAAAAGAATTCAGTATAGCTAAGAATCAATTGGAAAATGAAATTGAATTTAATTAAATTATATATAATGTTTAAAATGAACTTGAGTAAGCAAATTCTATGATATTATGTTTAAGAAAAGATAATGTTAGAGAACATGCTATGTAAAGAAATGAATATACTAACGGAATAATGGATTGTGAATAGTTAATTGTAAATAAAATAAAAGCCAATAAAATAATTTAGTATAGACAAATTGGATAGAAATCCATTGGAAGGTAATACGTGAGTTGTACGTATATTATTTTGTTCGCATAACGATTTGATCCAAATTCGAGCATAAAATTTCAAGATGATTTATATCGATCCAAGTTAGGATTTTTCACTCGATTCTCGACGGCGAACCCTGGATAGGGATTTTTGATTTGATTCTGGAATTTTCTATCATAGTATATGGCTATGCAAGGAGAGTAACAGTTTCCAATCAAGGAACCAAATCTGAGTCCGCACTAGAGAGTCGTGTGAACGATACTAGTTTGGAAGTGAAATTGTGTGATCGAATAAGTGATTAGATTTGATATTGCTCACGGATGATATATATATATATACGGCTTACGGACTTAATTAAAGCTAATATTGGAAATTGAAGATGCCAAATATAAAATGATTCTTTTAAATTATATAATTGGATATCATTGGTAAATGAGATGCAGGTATTTAAAATCAAGAAAAATTGGATTGCCCGACAAAAGGTACATGTTTATTTTGTCATTGGATATGGTGATTTTTGATGAGCCACTTGGCTTTCGATTTTCTTTTATTGGTTTGGGGCCCGTAGAGGCGTTTTGTAGCTGTACCGATTGAGCCACGCAAAGGAGACTCTGTCGAAATTTTTCGTGAATCCGAGTGTTAGTAAATTTTTCAAGTTTTAAAATTTTATAACTTGTTTTGATAACTAACTTTAAAGTTAGAAAGCCATTCAGAGTAACTTAGTGGAAGCATAGTTATGACTTTATAAATGGAATTTCATTGTTTTATAAGTTGGTAACTTTGAATAAAATATATCTAATGTTGAATTCTATACTTAGTCCTTTTTCCCTTCTTTTTTTCCTTTTCGAGGACGAAAAGTTTTGAGTGAGGGAGAGAGTAACGACCCGTAAAATTTCAATAATTAAAAATGTTAATTTAATAAGATTTCAAGGTTTAATGTTGGAAGAATTAAAAATTTGTAATTTATGTATGGTAATAATAACTGGAATGAAATGCAACAAATTTTATCTAAGTTAATTATTTATGAATTGAATGAAGTCTCATATCAATTGAAATAATATGTAGTCAACGGTAATTGAATGAAGTTGTATTATATAGGAAATTGTGACACTTGTTTGTAAATAATAAACTTATAAGTGTAGTTAAAAGTTAACGGTGATAATTATTTAAGTTACCTATTCATTTAGTTAGTCGAATTGAATTTGTGAATAAATCGCAATTGAAATGAAAGTTTATATATTAGTTGAGTGCATTATCTCTAACTATAGTTAAATAATAATGTGGAATTCATTTGATGTAATAAAGTAATCGGCTGATAATGAAATTTTATTTAAAAATCCAATATTGAAATCCGTCAAATATTGAACAATTAAATTGTTTAAATTTAATATTTAGAATTTATTGAATAATTGAATAACGGGAATTGAATAACTGTTTTAATGGAAATGGATGTTCTATAATTTGAATTTGTTAAATTTTATAAGTTCGTTTTTGAATATTTCAAAAGATAGTGATTCAAGAATAATCAAATTTGTTTAAATTTAATATTACAAATGTTTGAATAATTAAATTCCGAATTTGATATGATTAATTTGATATTGAAATTTAATATATGAAAATAGAGTGAATAACTGAAATTCAATTTAATATGATTCAAATTGGTTTCCAAAGTGAATATAAGTTATATTTGGATTATAATAGAGTTAATAAGATTTTTAAATTGGAATTTTAAGCAATTCTGTAAATTTTGAAAAGTCGTCGATTTAATCGACGAGTTAAAATAGCCTTCCGGGGCACAGTTTCGGAATTCGACGAAACCAGTTCCATTAGATCCGTAATAGTTTATTATTATCGGGTTTTAATTTCCATAGCAATCGGAATCGCTGTTTGACCGTGGCAGTTCAAAACGCTTAGAAATTAATTTAAATAATTTAATTCAAAATTGATCGTTTATTACCATAACTCGTACATACGATCGAATTAGGGCTTGAAACCTTTTCCATTGCGTCCGGAATAGGGGTATAACATTATAAATGCCTAGCGGCACGCCTCGATAGGGGTTCAAGATTTTAAGTTGCATAAATTGGGATATTTTGAAATTTAAATTTATATATTGTCTAGTCAACTTTTCACATCAACTTTTTTTCAAATCACTGTAGTAAGCCTCCCACACGCAAGAATCATGTCTCCTCCCTTTTAAATTTGCGCACAAGCTTCAGGAAGTAGGAAGATAATAAATCAAAACTTCAAAAATTTCTTTCTCTTCCAATACTCGATTAAAAATCACGAAACGGACTTTAAAAATGATATTTCATCGTTTGATCCGATCTGGTGGTAGTTTGTAAGGTCCGACCGTGGATTTGGGAGCGCGACAGTGAAGACGTGAGAGGTTTTGAAGCTAGGGTTAAGCTTCACTTCGCTTTCATTCATCGATTCGAGAAATTAAGCTCGTAGTTGGATTCCCTTCGTCGAATAGCATCTGGACGCACGTTTTGGTGGAGCTTGGTGGTGTCTTGGGGGTTGCGACCTGGTCGTGTGGTGAGGAGGATGCTACAGGTCGCGTTTTGATTGAGGGGTTCGAGCTTGTGGATTTTGGTATGGAGAGGTCGAGTTCGTTGAGGTGAAGCCGATGGCGAAGGCGGAATTTGATTTCATCGTGCGTAGCTTCATATCACTCGAAATGTTGCACGCGGCCATGGTTTTGGGCGTATACCGTGTACAGGCTTTTTCTTGGGGGAAGATGGAGTTAGTGGGCTGGGCTTCATTGCTTAGGGTATGGATAATTTAATTATAATATAAATTGTTTTATAAATTCAAATGTCGATATCTTAATAACTCTCACATATGAGGTCCGATTGGAACGAAACTTTTTGCGTTGTGATCACGATGACGAGAGCTTCGAAATGAAACTGGTTTGGACGAATTTGGAGACAATTGAAATTTGGGCTAAAACCGGGCGTCGTTCGGTAAAATTCCAAACCGGAACGTCTCGGGGACAACAAGATATCAAGGTGAGTGTTTTATAATGCTCACAATGTACTGAATATCTTTATGCTAGTTAAATTTGACATTGTGAAGTGTTATGATTTTATTTGTCGTTGTTTGATGAAAATTTAATTGTCATATAGATTTTCATTTGAATTCCCCATTGAAAATTAAATGGACAGTCAAATTGAAATTAAAATTGAATTACCTGATATTGATAACTATGAAATCGCCGTGAATTGTATTGTCTGTTGGATGATGTATTTCGATGGATGCTATTGATTGATATTTAAAATGTTTGGATGTTTATTTGCTTATATATATATATATATATATATATATATATATATCCTGTTATGCATACATATGACACTGTGATTGTTTTAAGTGATATATATTCATCTCTGACATTTAATTGAAATAAATAATAACTTGGCCATAGGGTAGAAATTATATATGGACACCGGATTGGTTAAATTAATAAAATTTTAGAATCGTTGATTTGAAATTTATATAAAATGTTTTGATTTAAAAGTGATAAATAAAATCAATTTATAAGAATCAAATTTATCGCAAAAAACAAAAAATTGAGTTTGGAATGTTGAAATAAATTTTGGTTAAAAGAAATTGTTAAATAATTTAAGTTGAGACTTTGAAATTTAAAAATTGGGATATGATTGAATTTCGAAAATTTATATGTTTTAAAGATTGAACATTATTTCGAGCCTTGAGTATTACTAAGTAAAAGTGACATAAAAATGATATTTTTAAATTGAGCTTGAAATTGTATCATATTTGAAATTTGGATTTAAATTTGAATATTGAAGGAAAATTTTGTTAAGTGTTATAAATTGATATTTTGAAAGTCAAGCTCCAAATCGATATAAATCGAAATTGAAGTAATTGAAGGTGAATGTAGAATTGAATTAATTGAAGTCAAAGTTGACATTGGTTTGAATTGAAATCGAAATTGAATCGGTAGAATGGAAATTGAAATTGTTTTGAATTGGGAAGTTATAATTGAAATGGTTTGGGTTTGAAGCTGTTTCATTTTGTTTTCCAAACTACTCTGTTATATAAACCATCTTCAAATACTTAAACCATTTTAACCAGTATTAACTATATTAAATTATTTTTAACGCATCTCAAACCATGTTAACTTATTTTAATTGTATTTCATCTATCTTAAATCCATTTGACTATATTATATTAATTTATCTATTTGAAATTCATTTAAAGAGTTTAAGTGTCTTTAACTATTTTAATTATTTAAAACTACTTTTAAACTACTTAAAACTATTTTCTAAAATTTCCAGTTGGTCAATAAGGTGAAATGTTTATGTTTAAATCTTGAATTTAAATACGAATTGGGTTAAATGAAGCTGCAACCTAAAAATTGAAATTCGAAATGATTTTGAAATCGAAATGAGATATTGAGACGAAATGATTTTTGAAACGAAATCTTACATTTTGAATAGATATGATGATGTTTGAAATGGATTTGATTTTTTTGAAGCGAATATGATATTTTGATATCAATTATGAATCGATTTAAAATGTAAAAGAGCCATCGGTGTAATAATATGTAGTTATTAAAGAGATCGAGATCGGATATGGACATACTCTCTATTGATACCGAAAACCACTTTAATAACTATTATACGCGGAGTGTTGATCCAGAATGAAGTGGATGGTTTGGTGAACGCGTTGACTGAAGAAAGAGAACGATATTGGACGGCCCCTGACATGACTAAAACAGGAGCCGCGTCGTGCTATTGAGGTTCGCCACCTCTAGCGGACACACTTCTTCGATACCATATCTATTACCTTTTGTGATTCAATTTGGGTGCACCCCTCGATTTGGGAGTGTTGTTTCGCGGTGTTGAGGTAGCTGCTGGCTATGCTCAACATCAGTCCGGATCACGCAAGTACTAGTATCCTAGTTGGTATCGCCTCATGTACCTTGTCATACTGATTATCCTATTCGCGACCACTACGTTTTGTTTTGTGTTATACCTATGGGGTACCCTCTTAATACCACCAGTTTACGGTGGGGTTTACGGTGCTGTATAGACTATGGCATTATAAAAATGTGTTAAGGGGAATTATGGTAACGCCTTAACGCTATTTTTGTACTACATAGTAGATAGTTTAACAGATCCTTGAGAGTTGGAAAATCCCGTAACATCTCTTAAGTTATTGCACGCATGTTGACACTGGATATGAGATGTCAAACCCCGTAAACATCTCTGACGCCATTACACTCATATTTATTTACGATTGATTTAACTTACATGAGGATATTTTAGTCCTGACTCGAGTGTTTTGTCTTTTCATTACGCTCGGGTCAGACCTGAGTTTTTCAGCTTATTGAAGATCTTTTCTGGAGGACAAAGTCGAAGATTTGGTATACTATTCTATTATTATCTTTGCATCATGTTGTCTGCTGCATTATTTTATTTGTTTTGTTGTATATGTAACTCTAGTAAATGGAGTATAAATAATGATCCAAGTATTGTAAACAGCTTCATGAACTGTTTATTTTGACTATTATATTTTATCGTTCCGCTGCGAGATTCTGTATTGTTTCATTTCCTTTATTTATCTTTCTTTTCTTTTCTTATTTACCCCAATAACCATCTGCCCTTTTGAACGGTTTGGAACCGGCATATGTATTTGATCGTCGGTTTAAACTGTCCAAAAGGGCGGGTCGTTGCATGTCCCCAGATGATTACACCGGTAATCATCTTATACTCCTATTATCATTTAAATATAAACAATAATCTACCACAAATCCATGGAGACAGGGACTATAAGTCTCACTGAGGCCTTGACTCGTGGTTCATGTATATGACAAATTGTTCTAAATCTGCTTTGATACCATGTTGTAACACTCTACCTCTATACATATACTATCCAAGAGTATTACACAGTAATACTATCAGATAATACAAAGAATGATGCTATATAGGGTACACATGTAAATACTCCCTTGGACTGAAACTGGTATGTATTAAAAAATCAAATAAATAACACATTTATGCATACACAGTACCGATACAAAGCAATAAACACGTGTGCTTTCAAGATGAAACAATACATAATATATAGTGAATTATGGAGAACATAGAGCCAATCACAGCGATAACATATATAATATATATAATACAACAATACAATAAGGGTACAACTCATCACCAATGTCAACTATCTCAATGTATTATAATAAATAATCAACATATGTCCCAGGATCAAAATATACAATAAATCAATGCCACATAAATATCATATAATCATGCTAATGTATGTGTCCTCTAAGCCCACTAATACACAAGCTGGTCAAGTCATCCTTATACCTGAAAAGCCTCGGACCGACTGAGTATTATATACATAATAAATGAGTCGGACAATATCTAAATCCAAGGTCAATAAACATATAAAACTCTGTATATGCTAGGTATAAATAAATGTAATAATAATGTTATCTCAAATAATTACTATTATCATATATCAAAGAACACCACAAAACCTAGTATAAAGATGTCATTACCCATATAGAAATACATCAAACTGGAAAATTACAGAATCAATACAAATGGTTGAATCATACATAACCAAAAATCAACATCAAATCCAAACTAATCAGTAATGAGATATCCTTAAGTGAAGTTAGGCAGCAATGAAGCAATGCCCATTATCTCTCTTAATCTCATCTGATAAAATATCAATATCAAATCAATTAAATCAAAAATAAAGATTTGAGCCAGCTCTTTGGTCACGACTACCGACATGTGTCCCTTTGGCAACTGACAGTTGGCCTATGCAACACAAAGGGAAAGCAAATACCAGTCTCATGATGTGTATTGAATATCATAAACAACAATGGTGTCATGGATCTGGAGTACGACCCCACGATCAGGTCGCTAGGGTATATCCTGACCAATCAGGTTAACTCCCTAGACAAAAAGGAAGTTGGACAAAGGTAGATAGACGTATAATATACACAAACTATCTAACTAACAAGTAGCCATCATACGTGCTCACCGCAGTGAGTCACCTACACATAACATAGCATCGTATGGGTGTCGTCCATTAGGAAGGAATAACACTATGGTGCACCTTACCACCGCATGTTACTAGTCTATTCATTTAATGCTCACACTTCACACTCGGTCCTTCATTATTCTATATAACAAGTCTAAAGAATAACAAAAAAATATTATCGAATTTCTCATCCTGAATGGTATAATTAATCCATCTATTTAGATGCCTCGCTACATAGAACAAATATCATAAAATCATATAGAAAGATGTTCTCACTATATCATATCAAATCATCCATGAAATCAATATCAACGAAGAATCATTCATTATATCAAAATCAATCTAAAAAATGGAAAATCTGAAAATATAGAATTCATACTTAAAAATCATAATCCAACTCAGAAATGAAATAATAATAATAAATTTTAACATAATCTTTCTCTAATATCTAAATCAAATATTAAAATATACATATATAAAGCATACTTTAATAATTCATACGTAAACACATTATTTATGAAAATACACTTTAAAATATCCAAAATATTAATCAAGAAATATTTTTTATTTTCCAAAATTATACTAGCTTCCTAATCAACCATTTAAAACTAACAATAACTTACCTTATAATTATTACTGGCACTTTCCTCAATCGAATATTATATTCTAGAATTAATAAATATAATAAAATATCTATATATTAAGTAATTTTACTTCATTTATACAATTAACAAAAGAAGGATTTAAACACTATTTTTTTTCTTTCGAACCCATCGTCTCAAAATTAAAATATTTATAAATATCAAAATAGCTAGGCTTTTAAAAATATTAATTAATAAAATATTCATAAAATACAATTAATAAGATTTTAAAAATCTTAAATAATATTTTTAGGCTTTTCAAATATTCAATAAAACATACAATAAATAAATATCTATATATCTATATGTATAATTATGGAGTAAAATTACTACACAAACATATCAACTAACATTACTATCAGTATCGTGTGATCCGAGTCGAATTCCACTAAACTCTGGTCATCTATAAAATTCACACATCGACATACAAATAATATTTTAGCCCAACTAACAAACCAATAGAGTTCCATTTGTAGATTGATACATCAAACTAACACACTCGATCAATTATCACAACATCATCCATGTTAACCAAATTCATCACAATATCAAACAAACAATTCAACTAAGCTATGCATTAACTATCAGGATGAATAAATATATCTCAGACAATGAAATAGATCTAGTTATGAGTGAGAAAAACTCACTTTAGTTTCGATTCTTATTTCAGCCCAAACTATGATTCCTCTTGTAGTCCAAACTTGAAAAGATCGAATCTCAATCATCTTAAGGTTGTCGGGTTTACAGGGTAGTGTAGGCTTGGGCTTAAGGTTTTTTAGAATTAGAGAATACAAATGCGCTTTACTTTTAATTTAATAATTTTTTGTTATCCCTGTAATTTTCAAAGCATATAAACCAAGGACTTAATGTCGAGGCTAAGGGCTGAGTAAAATTTTAAAGCTCTAGACGATAAGAAAGCGTTGAGGATGAATGTCGACATCAAAGTCCTCATCAACGTTGAAGCTGTGTAGTCAATGTCCCGCTATTACCCCGCTACAACCCCACTATATCTCATAGCGGATTTCTACCGCTACGATTTTTCCATATAGCCCCAGAATATAGCCTTTCCGCTTTAATCCCTGCTATTTCCGCTATATCACGTTATTTCCGCTATATTCCGCTATTCTCGCTATATCTTTTTTAATAAAATGAGTTAAAAAATTGCATTATACATTATAAAATTATGAAACTAATTTATTTGATTTAATTTTAAATATATTTTCAGAAATGGAAATACTCTAATATTCTACCAAATTCAGTTACGTTATATAACAGTTTTTCGTTTATCTAAAGTATATTTGCACATGTTTTTATTTAAAATTATTTATGTATTATTTATAATTCAATTGAATGATAATTTTTCATTTAATTACCATTTATATGTTTGTGAAAACATTAGGTACGAGTTTGATATGCTATTTTAGAGCCATCCGCTATATCCCGCTATATCCTCGCTGTATCCCCGCTATGACTTTTTCCACCTCCACCGCTTTGAATCTATCGAGCGGATTAACTGCACAACGTCGAAGACCATATGATCATGCTGAAGAAACAGTGCCGCTCCTTAAACTATTGTCAGTATTCTTCTATGTCGCACATCATTTATGACATCGTCACTCAAGCATCACCACATATGATCGAGGTTAATGTTGATGTACACTTAGCCCATACAGCATCTTATCGACTTCGAAGATATGAAAGAAAAGTGAATATTACATCGCATTTCATAGTGAATGAATGCTCTTTTTCCACGATGACTGCCAATGAACACTCTCGAAGATGTTTGATCAACAATACTTTTGTAATGAACATTGGAAACATAAAGATAGATGAGTGTCAAAGACATGTATATAACATCGCCCGTAATAAAAAAAGAAATGACGTTGAACCTAGTCACTATACTCTTCGTGTCACTCGAGGACATATGACCATTGAGCATGAAAAGATGGATTAACATCGAGAAAATAGAATACTGTTCTTCATGGGAAAGGAATATAACACTATGAATGATACCAAGCAACATAAGCAATCAATGAACGTCAATAAAGCCTATGGAGAACTTCATTAATGCAGAATCTCATCGATGTTGTTATTCATCTATTGAAGCAAGTTCGTCATTTGCAACCTCGAAGGTAGTCAAAAAAAGTGGCATCGCACTTCACAAGCACTATGACGACACTGCTCTGCAATGGCACCAAGGGTCATTGACATCAAAGGAAATTAAAGTAACGCCGCTCTTCGTTATACTCAACGCTGCACTTCATCTCTCATTTAGCATACTTCGTCAACATTGGGAGGAAATCACATTTCATCATACATTGAATATCGATGTCTAGGGTCACCAGTGTCGCGGCTGTTTTATGTCCACATCTTTCTTCAATACCGAATGTACCAACAACCATTAATCATGAAGATTTCAGAATGTGGAGTCATCGTCGTCAATAGACATTAGCTATGGTCATTGACGTATTCAAAAGGGTTGTCGAAGCCGCTACTATATAACGTCACCTTCCATCAATGCTAATATATGGAAGTAGTGAAAGTTGATCGATAGAGAAGGAATTATCAACGTCGAGCTTAATGATGTCGACTATTAGCTCTATAGCGCCAGTACCGAAGTCCCGCTATTTGAATACAAAAGTACCAACCTTGGTACTCGAAGATGCTGCTAATGTCGGAACCAATGAATGTCAAAACCTGCCACTTGCCGAACCCTATGAATATGGACCAAGAAGCTTCATGAAAGGGGCTGATTCTTCTCTCATCATTTCTTACCTGTTTTCAACTTTGTAAACCCTAAATCAATTTGGAGATTTTGCCAACTGTAATACTTGAGTCTTGTACACATAAGGAATTGGTAAACAAACAATTGCATAGCATATGGATTTTTTTTATGACTAGCATGTTTATCTTTGATTAAGAATTGTACTTTGACTTGACTTCGAACTGGAACAAGCATATCATGCCGACCTTATTCGAGTTTGAGACTGGCATATCCAACTTAACTACAACCTAACTTCGACCCTGATCTTGCATAACATATTTAGACTCATATCCTGAACTTGCACGTTAACTTCAACCTTATATAACTACGGCTTTGATGATAGAACAAAGAATTGAATGGACATTGAATCATGCACATCTCAGCCTATGGTTTTGACGACATTGACCATCTTCGTAGAGGCTACTCTTTGATTAACCCATTTTTATTCACTTTTGGGTGTTAATGAATTTATTCATTAACATTTTGGCTCTAAAAGGAGAGCTTGAAAATCCGATAACTTATAATTTTCTCTGTAAGCTAATTGCATAAAATTTATTTATTCTAGAGAATATGGTGAGAGCCAGGGAAAATAATAACATCTTGAACTTCAATTTAGAGAATATGGAGATTGGGCAACCTTCAACTTTAATAAGACTTGCAAGCAATAAGGCCAAAATTCAAGATTTAACCTGGTAATTAATAAATATACAAGAACTCCTTGAACAAGTTCCATCTCAAAGATGTTCTAATATGGTAAAGCTTATGGAAGAGGGAAATGAAATTGAATCTCCAAGCAAAAACCAAGATGAAGCGCATTTTCAAAAGCCACAAGCAAAAGAAAGCAGTAAACTAAGATAAGTCAACAAGCGAGAATCAAGAAGGCCCAGAAGGAAGGTTGATTGAATAATTAAATTACCTGTTATCATGTAAAGAGCATAAACCTTATGCAAGAAATAACTATGGTGTTCTCAACCAAATAACGAAGGGTGTTCTTAAAGAGGAAAGAATCCATGACCTAGAGAAAAATAGAAACTTTCGAAAAACTCCTTTTTTTTAGAAGAAATAATGCCAGTTGGAATTCCATCTCGCATCGAGATTCCTCCACTAAAGTATAATGGAACTACTAATCTTGATGATCACCTTGTAGTTTTTGGAAACCAAATGGATTTGTATAATGCTTCAGATGCAATTAGTTGCAGCTTTGTCCAGTAACTTTCCATGGAGCAGCTATCAAATTGTATAAGAATTAGCAAGGAAAGACCATCTATTCTTAAAAGAAATTTTTCTACAAATCTTTGACACAATTTCACATAACAAAGACACAACCATGGATTCCAACATATTAGCCAATATTAAGAAAAGGTAAGGAGAATTGCTTGGCGAATATTTGAAGAGATTTATTACAAAAGCATTAAAAGCAGAAGACGTGACCGACAGAGAAAACATTATGGTAGTTAGTTTTAGGTTAATTGAGAAAACTCCTTTTTGAGAAGAACTTTGTAGTCGTGGATGTAATAATCTGTAGCACTTCTATTTCCTGGCTAAAAAATTCATTCAAATGGATGAGAAGAGCCATGCCATGAAGAGATCTCAACGAAACAAAAAGAGGGAAGGTAATACTTCGAACATCCTAGTAAAAGGTCAAAAGGGAATAATAGTGGAAGGGGTCAGAGGGAGGTTTCTGAATCTATGTAGCTTTAAACAAAACCCTTTCCCGCATTTTCTCCGTGAAAAAGGATGATGAAAATTTCTTCACCTCCTACAAAATATTGAGCTATCCTAAACCAAATAAAGGAAAAGATTATTGTGATTATCATAAAGTAAATGGGCATAAAACTGAAAAATGTCATACATTAGAAAGAATAATTCAAAATACGATCAGGTCAGGATTCCTAAATAATTCACTAAGGAAATTTAGAAGATCTCCTACTTAAGAGAGAGTAATCCAAGCACCTAAAGCCTAAGAAGATAAGCAACTTTGCAACTACAAATTCAAATTCTAGTCAATTCATGAAGTTTCGTGGCAGATGTCCACCACAGAAAAACTTTGCTCATAAATTTTTAATTTGATTTGATTTGTACTTGAAATTAATCATGTATTAACATGAAATTCGAGTGTTTTTACAAATTAAAACAAAAACAATCCATATCATGCAGAAGGACTTGAGTTTCCCTGTCAAAGTGTAACCAATCTCTGGTCTCCTTTAAAGGAAAGATAGATCAAATATCCAGGGGAAATGAAATTCTATCTTAAAGCTTGAATCAATGCATTACTATCGATCTTCCATCATAGGTCAGTTTCTAAGGAAAGGTGAATATCTAAAATCTTCTCAAAAGAAGGGGTTCGTAGAAAAAGTATGCTCTTTCCCATAAAAGTTTATTAGTTCATCAATCATAACTCTTCAGGCTTACAAACAGGACATTCCCTTTTTACTAAACAAAATCTAAGGAGGTACAATTGCGTACATCATATAAAGGTGAAGTACATACACCAACCATATTTCTATCAAGTTAGTTACGGCCAAAAATGGGTTTTCTAAACATATTTTCAAGAAAAAAATGTTTTCAAAAATCAAGAAGGATTATTACACTATAGATTTTAGAAGATAATTGTTTAACTATTTCAGGAATGATTTATAAAATCTTCGATAATTATTACCTAACATTAGTAAATGCGCACAAAATATTTTGATTGAACATGTCCTGACAAAAGAATTTTCAAAGATTTTGAGAAAGAAAGACCTATACATATTTTTCGAAGGAAATTTTTTAGAGCTATCAAGACTCATCAGCCCTTCAAAAAACTCTAATCAAAAGAGCTTATTCTCGATTAAAGGACTACTGGTTCATGAATTATTACCACTTAGTCTTTTATTTGATATTCATGTTTTATTATAAGAATGACTTACAAAACATGTTATCAAAGAGTTCAGGTATCCAACGCCTTTTTGGAAAATAATTTCTCGATTTTTTAAAGAGGTCCTTTTATAGAAAATTCTTTCTTTAAAAGATAAGTTTTATGACAGAAAAGTTGAAAGGTTTATCACAAATATTTCAATTAGGCAAAAATCATTTTCACAAACAAATTTTTCAAAAGAAAAACTTCTTTAAAAGCCTTCAATGTCCACTCTAGAGAATCAAAAAAGCCTTCGATGTCCACTCCGGATCACCAAAAGCCTCCAATGATCACTCTGGAGCACCAAAAACCTTCGATGTCCACTTTGAAGCACCTCTTAGAGGAAGGGACAAATGACTACAGCCAGTCCGAAGCGTCTCCTAGAGGGAGGAGGGTAAAGCACCACCAAAGCCTTTGATGAATTCCCATAGCGCTTTTAAAACCTAAAGGAAATGAACATGTCTACAGCTCAAATCAAAAGCAAGGCCTTAGAAGAGGCAAAAGGTAAAACAATGACATTTCCAGAACCATAAACAAAATGGACGAAGATGACCACAGCCTAAAATAGAGACGAAGCACAAGAAGAAGCAAAAAGAAAATGCGGGATGATGTCCATAACTCAAACAAAAACAAAGCCCAAGTAGGAGCACAAACAAATAAATGGACAGTGATGTCCACAGTCTGAAGTAGAAACAAGACCCAAGAAGGGACGTAAGCAGATAAATGGACGAAGATGTCCACTGCTCAAAGAAAAGGCAAAGCGGGATAAGCAAAGAGCAAATCTTTACTAAAGGGTTAAGAATAGGTTAATTTAAGAAATATATTAAGAAAGATTTCAAGATGATCTAGTCTAGACCTAGAAATAAGGAAACATTCAAACCAAGGTCTATATATAATAAGTATTAATAAACTAATTGAGTCCGCTGAATGACCAAACGGTCAAACAAAACTACAAATTAACTGGCCAAACAACCGAACGGAACTACTTTCTAAATGGATAAATGGGACTACCATGCTCTAATGTAATAATAGCAATAACAGTAATAAATAAACAATGTAACAACCATATATTCCCTAATAAAAGTTATTCCTTTGAACAACGGGAATCTCCATTGCTATTCAAAGTATTAGTCCATGGTAAAAGTTTCTGATATAGTATTTTAGGTAGGGCTACAAAAGTAGTATCAGGTGAAATTGCGAGTTTATTGCCTAAATTTACTTGAACTACTATTACTAGATGGTTTTCTGATGAATTTCTGAATTTCTTATTATCAAATAAAATTCTGGCAAGCTTTTAGAAGAGTTTCTTGATTGAATTTTTGACTTCTTAATGATTAAATTCCTGTTTTTCTTGATGATTCTTGGATTTCCTACTGAATTTCTAATTTTCTTCTAGAATTCTTGTTTTTAAATTATTATTGGATTGGATTTCTACTACTCTATTATTATTGCCAAACATGGATTTCTAGTCTTCTATTATTATTTGGTTTAGATTTATGGTATTCCTATTATCAAATCGGATTTTTAAATGGTATGCGGGATTTTTATCTTCCTTATTATGAGGGGGATTTCTAACCTCTTCTTTAAAATTAGCACTCGGTATCTTTCTAATTTTTTGTCAAATTAATTTTTAATTTTCTTAAAACACTAACATATCAATAAAGCATGTTTGAGGTTTTGAGGTAGAAGTTACCGTAAGAAGATGGGAAATAAAAGTTGAACAACAAAGGAGTCCGATCTAAGATTTTACAAGTAACTCAATATTGAAAGCTAATCTTTGACAACCAAAGAAGAATTGGCTTAGGAGGTAAAGCTTCGAAGCTCATACTGGTCTTCTTAAAATAATATCTTGGTTAGTTCTTCATCCTTCTACTTGACTCATTTTTAAGGGCATATAGATGAATTACACGAACTTTAAAAAATAAAAAGTTTAAACTGCAAAAAAACTTTTACAACAAGTCAATTACTTTGGAATAACTAGTATAGGTTCCATAAGAAAAACGTAAAATTTTGTGTTAGCTTGAAGAACAAAAATAAATGCTAAATCTATGATAAGAAAATAGGTCAGAGATTATGGATCGAAAACTTTAATAATAATTAACATAGAGCATCTTAAATGTAATGGTACACCAGTAAAACTATGTCAAGTGAATAGACTTATAAAAAATGCCATATGAGTTACATCATAAAGCAAAAATATATTATTATCGAATCACGTACTTAGTATTATTCTAGATGTATGAAATTTAAGGTTTGAAATAATGTCGATAGTTCAAGAACTTCCTTTATTCGAGTTTAAATTGGAGGAGAAAGGAGAACACCATCAGATTTAATGGATTTGAAAGTCTAAGTAAAGTAAGAAAGATTTAAAATTTTACCCTAAAGAGTAAAAATTAATTTTATGCAAGGAGGGGGCAAACGTTATCCCTATAATTTTCAAAGGATGTAAACTAAGGAGTCAATTTCGAGACTAAAAGGCTTGAGTTAAAGTCTAAAGCTCCGAACGATAAGAAAGCATTGAGGATGAATGTCGACATCAAAGTCCTCATCAACATCGAAGATTAAAGGATCATGTTGAAGAAATAGCGTAGCTCCTAAACTATTATCAGTGTTCTTCTATGTCGCACACCACATATGATCAAGGTTAATGTGGACGTACGCTTAGCCAATGCCGCATCTTATTGGCTTCGAAGGTATGAAAGAAAAGATATGAATATGACATCGCCTTTCATGGTGAATGAATGCTCCTTGTTCACGATGACTGCCAATCAACACTCTCGAAGACGTATGATCAACAACACTCTTGCAATGAACGTTGGAAACATAAAGATAGATGAGTGTCTAAGATATATAACACCACTAGTAAAAAAGAAGCAACCTAACCACCATACTCTTCGTCGTACTCAGGGACATATGACCATTGAGCATGTAAAGATGGATTAACGTCAAGAAATATGATACTATTCTCATAGGAAAGAATACAACGCTATCGAATGCCACTATCACGATCCAAATTCCAGTGTTCGAAAATCGACATCTGTACTCCACTTGTACTTGAATGCCGCTGATTCAATCGTTGAAATTCGAATCGTGGCGGAGCTTATAACACAATTAAGTATAACAACACAACGGAAGAAAAGAAATGAATATCATTGATATACAACATTCAATACAACAATGATACAATATGAAACAATATCAGAGATACAGGATAACAAAGCTACAGTGGAAAACTCAATAAACTGGTAGCGGAAACAAACAGAACTTGAAACTCCAGAAGAAACACCAATATCAGCAATCTCCAGAGATAGCTCGAACCACCATCGAATTGCACCAAGCTAAACCAGTCTCGTCCATGAATCCAATAACTCCAATATCCAAGATCTCCAAAGAATATCAAAGAGAAAGCTAAAAGCTACCGAATCGATATCTACTATCTGAAAAACCCAACTCTAGACTGCCCGTGTGGAAAATTGTGGGCACCCAGAGTTTAGGAAGGGAACAATAAACTCCGGATCAGTCATGGGGCTGGTATGAGCAAACAAAAATAATTTATCTTTAAAAACAAACAAAAGAATTGAAATTTGAAATCCGCAATGCTTTTTGGAAAATGAAACTACCACAAGGCCTCCCGCCACACACACCATGCAAACGCAGAATTGGAGGAGATTTCTCCTTATAATAGTCAAATATGCTTGATACGCGAAAACATTATTGATATTATTATTAGTGCATAGTGGAAAATATTTCGAAAGTACAATATTAATCTTAGCCAGCATAGACATTTCGAACTATGCCTACTATAGCTACCATGTTCAATAGCAGGTTACCACCACATTCCATGGCAGGTTATACAACTAAAACTGTACAGAGTGCGTATTGTTTCTTTGGATTTTCCAACAAATGGTCAGGCCAAGAAACTTCCCGTTGCCATATGGGTACGCCTCTGAAGGGACTCCCCGAGAACCATCCCTCAGTTCTCTGCTAACACAAGGCCGGCTACCCCCTTCCTGGGGAATAAAACATAAGATATGCCACCCCCGGTCCTTTGGGACCTTTAACCGAGGATCCTCAATATCAACAACATCACACAGTAATAATAATATACTACAATTCCCATATAAGTAAGTATCTGGGCTCCATACCATGATATTACCCTTTTTCAGAAGGAATGGTCATACCCTAGGGGAGCTACCCCTGAAACCTTGCTGCATCTTTCCTGTTTCGACCATTCCGGGTGTGAGGCTCGACGAGGTCTCGTCCACAAAGCTACGCTTTCCATAAAGCCTTGCTTTGATCAACAAATGATTAACAGCACTTCGTATGCACCCAGGGTATGTAAGTAAAACTTGAAACTGAGATACTTGAATTTTTCTGATTTATGATGTTTCACTGTAAATAAACAATTTCACAGTGTTTGCTTAATATGTTTCTTCTGAAAATATTTTTAAAATTAGCATTTCTTAGTTATAAATATTTTTTGTTTAGAAATTTAGTCTTGAAATCATCTAGATATGATGATTTTGGATTTTATAACAGGTTCCACAACCCTGTAACCATGAACAAGGACAGATGAGTAAGCACAAGCAAACTCCCAGCCATGCAAACATACTGACATAGTTATCAACTAAACAAATCTATTTCAAGCATTAACTCAACTATCAAAACATATAAACGGGTCCGAGTATGTTTGCTCACTTATCAATTGGAGAGAACCCGACTGTTCTTTTGTTTTCTTTCTTTCTTTAAATTTCATTTGATTTACTTGATCCTTTGCTCTGTTTTTTTTCCTAAAGCTTCAAACTCAGGTTGGAGGAGAAGAATGCAAAGGCTTTGAATAAATGTAGGCTGGATGATTTTTATCTCAGATTTGAAACACAGGACTTGGAAATGAATGTAATCTGTAGTTTTGATGTTTGAATTTGCTTGCCTGAACTTGCATGTTTCCAGGCTTGTACTAATTTGATTTCTGAGATGATTTTTTTCTTTTTGCATCTTGAATCAGGTTGCTTTCAGATTGAAGCTTCTGGTTGATTCAGATTTGTTTTGACCTGATTTTTTTTCTTTGTTCCATTTAGCTTTTGGTTTTTTCGAGAGATTGTTGTTTGTTTTTTGAAGTGCTTTGACTATGGCTTTCTCAGCCTTGAGAAAGAAATGAAAATGGCCTGATTTGTGTTTATTTGTAAATTAGTATATTTTCTTTTTTTCTTTATTTAAAAAAAACAATGTGCCACTTGTCTCATTTAGTTTAAAATAAACTTACACTTGTAAATTGTTTGAGTAAATATTTTTACAAATGTCATTGGAGACAAAAATTTATGTTTACATCCTTGTCTTGAATTAATTTAGAATTTTTTATTTTAAACCCTTTTTTTTCATTAAATTTGAAATTTGTATTTTAAATCCTTTAATTAATTACATTTGTATATATATATGTAAGTGTTTTTACATTTTATATTCATGAATATAAAACTATTATTTATATGTTCAAATGTTTTTAAATCTTTTTATCGAATCAAATTTCGCATCTTAAATTCAAGTTATTAGGAATATTCATACTTATATAAATTTTTAAAAGAAAATGAATTGAAAACAATTTATTTTTAAATTTCCAAATTCAAAATTAAATATACAGTCAATTTGTACTCATAAATGAATAAAAAAAATCAAATACCTTTTTATAATATATTTTTATATTCTATTTATCATTTATTTCCCTTAAATTCCAAATCAAATTTTATTTATAATCCATTTTATTTCAATCAATTAATTTTATTTGTTTAAAATGTCTTTTTATAATTTTACAAACCAATTTTACATTTCTATCAATTTTAAAGGAAATGGTTTTAAAACAAATTATACCTTAATACATATTATATTTTTAAACTTATTAACAAATACTTATTTAAAAAAATTCATCTTAAACTTAAGTAATCATACTTACTATATTTCTGTTTCAAATATAAATTTCTTTAAGTCCAATTAAATTTCAATATATATATATATATATAACATTTGAATTTCAAATTCATATTTTCAAATTATATTTAAAATTAACATCTATAAACAACTAATATTTTTATAAACAATAAATTATTTATTTTGAAAAACTCTATTAAATTCACAAATTAATTTCAAAAATTAATTCAATTATCAAATTAGACTAGGCTAAAATTCAGGGATGTTACAAATTCCCCCTCTTAAGAAAATTTTGTCCTCGAAATTTGTAAGGGAGACAATCAAGAACAGATGGAAGACAGAGAAATATTTTTCCAATAAAACTGAATATTTATTCTGCATTTGGCTTACCAAATCAGAATGTCAATAATGGATACAAGAACGAATCAAGATACTCGGGTCACCAGATCTACGAATATACAGAGGTATTGATTAGTTCAAAGGAACAACTAACCGCTCGTAGAATAAATCTGGACCCAATAGAATAAACAGACATATGGATACAATTCAAAACTTTTAGTTTAAACAACCAAAATATACCTATCAACCATAAAAAAAAAACAATTCATCCAAACAAACAATTCTGATCCATCTGGAGTTTGTGTCCCATGCAAAATCAAAGCTTCTTCCTGGAGTTGCCAGGAATCATCAAAGAATTGAGTAGAGATGATGAACAAAAGAGATTGATAGAGAAAGTTGTTTCCGCTATTGTAGGATACTGACCATATTTGTAGTGGTACTCCCCTATCCCCTATCTCGTCCTCTTCTTGCACTCATACTCACTATCAGTGGATAGTAAGAGAATTTACTGAGGAATTCGAATGGATATCTTAGGGATATACTCATTCTAGGGTATACTTCACCCTATCTCTAATGAGCTACTTAATGTGTTATACTCCTGAGCTAAAGTTTCAACCTTCAGCTCTGATACCAATTTGTCACGATCCAAATTCCAATGTTCGAAAATCGACATCCGTACTCCACTTGTACTTGAATGCCGCAGATTCAATCGTTGAAATTCGAATCGTGCCGGAGCTTATAACACAATTAAGTATAACAACACAGCGGAAGAAAAGAAATGAATATCATTGATATACAACATTCAATACAACAATGATACAATATGAAACAATATCAGAGATATAGGATAACAAAGCTACAGCGGAAAACTCAATAAACTGGCAGCGGAAACAAACAGAACTTGAAACTCCAGAAGAAACACCAATATCAGCAATCTCCAAAGATAGCTCGAACCACCATCGAGTTGCACCAAGCTAAGCAAGTCTCGTCCATGAATCCAAGGACTCCAATATCCAAGATCTCCAAACAATATCAAAGAGAAAGCTAAAAGCTACCGAATCGATATCTACTATCTGAAAAACCCAACTCTAGACTGCCCGTGTGGAAAATTATGGGCACCCAGAGTTTAGGAAGGGAACAACAAACTCCGTATCAGTCATGGGGCTGATATGAGCAAACAAAAATAATTTATCTTTAAAAACAAACAAAAGAATTTAAATTTGAAATCCGCAATGCTTTTTGGAAAATGAAACTACCATAAGGCCTCCCGCCACACACACCATGCAAACGCAGAATTGGAGGAGATTTCTCCTTATGATAATCAAATATGCTCGATATGCGAAAACATTATTGATATTATTATTAGTGCATAGTGGAAAATATTTTGAAAGTACAATATTAATCTTAGCCAGCATAGACATTTCGAACTATGCCTACTATAGCTACCATGTTCAATAGCAGGTTACCACCACATTCCATGGCAGGTTATACAACTAAAACTGTACAGGGTGCATATTGTTTCTTTGGATTTTCCAACAAATGGTCAGGCCAAGGAACTTCCCGTTGCCACATGGGTACGCCTCTGAAGGGACGCCCCGAGAACCATCGGCTACCCCCTTCCCGGGGAATAAAACCTAAGATATGCCACCCCCAGTCCTTTGGGACCTTTAACCGAGGATCCTCAATACCAACAACATCACACAGTAATAATAATATACTACAGTTCCCATATAAGTAAGTATCTGGGCTCTATACCATGATACTACCTTTTTTCAGATGGAATGGTCATACCTTAGGGGAGCTACCCCTGAAACCTTTCTGCATCTTTCCTGTTTCGACCATTCCGGGGTGTGAGGCTCGACGAGGTCTCGTCCACAAAGCTACGCTTTCCATAAAGCCTTGCTTTGATCAATAAATGATCAACAACACTTCGTATGCCACATTACCAAATTGGGAATGTATCACTAGTAACCATCAACTACATAACCTCTGAGCTCGTACGTCTCAGAGAAGGATGTTAAGCTAAGGGAATAAATATCCGCCACCAAACAGAAATGTATTTGATAGAAACCGGTTTTACATCTCAAAGTGTAATGTCAGACAACATCCATACAAGTTTATTCCGGGTTCGAACATAACCGAAGGCACTTCCAAAGAAGCCCTTGCAAATCCGGATAATTTCTAATCACGTCCGGACTTCCCATCACTATGGGTGCTCAAATCTCTATACCGGGGATCAGCCAATGCAGAGACATTCGACAAGAAATCCTTTCGCTTTCGAAATTATCCGATCTTCATCACCGGTCTTCAATTTCTATCCATAACGTCGTATCACTATTCAGAATGGGTTATATGACACAAAGGTCCTTTCCCGGCTAGACTGAATAGTGAGCGCAATATTTTAAAACATATGGACATGGGATCTCAGTTAAATCACAGCTTAAAGCCCAAAACCTTTCATTCAAATGGTTAAGACAAATTACCATTTCCAATCTTTTAAACAAAAAGATTCATTTCAAAAACCTTCTATGGTTTAAACAATTTCCATACTTAAATCATTTAAACAAAAGATTTATCTTTAAAACCCGTCTTCAATTTAAAACGAGAATCACTAATCTTTAACAAAGATCATTCATAGCCTTCAATAACAATTCCAGTTCAAGTTGGATTAATTCATTTGGTCTTTAAATTAAAGGCTCACTTTATAGCTTTCAAAATTATTTTCACAAAACAATTCCATACCAAATCTTTTATATAAAAGATACACCATTTAAAATGTTCTTCAATTTCAAATCAAAATTTGACTTTCTTTCACAAAGATTAGTAAATAGTTTTCAAAAAAACTATTTCAGTTTGATTTGAAATCTTTCAACACAAATTGGAAACCATTTCCTTATATGAGAGCTATTACTAATTGAAAACAATTAGTTTTCGTATCGGAAAAAAAATCTGATTACTTTTGCACGAGTAAAATCCCTTCAAGTAAAAAAACTTGAGTTGAATTCAATTTCTTAAAGCAATACTTTTTAAAATGGTTTCATATAAACACATTTATAGTTTGTATAGCCTTTTACATCATAAATTTTCAACATAGAATTCAATTTCAATTTTCGAATTCAGATTTTAAATCAAATTTCAATACTAAATCAAGTTGTTCAGAAATAACTTTTATATTTGGAAAATTCCTTTTCAAAAGTCTTTCACTTTAAACCCAAACCATTACCAAAACTGTGATAACCCGAGTTTTTAGCATCTAATAGTTGGATAACTCTCCGGTTTATAGATTGAACAGATAAGAATTTTGATAATAAAGAATATCTGAATATAAATAATCGAAACTGAATTTTTATATCTGGAAAAAAAACTATTATTTTCAAACAAATTAAATATATGTATTTTTATGTATATATATTAGAAATAGGAAAAAAAATATTGATTTGAATATAATTTGTAATTTGAAATGTTAATTTGATTTAATACTTTTGAAAATGATATATAAGATTCAAATTAAAGGTTCATTTGTTTTAATATTTCTTTCATTTTAATTTTATCATAAGATAAAATTGTTTTAAATTTTATATAAGGAGTTAAACTAAAGTTCTCAAATTTATAAACACATGTTATATAGATTTGAATCAAAAGCATAAGTTATTTGTTAATAAATGTTTATTTGAATTCACATGAATATTTATTGAGATCCAAAGCTTATTTATATAAAATAAATATGCCTTATAATCATGTAATATTTCATAAATATTTATATAAGGCTTAAATAAATTAAAAAAAGAGAGAAAGAAATAACATTTAAAACATTTATAAAACATTAGGAAAATACTTTTGTAAATATTAATTAAAACATCATAACACTTGTAAGACATAAATTTAAACATAAGGACATTTGTAAATCAATAAGCTTAGGTGTAAGGAAACTAAATCATCCAAGTGACAAATGTAATTCTCCTAATAAATAAGTTTAAAATTTAAATTGTAAAATAAAAGTAAAGTTCTATTTTCAGCTAAGAATTTCTTTGTTCTCTTCAACAAAGATCAGAAAAATGTAATACAAAAACAAAGATAAAAAGCAAAAAAATGAAACTGTATAACCTGGAACATGAGTAAAATCTGAAATTTCAAATCCTCTAATACAAACAAGCAAATCAGTTTCAACAAGCAATTTAAGGAAATTTATCAACATGCAAAGCTGGAAATCAACTACAACAAGATGTATTTCAACATGCAAATAAATTCAAGGCCTGGAAACAAAAATACAATTCTATCCTCTGCAATTTAAGGTGAGTAAACATTTTTAATTCAAATGCTAAGTAATATTAAGTTGCTTTCAGATGGTTTTCTGAGATGAATTGCCTGTGCATGTGAATTTTCTTAGTGTTGTCTGAAAATCTTGAAGCACCTCTGCTCCAATATTTCAATCTCTGTTTAAATCTGCTATCATGTACCTCTTTAAAATTTGATGCATTGACATATGATTAAAGTGGATCTGTAATATAAGTTCGAAAATAATACTTGCATAATGATTTTGGAAATTTAGAACATAATTATACTTAGGAAAATGTTGAGTATTATTTGAGAATGCCTGAATTGTATCAGACAAATGAAATACCCTCCGAGCTTACAGACATCAAATGTATTCATAAACAATTCCTATTTCTATGATTTGTTTTAGAAACTAGTTTTTAAACAAAACTTGTGAATTTTAACAAGACTCAAATTTTAAAAATAATTTAAAAATTAATTTAAGAAAAACTGCACTGGGAAATTTGATTTACAAGTTAAATTTCAAATATGTTAAAAATTCAAACATCGTGGTTTGATGTTTCAGGATTCTAATTGGAATGCAATTTGAAAATACAGATTTTTAAGACAAAAAACTAAGTTTATAAAGGAGTGTTGAATGTGTATTTGGGGTTTTGTTGGAATTGGGTTTTTGATCAATATCTGATGATCTTTGCATCTGGGTTGTTCGTGGTTGTTTCCGGAGCTAGATAGTTTATCAGAGGAGTAAATAAAATTGACTGGAAAGTGGTTAATCCATTGTGGCATTGGAAGTTGCTCGAATTTGGTTTTAAACCTAATTTTGGTTCTTGCTGTAAATTGAATCACTGCTCCTCGTATGGTATTTCGAGTTGCATAATATTCTGGGAAGTGGAAGCGCGGTGGATCGGAAATCTATAGCCGGAGTCGTGGCGGTTATCATCATCGGAAGCGAGGGTGTAGGGGGATTTTACTGGTGATGGGTTTGGGTTTCAGTTCACCCTAGATGCTCGATTTTGAATCGAGGGAGGAGATGATGTTCTTTTGATCGTGGCTGCTCATAAGGGTGTTGGGTGACTTGGCGATGGGATTGACGTTGATCGGAGGAGAGTCAGGCGCTGGTGCAGGTGCACGTGGTGATCGGTGCACCATTTTTGCTTTGGGGACTGTTTGTTTTTCTTGAGTAGGCTCTCGGTGTATAAGGTAGATGTCTCGGGAAAAACTCGTGTATTCTGGGCTGCGTCTCGAGTTGTTTCTTGGTCATTTGCAACTTAAGTGAAACTGTTAAGTTTTTAACAGTTTTAAAGATTTTAAATCTAACAGTTTTTAAAATTTAATTAAACTGTTTAATAGAAGAAGAAAAGGAAAATGTACTTGGTTTGAGTTCAGGTACATAAGAGTTAAGAAAAGTTTAACCAGTTTTAAATTTGAAATAAAAGTAAGTTTTAAATCTTAATAATCAAGTTAAATCATTTTCTTGAAATTCGTTCCTTTGAAATGAATTGTTTATTTATTTGTATAACTTGTAAACTTAGATGTTTTAAGTAAATTCTTAAGTTATTTTCAAACTTAAGATTTAATTAAATAAGGAAATGTTTTATCCTAAAAACTTAAATAAGTTGGTAATAAATGGAATAATTAAAGAGCAATTAACAAATTAAATTAGTTAATGATTAATGATTTATAGAATTAACAATTAAAGTTTCAAAGTGATTTATTTACTTGAGAATTAAGGTTTGTTAATTAATAATTAGAGGTAAGTAATTCATGATTACTTTGTATTTTAAACTTAATTAAAGATTTAATTAACTTAAGTTAGTTGTTAAGCTAAAATGTTTTCAAAGATAATTAAAGATAATGTTTTATCTTAAATATAATTAAGTTTTAATGAGTTGTAATTAATTAAGTTAATTAAGAAATTTTAAGTATAATTAATTAATTTAATTAATTATTTAAAAGGGTTAATTAAGTAATTAATTAAGTATAATTATTAATTTAATAATAATTATGATGGATTAATTAATGATTAGAAATTAATTAATTTGTAATTAGAAATTAATTAATTAATAAATTAAGGGTCAATTAAACTAGAAATTAAGAAAAACTTAATAAAGTTTATTAAGTAATAATTGGGTTTCTTAATTAATGATAAAGAAGTTATTAATCAATAATTCAAGTTAATTTAGAATATAAAGTATAATTACTTAGTAAAGTAACTAATGATAATTACTGGATGTAATTAGGGGAAAATGGAATTGTGGAAGTAATTTGGATTAAATCATCTTGTAATTAATCAAGGGATTAATTAGAGATAATTAGGAATAATCAATTTATTTGATGAAGTAATTAAGGGTAGTTAATTACTTATGTTATTAATCAAGGGTGATTAATAATTATGGTAGCGATTAGTTAATGGAATAATTAAAGGTTAATTACCGTATTGGGTTAAGGATAATTAGTTTGTGCAATTAATTAAGGGTCAATTACTTAATTGCAATTAAAGGATAAATAGAACGATATTGGAAGTCTTCGATTTATTGTTATTCCTAATATGTGGTTTGTAATGCTATGTGATAAGATATGATGATTTAAACTGTGATGATGTGGTTATCTATTGTTGATGAAGTATGTGACACCCTGTATTAAAAATCTAGTTATATTCCACTTGAATAATTTAAGTTAAGATAATATTGGTTTCGAAGAAACCGGAGTCGGGTATTAGTAAATACCCGAAACCACTTCGATTATTTATAGATTGATATGTGGAATAAATGTGCTGATTTGGAATGATTTAAGAAAATTGGACCATTTAATCTAAGTTTTGGTACTTAGAATTTGATGTGTAAAATAAGTGATGTCTTTAACAACTTGTGAAGTTGTAAATTGATATAAGTTACCCCGGGTTTATATGAGTTGTATACTTTTGTATTACATGTTAGATGGGTTTACTCATGCTGGTTTCCAGCCTGACCCAGGTGTTACTTTGATGTAATGCTCGGGTCAGACCGAGTATTACAGATTTTCAGGTAAGGACGTTCTGGAGCTCAGGAGGCGAGCTGGAGAGCAGGAACGTATGGAGAGCTTCTGATGTTAATATATTATAGTATCTGAAACAGATAGATTTATCTGTTCTGTGATTGTAAATCTGTTGTAACTCTGATATAATAAAGTGTAGTTTGACAAGTACAGTTTCCTTTGTATAACTATTATTTATGTGATATTATATTTTATCCGCTGCGTATGTGAGACTTTGGGTTTGTTTTTCTGTTCTTCTTCTTCTATATCTTTCTTCTTTTCTCTAACTATCTGGAATTTTCGGGTTCGAAAACTTTAGGGTCGTTACATTTGGTATCAAAGCTGAAGGTTAAGCGAGAACCTTGGCTCTAGTGAGATACTCATTAAGGAAAGGGTCAATGGTACCCTATAATGAGTTGAGTATATAAATATGAGAGAGCGTACTTGTTATTTTCTTATATAAAGGATTTTAAATGATTTCAAAAGTAAATGAATCTTATATAAGAAATAGATTATCTATTATATTAAGGAAATTGATTGTAGTATTAATTAAACTAAAAGTTATAGTAAGAATTAAGTGGTAATAATTACAACCAAATTGGAATTTAATTTAAAGACAAGTTTGAAATGGATTCAAACCGAAATTAAATCTTGAATTTGGGAAAAGTTTCAGATAAGAATAATCAATTAATTTATGTAATTAATTAAACTTTATTTAATGAGATTAATTAATGGATAATAATTGGAATTACTTAATGAAGTAACTATAGGTAAGTAATTTAAGGGACAATTACTTAATGAAGGTAATTAAGAAATAAGTTAGTTACCGAATGTGATTAATTAATGATGTAATTAATTTAAAGAAATAATAAATAATATTATTTAAGGAAATTGAATGAAATGGTCGTATTTCAAACAAGAGTTGTTTGAAAATTTAAAAGAAATTTGTTTTGAATTAAAAACCAAAGGTAGTTTAAAATTTTAAAGTAAAATTTGGTATGTAAAAGAAGTTAATATGTATATAAGTGAATATACATAATATCAAAGATGGTTTGAGATAAACTCTAAATATTGAGTTTTAAATTTGGAATTTGATGGATGTTTTAAAATGGAATTTTGAAATTTGGACTCAAAATTGAATTGTTTAAAAACTTTAAGGGAAAATTGATTTAAAGGAATTAAATCAACATTTGAAGTATTAACTCGAATTTATATAATTCGACATGATTTGGATTTGAAATTTGAATTAATTCAAATTAAATTAGATTTGAATTAATTGAAATGGTGGTTGAAGATATATGAGTATAAGATTCAAAGGGAAAATTGAATTGGATTAACTGGAAACAATTTGAAATTGAAGTGGGTTCAATTTGAAATTAGTCCAAGTTGATTTGAATAATTTGGAATTATAATTAAAATTTGATAATTTTAAATTCAAATGGAATTTGAATTGAATTTGGAAGGAAATCAAGAATAATTCAACTTGATTTGGAAACGGAGTTTGAAATTGAGATTAATTCAAACTGGAGTTGAAATGAATTGGAGTTGAAGTGGGTTCAACTGAATGGATATTAGTCCAAAGTGATTGGAATAACTTGGGATTGTATTAAAGTTGAATATGTTTAGAATTTAATAGAATTTAATTTAAATTTGAAAAGGAACAGAGAATTAATTCAACTTGAATTTGGAATAAATAAAGTCCAACGGAAATTGGAATTATTTAAAATTGAATTGGGTCAATTTAAATGGAAGAGGAAATTTAAATTGAATTGATTGAGAATGAAGATTGGGAAGTGAACAGTTTTGACTCTAGACTATTTTGTTTTAATATAAACCTATTTTTCCAAGCTATTTATTATATATACAACCTTTCTTTTAAAAGCCAAACTATCTTATACTTGTTTTACAATTATTTTTGAAAATGTTTAACAATTTTCTAACTATTTTATAAACTAATTATTATTTTCAACTACTAATTACTATTTTATAGCTATTTTACAGTTATTAAAAATTTCTATGACTATTTAACTATTTTTCAATTTTTTTACAATTACTAAACTATTTTACACCTATTTTATAAACTAGTAATTATTTTCCAACTTCTTATCTACTTTTAAAATTTTCAAGCCATTTCCTAAATAAACTAGTCGGAGTTCAAACTGTTATTGGTTAAATACCCAATCGAGATAAGAATGGAGGTGATAATCAAATGGATTGAAGCAATTGTGAGTAAGTGAAGGATAATCAAAATGAATGTGAATAGAAATGGAATTGATTTGGCTAATAACCAATAAAGATAAATACGTAGGGTGTACGTATGTTATTCTATCCGCACAGTGATCTGATCCAGATTCGAATTTCGAGATAGTTATATCGATCCGAGTTGGAATTTTCCACTCGATTTTTGAAGACGAACCTGGATGTGGATTGTTGATTGGTTCTGGATATTCTCTATCATAATTATGACTATGCAAGGAGAATGACGGTTTCTGATCAAGAAACCAGATTTGTGTCCGCACTAGGAAGTCGGGTGGACAATACTAGTTCGGAAGTGAAATTGTGTGGTCGAGTGAGCGATCAAATTGGTATGGCGTATGAAAGATATGTGTACATCGTACGGATTTAAATGAAATTGATATTGAAGGGAGTAATCAAATTGGAATATTTAATTTTGAATAAACAAAGTTAAATATCTTTGTTTTATAAATTGAAACTCCCCTGTTGAATCCTTTGCCAGAAGAAAAGGTTTTGAAGGTGTTTTGAAGTATAAAAGGAATTTATACAAGTTTGGAATGATCTAAGGTTTTAAAAGATTTTATATATCTGAATATATATATAAAAGATCATATGAGGATTTTGGAAAAAGGGTTTGGGAACCTTTGGATTTGGAAAAGGCTTTTGATTTTTGGGTAAAATCAATATGAGAATTTGGAAAGCCTAGTTTGAGAATTATCGATTTTGGAATAATGGATTTTGTGTAAAGGAGCTTTGTATGAGATCATACTAGGTGTATGATTTATAGATACTATATATATAGTATAAAATGTTTTGATGATGGCTCTGGGGAAAAAGGCGCTCCCTTGGAATGGACTTCTCAGGAGCACCACCGGGTGGTGCTGCCTTTAGCCTCAAGGGAGGGTTCTAAAGTTGATCCTGTGAGGAGTCCGGACAAAACTAGTTCCTGAGGATTATTGGGTAGCGAAAGTCGAGGGCGCCGATGCCTACAGGGGCATTTGGGTTATACTGTGACGACAGTGTAACTCGATGTCACTGCGATCTACTGTGGGGACCATAGCGAAAATCTTGTGGAGGATGAGTGTCAACGGTCTACACTTGATTTTGTCGGGAAGGCAACGCAACATCGGTAGACTGCGATCTATGGTCAAGTGGAGTGGAGAAGTTTCATTATTTTGGCAGCGAAATTCGAGGGCGCTGATGCCTACAGTTATATGGGTTTTTGCTGTGATAGCTACGTGACCCTAGTTGTAGCTGTGATCTGTAACGGGTTCCATGGTGTAATCGAGTGGCGCGGAGGCCTACAGTTATCTGTGGATTTTGTCGGGACGGCAACGTAACCATCGGGTTAACTGCGACCATGGATAGGGGTGATGATTTCCAGAGCATTCTCACCAAAGATATATCCTCTATTTTCAAAAACTGCTTTCTATATTTTCAATAAAATTAGTTTTCCACGTATTTTCACTGGATGTTGAAAACGGGTCTGCGAAGTACTTATAGATTTTTAGTTGTATGCCTGATCAATGTATGACCAAATTTCTATGAGAACAAGGATGGACTGGTTGAAACATCGAGGTATAAATGTATTTTTACAAAACTATTTTGGAAATATTATACTGATTTTAAAAGTGTTTTAAAATGATCAAAAAATATTTTAACTGGTTTTAAAATATTTAATAAATTCTAGCTTCGTTCCTTTTCGAGGACGAAAAGATTCTAAGGGGGGAGGAATGTGATAACCCGAGTTTTTTAGCATCTAATAGTTGGATAACTCTCCGGTTTATAGATTGAACAGATAAGAATTTTGATAATAAAGAATATCTGAATATAAATAATAGAAACTGAATTTTTATATATCGAAAAAAAGCTATTATTTTCAAACAAATTAAATATATGTATTTTTATGTATATATATTAGAAATAGGAAAAAAAATATTGATTTGAATTTAATTTGTAATTTGAAATGTTAATTTGATTTAATACTTTTGAAAATGATATATAAGATTCAAATTAAAGGTTCATTTGTTTTAATATTTCTTTTATTTTAATTTTATCATAAGATAAAATTGTTTTAAATTTTATATAAGGAGTTAAACTATAGTTCTCAAATTTATAAACACATGTTATATAGATTTGAATCAAAAGCATAAGTTATTTGTTAATAAATGTTTATTTGAATTCACATGAATATTTATTGAGATCCAAAGCTTATTTACATAAAATAAATATGCCTTATAATCATGTAATATTTCATAAATATTTATATAAGGCTTAAATAAATTAAAAAAAAGGAGAAAGAAATAACATTTAAAACATTAGGAAAATACTTTTGTAAATATTAATTAAAACATCATAACACTTGTAAGACATAAATTTAAACATAAGGACATTTGTAAATCAATAAGCTTAGGTGTAAAGAAACTAAATCATCCAAGTGACAAATGTAATTCTCCTAATAATTAAGTTTAAATTTTAAATTGTAAAATAAAAGTAAAGTTCTATTTTCAGCTAAGAATTTCTTTGTTCTCTTCAACAAAGATCAGAAAAATGTAATACAAAAACAAAGATAAAAAGAAAAAAAATGAAACTGTATAACCTGGAACATGAGTAAAATCTGAAATTTCAAATCCTCTAATACAAATAAGCAAATCAGTTTCAACAAGCAATTTAAGGAAATTTATCAACATGCAAAGATGGAAATCAACTACAGCAAGATGTATTTCAACATGCAAATAAATTCAAGGCCTGGAAACAAAAATACAATTCTATCCTCTGCAATTTAAGGTGAGTAAACATTTTTAATTCAAATGCTAAGTAATATTAAGTTGCTTTCAGATGGTTTTCTGAGATGAATTGCCTGTGCATGTGAATTTTCTTAGTGTTGTCTGAAAATCTTGAAGCACCTCTGCTCCAATATTTCAATCTCTGTTTAAATCTGCTATCATGAACCTCTTTAAAATTTGATGCATTGACATATGATTAAAGTGGATCTGTAATATAAGTTTGAAAATAATACTTGCATAATGATTTTGGAAATTTAGAACATAATTATACTTAGGAAAATGTTGAGTATTATTTGAGAATGCCTGAATTGTATCAGACAAATGAAATACCCTCCGAGCTTACAGACATCGAATGTATTCATAAACAATTCCTATTTCTATGATTTGTTTTAGAAACTAGTTTTTAAACAAAAGTTGTGAATTTTAACAAGACTCAAATTTTAAAAATAATTTAAAAATTAATTTAAGTAAAACTGCACTGGGAAATTTTGATTTAAAATTAAATTTCAAATATGTTAAAAATTCAAACGTCGTGGTTTGATGTTTCAGGATTCTAATTGGAATGCAATTTGAAAATACAGATTTTTAAGACAAAAATCTAAGTTTATAAAGGAGTGTTGAATGTTTATTTGGGGTTTTGCTAGAATTGGGTTTTTGATCAATATCTGATGATCTTTGCATCTGGGTTGTTCGTGGTTGTTTCTGGAGCTAGATAGTTGATCAGAGGAGTAAGGAAAATTGACTAGAAAGTGGTTAATCCATTGTGGCATTGGAAATTGCTCGAATTTGGTTTTAAACATAATTTTGGTTCTTGCTGTAAATTGAATCACTGCTCCTCGTATGGTATTTCGAGTTGCATAATATTCTGGGAAGTGGAAGCGAAGTGGAAGCGCAGTGGATCGGAAATCTATAGCCGGAGTCGTGGCGGTTATCATCATTGGAAGCGAGGGTGTAGGGGGATTTTACTGGTGATGGGTTTGGGTTTCAGTTCACCCTAGATACTCGATTTTGAATCGAGGGAGGAGATGATGTTCTTTTGATCGTGGCTGCTCGTAAGAGTGTTGGGTGACTTGGCGAAGGGATCGACGTTGATCGGAGGAGAGTCAGGCGCTGGTGCAGGTGCACGTGGTGATCGGTGCACCATTTTTGCTTTGGGGACTGTTTGTTTTTCTTGAGTAGGCTCTCGGTGTATAAGGTAGATGTCTCGGGAAAAACTCGTGTATTCTGGGCTGCGTCTCGAGTTGTTTCTTGGTCATTTGCAACTTAAGTGAAACTGTTAAGTTTTTACAGTTTTAAAGATTTTAAATCTAACAGTTTTTAAAATTTAATTAAACTGTTTAATAGAAGAAGAAAAGGAAAATGTACTTGGTTTGAGTTCTGGTACATAAGAGTTAAGAAAAGTTTAACCAGTTTTAAATTTGAAATAAAAGTAAGTTTTAAATCTTAATAATTAAGTTAAATCATTTTCTTGAAATTCATTCCTTTGAAATGAATTGTTTATTTATTTGTATAACTTGTAAACTTAGATGTTTTAAGTAAATTCTTAAGTTATTTTCAAACTTAAGATTTAATTAAATAAGGAAATGTTTTATCCTAAAAACTTAAATAAGTTGGTAATAAATGGAATAATTAAAGAGTAATTAACAAATTAAATTAGTTAATGATTAATGATTTATAGAATTAACAATTAAAGCTTCAAAGTGATTTATTTACTTGAGAATGAAGGTTTGTTAATTAATAATTAGAGGTAAGTAATTCATGATTACTTTATATTTTAAACTTAATTAAAGATTTAATCAAGTTAAGTTAGTTGTTAAGCTAAAATGTTTTCAAAGATAATTAAAGATAATGTTTTATCTTAAATAAAATTAAGTTTTAATGAGTTGTAATTAATTAAGTTAATTAAGAAATTTTAAGTATAATTAATTAATTTAATTAATTATTTAAAAGGGTTAATTAAGTAATTAATTAAGTATAATTATTAATTTAATAATAATTATGATGGATTAATTAATGATTAGAAATTAATTAATTTGTAATTAGAAATTAATTAATTAATAAATTAAGGGTCAATTAAACTAGAAATTAAGAAAAACTTAATAAAGTTTTATTAAGTAATAATTGGGTTTCTTAATTAATGATTAAGAAGTTATTAATTAATAATTCAAGTTAATTTAGAATATAAAGTATAATTACTTAGTAAAGTAACTAATGATAATTACTGGATGTAATTAGGGGAAAATGGAATTGTGGAAGTAATTTGGATTAAATCATCTTGTAATTAATCAAGGGATTAATTAGAGATACTTAGGAATAATCAATTTATTTGATGAATTATTTAAGGGTAGTTAATTACTTATGTTATTAATCAAGGGTGATTAATAATTATGGTAGCGATTAATTAATGGAATAATTAAAGGTTAATTACCGTATTGGGTTAAGGATAATTAGTTTGTGCAATTAATTAAGGGTCAATTACTTAATTGCAATTAAAGGATAAATAGAACGATATTGGAAGTCTTCGATTTATTGTTATTCCTAATATGTGGTTTGTAATGCTATGTGATAAGATATGTTGATTTAAACTGTGATGATGTGGTTATCTATTGTTGATGAAGTATGTGACACCCTGTATTAAAAATCTACTTATATTTCACTTGAATAATTTAAGTTAAGATGATAATTGTTTCGAAGAAACCGGAGTCGGGTATTAGTAAATACCCGAAACCACTTCGATTATTTATAGATTGATATGTGGAATAAATGTGCTGATTTGGAATGATTTAAGAAAATTGGACCATTTAATCTAAGTTTTGGCACTTAGAATTTGATGTGTAAAATAAGTGATGTCTTTAACAACTTGTGAAGTTGTAAACTGATATAAGTTACCCCGGGTTTATATGAGTTGTATACTTTTGTATTACATGTTAGATGGGTTTACTCACGCTGGTTTCCAGCCTGACCCGGGTGTTACTTTGATGTAATGCTCGGGTCAGACCGAGTATTACAGATTTTCAAGTAAGGACGTTCTGGGGCTTAGGAGGCGAGCTGGAGAGCAGGAACGTATAGAGAGCTTCTGATGTTAATATATTTTAGTATCTGAAACAGATAGATTTATCTGTTCTGTGATTGTAAATCTGTTGTAACTCTGATATAATAAAGTGTAGTTTGACAAGTACAGTTTCCTTTGTATAACTATTATTTATGTGATATTATATTTTATCCGCTGCGTATGTGAGACTTTGGGTTTGTTTTTCTGTTCTTCTTCTTCTATCTCTTTCTTCTTTTCTCTAACTATCTGGAATTTTCGAGTTCGAAAACTTTCGGGTCGTTACAAACACCATTTAGATTTAAAATTCAAATTCAAAACTTTTAAAAAAAAACTGTGACTTAACCGATTTCCACGTACAATCCCTATTTGTGTGTGTATAGTGTAGTTCAGGGGTTTTACACACAATAGTGGAACAACATCAACCATTACAGATTCAAACACAGAAATATAGATAAGCGGTATAATCTATAACGCTTATCTTTATTTACAGATCACGGATAAATAATATAAGTTCATCGCGGATAATAATTACATCACAGATAATTAATTTCATCGCAGAATAAATTACATCACAGTTCATTAAACAAAATAATTCGTATCACACATTATCATAAATCAAGGACATCAATCAATTCAAAGCACTCCATAGAATCCTAACATCCATGAGTGAGATCAATTAATTATCTGATTTATTTAAATCAGATAAATTACTTATGAATAAAATTTTAATCCTGGTTAATTAATCATTAATTAATTTCAAATCATTTTGATAAATTTTCTTAATTAATTACAATATTTAATTAACACTTAATCAATAATCATCTCTTAATCACCCTCATAAATTTATCATTCTTAATTGAACATCTAAATTAATTAACCCTTAATTTTAATAAATTAAAACTTAATTATTTTTATTAACTAATCTATTTCTTAATTAATTACTTTAATTAATAAACCACATTAATTAATTATTATTTAAAGTAATTAACTCTTAATATTTGATAAATCAATCTTCAATCATTAATTACTTTAATTACTAAATCTTCAATTATTAATTAATTGAATCTTAATTATAACCAACTATCCTTTAATTGATTTTCTTAATTATTAATGAATTAATCTTAATTACAAATCATTACTTACTTGATATCATTAATGATATACATCAACTCACTTTTTAAGTTAAAATTTTGAAACGTTTGATTTTTATTTCTAAACCACTCATGAAGTTTTATTTAAAGTAACTCGTTGCAAACATAAATTTAAAACTTAAATGTTTTTAAAAAAAATCATTTATTTCAAAATTTTAATTTATACTTTCTACGTACTAAATAAATCATTATTTATAAAAAGGAATTTGTTTTATAAATTCATTTAACAAATTCACTAAGTTTCAAAACTAGAAAACATAAGAATTCTCAGCCCACCCGAGTGTTCCCCGAGCTAAACCCCATCGTACTCGAGCTCTCCTTCGAGATTTCCAGAGATTGTCTCGAGTTACCCAGAATTTACATTTTAAAATTTTTTTCTAAGTATTTCGCTTAACACCAAACCCTATTACGAGTTCGGCTTCGAGTCGAATTCCTATTCCCTCGTGCTTGAACACGAGACTTCTTCTTCTTCCACCATTCTTCTTCTCCCCAATCTACTGATACACCCAACCCACGCGTGCATGGTGCACATCAAACTAGCCATCACCGATCAAGCCACCACCCATCACCAAGTCGACGCTGGCCCTCCCAAGCTTCCCAAGCACCCAGAAATTCAAATTTGCCTTAAGTCGAAATCGAGCATTCACGTGCTAAGCTGGAACCAACCCACCAATCGAAAAAACCCCTCGTCCCAACGATCTTGTACACCAGAGACCACGAAATTTTGGTCGGAACTTCGATGAACTCCAACACAACCTTTCCAGTTTGTGCGATCTGCCCAAACACCTCGAGATTAGCGCAGTTCCTCCCCAAACCCATGCGAGTAAACTAGCTTTAAAACCCTACAACGTCACTTTGCCATTACCACAATCAACAAAAAAATGCGCTAGTATTTTTCCCATGGTCACTGACCTCCAACCATGCTCCAATTCGAATTTTAAGATTATTCATAACCCCAATTTCCAGGAATTGACGAAATTAACAATTTCGTTAAACTCTAAAATTTGCGACATTTCTTAACTTAAAAATTAAAATCTTGACATTAAAATTCCTTACTTTCTGGCACGAATCAGGGTATGTAAGTAAAACTTGAAACTGAGATACTTGAATTTTTTTGATTTATGATGTTTCACTGTAAATAAACAATTTCAGAGTGTTTGCTTAATATGTTTCTTCTGAAAATATTTTTAAAATTAGCATTTCTTAGTTATAAATATTTTTTGTTTAGAAATTTAGTCTTGAAATCATCTAGATAGGATGATTTTGGATTTTATAACAGGTTCCACAACCCTGTAACCATGAACAAGGACAGATGAGTAAGCACAAGCAAATTCCCAGCCATGCAAACATACTGACATAGTTATCAACTAAACAAATCTATTTCAAGCATTAACTCAATTATCAAAACATATAAATGGGTTCGAGTATGTTTGTTCACCTGTCAATTGGAGAGAACCAGACTGTTCTTTTTTTCCTTTCTTTCTTTAAATTTGCATTTGATTTACTTGATCCTCTACTCTATTTTTTTTATTTCCTGAAGCTTCAAACTCAGGTTGGAGGAGAAGAATGCAAAGGCTTTAAATAAATGTGGGCTAGATGATTTTCATCTAAGATTTGAAACACAGGACTTGGAAATGAATGTAATATGCAGTTTTGATGTTTGAATTTGCTTGCCTGAACTTGCATGTTTCCAGGCTTGTACTAATTTGATTTCTGAGATGATTTTTTTTCTTTTTGCATCTTGAATCAGGTTGCTTTCAGATTGAAGCTTCTGGTTGATTCAGATTTGTTTTGACCTTATTTTTTTCTTTGTTCCACTTAGCTTTTGGTTTTTTTGAAAGATTATTGTTTTGTTTTTTGAAGTGCTTTGAGTATGGCTTTCTCAGCCTTGAGAAAGAAATGAAAATGGCCTGATTTGTGTTTTTTTGTAAATTAGTATCTTTTCGTTTTTTTTATTTAAAAAAAACAATGTGCCACTTGTCTCACTTAGTTTAAAATAAACTTACACTTGTAAATTGTTTGAGTAAATATTTTTACAAATGTCATTGGAGACAAAATGTTATGTTTACATCCTTGTCTTGAATTAATTTAGAATTTTTTATTTTGAAACCTTTTTTTCATTAAATTTGGAATTTGTATTTTAAATCCTTTAATTAATTACATTTATATATATATGTAAGTGTTTTTTACATTTTATATTCATGAATATACAATTATTGTTCATATGTTCCAATGTTTTTAAATCTTTCTATCAAATCAAATTTCACATCTTAAATTCAAGTTATTAGGAATATTCATACTTATAATGAATTGAAAATAATTCATTTTTAAATTTCCAAATTCAAAATTTAATATACAGTCAATTTGTACTCATAAATGAATAAAAAATCAAATACCTTTTTATAATATATTTTTATATTTTATTTATCATTTATTTCTCTTAAATTCCAAATCAAATTTTATTTATAATCCATTTGATTTCAATCAATTAATTTTATTTATTTAAAATCTCTTTTTATAATTTTACAAACCAATTTTACATTTCTATCAATTTTAAAGGAAATGGTTTTAAAACAAATTATACCTTAATGCATATTATATTTTTAAACTTATTAACAAATACTTATTTAAAATCATCTTAAACTTAAGTAATCATACTTACTATATTTTTGTTTCAAATATAAATTTCTTCAAGTCCAATTAAATTTCAATATATATATGTATAACATTTGAATTTCAAATTGACATTTTCAAATTATATTTAAGAATAACATCTATGAACGACTAATATTTTTATAAACAACAAATTATTTATTTTGAAAAACTCTATTAAATTCACAAATTAATTTCAAAAATTAATTCAATTATCAAATTAGACTGGGCTAAAATTCATGGATGTTACAACCACCAAGCATTATAAGCCATCAATGAGTGTCAATATAGCTTATGGACACTTCATTGATGTGGAATCTCAAATGATTTGAATCTCAATATAGCTACTAAATATCGACATCGAGGGTCATCATTGTCACTGATATTCTATGTCCACATCCCTTTTCAGTATTAGATGATACTGCCAACCATCAGGAGGTTTTAAAACATGGAGTCATTGTCGTCGACAAACATTAGCTATGGTCATCGATGTACTTAGAAGGGTTGTCGAAGCCACTGCCAGATATCGTCGCCTTCTAATAATGCTAATATATGGATGCGGTTAAAGTTGATCAATGGAGAAGGAATTATCAATGTTAAGCTTAATGATGTAAAATATTAGCTCTATTCTTCCAGTACCGAAGTCCTGCTATATGAATACAAAAGTACCAACCTTGATATTCGACAACGCTGCTAATGTCGAAGCCGATGAATGCCCAAGCTTGTCACTTGTCAAACCCTATAAATATGGACATAAGGGCTTCGTGAAAGGGGCTAAATCTTCTATCCTCATTTCTCACCCATTTTCAACTTTGTAAACCCTAAATCAACTTGGGGATTTTTCCAATTGTAATACTTGAATCTTGTATATATAAGGAATTAGAAATCAAACGATTATGTTAAATATGGGCTATGATTTATCACTAGCATATTTGTCTTTGATTATGATTGGTACTTTGACTTGACTCGAACTCGAACAAGCATACAATATCGACCTTATTCGAGTTTGATACTTGCATATCCAACTTTAACTACAACCTGTTTTCGAACCCAATCTTGTGTAACATATTTGGACTCACATCTTGAAATTGCGCATTGAATTCCACCTTATATAACTTTGGCATTGATGATTGAACAAAGAATTGCAATGGGCATTGAATCATGAACATTTCAGCCTATGACTTCGACGACTTCGACCGACTTCGTAGAGGCTAGTCTTTGATTAACCCATCTTTAATTCACTTTTGGGTGTTGACGAATTTATTCTTTAACATTTTTTCATTTCTCTTCCTTTAACAACCCTATTCATTTATTTGCAAATTTATTCCAATCTATTCAAGTTAATTTACACTAAGTTATTTCGATAATTGCCCAATTTATTTTAATTCAACCCTTGTTTCTTTATATTTAATTATTATTTGTATCATAATGAAATAAATTTATTTTCCCATTATGAAAAATATATTTAAAATTATTTACACTTGATTTATATTTATTAAAACACCTTATTCAAACAAAATATGCTGTTAAATATAGTTTAATAAATAAATATTTACTTTCAAAAATAACAATTATCGAATATTAAATTCGGATAAATTTTAATTAAATTTACCTATATTTACGACATAGGAAACAAGGTTGTTATAGATATATAAATAAACATGATAAAATGTCTGTTTGGCGTGACATCCAAAACATTCTTGGTTTATATCATTAAGGAAGGTAGAATCAAAGCGAATCCAAAGAAGATTGAAGAGCTGAAGGATATATATATAGGAACAATGTACTAAAAATATATAATGAATTTAATAGGAAAAGTAGCATTTTGAAGTTGATTCTATCCACATATTAATGATAAATACATGCCCTTCCTAGTACTATCACATAAAGGAAATAAAAGTTATCTTGGACCGATGAGTGATAAGTGGCATCCAATCTATACTTATATTTGGCAATGACAAATAAGATAATTAATGTTGTGCTAGTTATCGAAGAAGATAGAGTCCAACTCCACATATATTATGCAAGCATACAGTTATTAAGAGCTAAATATAATGTTAGAAGATGGAAAATTTTGATTATGGATTGGTTGATAGCTTAAAGAAACTTTGACCATACATTCAACCATATACTATTAGAGTCTTGATAGTCAACCATTATCGCAAGCGTTGCATCATTCATAAACTTATAGGAGATTGCCAAAGTGGTCGACTTGACTATGTCGTCCTTCAACCAAGAGTAGCAATCAAAGGATAACCTTTAGCAAATTTTCTAGTTAAATGCATAAGATTATAAGGGTCCCAAAATGAAGGAGCAGACAATGAGTTAGAAATTATACACACCCACACACACAAGAGTGTGTGTATAAGGGTTCTAATTATTGTAATTCTAAAGTAGAAATTGATTAATAACTTTGGAAGGTTAACCTATTTGCTATGCACTTAAATTTGAGTTTAAGACACAAACAATGAATAAGACTATTTAGTACCTATAGATGGACTTAGAAGTGCGAAAGAACTTATTGTATGTGTTTTCACCCACAACATGGCAGATGTGAGAAATGTCAAGGGACATAGAGGTGATAAAGGAACCCGTGATGTGCTTAGTACCCAATGGTCAAATGGACATGCTAAAGAAGAAAGAAGATTGAAAGTCAATGTAAGAAAACGAGAAGAAAATATGAACTTCGACTAAGTGTAGGATTCTATTTTGTATCGGTCAAAAGAATATGTTTGTTATCGAACGAAATACTCCAAACCAAGAAAAATAGTTTGGAGTTGAAGTAGGAGTAAAAGTTCCCTCAAACATATTCAAAGCGAAGAAGATGGAACCAGATTGATATCCAACACAAAAGTTCTGAACCAAAAAATTGGTTTGGGAATCGACCTATCCTGAACAACATATAATGTGGTAGTTTCATATACTAGCCAAATAAGTATTAAAATGATTATTGTTGAACCAACTTATATTTATCAGAATTGGTTGTATATGGAAAGTGTCCATTTTATAAGAAATGTGTAACAGCCTTGAAATTTGGTAGAAAATTTAATAAGAAAATAAATTTTAAATTTAATAAGAACTATAATAAAATTTTCATAAACATCCGAATTTGTCCACGAAACTTGTAACATTATGTTGTGATTTTCTAGACTATTTTCATACATAACTTTGAAATCAGAGTAAATACAGAGAAGTTACAGACATTTGAAAATTTGAAAACATAATAAACTAAAAGTAAAAAGCCTTCTTAATAAAATGATGTCACCGGCCGACACCCTAGGATGTGTCAGTCGACATGTAGTAGTTGACCAGTCTACCTTGCGACCGACAATTAACACATAGTTTTGATGATCTAGCGTGATGATCAAACAGAGATGATTGAACCAATATTTTTATTTCATACCAAGTGTATATGTGTTGAGTGAAAATATTCTCTAGGGTCAATCTAACACTCCATATCAATTTGTACCCTTACAAATAAACACCTAACCTAACACTAATTTCATTAGAAAACTTACTACATACTAAAAAACTACCAAAATTTCTTCTCCCTAGCTACAAAAATTTCTTTAAAACAAAGTAAGAGAATGCTGGTAATCAGATCAAGGAGGGGGCATGCTAACGGGTGTCGATTCCCTAAGGGAGTTTAGAGTTTGAGCTTGGATCCGAGATGAATGGGAATAACTTTAATAAGTTGATTATTTATAGTTAATTTTAACATATTCTTTTTGATCTAGGATGTTAGTGATGAAACCGTAAACCCTAATTATTTAAATCTAAAATTTAAATTAGAAACTAAAATTGGCTAATATCATTTTTACCCAAGTTAAACCTCTTTCTATTATTGAATAGAAACATTGAAAAATTAGTTAACCTAGAATTAAACAAGTATAATTAAAATGGTATAAATTTATGAATTTGATATCAATAAAAAGTATGTTAAAATTGCAAAGACTGGTTAGTGTAAATCGATGCCTAATGTTCACTGTGTAAGCCTAGTATCTATCAGATTAACAAATAATCAAAAGCGAATAATTGAAAATCATAAACCTTAAAATTTACACTATGATCGGTCCGTCGTTCACTTTGAGTGGTCAACTGCAAGCGGTAAACCGATAGAGTTTAGCGGTCAACTGGTTGATGATTGAAATGCATAATCTGAACCTCAGCCTAAGGCCCAGGTTGAAAATAAAATTATTAATTATATGTATAACCATACAATATATGTGGATGTTAAAGATAGTAGGGAAGTTAATTCCCTATGAGACGACGCTGGGACGTTGTTAGGTAAATATACTTTACCAAATGGGGGTCGATTATTTGACTGGAGGCAATTCTATCGCAAATGGCACTCACAGAGGGTTCTTTGGTGGACATGTAGCACTGATTGATACCCTATGAAGTGTGTGGGACCAATAAAAATGGGCTAATTGGTATACACGATTCTAGCGTGGCATGTTACTGTGTTGTTGACGGATCCTGATGCATGCAATAAGAGATGTATATAATAATCGAGAGGTGGACATGGATGCAGGTGATGAGACACATTGGCAAGTCGGCGTCGTAGATTCCCCCTCGACACGTAGTTGGGTTACATGTAGTCGTAGTCGTAGGAAATTTTTTACCGTGTGGTGACTGTAGGGAAACCTATGTGAGATAGTTACGTGTTAGCATAATGTGGGATATAGTCCCATACAAGAGAGTTGTAGGATGTTCATATGTTGAGTAGCTCTAGTAGTAGTGCTCCAATACTGAGTTGATGTAGTAGTGGTGTTCATATATTGAGTGGATCTAGTAGCGTTGTTTCCACACGGGGTAGCTCTAGGAGTGGTGGCCGATGGTTGATTATTGAGGTTCGATCCATAGTACGATCCTTGTAGGAGCCTACATAAGTTGTTAGTGTAGGTGTGATGAATAAGGTCCTTTGAGTAAAGGACCCTAGGAATGCAAAAATACATGTAGTACTCCCTAGGTCACAAATTAGAATCAAAGTTAATTGCACATTATCACCATATATTTAACGTATACTCATTCATCAGACTTTTGGCTGACCCTTCTTTTTTTCGCACCGTAGGAGGACAAGGCAGCAAGTGATTCAGCTCGATTTCAGTACGCGGAGAGGTGAGCTCATCATGGGAGTTGCTTATCCTTTAATTACTCTTCATGTAACTGTCTAACTTATCAGTACTTAGTATTTCTTTTATCAAACTATGAGTGGTATTTCTATGTATTATGTATTTTACTACAAATTGTTTTATGAGACTATGTTTGTAATATTTTCTACGATGGTTATTTTTTGTACTTATATTTTTGTTCCTTCTGTTGTGAGCTATGTAAGTGTAGTATATCTTAGATTATATATCTTTGTTTTTGTTCCTATAATATTATATAAACTTGATAGCTCATACTTCTGGCATCGAGGCGAGTCCAAAAGTCATCCTAGGCCTTAAATCAATGTGTCGGATGGTGCGGTTATCACAAAATGCTAATTAGTCTACATTATAACCCGATGTATATAAATGCCCTAAGTATGAACAAGTAATGGTAGACAAGTTATAACTCTATAAACTACAAAATAAATTAGCCAAATAGAATTCCTAAAGCAACATTTTTTATTTCTTTCAACAAATAGATCATTTAATTTGATATCTATGCATTGTAGATGGGATCTATAAGTACATGGATGATAAATCACTGTAGATGTAGGCAATCTCTTAACCGAGCCACTATATAACACTTGTGTGTTCTTACTTGCTACATTTCCAATTGAGTATAACTATCTTGAATTTACTATCTACTGAAACTCAATCTCCGAGTAAATGACAACTACATAATGGATTCAATTTTGAAGTTCCATACAATTTCTGTGGAGTATTTCCCTATTTTTTGTGCAATTTTTTTTGATGCATTCACTATAAAGACGAACTCAAGAATTCTCATGCATGCCTTCGAAATTTGTGACCAATGGTGGTGCTACCAATAAGGATGCCGACAACACCAGTGCACCAAACTTACCAACAAGTAGCTTTAGAGAGCATTTAGCAAGTACCCTTTCATTACCCGAAATGCTCATTAGAGGTGACAAAGATAAGGTCATGATCGAACTAAATGAATGATTGGCAACCCAAAAATAGGCAATGGTGGACTAAATTCTGACATGGTTCGAACAATAGCAAAACGAATATCACAACACGAAAGGGTGAGAAACCTAATCCAAAGGATAGGAAAGGAGAAGAAGATTGTAGTCTGTTAGTGAATTTAATTAAGTTTGGTGGTGAATTTGATTGAGATGGTTAAAGGGTGAGGCAAAGAGAAACAAAATAAGATAGCATTGCAAATTCTCCATGTTTAGTCAATGCTCTCTTATACGAGCCAATTTGTTGGTTAATAAAAAACTTAGTGATTATCGAGAGCCTTCTAAGATCAATTGTCATGCTCGGGAGCAACATTATAACCGACATAAGAATGAATGAAGAGAACACTCTCCTTGGAAAAAAAGGACTGATGATCGTAATCATTGACACTCTTAATATCCTAGGAAGAAGGGGTCTCCTAAGCCTGAAGAAAGGATAGCCAAAATGATTAGGGAGTACATCCGGTAGGAGAAGGAAAAATGAGGCATATTGGAGCTTAAATGAAAAGTCCATTTATATGTAAGATGGAGACTAGGAAACCTTAATGATTTCAAAATTCCTACCACAGAACTAAAGGAGATAGGGCACGTTACAGTGGGTTAAATGGGCGAATTATAATAAAATTTCATTTTAAGTCTTCATTAGGTCTGTGAAGTCTAATTAATTTTAGATCCAATCTAAGGTATTTTAAATAAAATCTTTATTTTATTTAATTTGATTATAAAAGGTTTTGCCTAATTTATATAGTTATATCTTATAAGTGTATCAAATGCACTTATATATGTATAGCGAACATGCAATATATAAATAGCATACATGGTTAATGTGTACATATAAGTGCTGGGATTTACACTTCAACATATGCATTTGTCCCTTTACTTATGTCTTTGATATCTATAGTTCTATTTGATTATATATATATAGTTGTAGTTCTTTTAACTGGTTCGACCAATTCAAAATATTTTGAATAAAAATCTTTTGGTGATTTAAAATTCAAAACCGGATCAAGATCTAAGTATATATCTATTCAAAAACTTAAATTCAAATTACAAATAATATATGTGTATACAGCCTTAAAAAATTCGAAATGTACATATCCATATGTTTTACATTTTAATTCAAACTACATATATTTACAAATTATAAATTATTATACACACACATACATATATATGCACATGTATGTACGTATGCATTAAAATTGTAATTATTTTTTTCTTGGCCAAAATAGTTTTAATTTTTTATATGTATAAATCCATACAGATTTTATAAAGTTCTATTTTATAATACATCCATTAATTTATTTAAAATAATTTAAAATATGTACGTTAGGTCCAAATTTGGTACTAATTTATGCATTTTGGCCATAGAGAGCAAACGATATTTGAGTGGGCTAAGTTCCTTAGTCAAGTATGCTTGACTTATGTTCATAAGAAGTCATATATGCAAATAGGGTTTCTCCGAATCCTTTGTTACAAACTCACAATTTCAATTTGACATAATAGACATTAAAGTCTCGATTCCAAGATTTTTATTATGATTAAGAGAAATAAAAAAAGTGAGAGAAGTATAATTTGAAACTCTCCCCTTTCTATTAAGGATACATTGTAACAACCTACACCCCCCCCCCGATACATCGATCCAAAGCCACATATGATTTTCAGACACGTCATCCTGAGAAATATGAGCTATTGGGATTTTAAAACATTGTAGAGCATAATTTAAAAGGCAGAGTTCTAAGTCATTCTATACAATCAGATATCACAGAGGAAGGAATTAAAATATAAATAGACGTCTCATAAAAACAGTTTCCAAAATACTTGTTTTACATATACATTATTTTCAAAATACAGTATAATCTTTACAAACATTTTAATACAATAAATGACAACAAGAGAAACAATGAATAATGTGACGATTTTAACGTGAAGCTCCTTTCTCCATGTACTATGCTTAATCATCTGCTAACCCATCATACTTTGGTAGTGGAAAATGAAAGAATAGGCATAGGTTAGACAAAAGTTTGGTGAATAAGAACAATTTTAATACGTGACAATTAAGTGCAATTAACTTTACATCTACTATAAGTGATATAGGGTGTAAAAAAGCTTCTATGAACACCTAGTCACAAACTAAGGATTCATATTCATTACAATGGGTCGAACCTACAGATCGAACCTCACACTAATGATCGGCCAAAATGGGAACTACTTTCCCATCAAAACTATATCAACACTACGTCGAAGTGGGAGAACACCGAAAATGCAAACTCGTATAGTGACTCATCATATGCAACAGGTTCATCTTTCGGTCATAGTGGATTTGGGGTCCACCTTGCATGAATACCCGTTAGCACTAAGCTTAAATTTAATACATGTAGCCACTTATTGTACTACACCGGCGTCTACTCGTACCATGTTGCACTAGAAAACATACGTGCCTGGCTATTCGCATTAGTACCAGGCTCCCTCAGAAAGCATCTCCAACGGTGCTATGTTCTCATCCGAATGGAACACCTACGCGAAATAAATCTCTATAATCAACTACGTATACGCGAGATACATCTCCTATGCCAAATCAGCTGTGAAATAGTTTCTCTTATACCAATGTCAAGCATTGTGAAATAAATCGTGCTAAATATCCTGATAGGGAACCAATTTCCCTAATCTCTCAAATGTGTATATTTAATCTAAATTAGTTCAATCTAACAGTCGATAGTTTAAATAATTCTCAACTAAATTATATAAATTTTATTATGAAATTTGGGTCTTATGCCATGATTCTGTTTGCATAATTTTATTCTCGAACGATCGACTTCATATAACCCTAGGTCGACTATGGGCAGTCCCAGGTCGACCACTCATAAGTAAAAATTATGATATTCAATTTTGTTTCGATATTGATTAATTATTTCATTAATTTGTGTCAATTAGCATATTCAGTTAGCCCTAATCTTACTAATGACCAGTTATATTCTCTAATACAATTCAATTTGAGGTTTGTATGTTTAGGAATTACAATTTGATAGTTTAATAGATGTAATTAAACAAATGGTTACATTATCAATCTAAAGTAATTAATTTCTTGGATTTTAGATGCAAATCTAAGGTTTCACATATTCAATTTAAATTAGCACATTAGATTCAAGGTTTCTAATATCCTAACCAATTAGAATAATTTAAATTTAATTACATAATCAAATAACAAAATTTGTGCCCACTCACCTCAAGCCTAAGAAGTTCTGAATGCTTGAACTTAAGAATTTGGCCGCCCAAATCGATAGCTTATCCTTAGATCGTCTTGATCTGCCTTTATTTGCTTTCTTTTGCGTCTTAGGTTAAATTGACTTGAATATTGGAATTTTAAAAATTAGGGTTTAGGAAAAATTGGGTAGAGTTTGGTTACAATAACTTTGATTAGAGAATTAGGGTTTTGTTAGTTAGATATTTATAGGGATGGAGTTAAGTTTTAGACCATTACATTAGCTTAGGAGATATTTATAGAGAACTAGGTTCACTCATCAAACACTTTTACCTTAAGCAAAGATCACCACTGCTCAAACACGTCACTATAAATCGATAAATGCTCAATTTTATAAGTGTGTGAATCGACCGCTTCCTTTCTTAGGTCAAGCGCTACCACTCGACCTTTACTTCCCTTGGGTCGACTGGTGCCCTTATAAATTTTTAAATTTCAGTATTTAAATTCTTGTTTCATTCTAATGCATGTAACTCCCCCATACCAACTCGGATTACGACAAGTTATGTATGAAAATCATTCTGAAAATCGCTACAAATGCAATGATTCAAGTTTTGTAGCCATAATTCGAAAATTTATGGAAATTTACTTTTAAGTCCTTGATTTAATTTAATTTAACTCCCTTATTAAATTTTGTAAAATTTCGAGGTGTTACATATGTGCTTATTTATAGACAAATTGCATTATAAGAAATGGATGGCTGCGATTTGTTGAAGTGGCATATTGCCGATTTGTCATGTGGAATAACTCTTTTTTATTCTTCATGAAGACATGAAATAATTGGTCTAACCAAGAAACGCCACATGGCCAATCGGAGTATTCTTTTTCGGTACCTTTATCAACATGTGATAGCTGTGTGATCCTTGGCATGTGATACCTCTTTTATCTTCAATATGCAATAGTTATGTGGTTTTTAGCCATGTAATAGCTCTATAATCCTCATCGTGTGATAACTATATAGACTTCTACATGTGATAGCTCTATAATATTAAACATATAATAACTATGTATGGTTCAACAGGCGATACCAGTATAATCTTCAAATGTGAAAGCTCTATAATCCTTACCATGTGATAACTATGAAGACTTCAACATGCGGTAGCTCTATAATCTTCAACAGTAAATTATGGCTTATGATGGCTTTATATTATCATCTCGCGATAATTTATATTATCAACATGTGATAGCCTTCAACCTGAATTAGCTAGGTGTTATCATCAGTTTGTGATAGCCTAGTTACTAACCTGTGATGAATTTGTACTGCCATTATCTTGCAATGGCCTATACTATCAACATGTAATATCCTTCGAACTTTAATGGCTTTGTATTATCATCATCTCGCAATAGCTTATACTATCAACTTGAGATTATCTTCGACCTATGATGGCTTTGTATTATCATCTCTTTTGATGGAATATGCTTTCAAAATGTGATAGCCTTCGACCTGTAATGGCTTCATTTTGCCATCATCTCGTGACAACCTATACTATCAACATGTGATAGCCTTCAATCTAGAATGGCTTTGTATTGTCATCATCTTGCAATAGACTTTTCTTTCCATATGCGGTAGCCTTCAACCTACAATGGTTCATTTTTGTTAATTTGTGATAGCCCTTTTATGCTTAAACAATCGATTGTTTCACCCATTTCAACTTATGATAGTTCTTCGCTATTTTTTGGTTATCTTCGCTATTTCAGCCATATCTCGTATTTTAGTTTAAGTAAACTTCTACCCTTAACTTGAATAAATATTTATTAAAGAGTTGCTCTTCAAAATTGATTCTTGAAAGTGTTATTTTTAAAGTTTTTTATTGGAACTAATTGATCTTGTTATGAAATCTAGATTTCTTGGGCATTGCAGGAAAGTTCTTCATTCTCATTTGTCCTCTCAATTGAGAATTTTGACTCGTCCTTGTATGAATCTTTTGTTATCTTCTTTCCTTGGATGGGCGCATTAGTTGACTCGATGACGTGATCAAAGGCTTGATTGATCATTACTCTTCGAAAGGATGCTTCAGCTGGGTCAATGAGGAGACCGAAGGCTTTTTAACAATCTCCTTTTGAGGGTTGCTTCGGTCTGGCTGGGATCAATGGATTTTTAACCATCTGCCTTGAATGGGCGCTTCTGTCGAGCTCAGCGGTGGGACCAAATTCCTAGTTCCATCACTCTTTGGATGGGTGCTTCGGTTGGACCTAATAGTGGGACTGAGCACCTTTTGTCTATCTCCCTTAGACGAGTGCTGTAGTCGGGCCTAGCGGCGGGACCAATGGCTTAATCGACCATCGCTCTTTAGATAGGTGCTTCGTTTAAGTCCGATGGTAGAACCAAAGGATTTTTTTACCACCGCATTTTGATGGGTGCTATGGTCGAGCCTAATGGTAGGACAAAAGGATTATTGACCATCACTCTTCAGATGAGTGCTTCGGTTGGGCCTGGTAGAAGAACGGAGGGCTTTTTGACCAACTTTCTTGGAAGGGTGCTTTTGCCGGGGTTTACGGTGGTACCAAAGGCTTAACTAATCTCTTCGGATACAAGGTATGCTTATGTACGATCGATCCTACCGACCTCGTCAAATTAGTAGTTCCGTTAAACATAATGATAAAGTTAGGGGTATGTCCTCGAGGTTCTTTTGTAATTTATTATAAATTATTAATTATGTAATCGATACTCATTCACAATAAAGGTTTTTTCTCTTTATTATATATATTCATCATAATGTATTATAAATAAATTAAATGTTTAATTATAATATGTTTAACAGAAAATCCACAAGTGGTGTGTTTGTGAGTCATTACAAACAGTCGTAATCATGAGTATTGTACCACAATATAGTAAATAAATCATTTTAAATATTCCTAATCAAGATGCATCGAGATTGGATATAAATGCATCCATTGAGACTAGATCACGCAAAGCTCTCTAAATGTTGGACGGTGTGCTGCTCATGACAGTTGGAGGCACCATGGGTTTTGTACTAATAGTTGTTGGATAACTATTGGATGAATCACTAGATAGTTCTCTATTAGCTAATATAACTATGGTCAAACAGAAAATATTGATGTGACTTATTTACACAGTGCTCTCGACTTAAGAATAATATCAACCTTAAACACGAAAGCTGTGCTATGATTATAGTCAAATCGTGGCACGATGTCCATTGTGTGACTATGGTTGGGTCAGGTGGAAGTATTTGAAGTGAAGCACCATTCAAGATAGGATTCGTCTCCTTAATTATATAGGGTTAGTATCACGGCCAACTCAAGTCTACTCAATGTCATAATCTATGGTTAAAGCGGTTCTGTTAATAATAATTATTATTATTGAACCAAGGACTTTGTGTATAGACTATAGAGTCGAATGCAGACAATATTGCAATTTTGACCACTATCAAATTCCATAAGTTCAACGTGATATAGTTTTGACGAAGAGAATCGGTGTAAAAAGAACTCATAGCCGGATAATGCTTAACAAAGTAAAATTAGAATTTATCGAAACCAAATAAGCGATAAATTTGACCAAAATGTCACACCAACTGCAAAGTGACGTGTGAATGTTAACATTCGAATTGTTCGTAATTCATCCATGACCAAATTTACACCTAAAGAGTCATACAATTGGAACGTTGTATATTCCTTCAACCATCTAATTTGATTAATTTATAGTTTTTATAAAAAACCAAATTAATTAATGTTTATGAAATATTAATTATATATTATATTTGATAAGTTGAACAATTTTAAAATAGTGTACTTATAGTAGTTATAAATAAACTTATCGATGTGTGATATCGGGTTCTTTTAAACTGCATTTAAATAGGACAATTTTTGGTTCAGGATTGGATTATTTTAGGCCCAAGAGGGGGTGTATAGGTGGCCTTGGATGGCATGAGTGTTGCGAACCATATGATGGCTAAAAGGGGAGGCTTTTGATTTGGTAAAAGGAAGAAATAGTAAAGAGAAAAACAAGGTCCATGATCCTTCTTTCACTCCTTTGTTCTTCCATTATTAAAGCAATATGTGCTTCACATTTAGGCACACACGAGTCCATCTCCTTGCTGCTATTCTTAGCCGAATATTAACCCGTTACAAGTACATAAAAAATCCAAGTTCAAATACATATAAAAATGCTTTTATCTGATTGACAGGGGTAGACAATTTGGAGCTAGCATCTTCCAACTTGTGAATCTGATTCAAGAAACACTTAACTACATTTCAACGTGTATTCAGTAGGCATTGGGAGAGCTAATTATTTGATTTACATTAATATATCAATATTTAATTAATCGTTAAATCATATGATGCTTACATAGAAATACATCGATTCTAGTTTATCGATACCCTATCACATAACGGATGTTCTAATATATTAAGGTGCATCTATATATAAATTATACTTATAATTATCTTAAATGTATATTAACATTGAAATCATGCCTAAATAAAAGAAATTATTTTATAATTAAATGTTATTTAATTATGATTTTGGTAAATAATAAATCAATTTCCAAAGAATAAAAATATATAATAAATGTTTTAAAATTTATAAAAAATTATTTTTCTACAAGTATAATTCGGCAGCAAAAAATTATTTATTTTACAATTACATATTAATTTAAATAGTTCTTTAATTAGAAATTAATTATATAAACAAATATATATATATATATATATATATATATATATTCAAACAAAATGTGAAATGAAATGTAAAATTATATATAATAATGAAACATGATTTCATTTTTTAAAATTCATATATTTTAATATTTTTCGAAAGGGTTTTTAATTTAAATACAAATCGTTCTAAAATCTCATACAGTAAAAATATTATTACTAAATTTGTTATGCGACCGAGAGTTTGCTGTAAATATATATATTAATTTATATACAATTTTATTTATTTATTATATATATATATATATTTGTAAATTCACGCATGTTTATAATAAAATAAATACGTATATATTTAAAAGGTTATTTCCTGAGCCAAAAGTACTCTAGTTACATATACATAATTTATTATATATATATATATATGTTTATATCTTTATAAATACATATTATCTTGACATATATGTGTGTGTGTGTGTGTGTCTTAAAAAGGTTATTTTATTTCTCGGGTTTGTGAAAGTAATATACACATACATTTATATTCAAAATTATTTTATATTAATTATTAAATTATTTTATGATTTAGTTATATATATATATATTTAAATATTTTATATAAATTAATATAATTATCAATTCTTTACATTTATATGTGTTTGCGCCAAAATTGGTCACAAACCCCAAAAATAGTGAAAGCACCAGTATATGTACACAGATCCTCAATATCCACATACAGATCTCACATCTAGAATAAGTAGAGAACAAAAATGAAAAAAATAGCAAAGTTAAAAATGTAAGAAAACAAGAAAGAACACAAAATTTATAGTGGTATGGCTATCTACGGCCTACGTCCACTTTGAATCAATCCTTTTAATCCTTTTATAGTATAATTACCGTTACAAGCCTTTGAAAATCAATAGCAAAAGTGGCAAAGTTTCGCCTAGGAGAGAAGAAGAAGATCCCCTTTTTAGTTGCCATAGGACCGGTATTTATAAATGCAGATCCGAAAATATCTTCCCCAAAACCTGGAATACCACTTCTCATGCGCAAGTGGGACCACATTATCAATCCAGAGTGATTTGGGATCGGTCCAAGTGTAATTTGTATCGATCCTAAAATAGTCCAAACAAGCCGGGATAGATCACAAACATTCTTCGGTGCATCAGGAAGCTCCTGTAAAAATTTCAAAGCATTTGGAGTTGTATAATGAGAGGTATGATCGATCCAAGTTTGTATTTGCGAGTAGGCTGGAAGCTTCATGTCCACGTGTTTCATATCCTCACGTACCCATCGCCTTCGTATCCATCAACCCGTTCCCCTTTCTGTATCGATCAGCCACTGTCCTCTTCGTATCGATCTCCGGCTCTTCGTGTTTCCTTGTTCGTATCGATCATTGAGCACTCCAAAAGCACATGCCTTCATATCCATCCAACCTGCTTTCTTCGTATCCATCAATTTAGGTTGTTCGTATCCATCGACCAACCTTCCATCGTATCCATCCAATGTTACCACCTTCGTATCCATCTATGTATTGCTCCCGAGTGCCTCCTTCATATCGATCTATAAGCAATCGATACGAAACGTCCATCCGAGTTCCTGGAACCGTTGCTTCCCCCTTCGTATCGATCCCAGCCTTGATCGATACGAAGTGTATTGATGAACTTCGCCTCTAATCGATATACGTATTAACCCGAGCTCCACATCCATGAACCTATTTCCCATCTAAGGTCGATAGATCAATGTAGAGGCCATTGATACATGATGCATCGAGTTGATGACCGATCGACCCGGACCCATCGTTACCACGATCGATACAAAGCGTATCGATCCTAACCCATTTCTCACCAATATTGATCCATCCATATCTCGAGCATACAATCTCCGATTGACCTGAATTTTGATATGTATCCTCTCCTAGCCTTGTTCATCATTCCCAATCGATCCCGTTTTGATTGGAGCTCGGTCAAATTTTGACGGTATCGATCATAGCCATGTTTCCAGTCGATCTCCAATCCTGATACCCATCCTCTCCAGCCAATTTTTTGGTATCCCGGTCAATACCAAAAGGTAGGATAACATTTGCCTCCTAAAACATGCCTTGTGATAAGAAGGCATGTTTTGAATAACTCTGAATTCGACATCCGAAGTCTATATTCCATCCATAGCCATACCATCCGATTCATAATCCAATCCATTACCAAGCCATCCTATTCGAATGCCATAGGCATATCCTTATCCAAATCCGCAACTGCTCCAAGTCGATATCTGATTCCGAATCCAATAACCAAATCCTTAGTCAATTTCATATCCATCTAAAACCGACAATCGAGTTCTAATCCATCCATATCCAATAACTAGTAGTCGAATCTAGGCCTCTCCGGATCGATATCCAAGTCCTTAGTTGTTCATAGCCTATATTCGAATCCATAACCTTTTCGGGTTCTTTCCAAGCACAATCCACTCTCGTCGACCTATATCAAACAACACCTTGGTGTCCTTGGTTCAGTATCCCTAAACGCTGAGTAATGCCATGGCTTAAGTCCTAAGCCGAATCCTGGCCGCTACGGACCCTTGCCGAGCATAGTCCATACCCGACGACCATAAATATTAACCGATAATATAGGACCTAAGTCCTAGGACGAACCCGGTCTCTCTAGACCCTTGCTGAGCATAGTCCATACTCGATGACCTGAATAAGTCGATTCGCCATGTTCGGACGAGGCGACTTACCCCTTGCCAAGTACAATCCATACCTGACGTCCATTTACCAAAAACCTGATAAAAATCCAATCAAAATTTAATTCGAAATCCAGATTAAATCAGAAAACCAAAAACCCAAGTCAGAAATCCAAACCAATATCCAAATCAAAAAACAAGCATCCAAACCAAAGTCCAAACCAGAAAACAAACAAAACCCGGAATACAAACCGAACTACGAATCCAAACCAAAAAAAAGAAAATGTCCAAACCAAATAAGAAAAAGCAGATTTCACAAACCAGAGCATCGCGGTTTATCATTATCTCAGAACATGCCTAGGGGCTATCTCTGTCCCCATATGTGAGTGATTTAACCGTTTGCCCAAAGTTTGCTACTTATTCCATATCATCCCTTTTAGTTGATAACCAATCGACCATCATTCCTGGGCCTCGTGCTATCATCATTCAAGGTAGGCAGTGGCTGCTCCTGTTCCACCGTCGCATTTTGAGTTCCAACGTATTGCCGTAACTGACCACTCCTTACATGCTCCTCGATTATATCCTTCATATGCCTGCAGCTATTGGTATCATGCTTGTCCAGATCATGAAAGAGACAGTGCCTTTCGGATGCCCTCTCGCTTTCCGAGGGTTCCCTCCATACCGGCGTTTGGTAAGGAAGGTGATCCCGTGTCTCCACTAATATCCACTCTAATGCTTCATTCTATCTTGTGTAAGTGGAGAATTTTGGCTCTCCCCGGCGTTTTTTGTCCTACTAGAGTTGTCATTCAACTTCCTCTTTCCTTTATCATTATCCTTATCCGAGTTTTCACCGGATGGTTCTCCACCCTCAACAGTTTTTACTTCCTTTAAGTTCATATTGAAGCATGCACCTTCCTGTCAAATAAATCTTTTAGCCTCGTGAAAGAATTCCCTGAGATCCATTAGTGGATCTCATATCAACGATACCTTGAAATCCGAGTTATCGCCGACTCCTGACATTGCTGCCATTAAAACCATCGATGGATTTGAATCCACTGAAGCAACTGCAACATTGAATCGAGTTAAGAAAGACCCAAGCGATTCACCTTTCCTTTGCTTCACCAATGTTAGTGTCATTACATTCTTCGGTCTTTTGACATGAACCCGAAACTGCTTCAAAAATCTATCCACCAATTCCATCCATGTCCTGATAGATCCATCTTCCAACTGCCTGAACCACATAACAATTATATCCGTCAAGTACAAAGGGAAAACCGGGCCATAACTTCCTCTGATGCCCCTAGCACTTCCATATGTCTTTTTTATCTCATTAGATGATCGGTCGGATCGGCCTTGCCTTTGTTTACCTCTAAGGTAGGTAGCTTGAACTCTAGTGGAATCCTAGCCATTCTAATTTCATGGGTGAATGGACTCATGTTTACTCCTTCCAGATCATTGTTTGCTAAACCTCCGCGCATAGTTTTCCTGATAATCTTAGCTAATCTAGCGTTTTCCACCAAGGGTTTCCCCTCCAAGTCCCCAAGGGAATTCTGGTACATACTCTTCATCAATACTCTTGTGCTCTTGCCAGCATCCTGTTGTGTGGTGTCACCTAGAATTCCTCAATGAATTGGTCCGTCATTGCTAGGTGGTGTGACCCCAACCTGGATCCATCAAGATAACAGTTGCTTATTCATTGGGGGTTGAGCCCTATTGAGCTACTCCATCTGATTGCATGTTGAGTCCTTCTGTTCCATCTTTACGGATCTGAACACCAGCTGTTCCTGCCTGTCCAAACTGTCTGAGAAGGTTCTGCATCATTTCCTTTTGCCTTTTTAAAAATTCTTCCTACATAGCTCCCATCATCATCTCCATTTCATCTTTGGTGATGAAAACATAAGTATGATTTGCTCCTGAGATAGCCTCCTTAGTCCCTTCATGCTGATTCCTTCTTGCTCTTTGTCTTCTTGTTGATTGCTTTGTCATGGTCCATTTTAGATCTGATCCTTTAGCTTTTCAAATCTGAATTCCAAATTTAGTATAGCAGGTGCTAGTCTTCTCAGTGAAAGCACCAAAGTGTTTGCGCCAAAATTGGTCACAAACATCAGAAATAGTGAAAGCAGCAGTGTATATACACAGATCCTCAATATCCATACACAGATCTCAGATCCAGATTAAGTAGATAATAAAAATAAAAAAATAGCAAAGATAAAAATATAAGAAAGAAAGAAAGAATGCAAAATTTATAGTGGTTCCGCTATCTCCGGCCAACGTTCACTTTGAATCAATACTTTTATTCCTTTTATACTGCAATTACAGTTACAAGACTTTAAAATCCAATAGCAAAAATGGCATAGTTTCGCCTAGGAGAGAAGAAGAAGATCCCCTTTTTAGTTTCTATATGATCGCTAATTATAGGTGTAGGTCCAAAAATATCTTCCCCAAAACCCGAAATACCTCTTCTCAAGCACAGGTGGGCCCACATGATCAATCCAGAGTGATTTGGGATCCGTCCAAGTGTAATTCGTATCGATCCCAGAATAGTCCAAACAAGCCAAGATTTATCTGGAACATTCTTTGGTGCATTAGGAAGCTCTTGTAAAAATTTCGTAGCATTTAGAGTTGTGAAATAAGAAGTATGGTCGATCCAAGTGTGTATTTGCGAGTAGGTTGGAAGCTTCGTATCCATGGGTTTCATATCCTCACGTACCCATCGCCTTCGTATCCATCAACCCGTTCCCCTTTCCGTACCGATCGGCCAATATCCTTTTTGTATCGATCCCCCACTCTTCATGTTGCCTTGTTCATATCAATCCTTAAACACCCAGAAAGCACATGCCTTCGTATCCATCAAACCTGCTTTCTTCGTATCCATCAATTTAGGCTGTTCGTATCCATCGACCAACCTTCCTTCATATCCATCCGACGTTACCACCTTCGCATCCATCTATGAATTATTCCCAAGTTCCTCCTTCGTATCGATCTATAAGCGATCAACATGAAATGTCAATTTAAGTTCCTGAAACCGTTGCTTCCCCTTTCGTATCGATCCCAGCCTTGATCGATACGAAATATATTAATGTACTTCGCCTCTAATCAATACGTACATGTCAACCCGAGCTCCATATCCATGAACCTATTTCCTATCTAAGGTCGATAGATCAATGCAAAAGCCATCGATGCATGATGCATTGAGTCAAAGACCGATCGACCCGGACCCATCGTCACCTTGATCGATACGAAGCGTATCGATCCTAACCCATTTCTCACCGATATTGATCCATCAATATCTCGAGCATACGAACTCCGATTGAACTAAACTTTGAAATGTAGCCTCTTTTAGCCTTGTTCATGATTCCCAATCGATCCCGTCTTGATTGGAGCTCGGTCAAATTTTAACGATATCGATCATAGCCTTGTTTCCAATCGATCTCCAATCCTGATACCCATCCTCTCCAGCCAATTTGTTAGTATCCCGGCATTGACCAAAAGGCGGGATAACAATATGTATAAATAATATATTTTCACATATGCGTTTATGTGTGTGTCATTTTGATGCACACATATATTTCATTTAGATAGCATGATCAAATACTAGAGGGAGTAACATGTTTATTGTGGTGTAAATCCCAACATCTATATACGGGCATGTTAAACCATAACATTATTATGTCGCACATTCACGTACATACACATATGTGTATATGATACACGTATTCAAAATATAGGACAAATCATAAAGATTTGGTCCTTATTTATAAAGTTAAACAAAATATTGATCTTATTTAAAAGAAAATTTAGAAAATTTCTAAATGGATTAGCCTTCATAGGCCAGATAAAGATCCAAAACAAATTTTTATGGAATGTACCCTCTAACTCGGCTACGGGATTGCCTAATTCCAAAAATGGTATCAAAGCACAATGTTCTATGTAGTCTAAATTAGTCATGTTAGGGCTAACTAATTAAGCTTTCCCATTTAGTACGGTGTCTAGAAAGGTAATGTTAGTCTAAATTAGTCATGTTAGGGCTAACTAATTAAGCTTGCCCATTTAGTACGGTGCCTAGAAAGGTAATGTCTAGGATTGGAATTGGGCAATGAAGTACCCTATCCTACTTGGTTACCAGCCTAGTCTGGAAGGTGATTTGAGCCCAAAGGTTATCCCTTAAAAAAAGGCCCAAATTTGAAATGGGTTTTGGGCTAATTTCAAAATGTTTTGAAAACTAAATTAAGCTATAAATTAAAATGAAACATATTATTAAAAAAGATATAATATAACATAGATTTTTCAAAATATCTGAGAATATAATAATTTTTTCAAAGTGTTTGAAAATATTTAAATATTAATTTCAAATTTTTAATTTACTAGTAAGATTAATATAATTAATTAATTAAATGAGTTAATTAACGAAAATATGCATACATATATGACATATTTTGATATATGTTACGATATTTTAAAATGTTTAAGATATCATAAGTATACATGTACGTATATAAAATGATTTTCAAAATTAATATAGCTTCCTTAAAATTATTTAATTAGGTAAATTAATTAAAGGTTGGTTAATTAAATTGAAATACATAGATATATATAATACAATAAAGGTCATAGTATTTATATTCAATATCAATGTTATATTGGATTAATTAAATTAACTAAAATGTTAATTAAATAAAATTAATTAAATAAGATTTTGTTAATCTAATATTATACGTAAGACTATTATGTTAGTATTCAAAATATAAAAGTTATATAATAGTAAAACCTATATAATATGAATATAAACTAAAGGTGAAATATTAAAGAAATCCAAACAGACTTAGGAATAAACACATACAAAAAGTATCTATACCATTATTTCCGATGCGTTTGACACTTGAATCATAAGAGTAACTCATAAGGGTTACTTTATTTCATAAGTTAACATTACTCGATGTCATTTAGTAAAGATTGTGAATCGTTGCTATAATGTTGTCTTCTACCATTTATATATTAATAAATTACTTGAATACTCTTTAGTTGTTGAGATTTCCTCAAGTTAGGGATGTTATGTGTAGTACTATTAATATATTGAATAGATGAGGCAAGATAAATACAAATATTTGTTGAGCTTTCCTTAATTTATGTGCATTATGCATAAGCACTTAGGAAATGGTTGGTACGGGTGAATAATCTTACTTTATTTATTGAGCTTTTCTTAAAGTAAAGGCGAGATTAGGACAAAGTACCATAGGTTAGGAGTTGTATACGATACAACCGATAAGGAGTTATGTAGCGACCCGACTTTCCACTCCCAGAAAGTCGCATCACTAATTAAGAAAGAAAGGGATAGAAGAAGAAAAGAAAGAGAAGAAAAAGAAACAACACATCAGAATCTTACAGCGGAACGATTTAAATATAATATAGAACATATACATAGTATCATACACATCAGAGTATACAACTAAACATCTCAATTTAGACAGTTATAACATTTCTGTCTAATACAAGACATCATCGCAGAATAACACAGCGGAAACTCTAACTATATCTATACGCTGAAGCCTCTTGCTCCAAAGCTCCTCCAAACTCGTCAAGAGATAACCTGAATCACTTGACTACTCATATATAATATGAGTACCCAAGAGTTTAATAAAACATAAAATAAACACTCGGGTCAGACAGGGGTCTGGTGTGAGTAAACGGTTTAAGATTGCTTAACTTTTAGAAAATCCTTTGAAAAGAAAGGTATCACGTAAGACTTCCCACACATAAACATGGAAAAAAATTTACCTTACGCTAACCAAAACATTTGATAGAAAATCCAGTGATATTATAATAGTGTCTAGGGTTTTCAAGTAAATATGAAATAGCCGAAATTGTTACATTCATTAAATTCCAGCTACTGGCCACAAAAGTGGGTAATACAAACAAAACCGTAGCGTCTCGTAGGGTAAATGGGTTTCCATCAATGGCAGGGCTACTGGGGTAACGCCTGTCACAGTATGTGGCCTAGATCACCGTACCGAGGATTACTCCCTTCATCCCCTGCAACACAAGGCCGGAACCATTCCTTACTGAACAGTCCCGAACAAGACCACCCCGCAGTTGGCTGCAGTTCCAACTGCCCACAAAGCCGAAATAAAAGGGACATCTAGACAGGGATGTATCTCGCTCTCCAGTGGGAGCGACCCACGAAGCCTTGCTGCACCTCCTCTGTTTTAGCCATTCCCGGTTGATGAGGCTTGAGGCTGCGATTACCTTTAAAGGACCAATTATCTAAGAATGCTCATCGTCCTCCTGACGATGTGCTGAAAGCATTCAATCCATACAAGTTCGTTTCGGGTTCGAACGAAACCGAAGGTACTATCTCTTTGCACTCATATTGGAATCACCCTCAGAGTCAACGACCATAGCCCTTGCACTCTAAATCACCATCTCGAATCTATAAGCACTATTCCATCAAACTCATTACGGAATCACCCACAGAATTATATTGACGTATAGCCCTTACACCTCGAGTCTTCACTTGCTCCACTTAGATTATCGACCTAACGTTTAATTGGAATCGATGTGGTTTTCGGATATCCAAATATGGAAACCCGATCCCGGTCTCATCGAAACCAAACTCCATTTTAATGTCCAAGTTGTACTTAAGGGATTTAAACAATAGATATTTAGAAATATCACTTAACATAAATAGGTGTATTCATATTACACAGATAGATAATCATTTATTATCACATGCATCTATACATATCACATAACAACATATATATAACATTCAGATATAGCATATTCACATCATCACCCATCAATCAATGTCATCCAATAACAACCAATATTATTACTCATCCAATGATATATATCATCCAATCATTAACCATTCATAAACAAGTTTGATTCAAACTTAATTAATTTAATTAATCCTTAAATTAAATACTTGGATTATCTTCCATCCAACTTCTTATTCATTAATTAATTACAAATTAATTAATTAACATTACTTAATTATCCATTTCAATTAATCTTCCCTGATTAATTATCACTTAATTACTTTAAGTAATCCTTACTTAATTACCATATTAATTAATCATCCTGATTAATTACTTCCAAATTATACTAAGTAATTACCTCTTAATTACCTTCTAAAAATTAATCATCCTTGATTAATTATTCTTTAATTATCCTGATAATTATTCCTTAGTTACCTTTAACTAATTACACCTGATTAATCACTTTTAATTAATCACACTTGATTAATTACTTTTAATTAATCATACTTAATTAAATACTTTTAATTAATCACCTTTAATTAATTACTTTAATTACAATTAGTAATTAAACTAAATTATAAATTAATTATTCTTAAATTATTAATTAATAATTAATAATTTCTATTAATTAATGACTACTTCATTAATTATAATCTCAATTAATTACTTAACAAGTAATTAATCATATAATAATTGCACTTAATCCTTTTTATTAATTAATCATTATCAAATAATTTAAACCTTTAACCAATTATTAATTAATTCTTTAATTAATTAATTAATAACTAAAGTGATTAACTCTTAATCACATTTACTTAATTACTTTTAATAAAGTAATTATCCTTACTTAATTACCTCTAGTAATCAATTACTTAATTACTTCCCGAGTAATTATTCTTAATTAACTTCAAAGTGATTATCTTTAAATTAATCACTAATTAATTACTTAATTAATTATTTAACTTAATCATTTAAATTTAATTAAATGATTCCTTAACTTCTTATATTATAAATATTCTTGATTAAGAAAACCTTTATCTTAATTAACACATTTATATTAACCAATAACTTTTAAATGGTTAATAATTTAATTATCTTAATTATCTTTACAAATTTAATTATCTTTAATTAAATCAAAATTCAAAATAACTAAAGATAATATTTATTACAATTGATTATCAAATTCCAAATCATTAAACTTTATTTAAATAAAATATAATATTTAGAAATCAATTATAATTTAAACATATTTTAAATTGAACTTTAAAATTTCTAAAATTTTTCCAAAGTTATTTAATAGCAATTAATATAACTTATTTCTAAAATCCACTTATTTTATTTATTTATTTCCATAATTTAATATGTATAAACTTGTCTAACACATTAACTTGAAACAAGTTAGTTTTACATATAAACCTATTTAACTTTGGTTAAAACTCTAATGATTAACAAGATCATATTATTCTTTGTTTAAAATCTTGAAAAACCTTTACTGTTAAATTTTTCTTTTAAACTTTTTAAAACCCTCTGAACCCAAACAAAACCTACTCAACATACTCGAGCAAACCCCCAGAAACTCGCACGTACAACCCCAAGTTAACACACGATAACTCCGTGCTTCCACCTTTCTTCCTGCTTCGAGTCAGAACGTCAAAAACGCGAGAACGACATCGAGTCCCCACCTTCTTCTCCCACAACCCCACTTCCTGATACACACTACCGTGCACATCCACGTGCACGACCACGTTGGTCGACGATGAACCCAACGCTGGTCACCTACAAGTCACGACTAACCCCTACGTCACAACAATCAATCCAGAAAGTCAAAACTCGATCGAGAGCGAGATTTCGACCCTCAACCCAAAACCATTCGAAAGTAACAACCCCAAATCCAACCACCGCCGGCCATCCCCTTCACCAGAGACCACGCCACCACCACCGTAGCTTCCCCACATTCCCTTGAACCTTCGGCCATGCACGCGATCACCTCCGAAAACAACATGATGACGCAACACCCCAATGAACATCATCGGCATCTTCAGCAAACAAAACCCTACTTACTCAATTCATGGCCATCCCCCTCAATTAAAAATTCATCAAGCATTTTTCGCATGATCACTGAAGCCTACTCCACCTTCGCGTTCAACGGCGATGACCAATTCGCCGTAGTTTGCCGAGATTCGAGCAATTTGTCCAAAACAGAAAAATCCTAAATTCTCACTAAAAACTAATCTAAAAATCATGATATGTTCAGTAAAAATCATGATTTACTATATGTAATCTAGTTATAAGATCATAACTACAAATTTAATTCATAAAATTTTCGACCCAAATTCCATTTAACTGTAAATTTAAAGATTTTAAGCTAATCTTCCATTTTCAAAACTATATTTGTTTTTAGATAAAAAAGTTACATGATTATGAACAACTTTTGTTTACATATTTTAAACAAAATCGAATTCAACAGGAAGTTATTGAATTTATTAAGAAATTGCACCCTGTTTTCATCACACAGGACCTTCATTCACACTCAACAGGCAATCAAACATCATATCCACACATGCATCAAATTTCAATTCAAATATCGCAGATATCATCAAGTTATTTATTCATAAAAACAGTTGAATCCCAGAATTAAAACTGTTTTTAAAAGTTCCATTTACTCACCTGAAAATTTTCATAAGACAGAACTGCACTTGCTTTTAAATTCATCTGCATTTTTTTTTGCAGGCTTCCAAAATTCATATGCATGCTTCTGAATTCCATCTGCATGTTGATTAATCCTTCTGAATTGCTTGTTTGATTTCCAGATTGCATGTTGATGTTTTACTTGCAGTTGATTTCTGAGTTGGTTGATAATTTTGAAAGTGATCTTGCATTTGATTTGAATCCAGATTTACAGATTTGTATTCATCTTTGATTTGTTTTTGTTTACATTTCCCATTTCAGTTTTGTATTAATTTTGTTGCAGAAGAGAGTAAAAGGAATTCTTTTTTTTTTCTGGAAATGAAGCTCATTTGTATTTTACAATTAAATTTTAAATTAAATTATCAGAGAGTGACATTTGTCTATCTTATATTCTAATTAGCTTACACCTATACATATTAATTTACAAGTGTCTTAACACCTATCTAAAAGTTTAACAAGTGTTACTATTGTTTAATTAATGTTTTATAAATGTTACTTCTTTTTATTTTATAATTATTAAGCAATGTATATGTAATTATGTAATATAGAAATATGTATTTACCTTTTTAATAAATATTCATGTAAATTTAAATAACTTATATTTTGATTTATAATATATGTTCATAAGCTTGAAAATTTGATTTTAACTTCTTATATAAAAAAATTTAAAACAATTTTATCTTATTAAAAACAAAAGCTAAAATATATGTTTATAAAATAAGAAATTAACTTTATTATTTAAATTTTAAATTTCAAATATCATTTCAAAGACATTAAATCAAATTATCATTTCAAATTTCAAAAATAAATATATTCAAGTTTGAAAACTCTTATTAAATTCAAATTAATAATTTTCCTATTCAAATATATATACATATTTCAAAAAGAGAAATCATTAAATTTGTTAATTTCCATATTAAATTTTAAAACAAATCTCAAATCACAATATATACATTCATATATATTACAATTTTGAATATAAAGTTTTATTACATTAAAAACTTCTTATTTACCAAAAAAAATGTTTCCAAATCAAATTTTATAAACTTTCAAAAGAATTAAATCTTGCTTACTTATATTGCAAAGAAAAATATTAGTAGACATTAACAAACTATTATTATCAATCTTTAAAATAAATTTAACTTGTCAATTTATAATATAAAATGATCAAATTAATTTAATTATTATCAAAGATTATTAAATTGATATTGCTCAAAATTCCGGGTCGTCACAAGTTATCCATAGTATGTGGGAATATGATTTGTTGAGCTTTCCTCAAGGTAGGAATCCCAAGGCATATGAGTTCTAACACCTACTTGTGAAGTCAAGAGACTTCTATGTTTGATTTGGGGTTCGGTGAAACATAAAACAGTGGTGTGAGTATATTAGTAGAACAAAATGTAAAGCTTAGACTTAAAAATATTATAAGAATATCTATTATGTTAATGTCATAATAATATACTTATTAGAACTTGCAGCCAATGTCAAATCCAACAATATTTAAAGAAAATGATCGATTAAGGGACAAACACCTATATTGCTTGGTGGTGAGCTCTAAAGATAGCTCTGACATACGAGGATGTTTGGTCTTGTGCTCCGCTAACAAAACCTAATGATGATCACCAAGACCTTTATGTGGCTTATAGCAAGTGGGTCGCTGACCTCGAAATCGTCCAAGTATTCATGTTGTCTACTCTAGACAAAAAGTTGTAAAGGCAGCATGAATCAATATCTGTCCATAAGATATTTGATAGTCTCGAGGAAATATTTGGTGAGCATTTTCATCCCGCAAGGTCGGAGACTACTAATAAATTGTTCAACACCAAAATGCAAAAGGGACAGAAAGTGGATAATTATGTAATAATGATGAAGGCTATATCGATAGGCCTGCATCATTGGACGTGACTATAAGCAATGATTATAAGTCAACTTGATTCTTGGTTCATTGACCCATGAGTATGAACCGTTCATACTCAACTATAACACGAAAAATCTAAATAAGAATATGTGGTGCTCCACAATGTGCTCAGGTTGGTAAAGTCATAATCTATGGATCAGTTGACTATGCTTGGAGTTAAGATGGGGTGCCATCTCCGAATAGTTCGAAGAAGTGGAAAAGAGATGGTAAAAGGAAAAGTAAGAAAGGAAAGAAGGCAATTGATGACAAGGGTGAGAGTCGCCACTGTCATAGCAAAGGACACTAGAAAAGTAACTGTCCCGGCTACCTCAAAACGATGAATAAAATAAGCAGAATAGTTTTGCAACTCCATCGGGTATAATTATGATTCAAAATAATTATGTAATCAATAAAATGTCATGGGTTTTAGAGAGAAGATTTGGAACTCATATTTGGAACTCATTATAGTGGCGTAGGAACTGGTACTCCCTAGAAAAGGATGAAATGAGACCCCAGATTGCTAATGGATCTATTTAAGATGTAACGGTAGTAGGATGTTTTCATTTATATTTGCTCAGCGGTTTTGTATTGGCATTAAATAATCGCTATTTTTTTGAAAAAATATATTTGTGGGATTGTATTTGTTTCTAGACTTTTTGAGAATGGATATTATTTCGATATGAAAATAATGTTATGAACATTGAATTGAACGGAAATATGGCTTGTGAAGGCGTTCTTAAAAGTGGCATTTACGTTATCAATGAAATTTTTGTATGTTCTATGTGTATTTCTAAAAGTAATATAAATTATAACCATCTTTGGCATTATAGGCTTAGTTATATCAGTGGGAAATCACTATACAAAATGAAAACCGAAGGTTTTCTGCCGTTACTTGATTTTGAATCATTTGACACATATGGGTTATGTTTCAAAGGAAAAATGGACAAGCACCCCTTAAGTGGGAGCAATGAAAGAGTTAGTGAACTCTTAGGGGTAGTACATAAAAATGTATGTGGCACAATGCCTAAGTAACCAAAGATAATAGTTCTTACTATGTTTCTTTCACTGATGATTTCTTAAGACTAGGATATGTGTATTTTATAAAGAATTCCAATGTTTTCAAGAAATTTATAGGGTATAAGAGTGAAGTTGAAAATTAGATAACCAAAGGATTAATAATCCTACGATCCGATCGAGGAGGCAACTACGTTAGACAAGAGCTTCAACGGTCCTTAAATAGTAATAAGACTATCTCTTAGGGTTCTCCACCCATACTTCGCAAACAATGGTGTGTCGGAGCGAAGGAACTGAATTTTATTAGATATGGTTCATTCCATGATGAATAAAGTTGAGTTCCATCAATCCTATTGGGGATATGCACTAGTAACCGTAGCGGAAATGCTGAACTTAGTGGCCATTAAATCTATGCCTAAGAAGCTATATAAGATATGGCATAGAAAGAAATCCACTTCAACTATTTGAGGATATGGGTTATGCGGCCTATGTTAAGAACATTAGCCCTAATAAGCTTGAGGCGAGACTAACTTTGTGTAAATTTGTTGGATATCCTATGCATTCTAGGAGATATATTTTATACAATACAGAGGAACAAAAAGTGATTGTTTCCATACACGCAGTCTTTTTAGAAAAGGAATTTTTGTCAATGGAAATTAACAGTGAAGTTGTAGACTTGGATGAGATCGGAGAGACTAACACTGAGACTAAAATAGCGGGAGAATCTAGTTCACCAAAGTATGATAAACACAACCTATTAGAAGGTCTAGTAGGGTATCCAGTGCACCAAAGAGATACTATGGTTTCACGTGGATGGGAAGAAGGAGGACTATGTTTTAGATGATGAAACTCCTCTATCTTTCCAACAAGCGCTGTAGAGTAAAGACTCTACACTCTTGCATGGAGCAATGAAATCTGAAATGGATTCCATGTACAGAAACAAAGCATGGACTTTTTCAAATGTATCCGATGGGATAAAACCCATCGGCTGCAAATGGAATTTTAATAAAAAGCTTAATGCATATGGATAAGTGGAGATTTATAAAGCTAGACTAGTTGCAAAAGAAGCTTGCCAAATTCAAAGTGGTGATTATAACGAAACCTGTTCACCCATAGCCATGCTTAAGTCCATTTGGATTATGCTAGCTATAACGACATTATATTGCTATAAACTTTTCAAATATACATTAACATGGCATTTCTAAATGTGATTTAGAAAAAACCATCTATATGTTGCAGGCCGAGGGTTTTAAGCTCAGTTCGAGTGAAGGCAAGGCGTGCAAGTTGTTGAAGTCCATTTATGGACTTAAGCAGGCTTTCAGGAGTTGGAATAAGTGTTTTGATACGGTAATCAAACAATTTGGATTTTGTTAAAGCATAGAGAAAGCGTGCTTATACAGAAAGGAACAGGGAAAAGTCATCATATTTTTGGTGTTGTATGTCGACAATCAATTGTTGATCGGTAACGACACTTCATTATTACAATCAAAAAGCTTAGCTTTCCAAGAATTTCTCAATGAAGGATTTGGAAGAAGCAGCCTATATAGTAGGTATAAAGATCTATAGAGATAGATCCACGAGGTGTTGGGATTGTCCCAATCCCCATACATAGACACTATACTGAAGAGGTTCGATACAGAGAATTTAAAGCATGAAAACGTTCCTACGCGGTTTGGAATCGTCTTTTCTAAAAAGGATGCTCCTTATACTGATGGAAGAAAGTGCATATGAAGAGGATCCCCTATGCTTCAACCATAGGATCCATAATTTTAGTTATGCTATGTACTCGACCAGATGTGGCATACGCATTAGGATGCGTAAGCTTATACCAGTCTAATCCTAGAGAAAAACATTAGATGACTGTAAAATGTATACTGAGGTATTTAAGAAATACTTGGAACTTATTCCTTATATACATGAATGGAGACCACCGTGTGAAAGGTATACATATTCCAGCTTTCAAACTGATAACTAGTAAATTGGTGCCTAGTTATGTCTTTATGCTTAACGGCAGAGTCGCTAGTAGGAAATGTTCCAAGCGAGAACCAACAACCGATTTGACATTGGAGGCCGAGTACATCACCCTCAATGAAGCCGCTAAAGAGGAAGTCTTGATGCGCAAGTTTTTGGGTGAACTCAGCATGATTCCCACTACCAAGAATCCAACGACTTTTTTCTGTGATAATAGTGCGACAATAAAGATTGCAAAGGAACCCAGAGCAGATAAGAAGTCACGACATATTCTTCGAAAGTTTCACCTCATTAGAGAATTCATCGAGAAGAAAGATGTTGTGAAACAAAGGGTAAATACCAAAAACAACATAGCAGATCCATTCACAAATGGTCAAGCTAGGTCTGCTCTTGAGAAGATAATTGAAGAGGTGGAATTAGGATTCCATAATTCGCCCCAAGTGCAAGTGGGAGATTGGAAGAGTTAGGGGTATGCACTAGCGGCAATTTCGTAATTAATTGTAAATTATTAACTCTGTAATCAATTCTTCACAGTAAAGGTATTTTCTTTCCGATATATATTCATTATAATGTGTTGTAAATAAATTAAATGTTTAGTTAAATATATTTAATAGAAAATCCATAAGTGGTGTGTTTGTGATAGTCATTACAAATAGTTGTAGCCATGAGTACTGTATCATAAAATGATAAACACATTATTTTAAATATCCCAATCAAGATACATCGAGACCGGAGATTGTTGCATCTATTAAGACTATAGTACATACTGCTTTCCAAATGTTGGACAGTGTATTACTCATGACTGTTGCAGGCACCAAAGGGTATTATACTAATATTTATTGGATAAATATTGAATGAATCACTCGATAGTTATCTATTGGTTATATATTAAGGTCAAACAGAAAATATCAATACCACTAATTTACACAGTTCTCTAAACTTAAAAATACTTTCGATCTTAAATATGAAAGCTCCACTTTAATTATAGTCAAATCATGACACATTGTCAATCGAGTGACCACTGTTAGGTAGAGTGAAAGTACTAGAAGTGAAGCACTATTTAAGAATGGATTTGTCCTCTCAGTTATATGGCGTTAGTATCAGGGCCAACTCAAGTCTACTCAAAGTCAAAATCTCATACCAAAGTAGTTCTATTAACAGTAATTGTTATTACCGAAAAAAGAACTTCTATAGATTTGAATACAGACGATATAAAACTTTTGACCACTACAAAATTCATAAGTCCAAAGTGATAAAGTTTTGATGAACATAATTGGTGTAAGTAATAGTCCAACTGGGTAATGCTTAACAAAGTAAAATTGGATTTTACTGAAATCAAATAAGTGATAAATTTAGCCAAAATGTCATATCACCTACTAAGTAACGTTTGAATGTTAGTATTTGAATCGCTCAATATTAATCACTGACCAAATTTACACCTATAGAGTCACATAACCGAAATGTTGTATACTCCTTTAACCATCTGATTTAATTAATTTATAGCAACATAAATTAAACTGAACAAATTAATGTTTATGAAATGTTAATTATATAATATATTTGACACGTTGAATAATTTTAAAATAGTGTATTTATAATAGTTATAAATATACATGTCGGTACGTGTTTAAATTGTATTAAAATTTTTGGTTTGGGCTTGGATTGTTTTAGGCCCAAGATGTGTTGTATAACTGACTTCGCATGGCATGAGAGTTGTTGGCTATATGATGGCTAGAAATGGAAGCCTTTTGATTTAGTAAAAGGAAGAAATGGTAAAGAGAAAAACAAGGTCCATGATGCTTGTTTCACTCTTATGTTATTCATTTATTAAAACAACATGTGCTTCATTTTTAGACACACAGAAGTCCATCTCCTTATCGTTATTCCTTTCCTAATATCACCCCATTCCAAGTACCAAAATTCCAAGTTCAAATACATGTCAAAACGCTTTTATCTGATTGACAGTGGTAGACAATTTGGAGCTAGGATCTTCTAACTTGTGAATGTGATTCAACATGTACTTAGATATGTTTCAACGTGTATCCAATAGGCCTTAGGAGAGATAATTCTAATTAATCGTAAAATCATATGATGCTTAGATAGAAATACTGCAAATCTAGTTTATCGATATCCCATGCTTACCAGATGTTTGAACATATTTTGGTGCATCTATATGTAAATAATATTTATCATTATCTTGAGTGTACGTTGACATCGAACTCTTAGCCTAATTAAAAAGTATATTTTATAATTTAATATTATTTAAATATGATTTTGTTAAATAATCAATCATTTTCTAAAGAATAGAATTATATAATAAATGTTTTAAAATTTATAAAATTTTGTTTTTCTACAAGTATAATTCGACAGAAATTTTTTATTTTTTATTTATATATTAATTTAACTAATTTTTTTTTTTTGGCAAAGCCAGCGGGGTTATCTGGGCCCCTACCAGTTTTATTGCAACAAACAATAAAAAAAGAGATACATAGAAAAAACAAAGAGGAAGATAACTGAAAAATAAAAAAGGAAGAGAAACATCAAAATCAAGTCCAAGCTTGTAACATAGACAGCGGGATGCTACTAGCACAGTGCTTCAGTTGCTTGTGTATACTGCATTTCATTTCTTTCCATAAGACCATGTCATTCCTTTTAACATTTTCAAAAACTCTTAAATTTCTTTCCCTCCAAATCACAGCCACGAAGACCTTCAAACACACAGTGAACACTCTACTATCAACTGTTCTCCATTTGGTTGCTTTGTGTATTATATTCCACTGTATGTTGCTAGTTCGTCCAGATAGATATGTACCAGTTTTACCACCTAAGTGGAATAGCAAGTTGTTCAAGGCAGAGCACTCAAAAAAAATATGGTCGGTTGTTTCCTCTTCAATTTCACAGAATAGGCATTGCATGGGACAGATCATACCAACCTTTTGTAACATAGATCTAGTAAGCAAAGCTTTGTTGATCACTTTCCACATCAAAAGATTGTATTGAGGGACTGTATCAGTAGACCATATAACATCATGCCAGATAGCAGCAGGCAATGGATCACTTTCTGTTAGGGAACTGTAAACACCCTTAACAGAATGTGGTTTGCCATTCCACTGAACCGAGTTGATTTGCATAGCAGTGAAATTAGTTTGTTGTAATATATTCCAAGTTTGCTGAATTTCTTGATTACTGGTGGTAGGCAACTGAATATTACCATTGATCAAGTAGGAATTAGCATCAGCAGTTAAGGAAATACCTTTGAACTGGCATTAATTTAACTAATTAATTAAACTTGGAATTACTTATATGTATATATTTATATAAAATATGCAATGAAGTGTAAAATTACATATAACAATAAAACATAATTTTCAGTTTTTTAAAATTAATTTTTTAATAATTTTCATTGTTTTTTGAATGATTTTTTAAATTTAATTACAAATCTTTTATTTAAAATTATTTTATATATTAAAAAATTATTATTAAATTTTTTATATAAGCCGAGAGCTTGTTGTAAATATATATATTGATTTACATACAAAATTTATTGTTATTTACTACGCATATATATATAAGTTTGTAAATTCATGAATACTTATAATTAAATAAATAACTATATATTATATAAAATTCTTAAGCTAAGAGTACTCTGTAAATATTTATTAAATTATATATATATATATAATTTATTGTTAACATACATGTCTGTATATTTATAAATGCATATTCTGTTAGCTTATAAACATAAATATATATATATATATATATATATATATATATATATATATATATATATTCTTACGTATGCTAGAGCAATATACACATAAATATTTATATTCAAGATTATTTTATATTAGTTATTAAAAGATTTTATGTTTTAATTATACATGTGTGTGTGTATGTATTTAAATATTTTATATAATTTATTATAACTATCAATTCTTTATATTTATATATACAAATGATATATTTTCAAATGTGTATAATACATACATACATAGATATGTATATATATATCATTTTGATGCGCTATATTTCATTTAGACAACATAACAATACTAGAGGGAGTAATATTTCCGTTGCGGTATTAATTCCAACATCTACATACGAGCATGTTAAACCATGTACACATTATTATCTCGCACATGCATGTACACACATATGTGTATGTGATACACATATCCAAAATATAATAGAAATTATATAAAGTTTATCCTTATTTATATCATTAAATGAAATATTGATATCATTCAAAAATAAAATTTAGAAAAGTTCTGAATGGATTAAACTTCATAGGCCCAACAAAGATTCAATGAAAGAAATTTCTTGAAATTTACCATCTAATTCCGCTACGGACTGGCCTGGTTTCAACACATAACACATCTCATTTCGAGGGCTATTATTAAGGAAGGACATAATCTTTGATAATCCATTATATTCGTTCAATGTAGTGATATATGGTCTGTAACGACCTAGAATTTCTGTCATTTGAAATCTAGATATCTAATTGATTTTAAATATTAACAAGTAAAATTTATAAGTTGAATAATTTATTTTTCGAATATTTGAATTTAACTGGATAATTAAATCGACAATTGAATATTTGAAATTGCGTAAATAATTATGAATTGGGTTTAATGTGATTAAAAATGATTTATAAAGTTATATTAAATCATATTGGAGTTAGAACAATGTTTGTGAACTTTTAAAATCGAATTAAAAGTTAAATTGTGAAAATTGAATATTTTAATATTTAATCGACTAGTGAAAACAGTTATTTTTCAAACAGTCTCGGATTTCGACGAAACTAGTTTCATCGGATCCGTAGTGTTATATTATTGTATGGTTTCAAATTTTCTCAGATTTACGGTTTGTCCGGGGCAAGCCAAAACGCATAGAAATTGGTTTAATCGATTTAATTTAAAACTGATCGTTTATTGCCGTAACTCACACAGATGATCGAATTGGCTCTCGATATCTATTCCATTGTGTCCGAAACGCGGGTTAAACCCTAGAAACGCTGGTCACCGCGTGAGATTTGGAGTTCGGAAAATTTTGGATGAATAGTGTTTTGTGAAAATTTCTATAAAAGGACCCATCCACCTTCACATTTGCAAAAAAGAAAACCCTAACCCTAATTCTACCTTCAGCCGCCACCATTAAAATGAATGGCCGAATTTTTTTTCCTTTCCTCTCTAATTTTCTTTCAATCCATTAGCAATCAAGCAAAACTATCAACTACAAAATGGAAGATGGCATCGAGATCTACAGTTTGAACGGTGGTGATCGAGTATTATGCGGTGGATCAACGGCAATTTGAGTTGGAAGTGCGGTCGTTCAATCATTTTTTTCGAGCAAAGTTCATGACCGAGCTCGACCATACTCGGGGCTTTGATGGAGTAGGTAGAGGGCTTCGTGATGAGGGTCGCTGATCGTGGTAGAAGTAGGCGAGTTGGCCATAGCTATTAGGGTTATGGTGGCGGCCGTGGGTTTATATGTTGCGCGTGTGTTACTGGGAGACGGAAGAAGGAGAAGCAATGCACGACCAAGATTTAGAGGTGCTGGATCTAACGGCAGTGATGGATTGAGTGTGAAAATTAAAAAGAAAATTGTAATTTAATTATATTATAATTCGTGTAAACTTTAAAAATCAATATCTCTTTCATACGAGGTTGAAATTGGACGAAACAACTTGCGTTGGGTTCGTATGGACGAATACTACGCAATGGAGCTGATTTGGAGTCGTTTGGAGCTGGTGATAATTTTGGGTAAAATTAAATGCACGTATAATTTTATTCGAAACAAAACGCTACAACTGTTATCGGAAATTCAAGGTGAGAACTTCTCACTCAAATCGAATTGTTTCGATTTAAATTTTAAATAGTTAGATCTAAAATTGCTTGATTGTGTGATTGGATGATAATTATTATCTGTTGCATTGAAATAGACCCTATACGCCGTATATTAAGCGGATGTTATTTATTAAACACATATACCGCGATAATTCCAACTTGATATGGAATTGGTATTATATATGTACTTGGAGTTGATTTTCCGCATTATATCGCAGTACAATATTGGATAATATTTTATAAATCTCATATACCGCGATATTTCACCTCGAAGTGGAATTGGTGTTGTGCTAACATCTTTGGATGCATGGAAACAGGTTGGAGGGATCCAACTGGATTCCTCAAACATTTGAATTTATTTCATATGTTGTGTGTTGGTTGATTTTTAATCTATGTGATTATCTTTGTGATTGGGATTGTTGAAGGCTATAGGTTAGCCGAATATATTTTTGGTATCGTTGGATACCGGAAATAGATAAACATTCGATTTTCTTAAAATTTCAAGTTGAAAGTTATAGTAAAATTTATTTGTGAGAATTGGATAAATTAAAAAAGAGTTATAAAAAAGATAAAGTTATTTTTGAACCATATTGAATAAAATTCCAAATTACGGAAAAAGGGCTAAGTAAATGTATTTCGATTAATATTATTATAAGTTGAAGAAATTTATTTTAAAAAGAAATGATTTTGTAAATTCATTGGAAATTTATTAAGCAGAAATTAATTGGTTTTGATTATTAATTAAGAATAATTAATCAAGTATTAACTATTAATTAAGAGTTAATTAATGATCAATGGAAGGATAATTTATTAAATGTTTTTATAATAAATTGGCTATTAATTTACCATAACTAGCAAATTTTATTCATAGAAATTTATTTGATTTAAATTAATCAGATGATTAATTTATCCTACTTATGGATGTTTGAATTATATTGGATGTTGAACCATTTGATATCTTTGATATGTTGTGCTTTGTGATATATCCTGATGTGTGTTGTGATCTGTAATTTGTTTATCCGTGATATATACATCTGTGATCTGTGAATGAAAGGTAAGCGTTATAGTTTATACCGCTTATCAAATATATTGTTATATTTTGATCTGTGATGGTTGAATGCTGTTGCACTATTGTGTTAAACCTTTGGACTACACAATACACACACAAAATGTGGATTTCACGTGGAAATCAGTTAAGTCACAGATTTTGACAATTCTAAAAATTGAATTTTTGAATCCAAATTAGTTTTGGAATTGGGATTGAAAGTTTTTTGAAAATGAATTTCAAAAATAAGAGTTATTTTAAATAACTTAATAAAAATTGGAATTTAAATCATTTGATTTAAATTTTGAATTCAATGTTTGAAATTGAATTCAATGATTTGGGAACTATGGTCTAAAAGATTGTACAAGTTACAAAAGGTGTTTATATGGGTTTTTAACCATTTAAAATATGGTTTTGAAATTTTAAATGTAAATCCAAGTTTATACTTGAGTGGTTTTAACCCATGAAAAAATTGTAATCAATTGTTCCCAAAATGAAAACTATATATTTTCAAATAATAATAGCTTTCACATAAGGAAAGAAATTCCCATTTGTGTTAAAAGAATGTAAATTTGAAATTAAACTGTTTTGAAGGCTATGAATTAATCTTTGTGAAAGGTTGTTGAACTTGATTTGAAATAAAGGAGTATTTCAAATGGTGTATCTTTTATATTATAAAAGACTTGAATTGTGAATAGTTTTGAAAGCTATAAGTTAAATCTTGATTTAAGATTTAATGAGTTAATCCAATTGAAATGGAAATTTATCTGGGAATCTGGGAATAAATCTTTGTGAAACTAGGTAAACTTTGTGAAGTAAATCTTTTTGTTTAAAGATTTAAAATGGTAATTTGTTTAAACCATTTGAAAGAAAGGGTTTGGATAATAAGTTGTGACTTAATTGAAATCCCAATATCTATATGTTTTAAAAATATTGCGTTCACTATTCAGATTTGCCGAGAGAGGACCTTTATGTCATATAACCCATTCTGACTAAGTGATACGACATAATGGATAGCATTGAAGACCGGTGTTGAAGACCGGGTATTTGTGAAAACGATAGGGTGACCTATCGATTGTCTTTGCACCGTTAGCTAAGTATAGAGATTTCCTTTGTGATGGGAAATTCGATCGGGATTGTGAATACCCGGATTGCAAGGGCTTCTTTGGAAGTGCCTTCGGTTTTGTTCGAACCCGGAACAGACTTGTATGGTTACGTGTCTGACATTACATTTTGAGATATAAAGCAGATTTCTTTCAAATACATTTCTATTGGTGGCGGAGAATTTATTCTCTTAGTTAACACCCTTCTCTAAGACGTACGAGCTCAGAGGTTTTGTAGTTGAAGGTTATCAGCAATATACTCCCAATTTGGTAATGTGGCATGCTGAGTGTGGCCGTGTGATGATTATTTATTGATCATTTGTTGATCAAAGCGTGGCTTTGTGAAAAAGCGTAGCTTTGTGGACGAGACTTCGTTAGACCTCACACCCTGGAAATGGTCAAAACAAGAATATGCGGCAAGGTTATGAGGGTCGCTCCCTTTAGGGTATGTCATTCCTTCTGGAAAAGGGTAGTGTCAGGTCCCTGATGCTTAACCTATGTGGTTGCTCCAATCTCATTTTCTGTGTGGTTGTTGCTTTGTGATCGAGGGCCCTCGGATAAAGGTCCCAAAGGACCAAGGGGTGGCATATTCGTGTAGTAGTTACCTAGTTACAAAGGTAACCCGGCCTTGTGTTGGCAGAGAGCTGGTTAAGTTCTTGGGACGTCCCGCCATGGGCGATCCCATGTGGCAGTAGGAAGTTCCTAAGCCTGACCATTTGTTGGAAATCCAAAGAAACAATACGAGCCCTTTACGATTGCAATTGTATAACCTGCCTCCTCAGGAGGTAGCTATAGCAGGCATAATATAATGGTACCTATGCTGGCTAAGATTAATATTATACTTTCGAAATAGGTTTCCACACTTTGCACTTATAGTAATAATATCAAAGAAAATTTGCGTATCAAGCATGTTTGACTATCATAAGGAGAAATCTCCTCCAATTCTGCGTTTGCATTGTGTGTGTGCGGGGAGGCCTTATGGTAGTTTCATTTTCCAAAAGCATTGCGGATATTTTTCACTTCCCTTATCGTTGTTGTTTTAAAAGATAAATAACTGTTTTAAGTTCTCACACCAGTCCCATGACTGACCTGGAGTTTATTGTTCTCTTCCTAAACTCTGGGTGCCCAAAATTTTCAACACGGGCAGCCTAGAAATAGGTTATCAGGTTATTCTGGATTCAGAAGTGCCATGTAGCTCAAGTGGCGAGCTGGATGGGAGACATACTACTTGTATATGATATTGTCTTTCAGCTGTAGAATTCACTTGTAAGGACACGTTTGTATAACTGTCCATTGTTTTGTTGTGTTGTATATTGTTGTTGTACACTCTGATGATGATGTGATGTAATATAATAATTGAGATAGTTCTTTGTTTTAAACATTATTCATTTATCAATTACATGTTGTCCCCTGCGATATGTGAGATTCTGATAATGTTTCTATTGTTCTTCTTTCGTTCTATTTTCTTCTTCTTCTACCTTTTTATTCTTCTTAAACCCTAAGGGTTTGGTTTTCCGGCATTCGACTGTTCGGCAGTTGATACAGTGGATGTATTGAATGTCGACCTTCGGATCCCGATAAAATCGATACATTACATGGTCTCAAATTTTCGGCGTTCCATGTCCTTTCTATCACATTTTCATTTGGTTAACATAATCGGTAGGTTCCTAAAGGAATTACTTCATGAATGATTATTGGATTCAATTTGCACCTAATGGGCCATCTGTTGGGTCCCTTGTGTTTTCCATTACCCTTCTTAATACAAGATCTCCACTTTCGAATCCACTTTCTCTTACTTTTGAATTGTAAAAATTTTAAATCCTTTGTTGGTATTTGACTATTAGCAAGGCGGCTTGGTCTCTTAATTTGTTAATCAAGTCAAGTGATTCCTTCTTTATTTCTTGGTTTGACTCATAGGTGTGCGTAATCCTTCAGCATGAAGGGAGTTCAATTTCGACTAGCGTTATCACTTCAAATCGATACGCTAACGGCCATGGGCTATGTCCAGTGGTCATTCTTATGGAGGTTCGATATGAGCGTAAGACAAGGCGAAGTTCCTCTACCCAGTTCCCTTTGCCTTGCCTAATCATTTCTTAAAACGTTCTTTATGATCTTATTTGCTACTTCCACCACCCATTAGCTTTTGGATGAGTTATGGAACTAAAATGATTTTTTTAAAAGTCCAAACCGAGTAATTATATTTTTGATAAGAAACTTCAAGACTTTTCCGGTGGTAATATTTAGTAGTGGTTGTACTTCTACCTATTCAATAAAGTAATTAATTTCTACAATGGCAAACTTTGCTCCTCCTTTTGAGACCGGAAGAGGTCCTGTCATGTCGATTCTCCATATGTCAAAAGGCTATGGGCTTATGGCATGGGTTATCATACTTGGGGGTAGCCGTGGGATTATAGAAAAAATTTGGCATTTCACACCTTTTCACGTAGGTTGGTGCATCTTTAGTCATGCAGGGCCAATAATAGCCTCGCATCATTACCTTCTTTACAATTTTTAACCCATCAGAGTAACCTCGCAGAATCCGTTATGGGTTTCTTTTGAAAACTTTACCTATATTTCTAGGTAATACATCATAAATAAGGTGCTAATATTCCTTTCTATATAATATCCCATCGATTATAGTATACGAAGGTGCTTGACATATTAGTTTTGTTGACTCATTCTTTCCTTTGGGTAGCATTCCCTTTTCTACGTATTCAATTATAGGTATCAGTTAACTATCAACATATTGACCCTTGTAGTTATCCATTCTCATTCTTTTGGAAATTTCCTTATGATTATTATATTTCTCCCATATTGTAGTTGTTGAGCTTGTAGACGTGTTAGAACCAAAATTTCACTATTTACCTCTTCTTTCTTAAGTTCAACACTATGGTTTTGTTGAAATACGACAGGAACAATTTTTACCTCTGGTGCCCCCATGAACTTTCTAATTTTTCCAAGGGGTCTGCTCGTGCATTCCTTTGCCTCGGTATTTGTTCAATGGAACAATCCTTAAAACAAACTAATATTTTGTATATTCTTCATATATTGGGTTATTTGAGCCGTCTTTGGTTTGATATACATTTTTTAATTAGTTTATCATTAAATGTAAATCAATATAAATCTTGATCCTTGGGATTTTTAGTAGTTGGACCAAAGTTAACCTTGCTATCATGGATTCATATGTAGCTACCTTATTGGTTGCAAAAAATCCTAACTTCATTGCATAATGTTGTCTATTCCAATCAGGTGTAATTATCACATAACTAACTTCAGTTCTGTATTCATTCGAGACATCATCCACATATATTTTTCATTTTGGTCTAAGCTTCTTTTCTTTTTCGAATTGCTCTTCAATGACCCTCTACACTTGGTCATAAGTTTTGTCAAGACTTGCCCCTTGATTGATATTTGGGATGACTACTTAATGTCGTATTGGCTTAACTCCATTCCTCACTTTTTCAATCTTTTGGATGTTTCATATTTATATCTAGAATTTATTCTTTAGCAGATAATTGGTCAAAATTTTAAATAGGTATACTCCGAAATAACACCTAAGTGTTACTACCTATATCGATGTCGAAGGAGTGCGGCATGTTAATGTAGTCATGATGCCGCCTCAATAAATAATGCTGATGGAGTAGTTATGAGCCAAAGCCGAAGATATGAAGGATTAGAATGTCACCTCACATCTATACCGTCACTCCTCAATGTCGCTACGAATTAATAAGGGTTAGAATCAATGTCATATGTCATTCGTGAGGCTGAGAATGCTAAAATATATCAATGCTGCATGGAACATATGCCACATCTCTCCAAGAGAGTGATGATATCGAATGCAATCAATACTATAAGCCATCAATGTATGTCAACGTGACCTATGTCACATCTCATTGATATCGTGTTTTATCAATGCTGCCTTTAACTTGTAAAGATGGAATGTATGCCACCCCTTATCGTTACAGCACGACATCGGTACCACCTGTTATCTATGCCGCCGTATGATGATATCGTTATTATCAATATCATATGTCTAACAATGGCACACTTTAATAACCATTAGAAGATGCCGCAAGTTGATATTCACCAAAGGTATCAAGACCAAAGTTATACTGAATGGAGGCACCTCATACTAGTGTCGCTCCATATCAATGTCGCTCCTCAGTCAAGCTACTTCAAATAAATGTCCTTCTCAAATAATAATGAAGACCAATCACCTTAGAAGAGACCATCAATATCGAAGGATGTTTGTGCCCATTCCTTTACTAACGAGATAGAGCCTAAGTAGTACCATACATCAAAGAATGTTGAAGATCATCATAAAACAAAGCCCAATGCCATCGGATATTGGCAATACCAAAGATCACGCTTGCCGAAGACGAAGCTCCATGTCGCATGCCCACCCCTATAAATACGGACCTAGGAGTAATAGAGAGGGGGCGAAAACATTCTTGTCTCTTTTCTTATATTTTAAATCTTGTAACTATAAATTTATTTGAGGATTTAGAGCTGATTGTAGCACTTGAATTATTGCACATAAGACATTGTACCTTCAACATTATATGGAATAAGAACAAGATTACTTGAATTATAGCTTACTTTCAAGTTCCAAAGAATTTATGATTATTACATCATAACATGCTTCGAATTCCAAATCACTCATAATCTTTAGTTTGCTTGCTCTACATGATTTGATAATGGACTCTTATATAACATACGCTATGGCTTTAGCTTTAATATCGAACTTGCATAAGACTTTCACGGATATGGTATGGTGCATACTCCACCCTAGCAACTTAGCCTAGGATTACTTTAGCTTAGCCAAATCCACTTCATTATACTTTATGGGTTAACGAAGAGATCGTTTAACGTTTTAACACTAGAAGGAGAGTTCAAACCTCTGACTCCGTAAAAACCCTAAGTAGAACTACCCTAGCTTGCATTTATAGGGACTAAAGGACTTTCTCCTATCAAGCATATCCTATTCCAAGCCAACCTAATTTTGATTCTTAACATAATTTAATCGCATCAATTAAGTTTTTCTTAGTCATGCCAATTAATTATGCTAAAATCTCCAAACAAGGATCCTCCAAGCCTCAAATGATTACGCGAATTTATCAAATCACTAATGATCCCTAGCTTCATGAGAAGCAAGTATTAATGTTTATGGCATTACAAGTTATGGAAGAAAAGAAGAGACTCCTTACAACTCAAAAAAATGGAGTTTGAATCCCTTCCATGTTGGAGAAACGCCGATCTTTACCTTAGTGAGGCAGTACAATAAGGATGGCATCTTTCTAGTAATGAGAAAGGAAAATCAGCTGAAAGCCAAAGTGTTTTCTAAAAAAGAGACAGAAAAGGACTTCGAACGGTTTACCAAAAAATGGTGGAGTGTACTTAATCAATATTATCAAATAAATGAAGCATAAAACTCCTCAAAAAGGAAAATAGTCACTAAAGGTGTGGATTTTGTTTCAAGTAATAAAAGAATCAAATGCCAACCGAGACGATTGTTTTCGAAAGGTCGCGAGTGTCAAAGAATTATTCTCTTACCACTTCTTACAAGAGCATCTTTCTCTTAACCAAGGAAAAACTCAACTATTTTTTTTTGCAAAAGAAGCGTTCGAAGAATGAAAGGAATACCAATGAGTTATATTGTTACTATCACAGGCCTATGGACATAGCACAAAGCAATGTCGAAGCTTGGAAGGCTTGATTAACCATTTTCTAGGGCAAGAAAATCTTGATGAATTTGTAAGAAGATATTAGACAAGTCATCAATAACATAAGATTTTCCACATGAATTAAATGCATATACATGGTTAAGGAGGAAAAATGAACTCCTAAGATAAAGGAAAAAGCCTTTGATCTCGTCAAGATAGCCTGGTCAAAGCGCCTCCCAGAGGGAGGATGGAATAAGCAATTGGTTTCGCCTGAGATGGCCTATCCAAAATACCGACTAAGCCTTTGGTCCCGCCTACATGGTCTGGCCGAAGCATAAGCCTTAATCCTATCTTCATGGCCAGATTAAGGCATATTCTAAAGGGAGGTCAAAGTAATCGTTTGGTCTCGCCTGAAAATGGGCTGTCAAAAGTTTCTGCAAGCCCTTGGTCTGCCTACATAGCCTGGCCAAGGCGCCTTCTTAAGGGAGGATAGAGTAAGCATTCAATACCTGGCCAAAGCACCGAACCAGCCTTTAGTGCCATTATCAAAGGCCTTGCTGAAGTGCCTCCTAGAGGGAGTTCGGGTAAGTCTTTGGTTCTTCTTAAGAAAAGCTAACCAAATACACCGGACAAGCTTTTAGTATCTTCTTTAAAGCCTTGCTAAAGTGCCTCCAAGAGGAAGGTTAGTTTAGTCTTTGGTTCTACTTAAGCTAGCAAACCAAATGCACCAGACAACAATCATAACCTAAGATGGTACAAACCAAATTCAAAAGCAAGCCTAATTCAGTTTTAAAGAATGGATCAAAAACAATCTTCTAGAGGAAGATCTACCAAAAACAAGTCATTTGTGCTCTGTAACAAAATCAATCAATCTTCTAGAGAAAGATCTGTCAAAAATGAGCCGACTAGCACAATAAAGCAAAAAACCAATCTTCTAAAGGAAGATTTTTCAAATATAAGACATTTATGCTCCAAAGCAAAAGCAATTTTCAAATTCCAGATGGGTTCTCTAGTCTTCTTTACTAATTACTAGACAGGTTTTCTAGTATTCCTTCATTGCTAATGGATGGGTTTTCTAATCTTCTACTGATACATGAGTTTTTCGGTCTTTTATTCCTACTGCAAGATTGTTTTCTGGTCCTCTATTCACACTACAAATAGGATGATTCTCTAGAATTCTATTAAAATCGTTATCAAAATGAATTTTTGATGGTTGAACTTCCTTAAATTAGCTTTTAATCTTTTAAATTCAGATTGAAGTTCGACTTTCTTACTAAATGGAAATCTCTATTGCTAAACAAGCTGTGAAGTATTTATAAATGAAGAAGCAAACTCTTGAAAAAGGATAAAAACTCATGGTCTATTGAAATGATGAATGCTTAGTCTATTTAACTTATGGTCCTTTGTTTACATGGAAAAAAATAGAAATACTAGAAAGCAAATAATGCATCTCAGATAATTCAACATACTCAAAAAGAGAAAAGTGCATACGATACATTCGAGGTAACATACGTTCAAGTATAGATTTATTTACAATCTAATAGGTTATGTGCAAAGTTGCAGGTACAAAAATTAGAAAAAAGAAGAGTGCATTTAAAGCAATTCATTGTTAAAGCTCAAAGCTCTGTGCTACTATGACCAAATTTAGCAATTAAAGGTTTCGGTAACATGGTGAATGACCACATCCAAAAGTTTTTTCATTTTGTTCCTTTCTTTAAATAGTGTATGCATCATCAACTGAATAAATTTGAATTTTTAAAGCATCTGCAGAGTATTATTTGTTCGTTTAAGAGTTTGAACCATGCTCTTTAGTTCTTCAATTTCCTACTTAAGAATATACTTCTCGTGTCGAAGCTTTTCAACTTGACTTTCATAGTCATTGATACATTGAGATACTTTTTCATCCCATTTCTTACTGAAATATTGAATGCACTCAAATTTTACTTATCCGCTCCATTTGGAGACGACATAATTACTTAGGCTCGAAGGTGGAATTATAACGAAATTCTTAACTAGCCAAAGATTGAGATCTAGTTGTTTTAACGGACCAAGAGTAGGAAGGCTGACCTTGCCTTCACTTTCGGTAAGCTCTAACGATTGGAAATAGACTTGACCTTTTAATAGCTCTATTCACAATCATTTATTTGTTGATGAAATTTAGCCATTTTTAGATTAATCTCAACTGAAGGTCTAGATACTAAGATCGAGTCAATGTTTTCTTTCAACCATTGAACTCCTTTCTCTTTGTCTTCAATTTCCCTTCCCAGCTAGAAGTTCATTCCCCTAGACCTCCAAAAATCAATCTCAATTGGAAGAATTTCCTATGCCATTCTTATGCCTCTGGATTATTTAAAAACCGTAAAGCTAAAGTGCCTTAGGAAGACCGCCTCTTTTCAATATCAACTATTAATCTGTCTTTAATCTCGATCACTTGCGAGAAAATATCTAAAGAATCGGATGTAAGTGCTATTTGGTTTTCCAAATCAAAATAAAAAAAGTAAAGTTAATACATGAAAAATGTTCTCTTTCATTAATAAAAAAAGGTTACAAATGATAAGGAAATTCAGATTACCTCACAGTTCTGTTTTAGAACATTCAACTAACTCTTAAAGTTTTAAAACTGCAATATTGGCCTTTTCCAAAGACCCAACAGACAAGGCAAGAGTATAATCAAAAGAAGCTTTGATCTCCTCTAGTGTGTTAATAGGAGGGAATAAATAATATGCCCATTCCTCGATTGGAGAGCCAACATGATAGCATATCAGTTTGGCATGATATTTTCGAATTTCACTCGATAATTTATTTTTCCCATCACCCAAGAAATCAAAAACAAATGAGGAAATCGCACGTAAACTTCTTGTAGATCTCTTAGAAATCAATTACAATAGCAATGATGTTCTGAGAGTTAAAGGTTTCCTTTAAAACCCTTCTTTAACCTGACAAATTTACTCAAGAATTCCATGGAAATATGGCTAGTTGAGGTTTCTTTAATCTATACGATATGATAAGTTAGACTGATAATAGAAAAAAAACGAAAAAAATTCGTAAGTTACTTTAGTTACATAGTGCAACTATACAATAATTTAGGTTCATAGAAAAATGATTTATTATATATTTCAAAAATAAATCTCTTCCTATTTTATTCAAGTTTTTCCAGAGGAAGAGAAAGTGAAGAAAGAGAGATAAAAGAAACTCTTAGGAGATTCCAACATGCTTTGGAATAATGATCGAACCCATGTTTGTCTAAGCATCTTCGATGAAGGCACCTAAGTAAACCCTCGCAATTTTTGCCTAAATAGGAACAATCGACGAATTTACCCCTGGAGTAAAATCTATAGAGAAAGTCCTCATTCTATCATCGATCAGCATCCAAAAGAGGGTCATGAGCTCTACATTCTTCATCAAAAGTCTCTCCCTATGGAGGTGTGCTTTCTTCATCCATGGAGCAACTTGAATTTCTTTAATAAATCTCAGTTTTGATCCACTAGCAACAAGACACTTATATTCTTAGATAAATCATTATACTCTTTCAATTGTCTATCCAACTGCCTATTTAGTCGATCTACTTCCATTTGTTTCTTTTGGAGCGCAACTTCATAATGATATTTCGACTTATTCCGTGACTAAAATTATTGATGTATTAAATAGTGTTAAACCGCCTTTTGGTAAAGCAGTACACAAGCATATCTGACCTAATGGATTTCATGATCATCAAGAGAGAAAGCCCAGAGAGATGGCTACCAAGATTGGAGATCGATTATATTTGAAACTATGTACTACATTTGAAGGATTCGGATTGGAAAGCACTCAAAAAACGGATAAGTATGGAACTAGCACCCTTTAGGAGAGGGATTGGGTTGGAATATTCACTCTATGAAAAGGGAAAGGAATAGAGGGATCAGAGTAGAGGGATCGGATTGAATAGGATACACAGAACACAACTTAATGATGATCGCTCCAAAATTCAATAACCACAAGACGGATTGATGTAAAACTTCGAAAACAAAAGGAAGAGACCCCATGGAATCTATCCTAGTGATCACATATCAAATAGAGGAGTCCAGAGGGATTAGCACTATTCCCTATGAGGGATTGGCCATATTGAAGTTTGTACCAATGATTGGTCAATTACCAAAAATCTAAAAATGGAACCAACAAGAAATTTGGAGGGGAAGTACATTACAACATGGGGGACCCATCATAAAGATGGCACCCCATAAATCCCTGAAAATAAGAATTTTCCCCTATCCCTATTACGAGCTCCCATGGGCGCCAAATTTTTAGGCAAGCTCATCTTGGCTTTAAGGTTCCAGATTTGAGTATTGAGCGAGATATTTTCACGGTTTCCCCTGTAAATACAACGAACATGGCATCAGCAAAGGGATCTACTTTCTTCTTCATTCTATTTTCTACAGGCTATACTCCGCCATTTTTATTATGAGATTTCATGGACTTTAAACTACAACATCAGTATAAACAGATGAAGGATTACTTTGAAGTGGACGTATGTCAGAGTTAGTCGAGCCACTATAAACTTATGTCTTTCTTTACTTGCTTTCTTATTGTTTAAATTTTGTTCTTCATTTATTTCGATTTATATTTCTTTGATTGGATTTGATATCGGTGCTTTTACATACAACTGGGTGTTGGTGGCCATTTTGACGCCAACATTTTGGTGCATTCATTGAGAAAGCTAGCCTTCACGAATTTGGAGTTCATATTTGAAATAAACTAGATAAGCTTAGATTCGGAGTATTGGTTGGACATTCTACAAGGAGAGTGCTATTGAAAAGGAGCCATCATGGATGGAGTCAAAAGGCTTCCTCTAGAGCTGGAGCTAATCAAGCATCTGTCTACATCAGCAAGGATGAAATGGAAATGATGATGGATGCTATGCAGGAAAGGATGCTAAAGAGGCAGGAGGAGATGGTATAGAATCTACTCCAATAGATTGGACAAGCTGGAGCGCAGAACCAAGGAAATAGAATAGCAGGAGCTAACGACAAATTAGATCAAGGAGTTGAAGCAGCAAGAATCGGTTGAAATTGGAAATTGGAGCATGAAGACAGATTTATTGGACAAAGGAATTGAACAGAGCAGTCGGGGGCAGTCCCTGGCCATCTTAGAGAGATCGATCCCAATCCCTCCGGAGGGATAGGCCCCGATCACCAAAGGTCTAAAGGCATGCCCCTGGGTCTAGTCGATCACGATGCTGGAGGAACTGCGGTAGTTCCATGGAGCTTGGTGCGATTTGAAATTTGGACGCTCGACTGGAGGAGTACATTCTAGAATTCCCTTATGGACTCGGGGCGCAGTTTAAAAATTATGATAGGAGACTACTGTTGGATGAAGGTTTGTAGAGATAATAAGGCAAGTTATGCGTGGAGGACTGGTGAACAGGGATCTGGAGGATGTAAATAGAAGTTCATTCACTCATAATATCAAGAATGCTAGGAATCCACCGGAGTTTAAACTACCAACGCTGTAAGTATATAACGAAAATCGACCCAACTATGCATTTGATGAGATATATATGACACATGGAAGTACTAGAGGCATCAGGGGAATTTAGGCACGATGCATTCCCCTATATTTAATGGATATAGCTGCACTATGGTTCAGCCAGTTGGAAAGTTCTTTTATTGGCACAAAGATGGAATTTGTCGAAAGACTTATGAGGTAGTTCAAATTCATATCTCAAGACCTAAAAATGTGATGCGTCTAGAAACACTGAAATAGTGGACATATGAGTCTCTAAGGAGTTCTGTAACATGATTTAATGTCGCGACGACATCGGTAGATCGACCAGATCCATCCATGGTTTTAATGGCGGCTGTATCAAGAATTGTCGATGCCACGAATTTCAATGATTCATTGGAGCGGGATCCATCTATGAATCTAAGCGAGTTTTATCATAAAGCGGAAAGGTACCTACGGCAGGAAGATGCATAAGCCAATAAAATGGAGGTGAATGTTGTGCAAAGCGAAGGATCATCAGCAGATGCAAAGAAGAATGATAAAGGCAAACGAAAATTGGATGATGGATATAATGGGATGAAAAGGCGATGGATAGAGTGGGAGCCAGAGTTCTCCTTGTACTTGGATTTGATGGTAAGCCTAGAATGGATTTATCTAGATAGTAGAAGGCAGCTCCCCTACCGAAAACCGGTAAGGAGGGATCCCACGGAGTGGGAGCATATGTTTGAAAAGTACCGCCTGTTCCGCAAATTGAACGGGCATACCATTAATGAACACAAGAATTTAAAGGATTTTATCGAGGAGCACGTTAGGAATGGTAGACTGCCGTAATATGCGAGCAATCGAACAACTGTAGTGTAAAAGTAGTAGCCACCATCCACATCGAATTGAAATAGGAATGGCCCTGGATCGGGGTCATGAATCGTAATCAACTGATCATGATGGTAAGAGCCAAGTTCAAGACTTAGACTTCGGCCATAATAATAATAATAATAATAATAATAATAATAATAATAATAATAATAATAATAATAAACAACTATATAATAAGGCGGCTAAGTCACGTGCACATGTATGAGATTGAGGATGGTTCTTAGGCATGCTCTAAGACAATGATGAACCGTCGTGCCCAGAGAGCCACCCATTGGCTTTTTTTTTTGAATTCTGGACGTGCGAACTCTTGTTTATTAGTTTATTTATGATCTGCATTATAGTGATAAATAAAATAGGATGCAATTATTGTCCTAACCAGAGTGATGGGGCGGTAACCGTAAGGTGCGAGTCCCTTCGCCCAAGAGCGATATAATGAACTCATACATGGATTGAGTCCTCGAACGAAGAGTCGAGGCTGGAGAATAAAACCAATAGAATATCACGTATGGATTATACCTGACAAGGAGTAGGTCTCTCCATCGAAGAGTGACAAGATCGGCCTACTCAGGTCGTCGAGTATGGATTATGCTCGGCAAGGGTCGGAGAGACCACTATCGGCCTAAGACTTAAGCCAAGACACTACTTTATGTTCAGGGAAACTGAACCAGAGTACAAGAAATAACACCGCTTCTCCAAAAGTGATAGGATCAACTTCCTCAGACGTTGACTATGGATTGTGCTCGGCCAGGACCTAAAGAAGTCACAGATTTGGATATCAGCTTCGAATTGTTATGGATTTGGATATGGACCCGGTGTGGTCCCGGATGTGGCTAACGACTCGGTGCGATTGAGGATTTGGATAAAACAATTCGAAAAGATTATGGATTTGCAATAGATAAGAAATTGGATATCAACTTAGAATGGTCATGGGCTTCACTAACGAATTGGAGAGATTGTGGATTCGGATCGGATATTATGGCTATCGATAGATTACGGATTTCGAATTTTGTAACGACCTGGATTTTTCAACATTAGATTTCGAATGTTTAATTGATTTTAAATATTCGAATGTTGGTTTTATACTTAAATTTCAAATATAACTATTTATTGGGTAATTGAATTGTTGAATTTAATAATTGAAAATTGGGTAAAATATTGAATCTTGATTTTCGAGCTTGTTAAATATATTTTAAAGGCTTGTTAAATTCATATTAATAATACTGAAGACAGTGCAACTTTTAAACTGAATTTAAAAGTAATCTATTTAGTTTTAAAAATATATAGTTTAAATTGACTTTTAAAAATAGCCTTCCGAGGCACAGTCTTTGAATTCGATGAAACCAGTTCCATTGGATTAGTAATATTGTATTATTATCAGATTCAAATTTCGGAGTGTTTGGAGTTAACGGCCGTATGGTATGTAAACACGCTGGAAATTTATATCGAAATTTAATATAATAGCTGGGTTCGAAAAACTATCTTCTCCATAGGATCAAATTAGGACCCGAAACCTTTTCCATTGCGTTCGAAATAGGAGTATAATATTATGAAAGTCTAGCGGCACACCTAGATAGGGGTTCATGTTTGTAAGCTAAGTAAATCGAGAAGATTTGGTATTCTAAAATAAAAATATATAAAATGTGACTGGTCAACTGTTTTCCTTCTCCAATATGCCATTCTATATCCATTCAAACATGCAACCGATCAACATATGTCTTCTCCTTTCCTTTCAGTTAAATCCACGGCCTCTTTTTGCCTTTTTAAAAATCAAGAATTTTCACCTTCCATCTTCACAAGTTCAAACCCAAAAAAAAACAATTGCTGCAAATAAAAATTGTGCCTCTCTCTCTTTCGTTCAATCCACAATTTCTCGATAGAAAACAAAATCGAACGCAGACACTTGGCCTCATCTCATTTGAATCTCGAAAACTATTCCTAGTAATAGCGTCTTCTTCCTCGTTTGAACCGCAACGAGATCGATTCAATCGATCGAAGGAGTCGACATCGAGTCGAGTGGAGATTATCGACCATTGGCGACTAACGTTGGCCAGTCATGGCCCGAGTCGTGGTTTCGAGTGGGCTGGGTCGACTATTGTGGTGGGGGGTGTCAAGTCGCGAGCTGCACTGGTGAAGTCGTCGAGGATGGTTGAGACGAGAAGCAGTGACGGCGGCAACCGTTGGTCGCGAGCAAGGTCTGATTTTTTTCTTGAGCTTGCCGTTCTCGGAATTGCAGTGGGATATTAGATAATTTGATTTTAAATTAAATTAAATATACGTGGATATGTGTATATAATTTTACGGTAAGGTAAAGATTTTTTTTTAAAGGAAAAAGGGAATGTTAAAAATCAGATTTATATATATGCAGTAAAGAAATTACTGTTGTTATTTCAGAGAAAGAAAAACAGATTTTTTTCAATAGAAATATTAATACATATATACATATTTAAATAAATATATATATAATAGTAAATATGTGTATATAGAAAAGATTTTGAAAATAGAAATTTTAAATATTTAAAGGATTCGTATAAATTAAATTTTTATGGAATCAATATAGATTATTTTTATAAGTATATATGCACTTTCAAAAAAAGAAAAATAAATATACAAATACTCATTTTTGATTTACTGGTTTATCTTAAAATAGTGGGTTTGGTAATTAAATTTTTCAATTTACTTATTTAATTATTTTAGTTACTATAAGATTTTTTCAAGAGAAAATTATTAGTTTAAACCAAATTATTAGTTTAAAATAAATAAATAATTGTAATTAATTGGTGGATTAATTCAAATATTTATTAACCGTATAATGTTTATACAAGGTCAAAATCGTGAAAACAAGCCGGATTGAAAATGGGCTGCAAATAAAATAAAGGTGAGATTTTCTCACTCATTTGGATTGCCATGTTTAAAATTAAATTTTAAATTTAAATCATTGAATGTTTGGTTGAATTAGATAATTATTGTCTGTTGGATAATATATAGTAGTAGTATATATATATTGGAGTGATTAATATTCCCGCATTATATAGTAGATGAGACCCTATACGCCCCGCATAATAGCGGATGACCCTATATATCGCGATAACCTCCTCGAAGAGGTATTGGTATTTTATTTGTTGACTAACATTTGTGGATGCAGGAAAAAACAGGTTGGAGGGATCTAACAAGATTCCTCAAAAATATTTATTGTTTTCATATATATATTGATATATGATATAATGGATAAATTAATATGGATTGTGTGAATTGAACTGTTAAATGTCAAATAACCTGGGAATTGAGTTTAGTAAATTTTAAATACCATAAATAATTAAATTGAAGGGGTTTAAAAAAGAAATTTAAAAAGAAATTATCTATACTTAAAATTGATTTATCTCAAAAAGGAACTAAGTAGATTAAAAATATATTAGCCTGAGTTATACTTAACTATTTGTTAATTAGTTTAAGTAAAGACTTGAAATTAATATTATATACTAAGGGCTTGAAGAGACAATGGAATTGACAAATAATTTTGAAATAAAAATGACATTTTATTAAAGGAAGATTTTAAAAAGGACTTGTAAATAAAATTGTTTTTATAAATAAATGGAAAAACTCAAAGGAGTCTATAAATTTATAAACGGAGTTTATAAATGAGATAAGGTGATAAGTAGATATATGGTAAATATAAGTAAATGGTGAGAACTTATATCGGGCATCGAGAATAGTTTGAAAGAAGTAGTGGAATATATTTCAAATAAGAGAAATGGTGATCAATTTGGATATAGCCGGTGGAACACGTATCAAGACGAATTTATGAATCGAATTGGTAAGTACTGGATTTTCTAAAAAAATAGACGTTTGTTGAGTAAATAGAAATTGTTTAAAAGGAATTTTTAAAATCTACTGTACTATATAATTTTAAACTATTATTTGAATTTATAATGTTCCAAAAGCTAGTTATTGTAATACCAAATATTTATTGAAATAAATTCTAATTTTATAATCAGCTAAGTAACTGAATACTATCACCTTAACTATATTTTTAAAAACCACTATTCTTATTTTATACAAATATATACTTTTAAATGTTTTAAAAATCGTTATAAATGCTCTTGAGATGGGAAGCGAGGTTTATTAAAATAGATAAGATTTTAGTAGAAGGTCTTATAGTGTATTATGAGAAATTAAACAAAATCTTAAGTATAAGATAAGCGAACTTTCGAAAAGTGAAATTAAATTCACAAGGAAGTAGAAGAGAAACTGGAATTTTAAATAACCGTAAATGGCTTTGGAAATGTTAAAAGAAATTGACTAAGTAATTCTGAGAGTTATAGAATTCGTGTGAAATGAGCTTGAAATTTATAAATAAAGTTGTAAATGATTTTTGAGAAAAGAAAAAGAAATTAACAGAAGGTTTTTCTAAGTGTCGAATATAAAATGAAGTGAGAAAAATATTCTAAGTATTGGGAAATGGTTAAGAATTTGTTCCGTAAGAATAAAAAGAGATTTGAAAATTATTTTCAAAAAGTGAAGTATGAAAATAATAACACATGGAGGTATTTTGAGATGATTAATTTAGAGAGTTATTTAAGGCCTGATGGTTGCTTGTGAATGTTATTTGATAGTTAAATAACCGACTATTAATATTGGCCAATGCATTGATCGTTCGAAGAGACTGGGATTGGATTTCCTTCATTACAACATGATAGGGGGTTCTCGCTTCGTGTTTGGTGGCGAGCGGGAGACTCTTACCCCTACATATCCCTGATGGGTTGGCTGCGGATGTCGAGAGGCTGGCCGTAAAAGAAAATTCGAGGTACCTCTGTATGCCACGGTGGGGCCGGGATGGTTGAAAAGCCTACCGGTCGTCGCTGCCACGAGTCGCTACAGTTGGTATCAGAGCTGGAGGTTAAGCGAGAACATTGGCTCTGGTGGGGATTACTCATTAAAGATAGAGTCAGTAGTACTCTTGAATGAGTTAGTGTATTAATAGATATGAGCGCATATTTTTTAGTGAATAAAAATATTTTAAAATTATGTTGACTTATTGGTTGAGTGGTATATAAATTCTTGTCGAGTAGGGGGACGCCGCTATTTCGATAGGAGTTTATAAACATTTGAACACAATAAACTGAAACGATATGGTTTTGAAATGTGTGAATGAAATAATTTTACCCAAAAATATATTTTGATATAAAAGAAATAATTTTCTAAAATTATTATAATATATTAAGAGTGTTTGGATGATAATATTATAATCGAAATAAAATTATAAAATTGAAATGGTTATATATATTTATAAGTGGATAGCAATTGTATAAGTATTGATTATACAATTGGATTAAAAACTAAAATTTGATTAAAACCAGAGTTTGAAACATTAAATTGCGGAGGTTTTTGGTATTGTTTTCCAAAGAGTTTGAAAATAAACAATAGCAATATTAGTTCTGAAAGGATTTTGAACAAAAAAATGGTTTAATGGATTTTGAGGGATATATGGCACTGAACTCACTACAGTCAGCGAAAAATAATCCTGGTGATGATTGCGCAGCATCATTAGTATTCATTTTTGAGTTTCTAATGTGGCGGATTGCTACCAGTGTGGTTTGATATGGGGATTTTTGGAAGAACAAGTTTTGTTTGGAAATTCCAAAGAGAATTTGTTCGGAAAAAAAATAAAAAGGGGAAAAGTTAAAATGGAATTTAACTTAGATTAAGTTGAAGAAATTAAAATTTTGGAATTTAAGTGATTGTGCTTTGAATGAAATAAGTTAGTGAAGTAGACGAGTTAAACGAATAAAATAGGGAAGTGAATGGATTGAATGGAAAGTTAAATTGGAGTAAGAAAATAAGAATCATATTGGATTTAACTTAAAACTAGATGAAGTTGAATTGAAAATAGAATTTGATTGAAATGAAATTGAATTGAGCTGAATGAATTGAATTCTTACTTAATTAAACTCAAATGAATTGTCAGAACTAAAGAGAATGGAATGAAATTAAATTTAGCGTAAGCTAAGTTAGATAAAAAATTAAAGTTTATGAAATAAAAGATGCTTGGACTATAAATAAATTAATAGTCCCGAGTTGAAATAAAATGGTTTGATATTTTGGAAAATGAAAGAAAATCCAAACTTGAATTATAAAATAAATTCGAACTCAAGAAAATTTAATGAAGTGATGTTTGAAAATCAAATATTGATATAAGAAATGGTAAGTGAACTAATTATACATAATCAATTAGTTGATGAATACGGAAATGGAACCTAATTTGGATAAATAAAATTTGAATTGTGAATTAATAATGGAAATTGAAAATGGAACCCGAGTTGTAAATAAAATTCAACTTGGATTGTTAGAGAATTAAATATAATTTGAATCGTTGCTGAATATAATGGAATTGGATTAAAATAGAAAGGGTTTGAGTTGCAAATAAAATCCATTTGGGGTGCAAAATAATTGAAATGGCCTTGTAATTAAATAAATTCGGAAATTGTGACAGCCCGCAAATCCGTACCCCTTGAATCAACATTATTCTACCCTAATTGACTCAAGTGGAACAGAAATACGAACCATTGAGGTTAAAAGAAAAGAGATAGAAGAAGAAGAAACTAAACAATATCAGAATCTCACAGTCGCAGCGGAATAAAATATAATAGCAACTATATATCTTTACACAAAATGAAATCTATAACTGTTTATACAACATATCATCAGAGTAATTCATACATCAATCATCACATAACAGACATACCATACAACATAGCAACGGATATATATATAGGTACATATAATACGTCTCGAACTCCAGCTCCTCTCCTGCTCCATAGCAACCTATCCTGAACATATAATACTCGGTCTGACCCGAGCATTATAATGAAATAACACCCGAGTCAGTCTGGCATACCAGCTGATAATAATGCACACAATTGATTATTAAAGTTTCAAAAATCCTTTTGAAAACAAAAGCATCTCGTAAGACCACGCCACAAATAAACATGTCGGGTTTTTACCTTACGATAGCTAAAACACTTTTTATAGAAAATCCTCTGATATTATAATAGTGTCTATTTACAAATACTTATAAAATAGCCGAAATTGTTACATCTATTAAATTCCAGCTACTAGCCACCGAAGTGGGTAATACAAACAAAACTCGTAAAAGGCTCGTAGGGAAAAATGGATTTCCAACAATGACTAGGCACTGGGGTACCACCTGTCACAGTACGTGGTCTAGATCACAGTACCGAGGACTACTCCCTTCGTCCCCTGCAACACAAGACCGGAATCACCTATGGGCAATTCCGAATAAGATCACCCCGCGGTTGGGATCAGCAACCGCACCACTAAGCCGAAATAAAAAGGAACCTCTAGACAGGGATGACCTTACTCTCCAGTGGGGGCTACCCACGAAGCCTTGCTGCATATCCCCTGATTTTCAGTCATTCCCGGTTGATGAGGCTTGAGGTTTAACGTTACCTTTAGAACGTTTCCACTTAGAATGCCCATCGTCCGCTGACGATGTCACGAAAGCATTCGTCCATACAAGTCCGTCCCGGGTTCGAACGGAACCGAAGGCACTATTCCTACTACATCCATTTTGGAAATATCCTCAGGATTAGTAGCGACTAGCCCTTGCACTTCACTGCTCCATCTTCGACTCCGAACACGTTTTATCACACGAAAACGTACAAACCGGATCGAAGTGGTTTTCGAGAAATAAATCTCGATCCCGGTCTCTTCGAAACGATCAACGCATTTGTCCAATATTGATAGTCGGTGATTTAACTATCAATTAATATGCATAAACATCCATAGCATCCATCACACAATAAATAATATTCCTTATTATTTATTTACTTCAAATATCTTTAAAAGATATATTTCAAATTTTCAAATCCCATTTGAAAACAACTCCCAAAATTCCTCCTTTATAAGGTAAATCATTTACCATATATTCCCATTGGAATAGCCAAGTTCAAAACAATTTAGATTTAAAATAATTAAAACATTTCATTCTAAAATATACTTAAAATAGGTAAATTTATTACTAATTATATACTCAAGATATAATTTCAAGTATATAAACCAAAACCAATTTATAAGATATAACTTGATTTAAAATAAGGTTTTAGTTAAACTATATTTTACAAATAGAGTCGTAAAAAGATTAATACTTATTTCAATAAACTTAGGTCAAAACTAGCTTTTTAAAATAATCCATTTGTAAACATAATTATTAAGATATTCATAAATTTTACTATTGCTAATTTATAAATAATAACTTTAAAATAATAATTTTCAAAACATTCTTTAAAACTGGTTTAAGATTTTAAAACTTCCTTTTTATAAAACCAATTTAAAACTCGAACTTGGTTTTTTCCCAAGGAAATCTCATTTCTACTAAATCATCACAGAAATCCTTCTCACGATTTCTGTCCAATTATTTCAATTTAGTTTTATATTTTAATAACATAAATTATTTTCCCAAATTTTCAACTAATAACATTTATCTTTGATTACCATTCCAGATTTTACAACTTTCAATTTCCATTTTTAAATAGATTTTAGATTTTAATCTTTTTAAATCCATTATTTAACAATACCTTTTATTTCTCTAAAATTCAATTTTATCCATTTACAATTAATTATGGATTTATAATTTATTTAGAAATATTCCAATACTATTTCATTTCAGTTTTCCCATCCAACAGATTATAATTTTATATTCTTTCAAATTTCATATTTATTAATTTTCTTAGTTTCTTTTGAAACCCAATTAAATTCCTTTAAAATTTAAACTCCAAATTCTTTTAAAATTAACATTCTGAGTTTTATAGTTAATATCACAATATCACAATGCAATTCAATTCCAAATTTATCAATCACAATATATAACAGACATCATTACCAATTATAAAAATAATACTACATTGTGAGGAATCCAGTTGGATCCCTCCAACCTGTTTCCCCTGCATCCACAAATATTAGCACAACAGTATATATATCAATTCAATTTGATAATAACTAACATATACAGCTAAACATCCAAACAACCAATCAATACTAACTGTCTACTTTACTAGTATCCAGATGTGAGTGAGAATAACTCACCTTGAGTTTCGGCGAGCGTTCGAAATTCAAATTAAATCGAACGACGTTCGATTTAACCTAAATTTCTACTTGCCCGGAATGACTCCGGATCTGTACCATCGCGTAGCACTCGTCTCTGCGATTCCGGCGCTACCAAGTTCGCCAATTTCTGATTCCATATGAACAAGTTATTAAATTTTAAAGTTTTGAATTCGAATTTCAAACAATTTTTTTTTTTTTTTATATACCAACGAATATGCGGCCGTCCCTCTTCCTTTCCCCCTCTTCTCGTTCGCACGCAAAGCTACAGGAGCATGAACCCAAACCCGCGACCCTAGTGCTTGATGTCGCGCCCAAATCGCTCGCCTTCATGTCGATCCAAGGTTGCCACGGCGATGCCCATGGCGAAGCTCACCCACGGCCCAAGGGGCTTCGAGCTCGGCTGCTCCAAATGCCCAGGAAACGAGGACGAACGGCTGCTGTTCAAACTCCACTTTCTCTCACCTCGTCGCTCGAAATTCGATCGCCACCGCACAACTTGCAGAGCTCCGAGAGCTTGTCGACTTTCTAGTTGGAAGTCTTAGCGATTGCTTGACGGATTGCTTGCAAATTGGAAGATAAAATCGATAGTTTTCGACCATTGAATAGGTTAGAACGGCGGCCGGAACATAAAGGCTAGGGTTTAGAGAAAAGTTAATATATATAATGGTTTTTAATATTATTTTATTAATATAATTTCCTAATTTAACAATTGATGCAAACGAACTCTAATTCTCGCGTTCTGACAGGCTACCCTAAGGTTTTTCGGCGTTCTGGACACAATGGAATAGGTTTCGTAAGCTAATTCGGTCGTATGCACGAGTTACGGAATTAAACGTTCAATTTGAAATTAAATCGATTAAAACGATTTCGACACGTTTCGAGCTGCCGGGGTCAAACGACAACTCCGATTGCTACGAAAATTGAAATCCGATAATAACTAACTATTACGGATCCCATGAAACTGGTTTCGTCAAATTCCGAGACTGTGCCCCGGAAGGCTATTTTAACTCGTCTATTTAATTAAGCGATTTTCGAAATTATCGAAATCACTCAAAATTTCCACTTTTAAAATTTTATTAACTTGAAAATAATTCATATTGAATTTATAATCACAATAGAAATCATTCTGGCTCATTCTGGACTTAAATTGGATTAATTGCATTTTAACAATATTAAATTCATTTTAAATTAATATAAATTCCCAAATATTAATTTATCAACTTTAAAATTCTTCCAAAAATCCAATAATATAAATTATGTCCCATTGAACTTAAAAACACATTTAAACATCATTTTACAACCATTCACATTTAATTTTCCAAATTATCTAAATCCAATATTCAATTATTATTATCCAATTTCCAATTTAATTTCCCGTATTTGAAATTTTGACTAATTTTATTAACTTAACCAAAGTCATCTATCTCTAAATTCAAATTATAATTCATATTCAACATTTAAAATGAATTAAATGTTCAATTTGAATAGCTTAAAAATACGGGATGTTACAGAAATGAATTGAAAATGTGAGACAAATTTTAAAATGGAATGAATGAATTAACTAATTGAATTAAATTAGTAAAACAAAATGGAATTTGATTAGATGAGAATCAAATTAAAATGGAAATAGAATTTGTGCAAGAAATAAGTGGACTTAAGTAATGGAGTGAAATAACTTAAGCAAATAATTGAATGGAATCTCGGCTTAAGTGAAATAGATATTTAATATATAAGAATGAAAGTTGTCAAGCTTAATGGAATGGTTATTTAAAAACAATAACATGGAATATTTCTGAGTTAGATAAAGTAGGTTCTGAATATAATGAAAATAAGTATGAAATGAAGTTCAAGTGTAAGGATTGTGAATAAATTAGAAATGAGTCGGAATTAATTTGAAATAGTTACAAACTAAAATGAATATTCCATTAAGGGAATATCATCAAATTCGCATAGGATAAGGTTGACGTTTGACGAGATTAAATAAAATTCTAGAAATGGATAGAAGTAGATAAAATTGATTTCGGAATCGACTGGAATGAATATGAGTTCGTTTGGATTAAATATGAATTGAATGTAAGCAATTGAGTTGAAACCCATTTAAATTAAATGAAAATGGTATATGAATTTGTTGAAAGCAATTAGAATCAAAGTTGGAATCTTATAATTACTTATGAATATCCTTTAGTGTGCACTGCTTGTGTAACCCATGTATTTAACTATTGAAAATAAGTGAAATGTTATTGGATTTCATATATTTAGTGCTTACATGTCAAATTGAGTAAGTACAGGTCCTGGAAGGCCGTTTGGCAGGATATTGATCGCGCTAATTGCTAAAAAAATAAGTCACTTGCTTAAAAATGCTAAATAGAGGTACGCCTACGCAACAAAAGAAAGGAAATATAAAATATTGTTTTGTTTTTTGTTTTCCGACCATGGAGGTCGATGTTTATATATTTATCTCTCTTGTCAAATTGCAAAAGCTCCTTCGTACAAAGAAGACTCTACCAAAAAAATACGAAAATTTTGGGAGTTAGAAAATTTTTGGACAATTTTTCGTTAACGACAAATTGGAATTGAAATAAAGGATTTTGAAGTTAGAATTGAAATCCAATTGTTTTGGTAAAGGGAAAATGTTATAAAAGTGAATAACAAGTTTTCACTAAGTGGGTTGTTATGTTTTTGGGTTTGGGGCGTTCTTTCTACCTTAGAAATTTCAGGGAGGAAATTCTTTTACTGGGGGAGAAATGTAAAGACCTGGATTTTTCGACAATAAATTTGGAATATTTAATTGATTTTAAATATGCAGATGTTGGTTTTATACTTGAAATTCAAATATAACTATTTATTGGGTAATTAAATTATTGAACTTAATAATTGAAAAGTGGTTAAAATACTGAATCTTGAGTTTCTAGCTTGTTAAAAATATTTTAAAGGCTTGGAAAATTCACATTAATAGTACTGAAGACAATGCAACTTTAAAATTGAATTTAAAAGTGATCTGTTCAGTTTTAAAAATATATCGTTTAAATTGACTTTTAAAAATAGCCTTCTGAGAGGCAGTCTCGGAATTCGACGAAATCAGTTCCATTGGATCCATAATATTGTATAATTATCGGATTTCAAATTTCAGAGTGTTTGTAGTTATCGTGTGGCCGTACGGTATGTAAACGCGTTGAAAATTTATATCGAAATTTAATATAATAACTGGGTTCGAAAAATTATCTTCCTATACGATCAAATTAGGACCCGAAACCTTTTCCATTGTATTCGAAAAAGGGGTATAACATTACGAACGCCTAACGGCACGCCTCGATAGTGGTTCGCGTTTGTAAACTATGTAAATCGAGACAATTTGGTATTCTAAAATAAGAATGTATAAAATGTTGGGCAGTCAACTATTTTCCTTCTCCAATATCCCATTCTTTATCCATTCAAATATACAACCGATCAACATCACATCTTCTTCTTTTGCTTTCAATTAAATCCACAGCCGCTTTCTGCCCTTTTTAAAATCACGAATTTTCCCCTTCTTGTCTTCATAAGTTCAAACCCAAAAAAACAATGGCTGCAATTAAAAATTGTGCCCCTCTCTCTTTCTTTCAATCCATAATTTCTCGACCGAAAACAAAATCAATCGGAAACCCATAGCCTCATCTCATTTGAATCTTGAAAATGATTCGTATTAATCGTGTCTTCTTCCTTGTTTGAACTGCAGCGAGATCGATTCAATTGGTCGAAGGAGCCGACATCGAGTCGGGTGGAGATTATTGACTACTGGCAACGTACGTTGGCTAGTCACGGCTCCAGTCGTGGTTTCGAGTGGGATGGGTCGAGTGTGGTGGTGGAGGAGTGTCGAGGTCGGGAGCTGCACTGGTGAAGTCGCCGAGGATTATCGAGACGAGAAGCAGCGAGGGCGGAGAGCGTTGGTCGCGAGCGAGGTCTGATTTTTTGCTTGAGCTTGCTATTCTCGAAATTGCTGTGAGGTATTAGATAATTTGATTTTTAATTAAATTTAATATATATATATAGTAAGGTAAAGATTTTTTTAAAGGAAAAATGGAATGTTAAAAATCATATATATATACAGTAAAGAAATTACTGTTGTTATTTTAGAAAATAGAAAAATTATTTTTTCAACAGAAATATAAATACATTTATACAAATTTAAATATATATATATATAGGTAAAACAGAAAATATGTATATATAGTAAAGATTTTGAAAATAGAAAATTTATATTTTGAAAGGATTCATATAAATTAGATTTTTATGGAATCTATATAGATTATTTTATAAGTATATATGCAGTTTCAAAAAAAAAGAAGCAAATACTCATTTTAGATTTACTGTTTATCTTAAAATAATGGGTTTGGTAATTAAATAGTTCAATTTACTTATTTAATTATTTTAGTTACTAAAAGATTTTTTTTAAAGGGAAAATTATTAGTTTAAATTAAATAAATAAATTGTATTTAATTGTTCGATCAATTCAAATATTAATTAACCCTATAATGTTTATACAAGATCAAAATCGTGAAAACAAGCCGGATTGAAAATGTGCTGCAAATAAAATAATGGTGAGATTTTCTCACTCATTTGGATTGCCATGTTTAAAATTAAATGTTAAATTTAAATCATTGGATGTTTGGTTGAATTAGATAATTATTGTATGTTGGATATTATATATTGTAGTGTGTGTATATATATAATATATTGGAGTGATTGATATTCTCTCATTATATAGCGGATGAGACCATATATGCCCCGCATAATAGCGGATGACCCTATATACCATGATATCCCCTCGAAGTGGGATTGGTATATTATTTATTTGCTAACATCTATGGATGCAGGAAAAAACAGGTTGGAGGGATCCAACTGGATTCCTCAAAAATATTTATTGTTTTCATATGTGTGTGTGTGTGTGTGTGTATATTGATATATGATATGATGGATAAATTGATATGGATTGTGTGAATTGAACTGTTAAATGTTAAATAGGCTGGGAATTGAATTTGGTAAATTTTAAATACCATAAATAATTAAATTGAAGGGGTTTAAAAAGGAATTTTGAAAAGAAATTATGTATACTTAAAATTAGATTTATCAAAGAAAGGAATTAAGTAAATTAAAAATATGTTGGCCTGAGTTATACTTAACTATTTGTTAATGCGTTTAAGTAAAGACTTGAAATTAATATTATATACTAAGGGCTTGAAGAGAAAATGGAATCGACAAATAGTTTTGAAATAAAAATGACATTTTATTAAAGGAAGATTTTAAAATGGACTTCTAAATAAAATTGTTTTTATAAATAAATGTTAAAAATGAAAGGAGTTTATAAATGAGATAAGGTGATAATTAGATATGTGGAAAATATAAGTAAATGGTGAGAACTTATATCGAGCAACGGGAATAGTTTGAAAGAAATAGTGGAATATATTTCAAATAAGAGAAATGGTGATTAATTTAAATATAGCCGATCGAATTGGTAAATATTGGTAGCTGAATATTATCACCTTAACTATATTTTTAAAAACCATTATTCTTATTTTATATAAGTATATGCTTTTAAATGTGTTAAAATTTGTTATAAATCCTCTTGAGATGGGAAGCGAGGTTTATTAAAACAGATAAGATTTTAGTATAAGGTCTTATAATGTATAATGAGAACTTAAATAAAATCTTAAGTATAAGATAAGCGAACTTTCGGAAGGTGAAATAAAATTCACAAAGAAGTAGAAGTGAAACTGGAATTTTAAACAACCATAATGGCTTTGGAAATGTTAAAGGAAATTGACCAAGTAATTCTGGGAGTTATAGAACTCGTGTGAAATGAGTTTGAAACTTACAAATAAAGTTGTAAATGATTTTTGAGAAAAGAAAAAGCAAATAAGAGAAAGGTTTTCTAAGTGTCGAATATAAAATGAAGTGAGAAAAATACTCTAAGTATTGGGCAAAGGTTAGGAATTTTTCCTTAAGAATAAAAAGAGATCTGAAAACTATTTTCAAAATGTGAAGTATGAAAATAATAACATGTGAAGATGTTTTGAGATGATTAATTTGGAGAATTATTTAAGGCCTGATGGTTGCTTGTGAATGTTATTTGATAGTTAAATAACCGACTATCAATATTGGCCAATGCGCCGATCGTTTCGTAGAGACCGGGATCGGATATGATTATTCGAAAACCACATCGATCCGGTTTGAATGTTTGCGAATGAAGACCATGAAGGTGATGAAGGCGGTGATTTGATTTGTCTAGACCCAGGGCAACTTGTATGGACAAATGCTATCAGAACATCGTCAGGAGGACGATGAGCATTCTAAGTAAAAGTGTTCAAAAAGGTAACGCATAGCGTCAAGCCTCCTCAACCGAGAATGGCTAAAACAGGGAAAGTGCAGCAAGGCTAAGTGTGTAGCACCCAAATAGGGCAAGATTTCCCTGTCTAGATGTTCCTTTTTATTCGGCTTAGTGGGCGGTTGCTGATCCCAACTGCGGGATGATCTTATTTGGATTATCCAGTAAGGGGCAGCTCTGGTCTTGTGTTGCAGGAGATCGGATGTGGTCCTCGATACTCTGATATAGACCAGGTACTGTGATGGGCGGTACCCCAGTTGTCGTTGCCATTGTATGGAAACACAATCTCTAATAAGTGTCTTCAGACTTGTTTGTTTACCTATTATGCTGGAATTTAATGAATGTAACAATTTCGGCTATTTGAATAAGTATTTGTACTTAGACACTATTATAATATCAGAGGATTTGATATAAAATGTTTTGGTTATCATAAGATAAAAACCAGGCATGTTTATTTGTGGCGTGTTCTTACATGATACTTTGATTTCAAAGGATTTTAGAAACTTTAATAATCCAATTGAGTGTGTTTTTTCACGCTGGTTTTCCAGACGGACACGGGTGTTGTTTTATTATGATACTCGGGTCAGACTGAGTATAACAGATCCAGGTTAATATGTTATGGAGCTCAAGAGGCTAGCTGGATGACAGAAACGCGTCTCTCGTACTTGGTTATTATTATTCCGCTGTGTAAGGACAGGTGTAGGTTTTCTAAAGTGGTGAATGATTTTTGTACTCTGATAATGGTATGTATATACGATAGTACAGATTTCTTTGTTTTTAAAGCTATTAATATATATTATATTTTGTTCCGCTACGATTGTGAGATTCTGATGTTGTTTTCTATTTTCTCCTTCTACCTCTTTCTTTTTCTTTACCCTAGTTATTCGCTCTTTCTTACACTTTGGGTTGAACGAGGAAGAATTATTATGAACTTAAGGGGTACGGAACCGCGGGTCACTATAAATTTTTTATTTATGGAAATTAAAAACACACTTTCCTATTGCAAGGCATGTTTGGGGAGACAAAGTGTTAACTCGCCTTTTTGAAAGACAGTACATTGGCGGATTTAACCCAACAGATTTCATGATCATCAAGGCAGAAAGCCATGAGAGATGGTTACCAGGATTAGAGATTGATTATATTTTAAACTACGGACTATATTTGAGTGGATTCGGATGGGTAGCACTCAAAAATGGTTAAGTATGGAAAAAGCACTCCACATAGGGGAGGGAACGGGCTGAAATATCCACTTTACAAAAAGGGATCAGAATAGAGAGATTGGAGTAGAGGGATCAGATTGTACAGGTTGCAAACAACAAAACTCAATGATAATCACTCCATAATTCAACAACCTCATGAAAGATTGAAGTGAAACTTTAGGAAAAAATAAAGGGACCCTACGGAGTCTAACCTAGGGATCGCACATCAAATGGAGCAGTTAGGTAGGATCGGCCCTCTTCCCTGTGAAGGATCAGCTATATTGAAGTTCATATCAATGATTGGTCAATAACTCAAATTCTACAAACCAAACCAACATGAAATTTAGAGGGGAAGTACATTACAACACGAGGACGCATCATAAGGATTTCACCCCGTAAATTCCCCAAAATAGGGATCGGCCTTGATCCCTACTATGGGCTCCAGTGGGGTCAAATTTTCTAGGCAGGCTCTTCTTGGCTTCTGGGTTCCAGATCCGGGTTTTAAGAGAGATATTTTCACGTCTTCTCCTATAAATACAGCGGACATGGCATTAGCAAAGGGATCTTGTTTCTGCTTCATCTCTCTTCTACCTATGCCATACTTTTCCATTTTTATTTTGGGATTTCATGGATTTGTAATTATAACAGCAGTATAAACAAATAAAGGATTACTTTGAAGTGGACATAGGCTGGAGTTAGCCTAACAAGTATAAATATATGTCTTTCTTAACTTGCTTTCTTATTGTTTTAATTTTGTTTTTCATTTATTTCTCTTCGTATTTCTGTGATTGGATTGGGTATTGGTGCTTTCACATACAAATGGGTGTCGGTGGCCATTTTTGACGCTAACAACTAAGAACTATTTGATAATCTAAAAAATATAAAAAAGGAAATCCATACCTGAAAAAATGGAATTGGAAATGAGGAACTCTACTCCTTCCCTTCGGATTTATAACTTTAGGGAGCACTGTCTTTTTGAGGAGAATCCTTCCTCAAAGGATTAGGGATATTGGTGACCTTTATGTCTTAAACTGTTGAGTCCAGGTTAATGTCTCTTTATCCATCCTTTCATCTTGCGTTCCAGGGTGACACTTCCCATCACCACAACGTTTATTGTCATTGTTACCATTATCATCATCACCACCACCATCATGATCATCATCACCTTTATCATCATTATCTTCCTCCCCATCAGACTTTATTTCTTTATCAATCGAAGGATTGTCAAATGTAGCTATTTTTCAGCATCAATTTCCTCTTCAGCAGGAAATTCTTCCTGAAGAGTCTTCTTGTCCTTCTTTATCCTAAGACTAAACTTTCTTTTAAACTTCTCACTCCAATATGGAAGGGATAGAAAGTCCAAGTCTAGGCATTTTAAGATATATTATCATACGCCACAAACAACGCATATTCATAACATTTTTCAGTGATTTTAGGAAGAGCGTTATTGAGAAATAAATAACATTCTTCTTAGCATCACTAATAATATTATTTGAATATGCTAGGATGTTGGTCTTCCTCTGCAGTCTATCTTCTAATGATTTGTTCTTCTTAGCTATCTTGGACTTTTCTTCGATCACCTTCAAGATATCTATTTTGAATTTATTAGCCTTCTCAATGTCTTCCTTTAAGTTTTTCACTTCTGCTTCCAACGGTTGCCTAGCTTTATTTACCTTATCAAGAGAGGAAGCGAGTTTATTTATTTCAAGAACAACCTCATCTGTTGTCGTTGTGACATCAAACATACCATTGTTAAGCAAAGAGATTTTTCCTTTAAGCTTAGCCACTTTTTCTGAAGGCCCTTGAGAAGCTTCTCGGAAGAGAAAGATATGCTCTCTTCCACCTAGATATATAATAAGTCTAAGTCATAATGGGCTCTATAAATTTGAATTAACTAAATAAACAGCAATACATACCAATATATGCTATTTACGAATGATGAAAAGGTTATCATTATAATAAGTTGGAGACTACGATGATCCAAGAGAAGTAATGGAAGGAGATTGAAGGTTCATAAAAATTCATCATAGGAGGCTAAGCTTGAGCCTTTGAAGGAAGAGGATCATCTGGAGAAAGAAACAGACCAAGATCAGCGCATATGCGACTGATGGCGGTGGGAGAGGTGGGAAAAATAATATTTAGAAGGGGTTCATGAGTCTAAGCCTCTTTTGGTTACTTCAAAGCTTTATCCAAATTCATCGCTCTAAGACTCGAATCGATGTTTATATATTCCTACTTGTCCATGGTAACAGGAGGGAAGTCATCCACAAGTTTGGGCCATTTACTTTGAGAAGGAGGAGGAAAATCAATAAGAACATCATTGCTTGTTTCCTCTTCTTCTAACACTTCAATGGCCTTAGCAATGGAGTCTTTAATAGAAATGGGTTTGCTCAATTGAGATGAAGTAGAAGCTTCATCTTTATTCTTCCATTTTTTAGGAACATCATCTTTAACCCTTTCTTCTTTAGAAGCAACGACAAGGGCAGATGAACCTAAAACGAAAATAGAAGCTAATAAAATAATAACATTAGGAATTCAATATAATCTATATTGAAAATTACCGATAGGCTCAAGTAAAGTTGGAGAAGAGGTGGAGAAAACTTTTCAGTTTTTGGTAACAAATAATAGTTTCCCTCGAGCATTTCATTTCATCATTGGGGGTCTTATATGTATTATATAGTTATCTTGGATCAGCAAGTATTGACAGAGACCCGCTTCCATCAAAAATGTAAGTATATCACCCCTGCTCTCAGATGTAGCATTGCACAGTTTCACTATCAATAAGGCTTGACTATTTAGGAGCCAGATCTAAAAGGAAATACCTATTGTAAGAAGGTAATGAATATGACATAGGTAATAGGAAATAGAAACTTACTCGCAAAGAAAAAGTCCCTCTATCCCAAAGTAGCATTTGATGTAGAAGAATTGAGTCTCCTAGTTCTGGTTTTGTTGATAGCATTGGCAACTTAACTCCTTGGGAGGGGATGAATGCGATACAGTGAGTTACTCAACTGCTCACTGAGTTTTGTAGGGCAAGCTATGTAATGAAGAACTTTAGAATTTAAGAAGGGAAGTTAAACCTCCTTGGTAAGAAGCTCCAAGCAAATTAAGTAAATATATGAGTTCGGAGATGATTAGATTGGAGCAATATTCAGGTGTTCGGGAATCTTAAGATAAAGCCTGGAAAAGAAAGATACATTGAATGCCATATACGGATTAGACTGAAGACGAAAAACTCTTCTAGAGGGTTATCGATTCTGTCGAAAGGACCGATAGGAATAGCTTCTATGCATACAATTCCAAATTGCTTAAGGATGGAATCAACCTTTTCTTCGGTAGTGATGAATGACTGTTAAGAAGATTATCCACTTTCTTAAAAGTAAGAGAAGCTTTTGAGCTCTTAGAGGCCTTCTTAACTGCTTTTGTGATTGATTTTTTAACCTTTCATTTGCTTGCTAAGTGATATTACACCAAATTAGAAATATGACTGTTAGAACAATCATAATAAGTTTATACATGCTAAAACAATGGGTAATAAATTGATTCATATGATATCTAGAATCATAATACGAGAATGATAAAGGATTAGAAACCAACATAAAACTTACAACAAGTCGTTGACTATTGGATAGTCAATGTTAACTCCATAGAGTACTTAAGCTTTTGGTCAAACAAAAAGTATCTGAGAAAAATGTTCAAGCAATAATATGAAAGTAAATTTATAATGGTATAAAATTAAATCATCCTAAATATAACTTAAGTGTCTTGATTAAATCAATGAAATTATAAATCAAGGTCGAGCGATGTATCTGTAGCACTATTGAAAGCTATAATGCAATGTCGCAATAGTGCTCAATATTGAAATAAGAATTAGCCGACATCGATAAGTAATGCCAAAAGAGTTGATAAATCGATGTCGAAATATTTTATATAAATAAAAAAAAAAAATTGTAGAGTGTAAATAACCTATGAGTGTATTACAATAATTGTGTTACAAAATGAATGCGACATTGACAAAGTGTAGTATAAATAGCGTTAATAAAATACGGCATAGAACCAATACGGCATAAAATTTGTGCAATATTAATTAAACATGCCATAGAGTTAGTGTGGTATGAAGTTAATGCAACATTGATTAGATGTGGAATAGAGTCAATATGGCATATGATATGGAACCAAAGCATTATAAAGACAATGTGACATTAATAAAGCATGATATAAAATGTGTGACATGAATAATATATTATATCTACTAAGTCAATGTCACGCCTTTTATTTTTATTATTTGGATATAAGTATCTCGCACCATAATAATTTCCAACTACTAAGCAATGAAATAATGTGCCAATTTGGACAATTAAGAAAAACGATATCGAGTAACAGGTCTAATAATTTTTTCGATAAAAATACTCAGGTTTCCAAATCGGTGTCACCCAATATTGATTAATCAAACAGATCATCTGAGTAATAAAGAAATTCATTGCTAATTCAATTGATAAGCATAACTATTTATTAATTTAACTGAAAACATAAAGATTAACAATTCTGATCTAATACCAATACCTAAGCATCAATTTGGATTCAGAACTCCCAAATCAAACCATACGCTTATATGAATAAAAGCTTGAAATTAAACGTGCTGTAACGAAATAAAATTCTACCTTGATTTTAGCGTTGGTATCTGAACATTGAGATATTTGAGAAAATTTATAGAAATTAATCTTGTTTGCCTGAGCTTTGAGTTACAGGTAGAAGAAAGATGAAGAGAACGCTTCAGTATTTATAGAAGAAGAGGAAGAAGAACATGCATCATTGATCAATTTGAATGGACCGCCTGATTTACTTGAAATACCAAGCGGCAAAGGTTGATGCCGAAATTATTAACCTGAAAAGTTAACGCATCCATTACACAAGAGGGGCAAATGTTACTACCCATATCGATGTCAAGTTAATGCGTATGTCAATGTAGTCATGATTCTGCCTCAACAAACAATGCTGATGGAGTAATAATGAGCCAAAGCCAAAGATAAGAAGGATTATAATGTTGCTTCGCATCTATACCACTACTCCTCAATGTCACTCCTAATAAATAAGGGTTAGAATGCAATGAACCTGTGATGGTGTAACAACCTAGAATTTTGTCGTTTGATTTTGAATATTTAAATAATTTTAAATATTGAAATAATTATTTTTTAAAGTTCAATAACTTGGATTTAAATGTAGTGGTTATTTAAATATTTGAATTGTAAATTAAATATTTGAATGGTGAATTGAATATTAATTAAATGAAAAATAGCTTTATTTAATTCCTTTTAGTAAATAAATAATAATGGTAAATTTATTTTGTAAATTTATTTGCAAATAAATAGTTTGAATGAATAATACGAAAATGAATAATCAATAAATTGAATTTTTTGAATTTTTTTCATAATTTTTAATCTGGAAAATATTTAAATTGCTCTTTGATGATTTTTGACAAATGATAGTAGTATTGGAATTTCATAGAATAAAATAACCTATATGTTTTATCGTTGATTTATGACCGGTCATTTTTTTGTCACTACAAGAACACATGGCTATTTCGACGGCAAATAGCCGTCAGCTGCCGTCGGAAGCCGACGTTATAGCCGTCGGAATAGCGTACATGATTTTTGTCAACTTTCAATGGCGGCGACAACAATCTTTCGATGTCTTTCCGACGGATTCTAACAGAAAATATTGACGGTCTTCGACGATCAACGAGATACACGTGGATCCCCTCGTAACCTATAATTCATCGGTAGCCTTTGGAAAATTGTGACTCGTAAACCATTCGTAGCCGTCGGAAATCTGTGTTTATTTTTTTATTTCTGTGCCCATTCGACTCTCACCAAATCTACATATATATATATCAATATACTTCTCAACTCCATTCCACACAGATAAATCATATATATATATATAACAACTAACATCACATATTATACTGACAACAATATTAACCATAATCTCCAATATATACAAAATCATAAACTCCAATATATACAAAGTCAAGATCATAAACACCAATATATAAAAAATCAACCATCCAATATCCTCAAACATCTGATAAAACACTGGCCAATCAATTTCAAACATCAAACAACTCCACAAAATGTACCAAATCGATACCACACATCCAATCTCTCATTAGAGTGTATCAAACATACCAAAACAAATCATACTCACCAAATCTAAGTCAACATATACAACATCCATGCACAAACGCAGAAAAGCATACCTATCAAGAGTCGTCCGCGCCTCCGAAAGCACCAAACGACGAAGGAAATGAACCATGTTGCTGCACGTACCTCGGCAAGCGCTGATTCAACTTCTCAACCTTTATAGCATGAAGACGGACCTTCTTCTGCAGCTGCTCGACCATGGCTCTCAGCTCTTTTTACTCGGCTTTGTCCTGCTCCTTTCGCTACGCTTGCCCTAGCCTACGAACGGAAAAAACAGTTATAGAACTTTTCAATGACTTTTATAACAGTCGTGTAACTTTTATAAGATAGTTTGTTTTTATAAATTACCACTTGGTTTCCATAAAAAAACGCCGACTTCACTACGTCGGATCCATGATGGAGTTAAAAATAGCACCTTCATCCTTGCGCGTCAAGTCATCACGATCTGATCCCTCTAGCATCTATGCCCGTGCCTCTTGAAAATTTTGCTACTATGCCAAAAAAATTACAGTTGAAATTAACACAGTATTATTTTAATTCTTCAAAGCTAATTACTTAAACCAATCAATATTAATAACATATTCAAAATATGCATACGTATGCAGCTGTCTCCTTATCCTCATCTTCCCACGCGTATGTAAGTTTGATAGCTTCGTCCGTTTGCTTCATGGCATGGGTATGAGCAAATACTTTCATGCATATGTATGTCCTACCATATGCTCTCTCTGATCGGGTCAGGGATCTTACTCCATCGGGGCCAACAACCAGTCATCCTACTCATATATTCCTGCTCGGAGATACTAAGAACCACTCACAATGGCTCTAGCTCAAATCCCATGTGTTAAATTTGAAACATAGCTTTAGATTATTATATATATCGTACACAAAATATTTCTAATGGTATGCTACTATCCATCGGCTTTGGGTTGTAAATATACTACTGGTCGTGCTGCTAGCTCTGAAGGGCCAATTTCATTACCTTTATTCCCTCTTCGAGAAGAAGAGAGGGAATAATAGTGGGAAGAGCTATGACTTCAAAAAAAGACATGATACCTATCATGTACATATCAATTATTATGTCAGAACATATAATTCATAAAAAATATTAGAAAAGATAACATAATTGATGAGAAAAATGTAACATGAATAATCGCATGAATTACCTTATATTAAATTGTATATTAGCAATCTGTCCACGTCGTTTTCGGATTCGGACTCGGTTTCGTACTCTATATCGTTTTCCTCTGTAGTTTCAAATGCTTCTCCTATTACATTTGATTCATCATTTAGTGGTCCAAAATCTGTGTGGTCGTCCATTATTGTTATTTCAACAGTTTCCTCGATATGTGCTTGATAGGCTTGTTCGTTTGGAATATTCTTTCCATTAAACATAAATCTTGCTTTCATTTTAAAAATCGCCGACCAGTCTGCTTTACCCCTTTTTAGAGATGGATAAGGAGTATAATAAACTTGTAGGACTTGTTTGGCTAATACAAAAGGATCGTAATTTTGATAATGCGAGATATGTTTTATTTCTATAAGATTACAATTTGGATGCACGATAACTCTAGAACTTGGAACATTACTGAATCAGTTGCATCTATAAAAAAAAACTTCCTCCGCAGGTCTAGTGAAGTATGTCAACAAAACCTAGGTTAACATGCCATAAAAATCATTTATATGATCATTTGGATCATCAATACCTTTGACAAATAAGCTAGTACTGTTAGTTAATTTTTTAGCACCATATTCTTTGGTGTTGAATTTATATCCATTAACGAAGAATATATGATATGTCTTAAAAAAAAATTGATCCCATCGCTAGGTGTTTTAATCCTTCATCGACCATAAAATTTATTAGATCATAAACGTAGTTCAAAAACGAAGTAGCAAAATATTTGCTTATATCGTCGCTTGGATGTTTTGGTTCATAAATACTACAAACATAGATAATATATTGCATTATAATTAATGTACACGTATAGTACTAAATTAAATAAATATATCTAGACTCATAATTTAATATTACCTAATAAATGGTACAACTCCAGTACAATTAAGAAAAATATATGTGTGTACTACATGGTAATCTTTATCGTCTAACCATACTTCCACACATTTTCCAATAGGTCGACCATGTTGTCTAAAAATAGATAACATTGCCTCCGAAGAACAATCTTGTTCAATTACTTCATTATTATGTGTAGCACTTTCAAATGATAAGTTCACATGATTATTAAAATAACAAGAAAAAAAGAATGAAGCTTCTTCTTTGATATATGATTTGCAAATTGAACCTTCAACTCGAGCTTTTTGCCTCACTTTTTTCTTTAAATGATTTAAGTACCAAATATAAAATATTTCAATTCAAAAATAACTTATATATATGTAATTAAAAAAATATTTACCATACTCGATATTCCCTCGAATGGATACATTCATCCATATTGCACAGGACCTCAAAGATGTGATTCATATGGAAGATGAACAGGTAAATGCTCCATTACATTAAATAAATCTGGACGAAATATTTGCTCCAATTTGGAAAGCAGTATAGGGGTTTCTTCCTTAAGTTTACGTAGACGATCAACTTTTAACGTAATTGAACAAAGTTTCTTATAAAACAAACTAAGTTCCATTACAACCTTCCAAACTTTTCTAGGCAACGGTTTTCTGAAAACGACGGGCAACAAAGTTTCCATCATTATATGACAATCATTTCTTTTCATCCCACTTAGTCTCTTGTTCTTATAGTCGACACATCTACGAAGATTAGAGGAAATCCCATCCAGAAATCATAATCCTTCCATCCATTTTAACAGTACTTTAACTTTGTTATTGTCTAACTCATAACATGCTTTGGGTTTTTTAGTGTCATTTGGCTTGGTATGTAGCTCAGGACAGTTACAAATTTCTTCTATATCACGTCTTGATTTCAAATCGTCCTTAGTCTTGCCCTTATCATTCAAAACTGTATTAAACAGATTATTAAATAAGTTTTTCTCGTTATGTTACACGTCAATGTTTAGACGGATTAGAAGATTTTTCCATTAGGGAAACTTCTAAAATATACTTTGTTTGCAGCAATTATGAATCGTCTATTTACCTTGAATTTCAATTTGTTGTCTAGTTTCATTTATCTTTGGATAATCCTTTACAACTTCATATATATCTTCGCTTGACAAAATTGTTAGTGATCGCAAAGTTTTATGTCTATTAGTTGTGAAGTTTTTTATCTCTCCTAAATGGATGATTACTATGGAGAAAACACCGATGACAATCAAACCATGAAATTTTCTTCACATTTGATAAAGAAAATGCTCATGTTTCTTCCATACGATAAGGACATGCTAAACGATCGGTTGTACTCCAACCCGAAAGCATTGCATATGTAGAAAAATCGCTAATAGTCCACAACAAAGAAGAAAATATCTGAATTTCTTTTTGATACGTCATATGTTTCAACTCCTTCGTATCATAATGTTTTCAACTCTTCGATTAACGGTTGTACGTAAACATCGATTCCCTGTGTCAGATCCTCTGGGCCAGAGACGATAATTGTGAGAAACATATATGGAGTTTTCATGCACATCAACAGAGTTAGATTGTAAGGTGTAACGATTATTGGCCAAGATGAAAAACTGGAAAAACGGTGAAAATCCATCCGGACATAAAACAAGCCTAACGATGTGGCTCTGTGTTGCGAAAGTGTGATATTTCCTATCTAAATGATTCCATGCTTCTTCATTAGCTCGGTGTGTTAACGTACCTTCTTCATATGTTCTCATATTGTGTCATCGCATATGATGCGCTATTACAGATGATGCTTATAATCTTTGAAGTATAGGAGTGACAGCAAAGTCATGCGTGGTACTTCATTTTTTTTTTTTTGATTTGTATCTTTCCTGGTTACATATTCTGCATATCCTAAGATAGATGTCTTCTTTCCAAAACAATAGGCAACCATTTAAACATGTATCTATTTTTTGATACGGTAAACCGATTTTACTTCACAATGATTTTCACACATTAAATTATCGGATGGCATATGCCGTTTAGAGCTTATACAACAGCTGTAAATCCGGTTCTGTGAGGTTGTATTTTGATTTCATCGCAACGTACTGTGCAATTACTGATAATTGAGTGCTGCTTGTACATCCATTCCATAAGGGTTTCTTAGCAGCATCTAATAAATCATATATTTTTTTGCTCCAACAATTGGTTCATCCTCCATGTTAACATCGTCATTATCAACTTCAACGGTAGGGAACATTGATCGTGCTACATCTTCAACCACTATCCTATGAGATTCTTCGTATTAATTTCATCACCAACCTCCTCCTATAAATGTTTTTGATTGGTGCTACAATTTCTCTATGACGATCCCACAACAAACAATTCGGCACGAAATCGTATTGGCTCAAATGAACTCTAACTATATCCAACATCAAATGCTTCAACAGTTTGCACCTACTACATGGACAACGAATTTCTTTGTCATTTCCTTTATTACTTAAAGCGAATTCAATAAACACACGTACCCATTACAAAAATGTTCACTTATTGAGCCTCCTATTTCCCTTCGTTGTTCATACATCCAGCTCCAATCGGCAAAATAGTTGACCATTTTTCCTACTTTAAAACCTATGATAGAAATTAAAATTAGTATTAATTATATAATTTTATGGATTGACATTTTATTTTTTAGTTAAAACATATTTATTTATAATGTTATTGAATTTGCAAATTTGCACCTTTTTGCATCTTCTTGCACCTTTTTGCGCATTGAAATTGCTTTTGCGTCTTTTTGCACTTTCTTGCGCCTTGAATTGATTTTGCACCTTGAAATGAAAATAATATTAAAATTTTAGCTTTTGTATTATTTTTTGCTTTAATAATCAGTCATCCTACTTCTCATTACAAACACAATAGTAATTATATTTCATAAACCAATTCATCTTAAATGATTTCACAAAATTTCGATAGCATTTCCCCCAAGTTCCCTGTATCGTACACAAATGCATGTACACAAAGAACAAAAGGAAGTATTGTTGAAATTTTATAAACTGTTTAAATGAAATGATTTACGAAATGTAATTACATTATAGTGTTTGTAACTTGTCCAGTACAGAGTCAAATCCAACAAATATTATATCAGATGAATATAAATGTCTGTTTTATAATGAAAATGAATATCCATATAACAATCATATACAATACTAGTTAGACAAGGCCACAAACTCTCTAATGGATTTATAAAAAATAAAACACATTATGCACGTCTAATTTGTTCATAGATTATCAATATTAGCATTATATATCAACATTGTGCACGATTAGTTAATTATATAACATATATTAGCATTTGTACAATAGTTTATTCGTTTTTACTATTTTATTAAATATATACTATATTATGATTTTTACTATTTTGAAAATATATATTATTCATGTCTTCAAATTTAATGAATTACGATCGTATAGTATTATATTTTATTTAAAATAATATTAAACTATAGTATACACTTGTTTATATCATGCCACACAATATTGTACCAAACTTGATTTTTTATAAATGATTAAGGGTTTAACTATGATTAATATATTTTAATTATCGTTTTTAGAATTTTACAAACCATATATATAATCATTCACATCAATCCTAACTAACCAAATGCTAACCAAATGCTAGCTCAAATGCGCATATAGACTAAATAATCAACGTATATATACATTAATTGGTTAATGTAAATAAACTAATAAAATTATTAATTAGTGTTTAGGGTTTAGGAAATTCCTAATTAGGGTTTAGGGTTTATGTAAACAAACTAATCAAATTACCAATTAATTAATAAAAATAAACAATCAGTCAGCTATTATACACAACTATTATTACAATTTAACCCTAAATTAACAAATCAAAATCATTTAGGGTTTGGGAAAAAACTGATTTGGAGATGGATAGAGAGGCTAGAGTTGTTGGGAGTGATGATTGAAGATGTTGGAGATGCTTTGGAAGACGTGAGAGGCTGGCTGTCGCGAGGAGGAGGTGGAGGAGTTTGGGATTTTGATTGATTTGGGTGAAAGGGAGAAAATGAAGTAGCTCTCGCTAATCTGGACTGTAAACATGTTTATTTTCGATGGCTGTCGACGGCCACTGGCGGCAATATTTGTGTCAGTTTTTGATGGCGTGTAACGATTATTGTATTTTAATTATAGAAATGACACGAAGATGACGGGCTGTCGTTAGCCGTCGGAAGTGTGTTGTCGCTATATACCGTTACTCTTGTAATGAGTGCGTGATCAAATTTTTATTTCAGTTGTTCGCAGTCAATAGGCGAACGGAAAGTTGGATAGGAGAGTATCTCAAAATATTTTTCTTTATAACTTTTTAAAATCAAATCACATTCTAAATTTTGAACTTGAATTGATGTAACTTGATTTAGATCTAAGTTTTTGATTGAAATTTTAGATTTTCTTGAAAAAATTAATTTAACTTGTACAGAAGGCAATTGACCATTGACTTTAAAATCAAAAACTTTAAATACTTAAGTTTCTTCCATTCCCTTCTAAATCCACTTTCCCTCTTTCTCTCTTCAACTTCACTATACAGTGAACAAATCATCATTGCCGCATCTTTAAAAATTGAAATCAAATCCATTTCTCAATGAAAAATCTCAAAACCAAGTTCTTTGTAACTCTATGGAGTAGATCTTAAAATTTGTATGCATAGAGGAGAGTGTTGCATTGATTTGTATTCCTCGACTTTTTGACTGTTGACTTAGGGTTTGGATAGGTGGTGGCTATAAGCGGAGTCTAGTAAAATGGAGGTAGGATCATGATTATTGTGTTGAGGATTCCTTAAAGTTTGGGCATGTGCAGGGCCTAGATGCGAAATGCGTCATCGCATTAGCCCTATTCGTGTGCCTAGGTCGCGATGGAGTACGATGGACCAAGCTTAAAGAGGGTGGTGTGGTTGGGAGCTCGCAAGGAGTGGAGTTCGTTGGAAAATCGAGGGTCGATTTCTTGGAGAAATGATGGAGAATTTGGTGATGGAAGGTGGTGGCAATGTTGCACTACGTATCACTTGTACACGATCTTGTTCATAGGAGCAAGATGGATTAGTAAAAATGATCAAGGGTAATGAATATTCAATTAATTTATTAACTAATTTAATTAAATCGACGGCTTTTAAAATCAATATCTTGCTCTTACGAGATCGAATTTGGACATAATCGGTTGCATTGGACTCGTAGGAACGTTAGCTACGCGCTGAAATCTTTTTCGTCGATTTTGGAGCTAGTTAAATTTTGGACTAAAATCAAATGTCATTCAATTTTAGACCAAATTGGAACGTGAAAGCGTCAACTGGAACTTCAGTGAGTTTACTCACCTTTTAATAAATTATATAATATCCGTATTGCTATAAATTATTATTGAATGCTTTGATGATAGTTTATTGTCGTGTTTAATCATTTGTTTGGATTTAAATTACCGTTTAAAAATCAGATGTCCTAAATAATTATTGTGTTACTGGGAACAAAAAAAAGGGATGTCGAAGTGTATGTATGGAATAGGTCTTTACGGAACAATTCGAAATACACATATATATGTCTGGTTTATGGGGGACTTTTGAGGAGAGACCTTATGGGGTTTCTCGTCAATATTAATTTATTTATATTATGATGTTGTTATAATGTTTTTTGGTTGAAAATATTTATGACATACTGTTTGGTTGTCTAAGTGTCATTATCGTTATACCGTCATTTATGCAATATCATTCCCTCTAACCCTTGTTGTGTGTTAAACTTGAGCTTGTACTTCTACAGAATAAATGATCGGTCGTGTTTTATGCTTTGAAAATTGTTTAAACTAATTTTCAAATATTTTGCGAATCTTAAAATAACGGATAAGTGACGATTAAAAATTTATAAATGGAGTTATAAATTTACTTAATTATCTTTCAGGATAATTAATGATGTTTTAAATTTGTAAAGAATTATAAATTTGATTAATTATTTTTCGAGATAACTAATGTTGTTTGAAATTTATAAAATATTATAATTGGATTTAGTTATCTTTCAAGATAAATAATATTGTTTAAAATTTATCTAAAGGTTATTTACCTTAAATATCTGTAAATTATTTCCCAGCTTCATTTTTATTGACTATCGATTAGGTTTTCTTCTTTGTGTATCGTTTTTAGTCGAGGGATAGTGCAAGTTTGAAATTTCCATATATGATCATTTTGATTATTCCCAATAGTTGAATTATTGGCTATCGATTGGGCTTTCTTCTTTATGTATCTTCAATTTAAGACAATTTGTTGCTCATTTAAGCATTGATATCATTTTGTCGGAGCTGATTAAAACTAAAGAACGAGTTGAGGTCAAGTTATGTGGGGTTGCTCCGATTAGGATATTTTCAAATATATTGTAGATTGGTTTTGGTGGTATGAATGCGGAGATGTGAAATACTCGAATTCTCGGTAATTGTTAGCGGGGTCCAGCTTGGAGGATTCGAGAGCTATCGTAGTTCTCAAATATATTACTAGATGTATACTTTCAATGAGGAGGGTGCACTCTCCTAGTCATTATTGAAAAAATAGATTTTCCTTGTTGTTGATTCAAATCTTGAAACTGTTTTCTTAATTGCATAGAGACTTGACTAGAAATCTTCTTGATATTTAATTATTTGTGTCCAATCTTTAAGTTTGGATTTTTATCTTATTTATGCCCATTCTTTCAAGTTTGGGCTTTGTTTAAATCTGTAACCATTCATTCATGTGTGGAAGTTATTCTTGTAGGGTAAAAACCCATTCCGCATTTAGAGGTGAGGTCTCGTAGAATTATTATATGTTCATCATATTGCTTGAGTTTTCTCACGCTAGTATTTCCAAATTGATCCGGGTGTTATTTTGTTTTAATGCTCGGGTCAGAGTATTTTTCTAGGTTGTCGTTGGTGTGCATGGAGCTCATCGAGTAGAGTTGGATGTTCACCTACCGTAGTACTTTATTTTCCACTGTATTATTATATATACTCATCAGCAATTATAAGGTCGGAAAGTTATAACTATTCAAGCAGATAATGTTTATTTTTAACTATGATATACCATGTATTTTAGAGTGATGGCTTCTACTGTCTTTGTTATTTTATATGTTGTCGTTCCGCTCCGAGATTCTGTTCCTTTTCGTTTTCTCTTTAACCTAACAATCTGCCTTTCTGAAGATTGGATGTGCGGCATTGGAATATCGTGGATGTATTTGGTACCGAATTTTGATGGTCGAAAAGGCGGGTCATTACAGAAAAGAGGGTAGTTACAGATGGCTTTGTATTATCATCATATCGCGACAACCTATAATATAAACATGCGATGGCCTTCAACCTATGAGGCTCTGTATTGTCATCATTGGGACAGCCTACACTATCAACATTTGAAAGCCTTCAACCAGTTATGGCTTTGTATTGTCCTCATATTGCGATGACCTATCCTTTCAACATATGATAGCCTTCAACCTGCGATGACTTTGTATTGCCATCATCTCGCGATTGCCTATACTATCAACATGAACATGCGATGGCTTTATATTGTCGTTCTCTTATGATAGCCTATGCTTTCAACGTGTGATAGCCTTCAACCTACGATGGTCTCTTTTTTTTTAATATGTGACAACCCCTTTTTGCTTCAATAGTCGATAGCTTCGCCCATTTCAACTTGCGATGGTTCTTCATTATTTTAGGCCTTTAATGGCTTTAGCTTTACCGAGGAATATCCTTTAGCGATCCTTGAGAAAATTTTAGGATGTAACACACCCACACACACATATTTGTGTGTGTATGTGTTAATAATTATTATATAAAAATAATTTTTTAAATCTAAAAACATGTATATTTATAAATTAGCTTTAAATAATTTAATATACCTTTTTATGTAGATAATTACTATACTACGTTATAAAAGCAGTTATTATCATTGATTATTAACATCAAATCTCCGTTTTATTTCATATTATGTCTTTATTAATTACTGTTCAAATTTATTACTCATCCAACTTAACCCGAACTTGGAACCTAAACCATAATTACTAAAGAACCAAGTGAGATTCAAAAGTTATGTGTTAGAGATGATGAACTCACTTAGATCGAAAATGCTCTCAACTGCTCACTGTTTGGAATTGTGTCTTCCTCCAAATTGATATATTTGCTCCTCCAATTCATATAGAACGTAGCCCTTCACCTGCTATTCGATTTGATACTTGGTTTATTGGTTTTCATGAAGAATTGACGGAGAAGTTGAGTTTGATTGAAAGGGGGTTTTCTAATTTATGAGATGAGAGGAAGGAGAGAAGTAACATATGGAAACTAGAAATTAAAGCTTAAATTTTCTAATTGGACATCTATTTATAGGTAGAGGGAAGCATCTGTCCACTTTAAATGTGGGCTTAGCCCGTCTAAAATTCAAAATTTTGAAATATAAAAATCATGATCTCTCACATTCGGACCTCGATTCGGACAAATGAATATATGACGTACATTGGAAAAACGAGATAATCGCAATGACTCCGGTTTCACTTCCAAATTCACACATTCGAAAAATGATTATATTTCTAGCGAATTCAAAATGGTTGAATTTATTTATTTTAGTTATCAGAAAATATGGGTTATTGTGGCTTTAGAGTTCAGAACTCATAGAAAATAATACATAGTCTAGAGAAAATAAGCATATAATGACCAAGGTATGAACTTACTTAGTAGTTGTGGTAGCTTATGCATTGGTCTTGAAGTGGCAATACGCCAAAAGATTTATTGATAAATATGTACTATATTTCGTTGTCAGCCTTAATTCAATTCATTAGTATACTTCAACTGATATTTCTTTTATCAATTTGATTAGTTGGATAAATTTATTGAAGTAGATAATTATAACTTTTGATAGCATGTGTCAATATTGGGAAGTTAAATGATGTCATTTCACTTTTTTATTAAAGCTTCCACTAGGCTTTTATATTCCTCGAAACCATGAGAAAAACACAGAAATATTTTGCTTTCATTAGTGAGTATTTTGACTTGCTTGCCCAAGAATTCCGACCTTGGGTTTATTTAACACACCCATAAGTGACGGATAAAAATCTCGACCGGGGTCTTTGCCCTAATTTCGGCCTTAATATTGAGTTTGCTCAATAAATCAAGAGAGGTTATTTACTCTTATTGTTTCTCAAGGGTCTAGGTATAATGCATATACCTTGAGTTTGCACACTAAATCTTTAATAATAGTTGCAATAGCTTTAGTGTCACATTTTTTTGGTATCAACGTGAACTACCAAAAATGCCCCTCTATATATTATCCAATCTTAATTACTTAAAAATATGATCTAATACTAAATTTTTTTTACAAATTCAATGCCCATAAAAGTAGGATCTAATAACTAAACAGCTTTAAAATTCAAAACGCTTCCAAAAATAGGATCTAAAATTAAACCTTCTTTACAGATTCAAAATACTTCTTTACAAAATATCACTTGAAAATAAAAAATTATTTTTTTGATTGATTTAAACATATACAATTTATAAGAAAAACAATTCACGCGCGAAGCGCGTGCCATTACACTCGTACTCATATAGATATTAAACATAAAGCTCTCTTTTTACTAAATGATATTCAAATAAAATTTACTATATACTTCGAACATAAAAAGAAAATTCTTAGTATTGAATTATATTTATATACAAATTAAATACATTATTGTTTTATATATTGTTTACCTTTTGAAACTGAGTTGTACACCGTGATATTTACAATAATTTTCAATGAATGCATTATGCAGGATATGATAGCATTATACGTACGCCGAAGTAAAAGAAACAAGCACAAAATTTTGTATGTTTAATAATAGTTTCGCTCGCTAAATATTTTTATAAATTTGGATGTTCCTTATGAAACCTATTGATTATACATCGTTATGGTTGAAAACTGATGTTAAAGACTAACTTTTGAATTCAATTATCGTAAAACATGATGTTGGATACTTGGTTAACACCGAATACTTCAAATTTAATTTATTGTATCTTACCCTGAACGATATTCACTTGAAAAGGTTAAAAAAAAATAGTTGAAGACTGAAATATCATGTGAATTAGCATAACAAGTAGCTACCTATAGTAAAGAGACACCTAAATTGGGGTTGCAAGCATATGTAGCAACGACGGAGTTTAAGACTCGTAATAGAGTTCGTTATTATAGAGACCTTGTAAGACCGAGCACGGTGCCTTGGGTACAGTACTCAAGTAGTATTGCCAGTTCCTAAATCACATAAAGGACGAGATAATGCTTCTTTAGTCTGAATGTATACACAAGACATGTGTGAAAAGCAAAGCAAGGAGATAGAAGAGTTAAGACTTGTGATTTTATCTTCACACCGCATCCAATTTCATGTCATAACCATCATCGTCTCAACATCGTTCACCTTCAAACCATTAATCACAACAATCTTCTTCACAACATCAACGAACACCCATCAAATATCTATCAGCAGACATCAACCGCTCCTACAACAACGTTCAACTTCTCGGCAGTACATGTTACACCCACGGCTAGGACCATATCAGTTTTGATCATCATCTGGTCAGTTTTACTATCCTCAAGAATATTGTCCTCCTTGTACCCACAAATATTGTATCTGCTTGGGGAGTCATATATGTTACACCCACGGCAGTATATGTGTTTTATTATGATTTTATTTTACTTAATAACCATGTTATATTGGATACATACTGTTATTCCAATGTTTGGGGTTCATCAACCATGTAGCGTCAAATTTTGTATCTGCACTAGGGTAGTCAAACACATAATTCTGGTGATGCTAGTTGATGGAAAAAATGTTTTATTATGTCCTTTTCAAGTAGGCATACATCATGTATCATTCAAAATTTATATAATGAGTTTCTTTTTAAAATTATGTACTTTGCATAAATAAGCGACACGATTAAATGAATAAACATAATAAAACCTAACCTGAAATGTGCCTTAGAGAAATCGAATAGAAAATTTAACTTCTGAAACATGCAAGTGAAAATAAACCATTTAATATCTAATGATTTACAATTTCTGGGAATCATAAAATAAGATGAAAAGGACACTAGTTATGCTAAAGTATGCATATTTGATGGATTCTCAGTGGCCGAATATCAAGTCTGAGTTCAAGACTCTTATTTGATAGAAATATGAGAATTGATCTCTTATTTAATAAGAGATCTCAATCAACTGTTTAATATGAGATTGAGCTTTAGACGTGTATCTAAAACACATCCGACTTCAAACTTCTATAAAATTAATGTTCTGATCATCCCTAGATATTTCGCATCTTTTCTTATGTTGGAGAGCAGTAATTTCATATCTGCTGAATCTAAAGCCTAAATGTGCTCTAGCACGCTATTTTTGGTATAACGTACATCAATCCACAATGGCACTAAAACAGATGATAATTATGAAGACAAATTTCTAAATTTTCCGTAGCTTCGCAAACCGCCATGTAGCTTCCCAGATTTCTAACACTGTGTATTGCACTTTAGATATGCGAAAATAATTTATAACTATCAACAATTATTTAAAAGTGGGGAAGAAATTATGCTATTTTGAACCTACTTTCAATCCACTGCACGAGCATGTTATTTACCAGTTATCAACTAAAAGCATCTCCAACAGTTCGAAGTATGAAAACAAAATTTTCCACACTCCGAAATATTGGAGGTCTCATTTTTCCAACAGAAACGAGGCCAGACGTCTGTTGAACAGGCGTCCAAATTTTTTAGAAATCAAACACCTGTTCAACAGACGTCTGATGTCCGGCACCTATATCAGACGCAAACAACCCTCTTCCCCTCATTTTCTCCTCTTTCACCTCTTCGTTTACATTTTTTATTTTACTGTGCGTTGATGCCGCTCCGTCCGATCAAACTGGTAGACGGACCGTTCGATATGCGACAGATGCCAATATCGGACATGCTCATGTCCCTCTGGATGCTACCGTAACTCCAGACATTCTTCGATCCTTCCACGACTTGTCGTCCACCGTTTCGCATCGACTTACTGCAGCTATAGCGACGCCACAGGTATATGTCTATTTCTTTATTGATTGATGAACAACCGTGTAAATGTATATAAATGATAATTATTTGTTTGTTTTAACATTAAATAGTCATATATTTAGGTTCATCGCGTAGTGATGCGAGGTAGTTGGTATAGTTGTATGTTTGAGTATTTTAATTAGTTACCACAGCCGATTTTGGATAGGCTACATGCGTCAAATTTTGATGAATTAATAGATTTATCTAAATTTTCACACGTAGATCGCTGCCTTGTGGAGGTCCTCACTGAGAGATGGTGGCCTACCACTTGTACATTTCATTTTCCCAATTTTGAGTTAGGACTAACTCCTTTAGATTTTTATATGCTCACCGATATAGAGGTTGATCAACCGGACCGTTTCTCTGTTCCGTTTGATAGTTCATTTGAGGAGTTCGAATCATATTCAGCTTATTTTCTGGCTTTGGCCGACGAGAAAGTTAGAGGAGGAGCTGTTACTCTCATTTGTCCGCCAGTATCGGTTTTTCCCACAAAGAGATCTCAGCTAGCAGATTTCTTAGGCAATCTGCCTCTTCACTAGCATCAGCCAGTACTATCATTTTCTGACTTCATAGTGGACTGTGGTCTGTTTCTTAGATTTCTTAGAGGCAAATGCTCCTGCAATACTGAAAATATATCCATTTGTATCTTTGGAATCGGATGATAAAGTATTCCAATCTTCATCATTGTATCCTTCAAGAACATCGGGAAACTTCTAATAGTGTAAACCAAGGTTCATAGTTCTTTTAAGGTATATCATGACCCTTTCAATAGCAAGCCAATGCTCTATACTAGGTCTGCTAGTAAACCTGTACAATAATCCCACGACAAATGCAATGTCGGATCTAGTACAATCAGTAGCACACCGAAGACTAGCAATGATGCTCACATATTCAGAAAATCTTACACATTCACCAGTGTTCTTAAATAGTTTTACACTTAGATCATATGGTATACTAGCAGGTTTACATTCAAAGTAATTATAGTTCTTTAACATCTTCTTAATATAATGAGATTGATCCTAAAAAATTCCCTTTTCGGACATAGTAATCTTAATACCAAGAATCACACTTGTTTCACCAAGATCTTTCACATCAAAATTGGCACATAGTATGGACTTAACATGATTTACAGCATGAATATTTGGACCAAATATAAGTAAATCATCAACATATAACCATATGATAGAGCAAATGTTATTCTCTGATTTATAATAAATACACTTGCCACTTTCATTTACTTTAAAACCATGTGAAATAATTAGATTGTCGAATTTTTCATGTCATTGTTTCAGTGTCTGTTTAAGACCATATAGATATTTATCCAATTACAAACTTTATGCTCTTGACCAGGTATAAGAAAACCTTCGAGTTAGTCCATATAAATCTCTTCTTCTAATTCACCATTCGAAAAAATAGCTTTTACATCCATTTGGTTAATTAGATGATCATATAGTGAAGCAAGAGAAATTAATATTCGAATTGATGTTATTCTTGTAACTGGTGAAAAAGTACCAGAGAAGTCAATGTTTTCTTTCTTTTTAAATCCTTTAGCTACAAGACAAGCCTTAAATTTATTAATTGTACCATCATGTTTCAATTTCTTTTTAAGTATCCATTTACAACCTATAGTTTTACGATCTTAAGGTAAATCAACTAGATGCCAAGTTTTAATAGATTAAAGGGATTCCATTTCATCATTTATTACTTCTTGCCAGAAATCTGAATTCAAAGAAGATAGGCTTCTTTTAGATTAGCAGGGTCCTCTTCTAGTGCATAAGCATAATATTTTGGATCAAAATCTTTAGTTATCCTGGTTCTTTTACTTCTTCTAAGTTCAGATTCACTTTCCGTATTATGTTCATTATTTTTTATTATTCGATTATTAGTGGTCGAAGTGCCCCCACTATTCCTAAATTTAAACGGAAATTTATTTCCAAAGAAATCGGCATCATTGACTCAATAATAACTCGAGCATTCAAATTAAAAAATTTATATGCTTTATTGTTAATGAAATAACATATGAAAACACATTCATATGCTCGACTAGCTAATTTAATTCTTTTATGGTTAGCAATACGAACATACGCAAAATGACCCCAAGTTTTAAGAAAAGAGAAGTTGGGTTTATAATTTTTAAAAATCATAAAAGGTGAAATTTTGCGATTAGATTTAAAAACTTTGTTTAAGACATAAAAAACAATTAATAAAATTTCTCCCCACCAGTGGATGCTGCACCTAAATTTAATAAAACTGCTTCTGCTAATTTGGTAACAGTCCTATTTTCTCTTTAACCTTTACCGTTCATTTCAGGCGAATAGGATGCGGTTCTCTAATGAATTATGCCTTGTTGTTTATAAAATTCAATAAATAAGTCAGATTCATACTCTATTCCTCTATCACTTCGAAATCTTTTAATTTTCTTATTAGATTGATTTTCATTTTCAGTGACAAATAATTTAAACATACCAAAAGCATCACTTTTATTCTTCATGAGATAAACATAAGAAAAATCAGAGCAGTTATCAATAACAGTAATAAAGTAGCGTTTGTCATCCTTAGTTAAAGTACCATCAAATTCACATTTATCAGAGTTTATTAAATATAAGGGTTCTGACTCTCTGTACAAATTTATGTGGGGTAGTAATTTTAGCTTAGCTACATTATTCACATTTTTTTGAATCATTTATGGAAACTTTAGGGATTAGACCTAAGTTACTCATGTTATGAATTAGTCGCTTATTAACGTGACAAATTCTAGCATGCCAAATTTTAAAATCACACAGCATATAAATAGAGCCATTAGCTTTAACTTTAAACTTAAACACCCCATCTATAGGACATCCTTTACCAACAAAACACCATTTTTAGTGATGATGTACAAGTCAAATCCTATAGTTTGAGTAAAACCAGATTTATTTAACAAGAAACCAGAACTATATTTTTCCTCATCTTTGCATATTCATCATGTCTTTCAACAAAAAAATTCTTTCCAGAGGTAAATTTTAACTCCACGGTTCCAATTCCGGTAACAGTAGTGGTGTGAGAATCTCCTAACATTATTTCCATGTCATTAGCAACATTATATGTATCAAACATTTCAGGATCATAGCAGACATGGCGAGAAGCACCAATATCTACCCATCCGCCTTCTAATCCACCGAATAGGTTGATCTCAGTAAGCATAGCCACAAGGGCTTCTTCAGCCAATTTATCCTACAGTGAAGGATTTGACCTGTTTCGAAATTTTGGTGCAATATGGCCTGGTTTGCCACAGTAGTAACCTAAGAACAACTGTTTAGTACCATTTTGTAGTGCGGTATTATGCTGATTCTTCTGATGCCGATTGTTGTGATTCTGATTCAGTTTACGATGTTGATTTTTAAAAAGTTTCACACTTGGTTTCAAACTCTTGTTTGTAGATTTCTTAGTGTTGTTGGTAGATACAGTAAGCACTTCTTCTTTCTGGTTCTGTTTTCTGGCCTTCTCTTCAATACGAAGACGAGTAATCAAACTCTCTAAGGAAAAATCCTTAATTTTATGCCTGAGAATATTTTTAAAATCTTTTCCCTTAGGGGGTAATTTATCAATTAACACAGCAACCTAAAACTGTTCATCTAAATCCATATCTTTAGAGATGATCTCATGCGCAATTTTCTGGAGCTCGTGCGACTGTGCCTCCATAAATTTGTCATCAATTATTTGAAACTTCAAATAGCGATTAACAACATACTTTTTCGCTCCAGCTTTTTCAGTATCATATTTCTTTTGCAACACGTCGTAGATCTCCTTGTCGGACTTGTCTGAGTTGTAGTAATTATATAGATCATCCCTCAAGCCATTAAGAACATAATTTTTTCAGAGGTAGTCATGTTCAATCTGGCCTTCAAAGTCTTTTTCCCGTTTGTTTGTTTCTTCTCCGAAAAGCGTTGGTTTTTCAATCGTCAACACATGCGCCACCTTTTGCATAGTCAGAGAAAACTCCATCTTTTGGCGCCATCATTTGAAATGCAAGTCTTCGAATCTGAACATCACAACAGATATAGTTGAAACCTCAAACATCTACATCGGGGCAGCGAGTTGTCAACGATCGAAGCCATAATCATCTTAAAATTATTGTACCTCAATCTTAATCTGCAAACGCCTTTTTTGGCTGAGTCATAGACTAGGTCGTCCTCTTTAAGTCGATTCACAGCATAGCCTCAAGGTGCAAGCTATCTATCAACTGCTCTGTCCGTAGGATAAAATAGCCTCTGAAATTTGATCAATTTCTTATTTGCACTACAGCAAATTGTTTTGTACATAGCACTTTCTAGTTTTAATTGTCTGTAAAGTTTCTTAAAAGAAGAAAAATGCAGAGGAAAAAGAAGAAGAAAGAAAATTTATCCATTATTCACATTTTATCTTCTACCTATTTTTCGTTTAAGCAAGCAGAATGGAAATTGCATGCGTTACTAAAGTGAAGGAATATTAATCGACTTGAATTAAATCATTTAAAATAAATTTTAATACCATTAACTTTTGCAACGGCTCAGTAATAATTACTCATGAATATATATTATCGTTATACATTTATAATAATAACTCATAAATATATGATCATTATACATCTGCAATGACTCAATTATAATACGACTCATAAATATATAACCATTAACCTATTTTTATTTATTTTTTAATCAATTCACTTAAAGTTCTAAAAATATCCTTTTTGATTTGTTGCATAACCAAAAAATATACAAAGAGTTGACCTAAAATTTAAATTGTGAGATTATACGGTCTCAAATATGAAAAACACAAGCATCCAAATGTCGGTAAACAATGGTAATCTGGTTTAGTATTAAATAATTCTTCTATTGGACATTTATTTTTCAATACTATAGTTGCAATCTATTAATCAAATAAACTGCTATATTAAATGAGTCTAGCAAAAAGTTTAGAGGAAGAGATGTTTGTGCTAATAGTGTTAGACCTGACACTACTATATGTCTATGCTTTCTTTCAACTAAATCATTTTTTAGAAGTATATGGACATGTAATTCCATATATTAATCCTTTCATTTAAAAGAAATCACTAAGTGGCTTAAACTTTGCACCACCATCAATCTGTAAAATTTTGACTAGATGATTTGTTTGCTTTTCTGCTTGAGTAATAAAATGTATAACTACCCTACAAGTTTTAGATTTAGTTCTAAATAAAATTGCCATGTATGTCTAGCGTATGTATCAATAAATGATATATAATATTTAAACCCATAATCTAAACTAATTATTGTTGGACCTCATAACTCAGTAGAAACCATCTCAAATGGTTTGTTATACTTGGTTTGTGAATCTAAAAAAGTGAGTTTATGACTTTTGCTCATTCGACAGTATGTACATACATAGGGTAGAGTAATACTTTCAAAAGGAATTTTATTTTCAATCAAAATCTGTTTTACAGCATTTGCATTAGGATGACCTAATTTGTATTGCCAAAAGTCAAACATAATCCTGCTTCTTTCTGTAATTTCAAAAAGATTACAAAACTTTTCTTTCCCTTTAGAATTTCTTGAATAAACAATATTAAACTTGTACAATCCTTTATCTGCACTACCCTGTAAAAGAATTTCTCAAGTTTGAATGTCTCTAACCAAATAATACTGATCTCCTCTGCTGTAAGTCTGATTCTTGTTCTTTGAGTTGACAACATAATTAATTGTTAAATCTGAATTTGGTAGTTTCTTTTGATTTATTCTTCCGTTATTTGCTAGTATTGTTGAATGTACATACTGCATTGATGGTAGAGTCTCTTTAGATGAGATTGCTGCAATTGCAGATTCTTACACTTCACTAAGACCAATTAGAATTTTCAATATCTGTTCAGTATCGGATTTCTTATGTCATGCGGCCTCAAATAGATCACATGTTGTCTTAATTTTTGATAATTACTCTCTCATTGATAGATTATCCTTTCTGATATGCTGCAGTTGTCTTTTGTAATACATTATTTTAGCAGCTAATTGTGAATTGAAGATTTTCTCTATTGTTGACCATATTTCATTTTAATGATTTGCATCCTACTATTTTTGGCAATAAGTTTGTACAAATTAAAGATAGCATCCATGATCTTATCAGGCTATCTTCTCTCTAATACTTTGTATATTCATTATTTCTTACTACCTTATTGTCTTGATCGGTGATAAATCTTGGTGGCACGGGTATTGTTCCAAGAACAAAGCCTTCAAGCTTATACCCTCGTACTGCTGTTTCAATCTGAAATTTCCAAAGCAGATAGTTATCCTCATCAAGATGCACTATAATGAGTTGGGTTTGAGGACTAATGACAGTCTTGATCAGTTCTTATGTTGCAGTTGCACTATGAAGCATAGAAGTTGATGTATTTTCTAAAATGGCTGAGTTTTAATCACCCTCAGCCATGATGAATGAGTATTACCAAGGGATGTTGGAGATTCAAATACAGAGGTTTGTAAGAAATGATTTGAATTTAGGAAACCAATTATGTTGCAGCAAAAATTCAAATGATGATGATGTTCTGTTGAAATCTTGACATGACACTTGCTTTTTTTTCTTTCTATTTTGCGATGATTTTATTGCCTTTTTAATTCTGAATTTGCTTAATTGAGACATGATGACTTGTTGTAGCCAAGAATTTATAAATTTCTTTTGCAGGGCACTTGTTTTCTTGATTGCCCTTAATCAATTTCACTAAAACTCAAGTGATGAATTTTTTTATGATGAATTTATCCGATTATCAAATGTTGAAACTTATATGTTGATAATCAGATTGATTATTTCTAATCTTGCTGTGAAGCTTTGGTTCCTCTGCATGATTAGTCGATTGTTGTTAAGCTGAAAGGCTTTGATACCATATTGGAATTTGAGATTATTTTGATCAATTTATATGTTGAGTTGTTGTAAGATTGAAGAGAATTGGATCTTTGATTTCTTTATTGATAAAACCTTCATTACAATTCGGTTACACTTTACACTGCATTCATAATATACAATACTGGATTATTGGGCTATATCCGGTCATATAGCCGAACTCTATGCTTGGAGATATATGATACTTTATAGATACTTATCCCCGTAATACTTTTGAGCAAGTTTGTCTTAAGTTAGTTATCTTGTATTTTTATATTTATCATATGGTTTTTATATATTCTTGCTTGATTTAAAATAATGCATTTATTGAGACAATATTAGTCTATTGTATTTTGAAAATTGTGTTTTGATGATTGGAAATTACATTGCTTCTATTTTATAATAACGCAATGGTAATATCTCAGTTGTTTATGTATCACATTTGGAGGTGATTTGTACGTTGAATCATGATGCATGGAACAACTTAAAGTAATATATGCTGAAGATTTTTTTTTTTTTGAAATGATACTTTATATACAATAAAGCATTATGACAACATATCACATATCAATAAACGTTCGAACCACGTAGGCAAGTTTCGAACTTGTGACCTCTCGCACCAAAGCCAAATCACTTAACCACTGGGACAATGGTGCTTGTCATGATGCATGGAACAACTTAAAGTAATATATGCTGAAGATTTCATATTGAATATTGTTTTGAGTGGCTAAAAAGGGAAATTTATATCTACCCACAATGTATTCAATTTATTGGAAACTAGGATCCTTCGTTTATTTTTAAATTTAATACCAGAAAAACCTTGTCCAGAAACAAGTTTTACGAAACAACACTCTCAATGTTTTGCGTGAAAATGTGCATTTTTAAATGCACATATTTTTATTTAAAACTGCAAATATTCAAATGCAAATATATATGGTTTAGAATACACATATTTGTTAAATAAATATTTGTCTATAAATATTCTTTTACATAAATGTGAAGTTGAATTTTGAATATTTCAAACAATTACAATTTATAACACAAATATTTGCAGTTTTGACTGCAAATATGTAAAATTTAAAATTCACGTTTTCGTTGGAAACATTAAAGTGATTTTTCGTGAAATCTGATTTGAACAGGAAACAGAAATGAATTTTAAATATTTTGAATGGTGTTTCAAAAAATGTACCTTGGGCTGCAATAACTTTCTCTATTGTGTAAGCTAGCAACAAAGATAATTGGGGTATTTATGAAACTCTACATGCCTCTAATCTCTAACCCCCTCTATTAATAAAGAGAATTCAATAAATAAAATTCTCATGGCATCCTTTTGAAATTCAAATATATTCAAATTCATTTACGGAATATCTCCATCGGTTTTTTACCTCGGCCACCATCTCCTTTTCGACTATCTATCAATAAAATTTTATTATCGATTTATCATGAACACTACCAACAAAACAACATAAAATAAATGTTGTGGCTGCCAAAACTTTCATGCTTACAATGCACATCCATTCACTCTTTTTTTATTAAATAAATATTTCTAAATGCATCTATGCTCGTTTTATACTAGTAACTATTAAAAGCAATTTAACGTAGTATTGTGCCTTTTGTTCTCTAATATGTATGCCTTTATCTTTGTCATTAGATACCATTGTTTATGCCTTTTGTTCTCTAATACATACATATATATATGTGTATATATATATGTGTGTGTGTGTGTGTGTGTGTATGTATATATATATATATATATATATATATATATATATATATATATATGTGCCTTTGTCTTTATCAAAGATCATGCTTTAAAATATTATTTTGATCGAAAATCAAAGACAAAAGTACTACTTCATCCGCATAGAGGTTTGTAGGCAAAAGCCACAGTCGAAGAAAGTCTTTTTTCTTCTTTAATTTAATAGCAATATGCATTGTACTTTATTTTTTCGTGTTATGCTTTTTTGCTAGGACTAACAAGGTTTTTAATACTTCATACTACGAAAAAGTTTATCGTTTGTCGTTTCATTGGAATTAAATAGCGTTTTATCCTGACGGTTGAAAGTACCTGTACTTAAGATTTGGTTCGATCTAAGATACATATTGCAATCAACGTCCCATGTACCAAATTGGATCGTTGGATTAATTAGATTTGTACGACACTAAAAAAATCCAAGTAAATTTCAATGAATTCACTCAATGCGCCAGTGTTCAGTCTTTTGAATTTTCAACGTACTTTACTCCTAGTCAAATGCACCTTGGCACATGCAACACAGAACACAAGGTTGTTCTTTAATGCAAAGCAACCTGCTCACATGTAATCATAAAATAATGGTACACATGTATGCATACCAATCTCTGGATCACAAATCTCTTCCATTTTTCTCTGCTACACAGTTACACTGCCAATATACATACACTGTTTATCATTAACAGGCTTAATTTAAAGAAAATTAATGATAAGAAAATGGACGTTTGGGATTCAAGTAACAGATGGGGATTTGGTAAATTCGGACACATGCATTTATGATTAATTAAGCACATACAACTACCATACAGTAATAGGACATTTCCTGTCACGTTCAAATAATTTTTATGAAACAGAAGTAATAGATCAAAGAAAAGGACAAACAAAAACCGCAAAACATATACAAGATTAAGATGTAAAAAATTCATATACTTTACAAGAAATGGAAAAGCGATAAGATTTTGATGCATGCAGCTCTGCTCAAATCACTGGAAAGCTTCAATAAACAGTACTGGCTTGGAAACTTCAATAAACAGTACTGGTGCTACAGATGAAGTTCAGCTCTATTCCTTCAATAATACGCTACACATTTTTAAACCTCATATTAAAGACGGTAACCTTACAGAGCTTGGACTAAACACGATCATTCTCCTAGAAAGCCTTAAACATATAACTTAATAAACATCAATCTTCAAAGATAAAAAGCCTTTTAACTGAAATAGAAATCAATGATAATCCGAATGTCACATGATAGAGCAGCTATTAGGGTTTTCATCACTGAAGTAGTGCACATATTGCTCGTTCTGTGGTTGTGGTGGTGGCATCATGCTCATAGCGTATGGTGGTGCTCTAGGGTTCCCCATCATGGGATACATTTGATCCTGACCGTTCATCATCATCATCATCCTCTGCTGCTGTTGTAATTGTTGCTGTTGCATCATGGCTTGCATGTACTGCTGCTGCTGATGAGGATTACCTCCACCTCCAGCCGCCCTTGGTCCCTCAAGCTTTTGAAACGCAGCTGGCATGTTTCCTACTCCCATATCATTTTTACCACCGCCATTTTTACCGTTTGGTGCATTGTTGTTATTACTGTTTTTGTCAGTTACTCCAGTTTTACTGCCTTTCTTACCACTGCCACCATTGTTTCCGTTTTTCACTCCCTTCTCAACTGAACCATCGACCTTCTTTACATTCCCGCTGCCTTTCATTGCATTATTATTACCATTGGCAGACTTATTATCCACATCAAAAGTCTCATCCAAATCATCATCTTCATCATCATCGTAGTCATCATCAAAGTCACTGCCTTCATCTTCATTTGGCAAAGAAAACTTGGCAGATTTTGTATCCTTCTGAATAGGAAAGTTCATACCTTTAAACTGAGGCAGTTTCAAGCCTTCAAACCCTTTCATCTGCTGCAACAATTGCAGCTGATGCTGCTGCTGGGGTGGCAGTGAGGACAGCATTTGGGCTTTTTGGTCTTTTCCTCCTTTTCCTCCTCCTCCACCATTGCCATTCTTTTGATTCTGTGATTTGTTGTTTTGCGGCCCTTTACCACCATTGGCAGCTGTTTGCTGCTGCTGCTGCTTTTGGTTGCCATTGTTGTTGCCATTATTTTTATTACCGTTGCTTTTTGGTGATAATAGTTCTGCATGTTTACCAGACTTGATAAGCTTTTTAACTAGCATGTCTGGATCAACATTTCCTGAAACACCAACTTTTCCTTGCTCTGAATCTATTGTTACCGTGAATACCCCTGAAATTTAACGGTACAAAGTTTACACTAATAAAAGAAGTTATTTTGTTGCTAGTCAATATAAATCAGTGGTATGTTCAAGAAAAAAATTAAAATAGTTTTAGTAATTACCATCAATTTTGTGAAGCAGTTTCTTGACTTTTTGCTTACATCCATCACAGTGTATGCTCACCTTTAGAATGCAAGTCTACAAGTCATCCAAAACAAATGTTAAGTTGCTTATGAACATTAAAAGAAAGAGGGGGGAAAATGCATCTTAAGATCTTGAGTATGTAGAAAGGAAAAGAAAAGAAAAGAAAACAGTAGTCAGAGTGTACCTGAATCTTGAGAAAATTGGTGTTCTCTTGTTTGCTCATTTTGAACTATTGAACAAGATGAATAGTGTTGTATTGGAGGCAAAAAGCAAGAAGAACAAGCCAAGCAAAATGGACAAATTATGCTTTCTTTATTATAGTGGATGTTTTCCTTACGGCCCTTTAGAGATGGAGGCTTGAGAAGGAGAGACAGGGGTGTACTGAGGTAGGATGTTTAGGTGATGAAGACTGGAGCAAAAATAGAGTGAGGTAAATGCATCGCACAGTTGCTCTTTTTATTTAACATCTTCATGTTTGGTACCCTTTTTGTCCTTCTAAAGCTGCATTCAAGGTCAAATGAAATCGCTGTAACCAAATTTTCTTTGCGTCATTGCCATTTAATTAAATAATTAATTAAAACATATAAGTTCAGCTGAAGAAGGTGGAAGAAAGATGATTATGGAGAGCCTTGGAGCATCTTCAATCGATTTTGGGCTGAACATTCAACGCCGTGAATATTTAGCTTTGAGCCGGGCTTGGAACCTCAACTGTTAAACGTATATTTAATGGATGCTCGGGCATTCAACATAGACGCTCATTAAATAAACATCTGACAATCAGACGCTCAAAAAGTGGACGTCTGACTCTCTTCCATAAAAAAAACCCTATCCTCCCCCTTTTCCGCCTCAATGGCCAGGTGCCTGAACGTTGGACGTTCAGTCAATGGATGTCTGATCTTGAGCATCTACACTCCATTCGGTTTCCTAAACACAACTTTGAATATTCAGCTGGATGTTCAAAAGTGATTGGACCATTGATGGGAAAAACTGAATTATTCAGGATTGAATAATCACCATTGGAGATGCCGTAAAAGATATCTTCCGTGGGCTCAGGGCTCTGAATATTCAGCTCTGAAAGGTTGGTAAATCATGAATGGTCAGGTGACTGATGTTGGGCATTCATTAAATGGGCATCTAGCGTTAGAAGCTCATTAAATTAGCGTCTGACATTAAATATATAGTTTGTGCAGTGCGTGAGTGTAAAGAGTATGGCTTTGGACGTCCATTTAATGGGCGTCTGATCTTACGCGCCCATTAAATGAGGGCCCACACATGATTCAGTATTCTGAATCCAAATCTAAACATTCAGCTGAACATCCAGACGTAATTGAACTATTGAGGTAGGAAACTGAATAATTCAATGCTGAATATTCATCATTGAAGATGCCCTAAGGTACATGGATTTTGGGATTGAGTACATGGATTTTAGGAAACAAAAGGCACTCAAGAGTATTTTCAAAGATACATGAGTGGGAAAATTTGATCAAATATGATGCCTTTTTTCGCATTACGAAACGGGCAATGATAGCAGAATTGATGTTTGTTTAAATTGGTTTAAGCGTTTTTGAATAAATTTTAATAATGAACATTAAATTATAATTTCGTATAAAATAAAAAAAAAATAACTTCCCATAAGAAAAATAAATAATGGTACAATTCACTAAAAAGAATACAATCGAAAATAACAGTATATCACAAATTTATCGCTCTAAATTGTTATACCATCCAATTTAATATACGTCAAAGTTCATTTTCTTAATCCAATATAGAACGAACCAGCTTTTGATTTGTAGGCTCGTGCGCAAATATAATAACAAGTCATCAACCTTCATAATTGTTGAGTGGCAGTCGAATTTCGAGATAATGTTCAATAGTTTGTTTAAACACGATAGACTTCATATCGTCGTTTCTCATAGTAGAAAATCTCGCTTGCCTTGCTCGAGATGATGAAGCAACGTCGAATGTCGACAAGAAGTAGTAGCCGTTGATAGAGTTAGGGATATGCCCTATGGGCAATTACGTAATTTGTTACATATATCTAACTCGTTGACCAATCTTATTTGAGATGAAAGGTATTTTCTTCCTATTATATATTTGATATAATGTGATTATATTAACTAATTAACTTAATTAAAAGTATATTTAATATAAAAATCCATAAATGGTATGTTTTGTGATAGTAGTTACAAAGTATTGTAACCGTGATAATTTATCACAATGAAACAAATATACCGTTTTAAATGTTTCTAGTCAAGATCGAGACTGGATATCAATGTATTGTTGAGACTAAAATACGTAACGCTCTTCAAATATTGGACAGTGTATTACTCATGATTGTCGGGGGCTCCTAGGGGTTACGTACTAATAGTTATTGGATAACTACGGAACGACTCACTCGATAGTTTTATGTTGGTTAATATAACTAAGGTCAAACAGAAAATATCGATGTGACTGATTTACACATTTCTCTCGACTTGAGAATACCATGGATCTTCAATATGAAAGCTCCGCTTTGATTATAGTCAAATCATGGCATGTCGTCCATCGAGTGACTATATTTGGGTCGAGTGGAAGTATTGGAAGTGAATCACTATTCAAGAGAGGATTCGTCTCCTTAGTTGTATTCAGTTAGTATCACAGTCAACTCAAATCAATTCAAAGTCAAAGTCTCTGGCCAGAGCATTTCAATTAATAATAATAATAATTATTATTATTGAACCAATGACTTTATATTTGGAATATAAATTTGAATGTGGATAAGGGTGGAATTTTGACCATTATCAAATTCCATAAATGCAAAGTGATATAGTTTGACGAAGAGAATTGGTGTAAACAAACGTCATAACCGAGTAATACTTACTAAACTAAAATTGGATTTTACTAAAAACGAGTAAGCGATAAATTTGGCCACAATGTCACACCACCTACTAAGTGACATATGAACGTTAACATTAAAATAATTCGATGTTTATTGCTGGCCAAATTTACACTCAAGAGTTACACAGCCGAAATGATGAATTTCCTTAAGACCGAACGATTTAATTAGTTATTAATTAAATTAATTAATATTTATGAAATATTAATTATAAAATTTGAATATGATTTAAGAAACAAATAAAGTTATATATATTTATAGTAGTTATAAATATATCGATCGATATACAATATCAACAAGCGATAAAATTAGGTTTAATTGCATAGTATTTTGGCTTGGGCATAGATGGGTTAAGGCCCATTATTAAGGCTGCAAAATTTTGGTTTTAGGAAGGTCTATGGGTGGCTAAAACATAGGAAATAGGCTTAGAGATAATGGGCTGAGATTAAGTGAGAATGGGTAAAATGGTTTTCCTCGTTTCTCTCTAATACAACCTTATATATATTATATTTATGTATGTATGTATCTCTAAAATAATGACTAACCTTTTTTGGCCGCCATTACCTTCTATATTGCTGGTCAAAACATAGCTCTCAATCCACTCCAAAATTCTCAAATATATTTCAAATTAAAATAACACTATCTGATAGTTAGAGGTCGGTGATTTCGGACCTACAATCTGAAAAATCAAGAACGGTAAAAGGAATGGAAGTCACTGCACTACTACAAAACAGGTTATTTGCATCACCTCATTTGAATCGGTTGCAGTAAAAACTGATGCAAATAGAACTATTTGCATCAGTTCTGTCTTAATAACCGATGCAATTGGTACATGGAAAGCAATAGGTAATAAAAAATCAAATTTGCATCAGTTTTCACCAACAACCGATGCAAATACGTCGATGCAAATAGTTTTAATCGCATCGGTTTTATAGTCAACCGATGCAACTACGTCCAAAATAATAATTTTCGCATCGGTTCCCTAGCAGAGGCGATGCAATATTATTTAGGTTATTCTTTGCTCACGCGTTACATCCCGCCTTTCCAGTTTTTTCCCCGCTCCAATTCTTTTCCCCAAATTATTCGCCTGTTAAAAAAAACCCTAAAATGGTTTCTCGAGTTGCTATAGATTCCACAGTTCGTATTCGAGATTCCACAGTTGCGATCAATTTCTATAGATTCTACAGTTGCGATCAACTTCTTCCTAATGCTGCTCGCTACCAATTCATGACAAGATTTTTCATGAACTTATCACAATTTTAGAAAAATCGATGCAGAGCCTAAACGCTTCCTTGCAAATTGAATTTCACAAATCATGTCAAATCGCTCTGGATTTCACAAATCAAAATTCCTAATGTGGTGGTCGCAGTTGTCGGCGGTGAAGTATTTTGGAATTATGGGTTTCGCGATTGTGGTAGGGCGATGTTCGTGAGAGGATGGATTCGTGGTAGTTCGTTGGTCGCGGCGACTTTGAGTTGAAGGGATAAGGTCGACGATTCAGGGAGGTAGGGGATTTTGGAGGAAGTGCAATGGTGTTGTGGTGAAGCAAGTTGCGGTAGAGGGCAGAGAGAAGGAAGTGAAGTCAATTAGATAGGTTGAACTTGTTGATGACTGACAGAGGGTGAGTGATGGAATTGGAGTTAGCGGTGATTGTTCGAAGCGTAATTAGAAGGTTGCTTGAGTTGTGAATTGCAGGCGATTGCAGTGGTGTAGTTGTGTGTAGTGGTGACTCAGGTAGGAGGAGCTGCTGTCTTTTGGTATGAATGAATGGTGGCAAGTAGGCAGTGGAGAAGGGAGGGTAGTATAGTAGTAGACAGGTTGAATTATGAATGGTAAGTTATAGTAGTTGAAGTGAATGCAGATGGTAGAAGTGTTAGGTTTGGTGCAGTAAGGAGTTTGAAGGTGACAGATTGGCAAGGCAGTGGAATTATAGTTGTAGAGCACTAGACAGTGTAAAACTGTTGATGCAGTTTGATGAGGCAAGCTTGACACTGTGCAGTAAAGTGTGAAGGCAGTTAGGCAGTAGTATGAAGAAGGTGGTGGCTGAGTGGGATGATTGGTTAGTGGCAAGGAACTGCTGCTATGATGTTAAGAAGGGTAAAAGGTAGTAAGAAGGGTAAATGGTGAGGATATGCGATGAAGTGAGGCAGGCAGCAGCTCGGTGGTGGCACAACAGTTTTCAGTGTTGGTTTTGTCAGAGAACCAGGTGGGGTTGGGTGCAGTTTGACTGAGGAAGGTGGTTGGGTATGGGGAAGTTGCAGTTGCAACTGAACTAGTTGTACGAAGTTTGTTTGTTTTTTTGATGGATGAGGGGAAGTGTCAGGTTGAAGTAGTGACAGTGATGTGATGAGTAGGAAGTTGTCGTCGGAGATGGTCAGTATGATGTTGAGACAAGTAGCAGTTTGCTTTGATGATGGTTTGAAGTTTGCAGTGGGATATGTATAGTAGAGGATGTTTCGACAGAGCAGTGACAAAGGTGGTTAGGAAATATGAATGAAAAGGGGGCGATGGTTTGTTAGTTACTGGTGGGTAGGTGTTGGTGTTTGAAATGTAGATAGATGATGGTTTTGTGGGTTGTAGAATAGGCAGTGTGGTGAGGTGAACAGGCAGAAGTTTTTGTGATGTTTGCAGTGCACAGGAAGGTTCACAGTTGGGTTGAAGGTATATATTACAATGGAGGAATGTAAATGGAGTTTGGTGGAGATAGGTAATTAAGAGATGGAGCAAAATCCAAGTATGATGGAGAGGTTATTTTTTTACTTGTTATATACCTGCTTTATTTGATTTGATCCATATTAACATTTAGCAAATCTTAGGATATACTCAGAATATTTTATTCACAAGTGTCATTATAATTAATAGTAATCTAGACTATTAACCCACATTTTGTTTAAAAATATTAAAAGGTTTATGTTCCTTAATATAAGTCAAATATCCAATCCTGTGCAACATCACAAAGAGTGAATGAGCTCATGTGAGTGAGAACAAAGTGGATTCCATATTTTATTACTATCAATTCAAGTGGATATAGCGTACAAATATTAAATGAACCTGAATACATTTGCAGAACTTATATATATCACTTGTCTATGCTTGCTACTTGCTATCTGCCCTTGAAACTTTAACCCAATTGTTTAAACTACAATCACCAGCTTGACTAATAACTAACGTGCAAGACCAATTTTAACAAGAGTGAGGTTATAACCCACATTTTAAACATGAGTTGTCCATACAAGAGTAGTTTCCAAGGATTTTAAAGCAAATAAAGTATGTTTAAAGAAGACTCTTGGGCAAATAAAAAATGTCTTAAGCAGAGATTCAAATAAATATAATCATCTGAATCTAAATCTCAGCAAGAATTTTTCATTGCTACTCTTGGGCAAATAAAGCATGTTTAAAGCAAACAAATCCAACTATTTAGAACATACCAACTTTTTACTTTGATGGACCAATGTTTTGGATGAACCTCTGCCTTGGTAAATTACCAAAGCAGAAGACATTCAGAAAAAAAACAATACATCCTTTATCCTTTTGAATTTTATAATTTCCTTGGTGTATGAATCTTTTTTGGGTATACGGCTTGGTCATTTATTGTTTTGATTTTCAAACTTGTTCTGCATGAACAGATTTAGTATCATCTTGTAGGACAAATATAATTTGGTATGTAATTGGGAGAATCTCTTTTTTTCCAACCGCCATTCATGATAATATTTAGATGACGTCAGTTAGTTTATAACAGTCCGATTATTCATCTAAATTTTGTGCATGATCGCTATTCCTGAGGTATGTGCAATTAATGATGTTGGATTTGGAAACAGAGAAGCTTAACACTACTGAGTTAGACCTAATCCTCTTTCTAACAAATGTTAGTTGCGGGTTTATTTTTGAAAAAAAAAATCAACTTTGAAAACTCTTTTCCTTTGGCTGAATAAATAATATAGTGGATGAGTATTATATGACCAATCGCGGCAGCTTTCTCTTTGATGTAAGCACCCATTCAAGAAGCTATCATTAGTCAAATAGATAAGTTTGTCATATCATCTGTACCTACTTCATTACTACATGGCTGATTTTGTATGTAACATTTCACATATAGGTGTTACATCAGTGGAAGTGATTCGAAAACAAAACCAGAGGAGTTGTGATAGGGAATGAAGTTAGAATAGCAGTTTGAAAGCAGGAGTGCAACTGGAATAGCATTTTTGAAATTAACTTGCAAGTGTCATACTTATATCGTCTTGATGATGGGACTTTCTTTGATTACGTATAAATTTCAATATCGTGATGTTTTCATTGGACAAATTCCCAGTTGTACACTCAAAGCCCATAGCTTCAGGACCATGGTCTATGGTTCTTCTATTTCAGTTTACTTCTCCCAAGTATATTACTTAATTGCTAAGAAGATGTAAATTAAGTTTTCTTATTGTTTATGTATTTAGGATGATGCTGGAGATGAAAACAAGGAGGCTTCTGTATTTAAATGATAATAAAATAATCTTTTTTTTTTTTAATTTTTGTGTATGTTTTTTTCTTTTATATATATATATATATATATATATATATATAAAAAGATTATCAATAATATATATATATAGTCTATTTGAGTACTGTAATAATGGTTTCTGAGGGATTAGTTTGCATCGGTTGTTATAAAAAACCGATGCAATAGAGGGATTAGTTTGCATCGGTTTTCAACAACAACTGATGCAACAAGTTCCTTTGTTGCATCGGTTTTCATTACAACCGATGCAACATGGGGGTTGTGTTCAAGCAACCAACCATGATATTTTGCATCAGTTCTTAGTAACAACCGATGCAAAAAGAACCTTTTGCATCGGTTTCAAAACTGATGCAAAAGTGTTAAGCCTGTTGCATCGGTTGCATATGCATCGGTTGTTGAACTGATGCAAAAGGAGGGTAAACAACCGATGCAAATGGCCTATTTTGTAGTAGTGCTGCTTCAACGTGGATTCAAAGGTATCATTAAATTGGTAATTTTAATTCAGATTACAGTAATTAAATTATATTTTATGATACTATAATGAGCAATTTCATATCTATTTAAATATATTGCTACTATATATTTAGTTAGGTGATAATTTGTTAGTAGATGTAGTTGTCACAAATCAGTTTGGTTATGTGCATAATTTGTTTATTATACTATTTGCTTTATGTATAGACAAATATTGTTTATTTTACAAATCAATTTTTGTCATTAATAATTGTTTTTTATATATGTTTATTAATATATATATATATATATATATATATATATATATATATTAGTGTATATTTTTCTCTCATAATAGCATATATGCATGTATAGTGTGTATATATATATGATTTAAAAAAATTAGTACACTTATTTATATATAATTTGAATTTAAAAATTCGAAAATTAATTACCATACATATATTCATATTTTTAAATTAACACTGATTAAATTTTTATTTTTTATTATATATAAAATAACTATTACATTAAAAATTCAATTTTATATTATATCATTCAAGAAACCTATAGAAAAAGTTTATGATTTTTTCAATAAAGTTTATTATTTTTAATAATTAATATTATTTCGCAAAAATTGTTTATGATTTATTAAAAATAATAATTTAATTGAAAAAAATTTCAAAATTTTTCTTAACATTATGATCCTAAAATTTCTAAAATTTGAATTTTTAATAATATATTATTTTATGTTAAATAATTATTGTCGCAATCAATGTATTTGGTTTTAAAATAATTTTCAACTTTAAAAAATCTCCATATTTTTTCTAAGCTCTATTTTCTAATCCTAGATTTTCGAAAATTGTAAAAATTTGAATTTTCAACATTAACTTATTTATAGGTGAAAACATTATTATATTCATAATATTTACAAATTAAAATATTAAAATTATTATGTTTGCAAAACTAATTTAATTTTGAATTATAAATAAGTTTTAATAATTGTTCTCTCTCTTTATATATATATATATATATTTATCTATATATAAATGTTTTATGTTCATATATTATATATAATATATTTATACATACATGTATGTGTGTATTGTAACACATATACATGCACACATTTGGACAACATACATGACATGCAAAATGAGTTAATATGTCTGTTGCAATGTAAATTCCAACATCTACATATGGGCATATTATACCTTTAATGGATTATTATGTTACACATGCACTCACACATAAATGTATATGATACATTTATGTATATACTAAATCAAATAAAATTAGTTTCATATCTTAATATATTTGAATTTAAATAAAATATATGATTTTATTTAAATGAAATTTAGAAATGTTCTAATTCAATTAGACTTCATAGGCCCAATAAAGATCCAAAAGGGTAAAAAATTTAAAATTCACCCATAATTTCCGCCGCGGTCTGGTCCAGTTCCAACAATGGTATCAGAGCCCAATAGTCTATGCGGTCTAAATTATACATATTAGGGCAAAATAATTAAGTTTGTCTACTTAGTACGGTGTCTATAAAGGTAATGTTTAGTATTGGAATGGATAATCAAGTACCTTGTCCTACCCGATTACCGGCCTAGCCGAATGGTGAATTGAGCTCAAAGGTTGCCCCTAATAGAAAAGGCCCAACTTAATTTGGGCCTTGGGCTAATTTTCAATACCGTTTTGAAAATTAATGTTAAAGATCTAAAATTTAACAGTCAAATTTAAAATAAAACAAGTTTATTCACTAGTACAAAAAGTGCATATTGCTTCGCCTCATTTGCATCGGTTGAAGTAAAAACTGATGCAAATAGAACTATTTGCATCAGTTCTATCTTAATAACCGATGCAATTGGTACGTGGAAAGCAATAGGTAATAAAAAAAATCAAATTTGCATTAGTTCTCACCAACAACCGATGCAAATAGTTTTAGTCGCATCGGTTTTAAAGTCAACCGATGCAACTACATGTTGATGGCAATATGAAATTTAGGTGGGAAATAATGAAAAATTGGCTCTAAAGTTTACTTTGGACAAATGTACTCCTTCCTCCTTAGTAACCCACTCCGAATAATAATAATAATAATAATATCGTGCCCTCCCCTTCTTTTCATTTTCAAAATTGAACAAAAGAAGAAAAAATTAAAACGAAGCTTTTGAAAATTTTAATGGCGAAGATGGCAGCAAACTCGAAATCGAAGTTAACCCCTGTAATTTTTCATCATCATTGCTTCCGCTGCTGTCGATTCCTAAAAAGAAGAAAATAACAACGGTGATTCCAGAAACATTTTCTGGTTCCTCTTCTTCTGTCACAGAGGCGGATTCTCCAGAGGCGGTACAAATACAGATTGCGGCTGCTGAAGCAGAAATTCCGAAGTGGGAAGACGTATTTGCTGTCGTCGTGGTATTATTCTTATACTGCTTACAGCTTTCTTCATTTCCTTTTCCGATTTTAGTTTCCCTTTCCACTGGTTTTCTGTAAAACAATAATTATAATTAATTGATGACTAAGAGAAGAGGATGTGGGTTGTGGTGGTTATTGGTAGAAGTGGATGATTTTAGAGGTGAAGCAACAGTGAGGAGGAGAGCTGCAGTGAGGTCATTGTATTGATTTTTGGTGATTGTTGAAGAGAAGGGGATTGAAATGAAGGATGTGGGAAGGTTGAAGGAGGTGGAGAAGTTTTGGTTGTGGAGGAGTTATTGATGGAATTGTTGTTGAGGTGATGAAGCACTGGGTTGTCGAAGGTAGTGGATATGTGGTAGTGTAGAACTGTTGCAGGGAGGAGTTGAAGTCTGTTGAAGGAATGATGGAGGTGTAGTTGTACGATGGATGTGTTTGTTCTGATGATGCAGTTTGATAATGGAGGTTGTAGGGTTGTACTGATGATGAAGTTGATGATGGTGGTTATGACAATAGTGGGTGGGTGGTTACGCAGCAGTGACGATGGGGGTGTGGTAGTGCTTGGTTGATGAATGCAGCAGTGAGGTGGATAAAGTGTGATGTTCAAGGAAAATGCAATATTTTTATTCATAATTGATGATGTTGTTTGGGTGGTGAAGTAAGTGGCTAAGTATGCGTTGATAATGATGCTGTTATGGTTTGCAAGGTGAGATGCAATGGATGTTAGAGAGTGGTTTAAGTGGACGATGTATGGAAATTTGGAAAGGCTGGAGTTGTTGATGGCAGCTGTTTAGTGGGGATGCTGCAGAAGTGGTAGTGTGGGATGGAGCAGAAGTAGAAAGTTGATGGTTGAGAATGGTGAATGGTGGCAGATATGCAGATAGTTGGTGGTGGAGTTTATGATGATGGTGATAGTATGTTGTGACGTTATGTGGTTGTAGAAGTATAGTTGCTGTCAAGTGTGGTGGAGAAGTGAATTGTGGCCGGTGACGAATTTGCAGTGGTAGCAGCATGGAATTGAAGTTTGTAGGGCAGTGGGTGGTTGGAATTAAGTGTGCAGAGGTATATATTGATATTTAGTGGCAGGGCAGTGATATTTAGTGGTAAGGTAATGATATGTTGATGTTGTGAATGGTCAGTGCCGAAGTGAATAGAAGGCGATGGCAGCAGTATGTATTATGCCTTTCCTATTTCTAGCCAAATTTCTTAGGGTGTAGTGTCTCAACCAATCCCCATTTGTTTTCAATTTTGGCTTAAGGCTTTGTCCTTATGAGGTGCTTTGTTAATTAGGCTATCTTTAGGGTTATTTAGGAAATTCATAGCTAATTCTCTTTAGACTTCGATTAGAATACGATTAGAATATGAGTACTGGAGCTATTGCTTTGGATTCTGCTTTGCTATCCATCCATTTGATCATTTCGACTCGTTTAGATATGGTCTGGTCACAATGTTGGACAACGTTATTAACTTATATTTGTGAGCAATAACGTTTACTTATTACATATATTTCGTTAAAATGCATTCCCCGGTGATTTGACTAAAATTAGTTCTAAACTTTCTGTTTTCCGCATTCCTCACAATGTTACCTTTTCTGGGTCAAAAGAATGCACCCCGGACTTAACCTTCATTTGGAGTAAAGTCCATTTTAAAGCTATACAATAAATTAAAAGGCCTTTTTATTTATAAATACTGTTTTTTTTTATGCATTAGTCTCAAATTTTGTTCTTTTGGACCTGAATGCACTTTGTTAACCAATTTTACTTTTGAACCATAATTGTATTGCTTTACTCTACCTAATTTCTACCTATAGTTGGTTTGCAAATACTACATTTTTGGAAGACTTTCCTGAAACTTACACTAACATTTCTATACGTACTAATTATTGCTATATGCAATTTTTCCTTCAGTTTTAATAAAAGATTTTACTTAATGCATTTTCTCATTTTACATGTTGGTTTAAAATTCTTAAAACTTCCTTTAGGATTGTATATATCGACTTTGACTTTCAAGCCTTTTAAAATTCGCACATTACTTCCTTCCTTAATACTTGCGCTGAGTTCTTCTGATTTACATTTGATCTTCTATCATGATAACAATGCGACTTTAAAATATAGTATGCTTTGGACATTCGTTCATTGTATATGCGGATTTAACTACTTTAAATTGCTTTTATGCTTTACTTGTTGGATTCAGAATCACAGGCCTCTTTATGTTCAGTGTTGATTTCTTCCAAAATAAATTTATACTTTTGTTATAATACTTTGTATCCAATCCTGACATTATTTACCTTCATATGGAATTTAAATCATTTATTTATCAACTGAAACTACCATATAGCCTATGCTACGCACTCAGGCAGATGTGGAAGATAAAAGTTTGCATTAGTGTTTTGTTTAATGGTTATCTTTCTTCTGTTGAGATTGATTCCTTTCCACTGGTTTAATTTAACGAACTCTTCTGCTTGATAGAGTTGGACCACATGGAAGCTTGAGTTTTGTAGGATCTCATGCTACGAGTGCAGAAGCTTGTACAAAGAGTGCAACTGCAACTCTCAGTTGATAAATACTTCAGGTGATCATTCATAAATTGTTTATTTCTTAAATGGTTTTGGTTGCAATGATTCATCATTAGGATTTAAGTTACCACTTGCCAAAAGACAATCAGCATCTCTTCTTAATAATCTCTTTATCATTATAACTACTTGGTTACCATTGACTTACCATTGATTTAAATGTTGCCACCCAAAAAAATAGGGGTAAAGTAACTAACTTGTTGATAAAATATACACCCTATAATTTTCGTTGTTTTTCCAATTGGTGCTTTATTTACCTCTTATGATAATATCTTTTAAGTCGTAAGTTATTTAGGAAGTGACATGGTATTGATTGTGTATATATGAATAGTCAATTTGACACGGAGATTATGTTGATAGTCTGCTAATGGTGTGCACTGTTGCACAAATGAGAGGCAGAGATGCACAAAACTGTGCACAGAACAGTGGAGAAGTGCTAGAGAGCAGAATAGAGGGGATTGTGCAGCAATGTAAGGGGATTGTTTGTGGTATGAAATGGTTTGGTACTGAAATATAGTTATTGCTGATACGTGGAGAATGGCAGGGGTTCAGAGAACTGGTCAGAGGTGGTTGACTGGGTGAAAGGAGGTGGTTCGTTGATGAATGGTGGTGCTGTGGAGTTTAGGTGATGCAGACAGTATTTGTATGGAGTAGACAGTAGTTGTATGGTTGTGCAAGTTTGGTGATGCAAGTTTGAAGTGCACGGTGTGGCAACAGCAAGGAGTTGTTGTAGTGATTTATGGCTAGATGTGTGGAAGTAGTATGTGTGGATAATCAGAGGCAGTGGAATGGTTTGAACAGAGAACATCAAGATGGTGATGGTAAATTAATATTTTATAACTAAATGAATCCTACACCATTAGATTGAGCTGCTGACGTGTGTTGATGTTTCGTGATGCCTTTGAAACTTGCACATCATTGATAAAGACAAATATACTGGAATGATTGAAATATAGGACAAAAATATTCAGATTTAGGATATATGTATATATGTATGTATGTGTGTGTATGGAGATTTCTATGCGATTCCACAAAACACCATTCTAATACAATGTTTGCATTTGGGTGAGATGAAAGTTCAAAAATTAATTACTTGTTTGACCCCCATCTCACAAGAGATGCTAAAATCTCAACCTGCGGTCGAGAAGTCTAAATACATTACTATATGGGAGTTGGATTGTAGTGTAAGTGTGACACATGCATTTCATGGCTACATTTCCCATCTAATCTAATATCTAATATAGGAATAATAAGTTTTTACTAACTGAATGCATAAATATGTTGGGCATTTTGAATTCAAAATTATTTGCATTTGGCGCTAGCTTCTAGTAGATCAAACAACCTAATTTGTTGTTATGTTGCTAAAAATGATATTATGGTCATATATGCAATTACTGGTCTGTCATGTTTTTGTACATTTTACTCGAACGTTTATACTATATTCTTTTGTTTTTGGTCTTTCGTTTTAGTTTTGTTTCTTAAGTTTAAATGTATATTAAATAAATGGGATTCCATGATGGGATCCGTTTGCGGTGATGATATATTATTATTGTGTACTATAGGAAAAATAGGCCATGGACTTAGAAACATAGATAGTTACAAACTTTTATCTGATCTTTTATATCCTTTAGCAGAGGCAGAGCTTCTCTAAATAGATAGTTGCAAACTTTTATCTGATGTTACCGTGTACTATATGTGTTCTTTGTCAGGGCGACATGAAAAAACCCACAAAATCTTATGCTTCAATTGTAAGTTTTTTTCAGTTCACTTTTTATTTATGCGTTTTTTTTATATTTGTTTACATGTTATATTCCTAAATTTTAGGGCGCAACAACCGAATTGAAATAACACCGTGCTTCCTCAAAGTACATCGTGTTGCCTTCTTTACCACTGGTGATAAAAGCATCCGCTGGGAGCAATTTGAAGCATATGTTATTTGTCGGTCAAGTGACAAACCCCATTTAGTCCTATTTCACAATTTGATTATCATAAAAATAGGTAATTTATTAAAACAGGCAGAATGTAGTATTTTTGTTGGCATTTATTTTTTACTACCGACTGTCTGATTATGTACTGTGGAATTTATTTATGTTTTTCATTCTTTTGTAGAATTATTAAATCTGATTATGTATTTTCCATCAAATTTAATTTTGAATGATTGTAATATTGCATGCAATAATTGTTTGTTATAATCAATAATATATATATAGTCTATTTGAGTACTGTAATAATGGTTTCTGAGAATGGCTTTTTGCATCAGGTATAAATAGCTGATGCAATAGAGGGATTAGTTGCATCGGTTGTTATAAAAAACCGATGCAATAGAGGGATTATTTTGCATCGGTCTTCAACAACAACCTATGCAACAAGTCACTTTGTTGCATCGGTATTCATTACAACCGATGCAATATGGGGGCTGTGTCCAAGCAACCAACCATGATATTTTGCATCAGTTGTTAGTAACAACCGATGCAAAAAGGACCTTTTTGCATCGGTTTCAGAACTGATGCAAAAGTGTTAAGCCTGTTGCATCGGTTGCATATGCATCGGTTGTTGAACTGATGCAAAAGGGGGGTAAACAACCGATGCAAATGGCCTGTTTTGTAGTAGCGTTATAGAAAATTATAATACTACATATGTTTTCAAAATGTTTGAAAGGATAATGGTATTTTCAAAATGTTTGAAAATATTTATATAATAATTTCAAATTTCAAATTTAATAATAAGATTAATAAAATAAATTAATTAAATATGTTAATTAATTAATGCATATATGCATGTATTATATATGTTGATATATGTTATGTTATTTTAAAATGTTTAAGATAACATAAGTATACATGTATGAATACAAGATAAATTTTGAAATTAATAAAAATTGTTTAATTGAAGAAATTAATTAAAGGTTAATTAATTAAATAAAATACACATATATATGATATATGTGTGTTATACTATAAAGGCTATAGTTTACACTATAAATTTTATAGTAGATATGTCCAATATAAACGTTATACTGGAATACTAATTTAAAATTAACTAAAGAGTTAATTGACTAAAATTAATTAGATAAGATTTAATTAATGATATATTATACATAAGATTATCATATAACTAATATGAACAACAAAACTTATATAACAACAAAACTTATATAATATGTGTACAAAATAAATGTGGAATATTAAAGAATCCCAAATAGACTTGAGAAATAAATACATATGGAAATGTACATATACCGTGATTTCTGATATGTCCGACACTTGAACGGTGGGGAATTTCATAAGAAATATATTATTCTATAAGTCAACATCACTCAATATATATTGAAGAATATGAATCTTCATATAATGTTGTCCTCTACAATATATATATATATATATATATATATATATATATATATATATATTAATAAATTACTAACATACTCCTTAGTAGTTGAGCAAACTCAAGCTAGGGATGTTATGCATAGTATTATTAATATATTGAACAGATGAGGTAAGATAACTATATGTATTTATTAGGCAAACTCAAGGTACATATGCTATACTTAGGCCATAATGATATAGTAGGTATGAGTGAATAATATTTTTCGATTTGTTGAGCAAAATCAAGGTCGAAATGAGATTAGAAAAAGGAAAAAAGGTTAAGAGTTATATGTGATACAACCAATAAGGAGTTATCCATCATTTGTGGGGCTATGATTTGTAGAGTAAACTCAAGGTCAGAATACCCAAAACAAACGAGTCCTAACAACCACTAGTGAAGTTGTAAGACTTCTACGTTTCATCTTAGGGTTAAGAGAAACATAAAAGACTCGCGGGAGCCTTATTAAAAAATGAAATGGTAACATTTAACATTTTTAATTGTAAGAACATATGCTATATAATGTTATAATTGTCTAAAATGCTAAATTTGTGCATTTAATATGATTGATAAAAAGTTTGTCAACTAAAATATATATACAAACTAAATTGAAAGTTGACAAATAGAAATATAATATATACTTACTAATAATTCTAACTGCATGTTATATAATGTTTCTATACCCATGCAAGTATCTAATTTCAACTACTTAATATATTCGTAAGTTGGTCACCTATATGTTTATTTGGTATAGACTGTATGTTGCATTTTATGAGTTTTTGAACCCAAAATGCAATTCAAGACTATGGATATTTGATCCATGTACTTTCACATATAAATGATATATGGTGAACAGTCATAGTTTGTAGGTAAAATATTTCGATGAAGTTAGTTCATTCAAAGTAAGCCAATAAACAGTATTTTAAGATCATGCATTCAACTTGAATGATTTCAAAAGGATCATATTGTGTTAATGTAACACAATACCATAAACTACGAGATACATCTAAGAACTCGATCATTGAAATGTCATCTTGATCGGTTTACATAAAGTGCAACATATTTGATGTCATAAATGTTAAGAATAATCGAATGCGCTCTTGTAAAGGTATTTTATGATATTGTAGTAAGGTTTTTTTTGAATAGTTTGACCATTTGAAAGAAAAACAAATGTATTGGAATAGATGTAATTTAAGGTAAAGTTGGAATGAAGAGAATGAATAGTCACTTCAGCTTCATAGACAAACATTGAAAACAAGAATTGTAATACTAATTGATGCTTAATATTGGAATATGAAACATGAAATATGATTTTCCGAAAAGTATTTTCATATAGAAAATTATTTTCTATTGCATTTATTTCTTTGATTTCAAGATATTTGATCAAAGAACTCTCCACTATAAACTAGTTGCAGCATATGAAATAAGTAAACAATATCAACAATATTAAGCGAATGGTGGACCTCTAAATTTAGTAGCTATTATAGTAATGGCGGAAATAGTGGGAACATGCCATATAGCACCTAATGATTGCATCAAATTACGAAAATTGTTTTCGTAAAACGTATTGAACATTATTTGTGAAATAATGTTTACTTTTGGTATTGACTGAAAAATAGATGTAACTATATTTCAGTATGAGTATTATGAATATTTGTTATGAAATAGAACTATATTATGGAAGTTGTTTTCATTGTAAAAGCGATGCAACAAAAATACATGTGTCGAATATTATTTACAGTTGTTTTGAAATTATAGAGTAAGCCGCAGTTTTGAGAAATAATTTTATTATATGATTATAAATCATATGATACATATTAATTATATCTCGAATAATTAATGGCAACACACCCTTTCAGTGGAAGCATCATAAGAGTTGATGAACTCTTTGAATTAAAGCAAATTGATGTATGCAATAACAAGTCTATCAATACCAAAAGGGTTCCACATACTTTGTATATTCATAATGTGAAGACTGTATGTGCGATGAATCGTGTAATATGGATTTAAGTAGTGCGGAAATGTATGAACTGATAAAAGATAGTAGTAAAGTAAATGAATAAAATAAGAATAAGCACACCAGGAATTTTATACTGGTTCGAACTTCACGTTCTACGTCCAATCCCAGAATACACTCTGGATTTTACTCTGACTATAAAACCCTCACTTAACCCGGAGGAATAGGTACACAAACATCTAAGCAGCCAAACAGGATTTTCGCCTCAGCAGCCGAAGAGGACTTTCTTCCTGAGCAACCGAACAGGACTTCTACTTGATATGGAAAAACTTTGTTGACAATTTTGTTCTTGATAACACAGATATGACTTGAAGTACACCCTTCCTATAATCAAATTCTCAAGTATTTGAAATGTATGTGAGAATAAGAAAGGAAGATATTGCTTAAAATCAAGGAATATGTAAGTAATTCAGAGATTCAAAGAAATTAGATATAGAATGCTGTTAGAATGTAAGAATATGAAAGCACAAGAGTAATAGAGAGTAATTATAATGATTTCGATGATTGTAGAATGTTTGGAAACAAGTATATATAGAAAACAGAGAGTTTCTGCCATTGATGAAGAGCTCTGACGAAGAGAAGCAAATATTCACGTTCAGATATCGATCGCAACCCTTCGCAGTGAAAACATATCTTTTGAAAATATGATAGTTAGATTCAGGTCATTCGACTGGTCGAAAATGGTCAGTCGACTGAAAAGTAAAATCATGTAAAAAAATTGTGCACAGATGTGCATGTATATACAGCATATACAGAACCAGTCGACTGGGCAAAACTGTCAGTCGACTGGCTGTATGTTTATAGCACATACAAGCCATTTTTCAAAGAATCGAGATGTGTTTGTGTTGTGTTTTCTTGAGGATAGATTTTACAAAATTTCTAAGACTCAAAAAAAAACACACATAGAAATGAGGTGTTCAATATCACCATTGTTCTTGTCTCTCTTTTTATCGCATGATGCCATACCTGAGTACTGTCTTGCATACGTGAGCATCGTCCTGTCATGAATCAAAACTATGTGATTTAACATTCTCCCTCTTTTTGATTGATGACAACTTGTATAAAATATAAGATAAATATATATAGTATATGGAGATTTATGATCTCCCCCTGAATATGTGACATCTTTAGTTCCTGTAAAAAAATGATTAGTTCAAACTTTCTTCCCCTTTGTCATCGAAAAAAAGGAAATATAGCCAATGAAAATTTTCAAATTCAGAATTGTACATAACATTCAGTCACAAATAGCATTGCAAGTCACATATAGAACAAACAGTCTGAAATAGTACATAATACAGTGTTTTAAACAAATAAGAGACTAATTATTACAAGTCTCTGAAAATACCAAATGTTCATCGCAAAAAGTAGCCAACAATAAGTAATTTACCAAACAATTTACCATACTAACCAAGTCAAGACTATTTTTCATCCCAATCGAATTCTTCCTCCTCGACGGGTTGCTTTCCGGGTCTTGAACTGCCAATGCCTTGTTGTCCACTTCCTACATCACTTGTATCTTTGCTAGCGTGTTCCTCTGATGTAGACCATGCAAAATGAGGAGCAGGACGTTTGCCAGGAGCAGATGCAGTAGTAGTTGCCGAAGAGGAGCAGGAGATAGTATTTCATAAAGAACTGAAAAAGCCTTTAATTTTGTCCAATTTTTTTGTCAGCCTTTTTTAAGAACTGAGTTTAAGATAATTTGATTTCTGTTTAAGATAATTTGATTTCTGAAAATAATTTCGATAGACTCACGGATTCTCTGAGATAAGGTTGCAAGACGAATTTCCTTTTCTGGTTCGGGAAAAGAAGAACTTCCGGCTTGGCAGTGACCTTGTTGTCTTTGCCAGTCTTCAAAGGAATCAAAATGAGGAGGTCGAGCTGATAGTTTCATAAGACCGAGAGTGCGAATATTGATCAAGCCCACTGTAGAGAATTCCGAATCAGGTTGGTGAACACCAATATATTGCTCACATCATCTTTTCCGATGATATATCCTTTAGAATTGTCTCCAAAAGTGGCAGAGCCTTCATGTAAGTAAGTAATGTTTGATAACGTATCTTTGTCACCCGTCATATGTTTTGAGCAACCGCTGTCGAGTATCCATTTTCCACTCTTTTTAAGAGGGACCTGCAAGAAAATAAAGAATAACATTGGTACCCACTTTGTAATAGGGTCCTAAGAGTTAGGTCTTAGGAACCAAACCTAAGAGGTTCAGTATCCCCTTTGAAAATATAATTCTTATTTTTATGCACAGATTCAAAAAATGAATTTATATATTTCTTCCTAATCAAACTATTGTTTGTTTTAGGAATCTATATTTTTATAGTTTTCAAATTGGATTTTCTTTTAAAGGTTCTTTTGTAGTCCAAGGTTTATAATCATTTCTCCTTTTGTTTTCATTTTTGGGTGGAGCTTTTGATTTTTGAACATAACCTAATCCCTTTTTGTTTGAAGCAGGCTGAGAATTTTCAATATACTGGATAAATTTTTTCTTCCTTTATTAAAATTGGAAATGTTTTTAGTAATGCCATCTAGCTTTGTTTAGAGACTAGTGTTATCTAACTCAATAATTTTGATTTCTATTTTTAGCTCATAATTTTCAGAAGCTAGAGCATCATTCTTTTCTTTTTGAGCTTCCATTTTTGACTTAAAAGAGCGAGCTGAGAATTTTTAAAAAGTGAATCTTGAATTTCCTCAAATTCTTCTTCTAATATTTTCTTCTCGTATTTAAGCATATCTCTTTCGAATTCTGCCCTTTTCTAATTTTCCAAAGCTTCTTTATATTTTCATTTGAGAATTTTTAAAGTGTCTAGAAGTTCTGAATTTATTTCTATCATATCATCAAAAGTTAGATCACTAACCTTATTATCTTTTGCCATGAAGCATACATTTGCTTGTTCATTATCACTGTCGCTTTCGCTTTCAGAAGATGAAGAATCTGAGTCATCCCATGTTACTGAAAAAGCTTTTCTCTTGAACTTGTCCTTCTTATTCTTGTTGTTGTATGCTTTCTTCTGTTCTGGACAATCTATTTGTATGTGTCCTTTTTTGTGGCAGTTGAAACATTCTATTGCTGAGGTTGGTGGTTTGTTGGAATTGTTGCTGAAGCTTCGTTTTCCATTACTCATGTTCCTTTTTCTGTATTTCAAAAACTTTTTTAAAGTTTTTGGCAATAAATGATAGGTCTTCCTCATCTGAATTTGAGTTTTCTTCTTCAGCATGAAAAGCTATGTTCTTCTTATCTTGTGCTTGTACTCTTTTAGCCTGCAAATTTACTTCATAGGACATTAGATTTCCTATTAGCTCTTCTGGTTTCATGATAGAAAGATCATTAGCTTCTTCAATAGCTAAGACCTTTCTTTTCCATTCGTCCGTTAAAGAGTTAAGGATTTTTGAAACAATATCAAAGCCGAAATATATCTCTCCTAGTCCTAATAAAGAATGATGAATATCTTGAAATCTGGAGGACATATCATTTATAGATTCATCTTGCTTCATCCTAAAATTTTGAAATTGATTCTTAAGCGTAGATATTTTACTTTATTTAACCTTATTAATACCTTCATGAGTGACTTTTAGTGTTCTCCATATTTCATAGGCAGTGTTGCACATACTAACGTGATTAAACTCATATTTATCTAAAACACAAAATAACACGTTCAAGCAGCATCTTGTTTTTGTGTGTTTGACCATGTTGAATATTCTGTTGTGGGTATGTGATATTCTGATTGTGTAATGTTCCATTAATGAAAATTATTTGCTTGCATATATATACACACACACACACACACACACACACACACACACACGCATTCGTGTAGCACAATAGTTATAATTCATGCCATTAAACAATATAGGTCGTGCAGTGGATTGACCTTCAATAAAACTGGTGTTAATGTTACTATCCATATTACTTAGATATCAAATAACTATGTGACGGTTATAGGATGACCTAACGCTCTGATAACAAATGTGAAGACTGCATGTGCGGTGGATCGTGTAATATGGATCTAAGTAGTATGGAAATTATGAACTAATAAAAGGTAGTAGTAAAGTAAATGAATAAAATTAGAATAAGCATACCAGGAATTTTATACTAGTTCGAACTTCCTGTTCTACGTCCAGTCCCAGAATACACTTTGGATTTAACTCTGACTATAAAACCCTCACTTAACCCGGAAGAATAGGTACACAAACACCTAAGCAGCCGAAAAGGATTTCTGTCTCAGCAGCCGAAGAGGACTTTCTGCCTGAGCAACCGAACAGGACTTCTACTTGATACAGAAAAACTTTTTTAAAAGTATGTTCTTGATAACACAGATATGGAAGTACATCCTTCCTATAATCAAATCCTCAAGTATTTGAAATGTATGCGAGAATAATAAAGGTGCTTACAATCAAGGAATATGTAAGTAATTCAGAGATTCAAAGCAATTAGATATAGAATGCTGTTAGAATGCAAAAATATGAGAGCGCAAGAGTAATAGAGAGTAGTTAGAATGATTTCGATGATTTTAGAATGTTTGGAAACAAGTATATATAGAAAATAGAGAGTTGCTGCCATTGATGAAGAGTTCCGATGAATAGAAGCAACAATTCCCGTTCAAACATCGATCGTAACCCTTCATAGAGAAAACGTGTCTTTCGAAAATATGACAGTTAAATTCATATCAGTCGAATGGTCGAAAATAGTCAGTCTACTAAAAAGTAAAATCATGTAAAAAAATGTGCACAGATGTGCATGGATGTGCAGCATATACAAAACCAGTGGACTGGGCAAAACTGCCAATCGGCTGACTGTATGTTTGTAGCACATACAAGCCATTTTTCAAAGAATAGAGATGTGTTTGTGTTGTGTTTTCTTGAGGATAGATTTTACAAAATTTCTAAGACTCAAAAACAAATAAACACATATAGAAATAAGGAGTTCAATATCATCATTGTTCTTGTCTCTCTTTTTGTCGCATGATGCCACACTTGAGTATTGTCTTGCATATGTGAGCGTCGCCTTGTCATGAATCAAAACTATGTGATTTAACACATCGATGATTTATTACCAACATGTACATATGTATTGGATACATATGTAGTAAGTTTATGATAAAATCATAGAATATAAAATAAATGTAAATAAAATAACATTCAATAGAATATATGATTTGATTTGGTCGAATAAGTGAGTATATTGGAAAGAGTTCCAAATGTCCTAAAAATGAATATATATTCAATCTCAAAAGTCACTCCTCCATGTGATACATAATGATGCATCAATAAGAAGTAATCAAACTTTGTTAGACAATTTACGATTAATTGTGAGTGAAGTTGAGTTTGTTTCTTTCTATAAGGTTATGTACTTAAGAGTAGTACACAAGGTTGATATTATTTCATCTAAATAACAGTTTACAAAATCATAAAAGATAAGGGTTTGTATAAAATCCCAACATATCCTAGGACAAGGAGTTGGTGAGTTGTGCGATTCAAAAGATTGCAGTAATAATTGTTCATGAGGGATCTTGTATGAATCTCCAGAAAGTTTTTTAGAAAGGTCTGTCATCAAATGACATATTTATGTTTTGAACATAATTTTTGTAAACTAAAATCAGTTTTATAAATAAATAGGGTTAGAAAGCTTTTATGAATCTCTATTCTATTTGCACTAAGAAACAATTGTTGTTTTAAGATATATCAACTTCATTGTGAAGGAATTTCTTTGAAAAATATTTGGTAGTTAAATGGAATTGGATCCGATCCATAGATAGAACTATTTATACGAGACGAAGTGAAATTAACTAACCTAAATGAACACATAGCATTAGAATGTCTAATATATATTCTCGTACATCGAAGAGAAACTATGAGTTTCTTATTAATGTTGAAAATATACATTACCCTCAGTTATTCAATTAAACCATTAAGATTGTTGACTCTATATGGTATGATGCGCAAATCAGAAAGAATTTCAAGTATGCTATCAAAATATGATTTTGGTGGTCGTAACCAAAGAGATGTGATCCATCGGCCGAGATTGCGTCTTTATTGGAAAGACTAATGTGGTTGAAATTAAATGAGCAATGTTAATAAGAATAATATCGCAAATTTCAGTTATTGAAATTAGAATAATAGATTCGTTATTCAATATGCTCAAGTTAATTCAAATTTACTCGTATAATTATCACTCGATAAGACTTAATGTTTGGTACTTATGTATTGAAAAAATATATTCTAAATAATGATTTAGAGTGAGTCGTTTACACATATTAACCAAATATGCCTCATAGTCAGTGTGAGCGATATAGGGTTTGTGAGTCTTTAAATATGATCCAAGAAATGATACGAATATACCATTTTATAAGCATTAAGATTGAATAAGTATTTTGATGGAAATACCAAATAGTTCGATTTTCTATCAAAGTGTAGAGGAAGCGTGTGTTCATAAAAAAGAATGTTAAAAGGTACATTGATATTGCTAAACTATAGGTGAACAACACCTTGTTGATTTTAACAAAATGCTTGTATTAAAATCAACTTTAGTTGTTTAATACTCAATTTTGGATTGTAAATGATGTCTTTTATGGTGAGTATAAAAGATATAGGGATTAGCCGAAAATGATATACAAGAGCACCCTATTAAAAAGAGAACCTGTAAGTTGGATTCCTTATGCATTAGCAATAAGAGTTATCATACATGTTATGTTGTGTATGATATTGTGTTTTGTTTATGTATTTGATACATGGAGCAAATATAAAATCCAAATTGATATCACAAATGGTTATTGAGGTGTCTTGCGTATTTATGAAATACTAGAGAATTATTTATAGAAACAAGGAACTCGTTATGATGGAACATTTGGACACAAACTTTATAAGTGATATTGAGAATAACATGTCAATGATAAAATTCAAGTTAAAACTTTTAATTTGAAAATGTTTCAAAATTAAGGTGGTTGTGGTCGATTCAACAAAATGTTGAGAACATTAACTTGAATAGCGCTACAATAAACCAATATATATAGATATAAATGCACAAATTTATATTTGAGCCAAAGGTGATTCCAAATGTTGAGAATCCCACAATTTTAATATAAGGTAACAATGTCATGAAATTCGTCATGATAGAACTTAAAGCTCATAAGAAGTCGAAAGATATACTTCGAATTGTTGCACATAATAAAGGCAGTTTATCGGTGTCAGGAAGAGTTAATCTACAAAGTAGATAATTAAAACATAATAGCATGCCCATTCACTAAGGGGCTGGCCTAATTGATTTTGAGAAAACTGATTGGAGAAGTTGGAATTAGATTCCATAATTGACCCCAAGTGCAAGTGGGAGATTGATAGAGTTAGGGTATGCCCTAGGGGCAATTATGTAATTTTGTTACATATATCTAACTCGTTGACCAATCTTGTTTGAAATAAAAGGCATTTTCTTCCTATTTATACTTGATGTAATGTGATTATATTAATTAATTAACTTAATTAATAGTATATTTTATAGAAAAATCCATAAATGGTATGTTTTGTGATTGTAGTTACAAAGTGTTGTAACTATGAGTAATTTATCACAACAAAATAAATATATCATCTTAAATATTCCTAGTCAAGATGCATTGGGACTAGACATCGATGTATCCACTAAGATTGGAGTACATAAACTCTCCAAATATCGGGCAGTGTATTACTCGAGACTGCTGGGAACACCTAGGGGTTACGTACTAATAGTTATTGGACAACTATGGAATGACTCACTCGATAGTTTTTTGTTAGTTAATATAACTAAGGTCAAGCAAAAAATATCGATGTGACTGATTTACATAGTAATCTCAACTTAAGAATATTGTGGATCTTCAATATGAAAGCTTCGCTTCGATTATGGCCAAATCATGGCATGGCGTCCATCAAGTGACTATAGTTGGGTTAAGTGGAAGTATTGAAAGTGAAGCACTATTTAAGAGAGGATTCGTCTCCTCAATTATATACGGTTAGTATCACAATCAACTCAAGTCAACTCAAAGTCGAAGTCTCTGGCCATAACATTTCGGTTAATAACATTTGTTATTATTGAACTAAGGACTTTGTATTTGGACTATAAAATTGAATGTGGATGAGGTTGGAATTTTGACCAATACCAAATTCCGTAAGTCCAAAGCGATATAGTTTTGACGAAGAGAATTGGTGTAAACAAATATCACAACTGGGTAACGCTTATCAAACTAAAATTGGATTTTACCGAAAATGAGTAAGGGATAAATTTGGCCATAATGTCACACCACCTGCTAAGTGACATGTGAACGTTAACATTAGAATAGTTCGATGTTAATCGTTGACCAAATTTACATCTAAGAGTTACACAGTCGAAATGATGAATTCCCTTTAGACCGAACAATTTAATTAGTTTATAATTG